>JBAIZL010000004.1:140397231-140759731 GCA_036971475.1 Prosapia bicincta | reverse complement strand
CTTAAATCAATTATACATAAACGCGATAAACACAACCTAAATTTCTTAATAGCAGACAAAGGTAATTCCATCGTAATCATGCACCAACAATACATCGACAGGAAAGTCAACAGTTTCATAAATGAAAACCAAATAACCGAACTCCGATCAGACCGCACACCTAAATTTCAAACAAATTAAAAATTTTCTAAATAAATGCACCGAAATCATGAAAAGAGAACAAAATAAATATTACAAACAAATAAAACCCTAAGCCCCCCCCCCCCAATGCTTTACCTAAAATCAACAAAGAAAACACACCCATCCGTCCACTTATCAATCATACACATGCATAATCACATAAGCCAGCCAAATACAGAGACAACATAAACTTTCACAATCTCACATCCATACACAATAACATAGACCTCATACACAAAATTCAAGACATACCACACAACTCCACCATAGCCTCATTCGACATAAAAAACCTGTACACTAATGTGCCAATGTAAAAACACTCCACATACTACAAAATATGCTCACAACAAGCAACACTCCATATAAACTCACACATGAAATCATCACACTCACCAAACTCATCACATCACAAAACTACTTCACATACCAACACAAATTCTACACACAGAATTCCTATCTCAGGCATCCTAGCAGAAATATTCCTACATCATACCGAGCAACAATACATTCTACAGAACAATAATGACACACATAAAATAATCTATTACCATAGATATGTAGATGACATTTTAATATTATACAACGGCAACAAAAGGCAAATCAAACAACTACACAATTGCATTAATACCATACACCAAAACCTCTCATTTACCCTCGAACTAGAAGAAAACAATAAAATAAACTTTCTAGACCTTACCATCACCAAACACAACACCAGACATGATTTCAAAATATACAGAAAACCAACAACTACCGATATTGTCATACATAATACATCTAATCACCCACACAACACAAACACGCTGCATTTAATCATATGTTACACCCCCTAATCAATATACCTATGCTTTAGAAAGACTACGACGAAGAAATTAATACCATAAAATACATCGCTCAACGAAACGACTACCAACACACACTCATAGACAACATACTCAGGAAAATTAAACATACACACCATCAAACGGCCACACAGACAAACCACACAAAAAACAACAAATACATATTCCTCGCCTACCAAAACAGAAAAACACAAAATAGCCTCCACATTCAAAAAACTCCATTACCAAATATCATACAAAACAACAAACACTTTAAGACAGCACATACAACCTTTTCAAAAAGAAACTGACAAATACAAACTCTCAGGTATTTACAAATTAACTTGTAACGATTGTCCCAGCTATTGCATCGGCCAAACCGGCTATACATGCTTCGAAGATCACATTACCCAAAAAAACAAACAAACCCTAAATCCAGCTTCGCAAAACACCTAAAAAACACCCAACACACATCGACACACACAGTAATTTAAAGGTTCTACACACATTAAAACAAAGTAAAAAACTAACAACCTTAGAAAAATATGAGATATACATTACTACGCAACCTATAAAGAAAACATATTGATTACACACATTTTGCAGCCAACAGCCTTTTCTATTTTATGACATACAACCAAAACAACCCACCCCATTCCACAGTCATAAATTCATTCCCGTTAGAGCCTTTACAAATAGCCGATGCCGCCAGTAGAGGGTTAGCTTTATAAAAGGAAAGAATGTCTTGAAACGCGTCAGCAAGTAAGCAATTACGTATTCACTTCGTTAAGTATTTTTAGAACTAGTTTTATGAATAGTAGTTCTCAAGATGGTGATGTAAATGAAATGTACATCAAGTTTATAGTAAGATAATTTATTTTATAGTGTTTAATTTTTGTTTTTAGTTTATTAAAACTAATGATTTTTTTAAAATTTGTTTGTAATAATTTGCATTTAAAACCGCATAAATTTGACTAACTTACTATTCATGTACTTGGATTTTTGTGATGTTATCTAAGTAAACACGAAATATATAATTAAAATATGCAAGTAAATTTCTACTTAAGTCAATAAAAGAATTTTTATTTTACTTACTTTTTATTAAACAATTACAATTAATAAAAATATCTATATACATATGAGAGAGTCACAATATTAAGTAGCAAAATAGGAAGCGAAATTAGTTATTAAAATTTAGTTAAATTATTATTTGCAAAATACTGTACAGTATTAACATCAATAGTCATCCACTATAAGTTTAACAAAATGTATTTCAGCTTGAGTGGATGAATAAAAAGTATTTTATTAACGGCTGAGAATTTGAACACGATAAAATAAATGTAAATAGGGACAGTGTAAACTAATAGCCAGAATTTAAAAAAAAAACTTTCCTACAAATCAAAAGTGAAATGCTGTTTTTTGTAAAAGAGTAGAGACCCCCCCCCCCACCCAAACCCTGTATAGAGACTGTACAGGGTTGTTGTAGAGACTATAATATAAATTTGTTGTTGTTTCAATTCAATTTATTAATTCAAATGTTAAATTCAAATTTGTGATAAAATTGTGTTTGGCAGTTTACGCTATGGGACATTTTGTTTTACTGAATTCAAACTTATTTTACACCTCAAAATATAAAACTTTCTAACTTTAAAGTTAGTGCTTGGACTTATGATCGCAAAAGATCAAGTTAAATATTGCTTCAGTTATAACCCGAGATTAAAATGCAACATATTTCCCGAAACCGGCTTCCTCGTACATACCTAATGTGTGTGCTACCTTTTGAGAAGTTTTATATACTTTAAAACATTTCCTTTGAATGCAATAATATCCCCATGTTTGTAATTTTGAAATATACGACAGTGAACTTAAATCATATTATAGATTAGCCAAAATATTATCAGAAACGTTCGCTGAAATACAATTTATAACCTCATGTGGAGCTGTTAAGCAATTGACGAATAAGAAACATTAAATAAATGAAATATATTTTCAAGACAGAGTAATTACTCAACGGTAATCTGCTTTACAACAAACGACTGGAATATCTCTGCTTTACGCCTTCACTGTCGGAAGTGTGAGCATTGGGCGGAAATCCATGTTGGACCTAACGTCCAAACAGATGCTAAGATTTGCCTTTGAAGGTAATGTGATCGAAGTACTATAAACCAAGAATCCCAAACAAAATGATAAAATGTGTAACGAAAATTTTCCAAGAATTAGACTAAGTTATGACATACAGAAGGTGTCTTTTAAAATCCTAAAGAAGTACTGTAGAATGTTGAAGGTAAAACATGTAAAAATACATTCTTTGTTTATCTCGAACTTGACCTGCTAATTTATAAACTTTTGAAAACAATTTTTGAAGTAAGCTACATTTTGATTAAATTTATCACATGTTCCGTTCGAAACAACATCGTAGTTCTATTTTTAGGGAAATGTCTATATAGGTATTTCCCTTGATAGTTAGTTTTTGAGAAATGGCAAAGGACTTAGTAAGGTTTATACATAGCAAAGAAAATAAGTTTCACAAAGAAATACTACAGATGTTATTTCTCTCCCTAACATTGGTAAAGTCGGTAAATCTTTGTAGATCCCGCTGCTTAGTGATTAATCTGTGGTGTGACTGTTAGTACATAGGCCTATAGTCTACAAGCAAGCTTAGGCCTCTCTCTTACATATATAAGAAAATTAGGGGGCTAAAGTTATGATAAACTCACTAACATGAATATGACCTACTTATCTTACTTACTATGAACATATATTTGATTTATAATTAATAAATGACTCATCGGTGAAAGAATAGTTTCAAGTCGGGGAGAGTTTATTGTGAGATGGCTGCAGATAGTAACGGTTCCAGAGTCATACAAACAGCTGCAGGCCAGTGTCGAGGAGTGAGGGTTTATTTTCGGATGACAGCAGGTACTCACGGCTCCAGAGCCATATAAACGGCTCCAGGCCTGTCCCGAGTCAGGGAGAGTTTATTTGGAGATGGCAGCAGGTAGTCTCGGCTCCAGGGCTCATCCAGAGCCATAGAAACAGCTTCAGGCCGCTCCCTAGTAGGAGAGGGATTATTTGGAGATTACGGCAGGTAGTCTCGGCTTCAAGGCTCATCCAGAGAGATACAAACGGCTGCAAGCCGGTCCCGAGTCAGGGAGAGTTTATTTAGAGATGGCAGCAGGTAGTCTCGGCTCCAGGGCTCATCCAGAGCCATAGAAACAGCTTCAGGCCGCTCCCTAGTAGGAGAGGGATTATTTGGAGATTACGGCAGGTAGTCTCGGCTTCAAGGCTCATCCAGAGAGATACAAACGGCTCCAGGCCTGTCCCGAGTCAGGGAGAGTTTATTTAGAGATGGCAGCAGGTAGTCTCAGCTCCAGGGCTCATCCAGAGCCATAGAAACAGCTTCAGGCCGCTCCCTAGTAGGAGAGGGATTATTTGGAGATTACGGCAGGTAGTCTCGGCTTCAAGGCTCATCCAGAGAGATACAAACGGCTGCAAGCCGGTCCCGAGTCAGGGAGAGTTTATTTGGAGATGGCAGCAGGTAGTCTCGGCTCCAGGGCTCATCCAGAGCCATAGAAACAGTTTCAGGCTGCTCCTGAGTCAGAAAGGGTTTATTGGGGGTGGCCGCAGGTAGTTCGGTCCTGGTTCCATATCTCATCCACCGCTATACAAACAGTTGCAGGTGAGTTCCGAGTCGGGGAGGGTTTATTGGGGACGGCCGCAGTTAGTCCCTGCTCCAAGGCTCAACCAAACCCATATAGAATGTAACTTTATATTGACAATAATAGATGGTTGATAGCAAATAACTTCATTATAAATTGTATTCCCCCCTCCCCCATTATGGTTTACGACACACAGAACCACTGTTTTGATGGTCTAACTTCAACTCCTGACTATTTTTAGGTTTAATTGACTATTTCCGATAAGAGATAGGTAAACTTACATTCGCCAGGTCTGTACAGTAACTATAGACACTTCCGTACAAACGAAACGGATGGCCTATAGTAAAATTTAGTTAACCTTGGTTAAGTTTTGTAAATTCCTTAGAGAGCCCTCCGCAAGCTCTCCTCTGGAAAAACCTGTGGAAATATATGGCCAGGAAAAAATAATCAGAAGTTGTAAAAGATCTACCGCATATAACTTAATATTTCTCTAGGATGGTTTTCGCTAAATTAATTCTTCCAGAAACATTGATCGGATGTAATAGATTGGCTTTATCAAATTGATAAATGACATGAGTGGGATTAGGAACGCTCTACACACTAAACATACACATCGTGTTATGAGTGAAATATTTCTCAATTCCTACTATTAGTTCACACTCTCCTTATATAAATAAATAAATAAATATATATATATATATATATATATATATATATATATATATATATATATATATATATACCTTGTTCAAATTTTCAATCGTTATTAAAATATTTTTTATTCATCCACTCAAATTCAAATACATTTTGTTAAACTTGTAATTGATGTCACTTGATGTTAATAGAATTGTTTCATATATTAATTCATTAAGTGATGTTAATAATTTATTTCACTTATACTTTTTCGCTTGGTGCTGTGGTTCTGCCACGTGTGTATACATATTTATATTAATTGTATTTATTTAATAAAAATTAGCTAAAATAAAATTTTCTTTTTGTGACCTAACTATGGATTAACTTAATTTTTTTTTATAATTCTTGTTTTATAATAAAATACTTAGAGGATTTTGTGTACGTCTACGCAATATCTTCTGCATGTGTCTGTACGTTTCACAGTTTCTGTGTTATTAACTAGGCCAGTGAATCATTTCGCCATGAGACAGCTTCCTTACAATATCAGGCGTTACTGTATATTTTTAGATTATAATGGTAATTTCATTTTCATTTTTACATAGGCTACGTCAAACTGTATTCTAAATAAGATAAACTGGATTTTAAATGTCACAAGCCATAAACAGGGGCTAAAACTTTTATTAGTTATCACCATAAAACATAACCTCACTTTATAAACACGCTCTTTTATCAAGAAATTATTCAGGAATCACCTTGTCATGGTACACCACATTACCATACAGCTGTATTAAAATACGGCTACAAAGTATCCAGTCAGAATAGGTTTGCATGTAAAAACAAACAATCCAGATTTCTAGCGTAAACTAAATGATCGCTTCGGGTAGTGTTGAAGCAATTTATGACAATTATAATTTTGTTCATCTAATGTGCTTTGCAAAATAATTTTTTAATCTAAATATATTGCAAACAGTACTAGCCGGTTAGGATGAATTTAGGTTTAGTTATAAATAATGAATAATTTTCCTAATGTCAAGTTAACTGGTTTCTAAATTGGATGTTATGAAACCTATTATTTTTTATAAATATAAGCTACTTGGGTGCCATATTGTAATATAGCAAGTTTTAATTTAATATAAAATAATTTTGAATTACAAAGAAACCTTCAGTTTACACAGGTTCCCTGGTTTTTAAATTCAGCTTATGTTTGTATTTATTATCTATGGTTTGTAACATTTAAAATGACTTTATTCTTGTTATTGTGTAACTTCAATTGACACGTAAAAGCTAAAAATGTTATTGCAGACTTTGTCAAATGTTACCAAAATCTGAAAACGAAAATAAATATTTAAGACCTATATGAAGGTGTTGATTAAATAGCTTTTATGACTTCAAGAAAAAAGACAAATTAATTTAAGAGAAAATGGTGTGGAGAAGAAACCTGAATAATTTTTTAAAAAAATACCAATACACACAAAAAATATGAGTTGATTTACCAAATAACTACTTACATTTTAAAATAAATTATCCAAAACTGTAAAAAAAACTTGACCGCAAATAAATGAATGACAAAAACGTTTACTGTACCTCATCATATCTTATCTAACTCTGCACTTATCTTGAGATAATGTTTTCTAACTTACTACACCTATTTGTAATATGAAAAGATAAAATTCATACCTTAAAAATATTTTGATGTTTAACGGAACACTAACGCTGCCTGACGAGGCCGAAAAATGACAACTTAATGGTCATTTAAATCCCAACACCTGACAAATACAGGTGACAAGTGTGGAAGGCCAATCTGGAACTTCTCTAGCAAGACGCATGCGCTTAGCGGAGTTCGCGTCTGTGCACTCGAGGCTTATCAACAGGCCTGTAAGTGGTCAACAGTTTTGTTATTCTTAATGCTGACTTTGAAAGCTATCTGTTTGATAATTCATGACAAGGAAATGTGAGACAATAAAATTAAGCACTTTTTTGTTTTAAGGTGAAGATAATAATAATAATATTCGTCATTATAGGCTATTGACTATAAAAATTTGAAAAAAAATCTCCAAGTGGTAGCAGGTTTCTAAACCACGAAACCTTCACCAATCCAAACTAAAATGAAACTAAACATAAGCAAGCATACCGACTTGGTAATTTAGGTATGTTTATCGCCAATAATACGATGTCAGACTGTTCTAAGTACTGTAAATGTTTTGAAATGTTTATTATTTTATATTTGTAGATTCCATCTTCAAGTGAGCTACTTGTTTTCACTAAACACACTTGTAAATATAATACAAATTGCCTGTAGGAGCACTTACTTGAATTTGTTGAGGACGGCCCTCTTGGTCTGAGTTGAACTCGGCCGAAGAATCTTCGAAAGCACATTAACATCTTCAGCGATTTGTACACGCATATTTGTCAATAGCTCCCAGTTCACTGTCAACTTGTTTTATATCTATCTGGAATCGTATATTGGTTACAATGTTTGAAGTTCCTTATGGCATAGGTTAACCCTCAATCTCCTCGCTTTACCCATGGATTATTATACATTACGTTAAAGCAATACCCGACTCCTACATCTATGAGTACATGGCTTCATTTTCCCATGTCTATGAAGCCGCGCCACATCGATGAATCTATAGCCCTTGTGTTCTCACATCTATGAGACCATAGCGCCCGTGCTCCCACATCTCTGAGTCTATGAAGCCACGCCACATCGAAGAATCTATAGTCCTTGTGCTCCCACATCTATGAGTCCATGGTGCTCGTGCTCCCAAATCTATGAGTCCATGGCTTCATGTTCCCACATCGATGAATCTATAGCTCTTGTGTTCCCACATCTAGGAGTTCATGGTGCCCGTGCTCCCACATCTATGAGTCCATGGCTTTATGTTCCCATATCGATGAATCTATAGCCCTTGTGTTCCAACATCTATGAGTCCGTGGCGCCCGTGCTCCCACATCTCTGAGTCTATGAAGCCACGCCACATCGAAGAATCTATAGTCCTTGTGCCCCCACATCTATGAGTCCATGGTGCCCGTGCTTCCAAATCTATGAGTCCATGGCTTCATGTTCCCACATCGATGAATCTATAGCCCTTGTGTTCCCACATCTAGGAGTTCATTATGCCCGTGCTCCCACATCTATGAGTCCATGGTGCCCGTGTTCTGACATCTATGAGTCCATGGCATTATGTTCCCATATCGATGAATCTATAGCCCTTGTGTTCCAACATCTATGAGTTCATTGCGCCTGTGCTCCCATATCTATTAGTTTATGAAACCACGCCACATCGATGAATCTATAGATTTTAATGTTCCCATATTTACGAACTCCGACAACTATGAACCTATGAAACCGGTTACCACATACATGAATCTATGGCTACTGTGTTCCAACATTTATGAGTCCAAAGACTGGTGCTCCAACATCTAAGAGTTTATGAAGTCACACTTACATATCGATGAATCTATAGCCTTTGTGTTCTCATATTTATGAGTACACGTCACCCATACTCCCATATCGATTAATCTATGGTCCTTGTGTTACCATATCTAAGAGTCAATGACCGCGTTTTTCCAGATCAATGAGTCTATGAAGCCGGGTTTCCATATAGATGAATATATGGTCCTTGTGTTGCCACTTCGATTTTATTTTCTGACTCCCATGCATCAAAATCTATGAGTACATGGGGCCCCTTTTCGCACATCTATGAGTATTGGTGCACCCGTGTTCCTACATCTGTGAGTCCATGACTCCCTGCTCCAACATCGATGAATCAATGACCTGCATCTTTCCACATCTATGAGTCCATGACGCTTCCACTCCCACGTCTATGAGACCATAGATAGTTATAAAAAACTTTTAACCTAATGTTGTAGTATAAAATACTTTTATAACAAATAAATTTCTCAAAATTAGTACGAATTAAGGAATATATAAAATAAGAGAGATTACTATACATTCAATTCTATCGAAATACACTTACTTGTTCCCCTCACTCAGACA
Organism: Prosapia bicincta; assembly: GCA_036971475.1. Taxonomy (NCBI): domain Eukaryota; kingdom Metazoa; phylum Arthropoda; class Insecta; order Hemiptera; family Cercopidae; genus Prosapia; species Prosapia bicincta. The sequence goes on along the minus strand of JBAIZL010000004.1, from coordinate 140,750,438 downwards.
AAACATTTTTAAACTTTCAAATTAACATCGTACTTCAAATGTAATCTTGCTACTTGACGCCTACAAACAGTAAATACAACTTACATCGCACAATCGTAATTCATAAAAAAAAGAAGGGGCTTGTGTTTTTAAAATTCAAAATTTTTTACTCAAGTTAAAATGTTTTTTTTTAAATATTTTGTTCTACATTTATAATGTTATATAGAGCTTTTTACAAGCGTTTATACAATATTATAAAGATAAGTATATTTATAAAACTTAACAGATAAATGTAATCAAACAATCTTCAGCAAACCCATTCCTTTCCAATATTTAATCATCACGCCTAATTAATTTTTAACAGAGGTACACTACACCTTTTCACCTTTTTCATTTCTCTACTATATTTTTTTAATATTACAAATACTGAATAATAACAATGGAAGAAAAATACAAATCTTACAAAACCTGGCCATCTAACATTCCTGTTACACAAGATATTGGTAGTAGGTTCTTTCTTTCATCTAACTATTATTAAAAATAAATCTTTAAAGTAATAATAACTATGGGTGTCAGTAAGAGGGTGAAAAGATCATCGGCTGTGAAAAAATTGTATTAAAATCAAAGGAATTGGAAAAACAAACTTTTGTAATACATAACTTATTGTTTAATAAACATTATTACAGATGTGATATATTTAATACCAAACATATGGTTTATTTGTGCAGTCCAAACACTTGAATCTTTTCTTTATGATCTGCTTTAAGATGCTTTTTTTAATAAACTTTATGATTTTCTTTGTACTTTACTTACATTAAACAAAAGAATAAATATGCTACGACTCACAAACTTTTATTCAGACGCATTTCAATGACAATATCATCTTCAGTGATGCTACACAATTGAAACTTAATTGAAGAAACTGAACGTAACCTATAATATTTTCTGGTAAATATTATAGGTTAACTGAAAAATATTATAGGTTATGTTCAGTTTTTTCAACTAATTGTGTAGCATCACTGAAGATGATGACATATTGTCATTGAAACGCGTCTGACAATAACGTTCTTATAATTATGAGTCGTAGCGTATTTATTCTTCGGTTTATAACCTTCACTCACAAGCCAGCTCGAATATTGTTTACTTACATTGACCAAGTGAACTGAAATACGTTGACATTGAAATACACATGGCTTACACCATGAAAATATAACTTCGTAGGAAACGTTTCTCTGATAAGTGTTTGAACTCCACTCACAACGACAGCTGTTGAGAAGCCACCATCATAGATCTATTGAAAAAATGTATTCATATCGAAACCACAACTTATAAAATGTTAGGAATCCTTTTTGAGGTAAACTTAGCATCTAAATCCTGTTACCATTGTACACATCCTAAACATTCTTCACAAATAATATTAATTTTCCTCATTTAAATGGACATATCTAACTTTAGTTGCAACTCCCCCCCCCCGGTTTTTTTAAATGGGTGTATGTGCTACTTTAATTTATTTTAAAAACCTATACCTTTATTCACAAACTAATTTTTCCATGTACCTTGATTGTACTAGCTGTCTGTCCAAATCGTTCTAAAGAAGACAGGTTACATTAAAATTCTCGTTTGTATTTTCAAAAATGATTTAGTTTTAAAATAATTTAAAATATTACACTATAATTTCTATTTTATAAGTCTAACAACATGAATGACTAAAATACGAAGGTTCACTATCTTTACAAATGGCTAGGACAATGCTAGGCCGATGCCCACTGGTTTTGTATATTTACTGATTTGAATGTATCGAAAATATCAAGAAACTAAATTTACAACATACCTTGGCAATCACTTGAGCTTACATGGCTTTGTTAACACAATTCAAAACGTTACTCTTATAACATGGTTTAATTTTGATAATATAAAAATAAACAAAACAAGCTACTTATAAAACATTTTCGGTTGTTATTAAATTTAGAAAATCAAATTATTAAAAGTTAAATACAAAAATTTAACACAATACAAATAATGATTGCAGGCCCATGACGATGGTTCTTCCAACGTGGCTATTAAAAGAATATATGTGCCATTTCTCACCGTAACAGAGCATTATTACTGAATCCCCCCCTTATAGATTTAGAAAAGGCCTTTCATTGGTTTACGGTTTATCATGCCTTTTCCCCTAGCATTGTCGTTAAACATTTTTATAAGCAAATATTTCTTTTAAACTAGGCCGATTTTGCATTAGGTAAAATAACAAATATTTATGCAACATGCTGGATTATAACCAAAAATTAATTTAGCATGTTACACAGTCAATAATGGACCTCTGTCCCTCTAATGTCAGCAGTTGCGTTAGCAAGTACTGAAAAAGCAGATGTCTCACTTCTATAAATATTTCATATTTAAATAATTGACAAATATTGTCTTTTTCCTAATTGATGAGATATGCACGATGAGTCTTTATGTCCCCAGGTTCAACTCTGAAATGTAAAAGATTTGTAAACACACACCCTATAACGGTCTAAGCAAGTGGAAACGTACAAGAGAAAATAAAAATTAAAAAATTTTTAATTTTGAATAATTAAACAAACAATAATAATTTGAAATGTGTTTTCTCAACTTAAAACCTAAAAGTAAAGTCATTTTGAAAGATACGCGATGTAATTTCTCAGTGACAAAGGTCATGGTTAATAGATCAAACGCCAATTTTCACGTCGAGATACCATCGACATTTCATTGTCATCGGCGGAAATCTGAGAGAATTTAAAGATATAAAAAAATCGTTAAACCGCACTAAAACAAAGTTAAAGGAATTGTAGTGAAATTTGTTCATAAACATGAAGGGAGAGAGAGATGTGGAATGCCAGCCGTTAAAAGTCAACAATATCAAAAGCCACTAGCTGAGGGAACGCCAACCAAGGCGGTCTCAGTCTGAAAACAACACCAATGAAGAAACGATGTCGGGCTCGGAATGGTTTTTGAACTGTGAGTGTTAAATAGACATTGTGCGGCTAAAGGCAAGTGGTGACGCCGACATGTAGAATTCGTGTTTTCCCGGAGTAAGTTTTAGGAGTATACCCTCTAAACCTGAACATAACAATAGGTGTTCAAAGTGCATTCTGTTTTCCAAATTAAAATATTACGCATCGCGCTTTGTTACGTGAATAGTAAATGATAAAAATAATTTTGAAAGCAAGATGAACTGTAAGTAGGAGTAATGTGGTTTTGTAACGCCGAAATAAATATCAAGAATAGTTAAATAAAGATTGAAAGTTAAATAAAGCGTAGCAAAGCAAACTTTTAAAATTTTACTAGGTAAAATTTAGGCGAGAATAACAAGCGTTAAACAACAGATTTTTTCAAAATTATATAAAAACACGATCTAATTGAAACCAAACTATCAAGAGAAAGAAGACAACCTATGCAGCCAAACAAAAAAGATTCTACGCGGAACGAGAGCGATTAGCCAAGAAGAGAGGATGAGAGGGAGATGCGAACCCCGGACCAAGGACAGGCCGGATCAAGGACCAAAACACACCCCGAGGCCTGTTCAAAGGAAAGTACTTCTGTGGACGTGGACTAACAAACAAGTTAGCACTGTCTTTGGTTGTCTTTAAAATTTAAAATTTTGATTCATTAATTGTATTTGAAATTTTATAATTTCCAAATCAATTTAAACATTTTTTTTAATTTATATTTTTATCAATTTCAAAGTAAATTTAAATTAAATAAAAAGTAGTCTAAAGAGAATAGAAAATGTAAATCGATTTTAAAACTTTTTAAATAACTTCAATAAGGCGATAACTATATGAAGCAACTGTGGCGTAATGTTTATTTTTAAATAAATAAAACCTCTAAACCACAAATAACATTTTATTTAAACCCTATGTACATTTCGATTGCCCAGCAATCATCTTCAGAGGTATTTAAAAAATACAACAGTTGTATTTTTTAAATACCTTTGAAGATGATTGCTGGGCAATCGAAATGTACATAAGGTTTAAATAGAATGTTATTTGTGGTTTAGAGGTTTTATTTATTTAAAAATTCAATAAGGCGAGATTTGCAAAGTAAACATAAATTTTCAAAACGGCTCTAACTGTAATTAAGCCTACTAAAGGAAATAACTCGGAATTTATAACGATAAGAAAATAATTTCTCATTAATATATGAACATGTTTAGATTTATAAGTGTGTTAGTTTTATCAAATGTTAATATTTCATGTCTCTTTCATATAAAATTTATGTGGTTTTGTACAAAGGTTTTTTTGTTTATGGGTAATGTTTTAATGACAAGATATTATTAATAGAAATTAATTGAGTAAATTATATTTGAAGTGAATAAATTTATAAAACAGAACTTGGGTAAAGAATTATAAAAAATAAATTTTGAATTGAATAAATATATTCAAAGAAGATAAAAATAGATTAAATTATGATTGGTATACTCTTAACACAAGAGTAAACAATTTGGGAATGTTTGAAATTATTTTTCAATTAAATGTAAAGTGTTAAAATGTATGTTAGAGGTATTTCTTTTAAAATAAATTTAAATTAAAATTTTATGAAAGTAAATGGAAGATTCGATTATAATTTTGAAATAAAATGTTTGAATAATTATTGAAAATTAATGAAAGATAAATTGCACCACATAAGTGAAACAAAAGGAAATTAAAACAAACTTTTGTTCAATTGCATATTTTTGGAGGTTCTTATATATATTTTGTTCATGATAAATCGTTACTGGTTGGATTATTGAGTTGTTAAAAGTATTACAGGTTAGAAAATATGTAATGTTAAATTATTAGTAAATATTTTCAATAATTTGAGAATTTTTAAATAAAAATTTTAAAATAATTTTTTGTATATATATAATTTAATAATCATTAAAATTCCTGTATTAGTAAATAATTTATATAAATAAAAAACCAATGGTTTTTACCAACTTACGACAAAGAGTTATATTTATTTTTCACTAAACCAATTTCTTAAATAATTCTACAATCTCGTCATTAAGCTTTGTGATGCCTTTAAATAAAATTTTCCCCGAGATATAGTGACTCAGAGGGTTAAATATCAGTAAACTAAGTTTTTAAAATGAAATTCCAGTGACTGGTTCTCTGGCAGAATTTGGGAAGCAGAAGTACAGGTTCTAGCTCGTGTCAGATCTACTTGTTTCAAATTTTACCTGCGTCGGTGAGCTACAGGTAAGTGTGATTCCGGAGGAAAACAACGACCAAGAGTTAGATTCTGCAAGGTACGGTAGACCATCACAACCCACCATCTGTTTATAAGGAAAACAACTTCCAAGAGTTAGATTTTTCACGGTATGATAGACCATCGCAACCCACCATCTGTTTATAAAGAAATAGAAAGATCATGCTGGTTTTTCTCAACTTGATGGTAGTATGTAGAATTAATGTTTTTATAGACAATTATTCTCTCTAATTCCAATGTATGATATTGCAATGTTTGAATTTGATATTGTGCAACTTCATCATTAAATTCATAGTATTTTAGACAAGGATAAACAATAAACTGCCCTTGTAAGTGTTGATGAGTTGGAGGTTGAAAAAAAAATACTTGAGATAGAAGGCCTTTCACAACAATAGAATAAGAGTAAGAGACCCAAGGGTAGGCTTCCAACTATTTGATTTTTATTTTAATAACAGTGTGATCATTTTTTTAAGTTGTAAGTCTGCGAGACGGCCCAAGATTTCAAGACAAATATCATGTTCAAGACAAATACCATCAGTAATTTGTACATTGCAAGTACATATATACATTGGCATTTGCTTACATAATTTTGTTTCTGTTTATGTAATCTAATAGAAAAATAAAAATCCCAAAACATACTCTTCTTCTTCTCCTGTGTGTTGTTATTAATTTAATGTATAGGGATAAACAAGTAATATTTTTTTAAAAATTGGGTAAATTCCTACTGAGGTTAACAAAAAAAATTTTATTTTAGTTACCCTAGTTACCGCACTATATATGATATTGTGCGGTAGCCATGGCAACAGTTTAAGGTCTACAATAGAGGTTTCGAAGACAACCAAATGGGGGGAAAAAATTCATATAATCTGAGAAAAATATTTCTATGTATTGGAGCGCTAGGTATTGACAAGGAGTGTTAGACTTCGAACATGAAGATTCTCAGTTCCAATCCCGCTGGACCCCACAAATTTTATAATTTAATTATTGAATAAATATTTTTAAAAACTGTATTAACATCAATTGTCATATAATACAGGTTTCTAAAAATGTATTTGAACTGGGTTTGATGAAAAAAAACGTATTTTATTAACGATTGAAAATTTGTACAAAATATTTATCAGGAGAGTGTGAGCTAATAGGATGAATTTAATAAAACACATACAACGAATAACACTATGTTAATTTATGTTTCTTTCCATGTTTCATATTAATCACAAGTATATTAGTAAGAATTTAAACACTATGAATACTTAATTCAAAGCTGTATATTCTCAGAGATGGGAACGTGCTAGCGGTTTCAGTTTCGTTAACCCCTACGAGAAGTCACAAGGTGCACACTCTTACAAAAACACAGACCAAGGAAAAATATTTATCTGTAATCTTTCATCGTTTTTAGTACCATCCAGTCTGACACTCAAGTGTAGGGTTATTTTTACTTTTCTTTCCTCTTTGCATATTAAACATTCCTGTCTTGAATTGTAGTCACAAAATTACTCAATCCAACTGTGACTCTTAATGCATCAAAATTTTTATTCTAAACAGGTGTAATCTTATGTTTATATTGTTTTGTTCATTGAATTAACCCTAGATGACTAACATTATTTTGTGTGCCGTTCCACTAACCATAAGTAAGTTTGGCGTACACATATAATTATATCAAATAATGGAGGAAATCAACTCTCAGTTGTGGGTAAAACTGTACTTTTTTTAAGTCAAACTAAAGAAGCTACACCATTTTCTAAGTATTACTAGACTTGAATTTTATTATATAAAATCTATATATTAATTAATTCAAATGTTTATATATATATATATATATATATATATATATATATATATATATATATATATATGTATATATATATATATATAGTGTGTATAAATGTATAATAAAAACTATATATATATATATATATATATATATATATATATATATTTAGGTTAGTTTTGGTTGGTAAAGATTATTTAGATTTTTTGGACTAGGAGACTGACAGACTTACCTTGGTAAGAGTCCACTCTGTAGTCTTGAAATAGAAACACATAAAAGCACTTAAACAATGATATATTTCAACCACACGGTGGTCTTTGTCAATCGAAGAGAAAACACAAAAAGAAATATGAGAGAATGAAATAAAATAAATATAAGTTGTAATCACAGATTGTGTAGAGTAGAAATCAGATGTCACAGATGCACAGATTAAAGATATATATATATATATATATATATATATATATATATATATATATATATATATATATATATATATATTGTTTCCATGAGCATATGAGTGATTATAGATTATATAAGTCTGTCAGGGGATATAATTACTCATATGCTCATGGAAACAATATATATATATAATATATATATATATATATATATATATATATATATATATATATATATTTAATCTGTGCATCTGTGACATCTGATTTCTACTCTACACAATCTGTGATTACAACTTATATTTATTTTATTTCATTCTCTCATATTTCTTTTTGTGTTTTCTCTTCGATTGACAAAGACCACTGTGTGGTTGAAATATATCATTGTTTAAGTGCTTTTATGTGTTTCTATTTCAAGACTACAGTGTGGACTCTTACCAAGGTAAGTCTGTCAGTCTCCTAGTCCAAAAAATCTATATATATATCTATATATATATATAAATGTTTTTCTACATACTATTTAATAACATGATGAAGACATTTTTTTTGTTTCTCTCCACAAACAGGCTTTTTACACTAAGCACAATAGGTAGTAATAAATTGTTTGTTCTTGTATGAGGATAAACTACGATACCTTCTTTCTTTTCCCTTTCACAACAATAAGGTCATTGGATCCACAGGCTGCTTTTACCCTAGGAAACTCAACAATTGTTTCAATCCTAGACTTAAGCTCTTTACTTAGTGTAGTAGTAGCAAATCTCACTATATCCCACGACCTTGTTAACTTTTTATGCAATTCTAGCAAAAACTCTTATCTATTTGTGAATTTTTTTAACTTTGTGGGTTTCGTTTGAAGTATTAGTAGCAAAATACAACATAAGACTTGATCATAGCAATATTAAGTATATTATAAACTCTTGAATTTTGTAGTCCATTACGTTCGGTGAATCTTATTATAAAATATATATATATCCTATATTATAAAATAAACATAAGGGCCAGCGCCTTGTTTTCCTTCCGCAGTTATTGTTTTGACATATGTGATCAAATGTGTCTACTGCTCCTTTTGTCTGTTTGTATGTTGAAATTATTTCTGGTTTGTTGGTGAGATGGTCTACTGTAGCTTCATCATGAAAACTCCAGAGACACTAACAAAACAATTCACCACTACTATCATTCGACATAACAAATATGTACACCAACATACCCGTATTCAAAACTCTCAACATCCTAGAAACCCAATTAATACAGAACATCATACCTAAAACCCACCTTACCAAAATCCTAAACATCCTCTAAACCATCACCAAACAAAACTATTTCACCCACAACTCAAACTTCCTATTCACAACCAGATCGCCTACCCATAGGTAGTCCTATCAGTAGTGTCCTAAGCGAAATTTTCCTACAACACATAGAAAACACCAAGATACTCCCAAACAATACACACACACACACACACACACAAAATCATTTACTAGCACAGATACGTCGATGATATCATACCACTATACAGAGGCATTACCCGACAATGTGAAAAACTCCTCATCTACACTAATAAAATACACCAAAAACTCCACTTTACCTCAGAGATTGAAACCAACCGATCCCTAAACTTCCTCGACCCAACCATAACAAAAACCACACACAAAAACACAGCTTAAACATTTACAGGAAACCCATAACCACAGACACACTTATCCACGACACCTCAAACCGCCCTATCAAACACAAACACGGTGCTTCAGATCCTTGCTCCAAACACTTAAAGAAGTTCCAATGACCACAGAAAACATAAACAAAGAACTAGACAATATTAAATATTTAGCATACACAAATGGATACAAAGCCACAATTATAGACAAACTATGGTACAAAATACAAGAAAAACACTAAAATGAACACTACAGACAGGGAAAACAAATACATCACATTACCATACAAAAACAAAATAACAAATAAAATAGCCTGCAAATTTCAAAAAATAGGTTACAAAATAGAATACAAAACTAATAACAAGTAACAATACAAAATACAACATGACACCAACAACAAAGATAAACTACAAGCACCAGGCATATACAAACTAAACTACAACAAATGTAACAAATTCTATATTGGATAAACAGGTCGCAAGTTTAAACAAAGAGTCGACGAACACAAACAGAACACAAACTCAGCATTTTACAATTACATAAAAGGAACAGGACACAAATACACCGACATTTACCATAGCCTAGAAATCCTACACATCAACAAAAAAGGACCAAATTTCAACACACTAGAACAATATGAAATTTACGAACACACAAAACACAAAGTACAAACACATTAAACGAACAAACACAATACAAATCACACATACTCTTTTATACTATCGAAAACCTGCCTTTAAAACCGTCACCGCTTGCCCGACATCTACAAGCAGAAGACACTGATGAAGATCACCACAAAGCAATCAAAAACGTTCTGTCTCAGTAAGTTTTCGCAAATTTACAAAATTTAAAGTTCGGATAGTCATTAACGATTGTTAAAGTGATTAATTAAGATTCACCGAATGTAATGGACTACAAAATTCAAGGATTGTATTCATGTTTCTGTTTTTTGACAATTGGAGCGCTAATAAGTCAATTATTCAGTCACGTTCCTATTAGATCCCTCAATAGGAACCACTAAATCTTTCACAACATGTCCAATAGGGACATTTTGTGAGGCAGTCTGATTGGCCAAATAGACAATAGCCTTACAGATGTATTTAGTTACATTATCTCAAACCTATCAAATATTATACCTAATACCATATTTATTAGGTTTATTGTTCATATAAATTCTAAATGGGCAACACCCACAGAACCTCACAAGGAGCTCTTCAGTTATTCAATATGACCCTAGTCTGTAGTTGTGCAGTTAGAAATAAATAGATCCAAAACATTTTTTACTGCTGCAAGTTTGCTCTGTAAGTGCTTCTCTTCTCTCGTTTCATGGTAATCAAATTTTAAGCAGTTAGTTTGAAATACAAATCTTTGGCTGACCATTGTTCCTCAATATCTATCCCCACAGTATTCAATGTTGAACAAAATCTTTGAAAAAAGATGATTATTGTTTAGTGGGGCTGATACGATTAAAATTCCAATAAGAGCATTAAGTTTTCTTCCTTGCATATATCTCTTAAAGTGGCACTTACAACTGTGTACTTTAAATTTTAATTTCTTTCTTAGTATACATCAAAATTTCATCAATTATTGCCTCTTTTATAAAAAGTATAAAAACATTTCCAAACATCTGGGTTGACATTTTACTTAGGGCCATGATATTTGCATATTTTTGCTTTGTGTTTTAGTCTGTAAGTGGCATTGTTAATTCTTGGCAATAAGTAAGTGGCATGGCTGGTTAGTTTTCCAACAGTAACCAATTTCCCCAAGAAAATCTCTTTTATTAGGTATTTCTATAACTGTTTTAGAAGATAATGAACTGATGAAGATCGCTACATAGCGATAGAAAACTTTGTCTCAGTAAGTTTTTACAAAATTTAAAGTTCGTATAGTCTTAGACTAAAAATGTTAAAGTGATTAATTAAGTTTCACCAAATGTAATGGACTACAAAATTCAAGTGTTTTAGAAGGATATGAAGATTGTGGATGAGAATCTTGATCAGCCTTAAAAAGAAACTCTTGGGATGATTTAGGTGAACTAAAACAAGCGACACTACCTCTCTTCCTTTTACGGTTTTCTTTACCTCCAACCTGCCTCTTTTCAATTGACCTAATATATTCAAAATCAGGAATATCAATCTCATCTTCAGGACAGAAATCTAGATCTGTGTCTGTATCATCTGAGTCAAAATTGTCTTCAATTTCACTATCCTCCTTTTCGTCATCAAATATTTTATCAAAAAGTCTGGCAATTCTCTCATCATTCATTATAGCCATGGTGCTGGAAAATGAAAATATATGGTTTCAGCAATAAATATTTATCGCAAATTTGTCGTGTATGCCAAATTTATGTAGTTGTTTCTAATATATATTTTACTAATTATATGTAAAATGTATGTACTGAGACATAACTTAGAAAAATACTTATACATAATAATTACTAAACACTTTAAAATGAGTTGACAAAGGGAAACATCTCCCGAAACGGCCGTCCTCAGCAAACAAAGTAAGTGCTACTCTAGGCAAGTTTACATTTAAAAGTGTTTAGTCATTACTAGTAGCTCACGTGAAAATGGAATCAACAAATGTGGACATAATAATTACTATATGTATAAGAAAACACTCTTAATACTTACAACAAGTAAATTAAGAATGGTAACTTGACAAAAAACAACTGTAGTGGGCAGACAGAGATCAATTTAACCTTATCTTTCACTGTCTTAACTAACACTAAACAATTAAAAGCACTGTGAGCGGGAAAGATGTCTGGATTATTTGGTGAGGATATGACGAAGCGCAACATAAGGTGTAAGAACTATGATTACTGTACTTAGTAATTTAGGGTTAATTCAGGATTGTCTTTTTATGCTGTGTTGTTGTTTACTTATGTTGTTTTGTTAAATAATGGCCTGCAAAATTAATTGACAAACTACATACAAGAAATTGAACGATTGAGAGTTTTGTTAAATTAGGTTGAATTTTAGGAAGAATAAATTTATCAAATTACCAAAATCAACTGGATGATGATTTTTCAGGGCCGTATCTAGGTTTTCTGGCGCCCTAGGCGAAAAATCTCCTGGCGCCCCATGTAAGGCGAGTGGTTTTCAAAAACTTTTAACATACACATATTACTCATTAAAAATTAAAATGACTCTATTGTTTAAATATATATTTATTCATACTCTTATTCATTCAAAAATCAAGTAATTATTCATAGAATACTAAAATATTTTATAAATACAAATTACAACTTAATTATAAAAATATTTTGAAAAAAATATTAAATATTACAATACAACTTTACGAGCTATGGATTCTGCAAAAGTTGTTATCACTGAATCAAAATCTACTTTTCGTGCAATTTCATTTTCTGTGTCATTGTTGATCTCAAATAAGTTTTTATGAGTTTAAGTTTACTGAAACTCCTCTCACCACTAACAACAGTAATAGGGATCACGAGAAGAATTCTTAAAGCAATCCATAGATTGGTAAAACGATTTTTCAAATCGAAAGCTTTAATTGTTCTCAGCACTTCTATGGGGTGTATCGAATCAGTCTTTTCCTGGACTTGAATATTTGCAGGTTCACTCAAAATAACCTTCATATGTCCAATTTCTTCATAGAGTTCAATGCCATTTATATCTGAGACCTCTCCTACTGTCAAATGATTTTGTAAATTTATGCAACATTTTTTAAGGGTTTCATTGTTGGGTAATGTTTGCAAATTATACAAAAACCCACAAATATGCAGGGAATAAATAAATCCAGATTCTGTCACTAGGGACTAAAGTCGACTTGCGCGATCAACGGTAAAAAAGTTTGTCTTGCGCCTTACACTCTAAATTTCATCAAGCGAAATTCACTCGTATTCAGGGGGGGAGGGCACATTTTGACTCGAGCTTTGAGTTAAAATTTACTTGTGTTGGAATGAATGTTACTCGAAGACAAGTGAATTTCACTTAAAGGCAAGTGAGCCTTTAACTCGAAGCTCGAGTCAAAATGTGCCCTATCCGAATACGAGTCAAAACCCACTCGCCTTTGAATGAATTTCGATGAAACTCGATGGAATTTAGAGTGTACGCTATGATCTACTGTTATGTTCAAGCAGTCGAATCTTTATACACCTAAGCGATGCCCTTAAAATCCCTCATGGTTCTAAAAAGCATCATCCAGCAAAAAATTTTAAATTAAAATTTACAAGTGCCCGGGCACTTCGCCGGGCACTTGTAAATTATTTCGTGCCGCCCCTAATCTGGCGGTCGCCTAGTTCGCCTTACCCTAAATACTGCCCTGTGATTTTTGTTATAATGACAGTGGCAGTGAGTTTGGCAGATTGATCAAGGTCAAGATGTTCCACTTACAATAAAGTATTTTTGTTATACTTTTTCAAATTGAAAAATCAGATAAAAAAGTTGTAATGTGTTCTACTAGGTTAAGACTATCTTCATTAGAATATACCTCACATTACCAAGGGCTTAGCAGTCCTATGCCATCTTCAGGTTTTCAAGCAGAATAGTGTAGGTTGCCTTGTTTAGAGAATAATAGAGAAAGAACCCAGTACATTTGTTGTATGAAATAAAAACATGAGCCCTTTTACTATCAGTACTAATTATGTAGGATTATATTTAATTTCTGCATCTTTAATTTTGCATAATTTATGTTCCCATTGTCTTTTGATATTTCAAGAGGAATGTACTTCTTGTTTATGGCCTAAGAAATGGGGATATTTCAAAGTCATATCCATTGATTTATATCTAATTTTACTAAAAAAATCAGTTTTAATCATTATTCATTAAATATGTAAAACTGCCCTTAAAATATGACCTTAATATGATACCTCATTGTGTAGTTAAACTTTAACCTAGAGTTACAATATGACGTAGCAACTTAAATGAATACAGTATTTTGATTATGCGATCCATTGCACGTACTGAATGCATTAAAAGGTTATCGATATAACATCAACGATAGAAAACATGATCACTCGCCTCATCGAAACAGCTGTAACATTATCCATTAGAAAATCTCGATTTTTAATATTGAAATTAATTATTGTGTTTTTATAAACCGGTGAGGCTTATTTTTATTATTTTAAATTAATTATATACTGCCTATTGTAAAAAAATATGGTATAGCAGTAAAAATAGTCTTATACAGAAATAATTAATATTACACATTACTGCGAAAAATTATTATTTTTTTTTTGTTAAAAGGAATTTCATGTAAATTCTTCTATTACAAACAATTTAGATTAGTATATTACTGTAATATCTTATAACTATTTTTTTCAGTTTACAATTATGAAATATTGCATTACTCAGAAAAAATTTTAACATAATTTATATTTAATATTATTGGATCTGACATTAAAATTTAAATGATAATCCAAATCAATTCGTAATTGTTTGTTAATATTCATTTGGTACTGATAAATAAAAATTATCGTTAGTGTAATATAAATTTATACTGTCTATTTTGTCACCACTAGCTAGTAAACGATGCTGTTTTATTTTGTATTTCTTATAAGAAGAATTACTTTAATTCAAATTTCAAGTTTTAACATAATGATCAAGTTCTAAATTGAACCTTTTTTTTTAATTAAAAAAAGGTAGAAAATATATATATTTTATTTTTGTTTCAAATATCGAGACAAAAAATATCGACTATCAATTTTTTAACCGTAGCGTTCGAAAGATGTCAACAGCAATATATGGCAAATATTAAAATATTATTGTTATGTTAAAGTAATTAGTCTTATTTGAGAGACAAGATAATGCTAAATGCAATTAAGGCATGCATTTCTTTAGGAATGTTATCTGTTATCAAACAATCGCTGTAGTAGAACGTTGCATAGGCATAGGGAGAACAGTAACATTTTTGACACTAAGTGAATCGGTGCTGAAATTGTTTGTAGAATTTTGAACTATTAGTTCTAATGGCAGTCCTTTGTTTGAATTTTTTCATGTTTACCTGTGTTTAGAGAAATGATTGGCATATATTTCGGGTAAAATATTTGTATGAACTAGAACTTTTAAAAATGTGGTGTCTTGTGAGCCAGCCTAACTCTGTGGTAATTGAGGTTGAAGTAGATCAAAAAGCAAAAGGACAGGCATGTTTGGAAAAGGTAAGGTTATGATTTGTATGTAGATTTTTTTACTGGTTTATTAAAAAATTATTGTAATAATTTTTTTTCTTCTGAGACCGTAATAACTCACTACCCCAACCTTTCCTTTTCAACTAAAAACACTTGTAAATATGTTACACTTGCCTGTAATTGTGCGCAATAATTATAAAAGTAAGTGCTACTATAGGCAAGTGTTTTTAGTTAAAAACTAGTAGTTCACGTGAAGATAGAAATTAACAAATATGACTATTATTTTCACAGCTTGAATTAATCTATTACAACTACCTTCCTGTAGCAACTGTTTTTATGGTTTGTTGTCAGTCGACGTACATTAAATTCACACAAAAATTAAAACCGTACATTTTATTGGTAATTGTTTATTTTATCGGACACCTACGATATTTTGGATTACTGTTCAAAAGGACGATATCCACGAAAAAATTTTTCTGTCAGTTTTTCCAGACTACAAATCTATTTGGTTAGTATCAATTTATGAGTAAATTAAGCAGACTTTTGCAATCTCAAATGTAACCTCTACATTTATGAATAATTTAAGTTTCATAAAATAAACACTAGATTGTATTTAAAATTGTTTATGCACATGAAAGAATAGGGGTTTTAAAGATATTTTTTTGTTGGGTATTCAAGTGTACTAGAAACATGTGGTTATTAGATAAGGCAGGCTATCTGTTTAAAAAATTTATAATATTTTAAAAACCTATTCCTTACTCTGTAACATTAAAAATTTTTAAATAATAAGGTGACCTAGTGGGTCTACTTTTTAATCTCTCCATTGTAAATAATAATTTTTAAAAAATATTTTAAACTTTCATCAGAAACAGAGAAAATAAAGTTAAATATAAGGGAAGAGAAATCTAATAATAGTTTTAGTTTTTTATTGCCATAGACAGAAAATGCAAATTTGTTCTTTTATTTATATGAACTGTGTAAGCTGGTTCACATGTTTTTGTTTTATGAACAAAATTTAATATAAGGATTTCTTTGTGTATACCTTAAAGAGTAATGCTTCAGGTTATAATATAATAAAAAGCATATCAATATACATCTTTTAAATAAATATAATAGTTTACCATTAGTACACCACATCAATTTTTTTGCTATTCACATATGTTATTTAAACATTCATTCTAAACAATGAAAAAATCATTTAAAATCTTGGTAATCATAAATAGTTTTTAAATATTGGTACATTATTATTATTATTACTACTAAAACTCGGTGGGACCTTATCGGTGTAGAACACTTAGCTGCAGCCTTTGTACTCTCTTCCCATCCCTACCACAGGACTAGGTTGATGGATACCTATCTCTTTGCAGATACTAAGTACCCACCTGATTCTAAATCGTCTGATATCCTCTGGTGTACATAACTGTCAGCCAAGCCACTTTCTCCTTGCAGCTCCCAAAGCAGGGTATTCACACAGTACATGGATTGGGCTTTCCCCATCACATGGACCCTTGTACACACGCTTGGGTCCTTGTCGCATCTCTTGCACACAGGGGACCTAGATCTTCCATTTTTGTATTGGAATCTCCTCAGATTCCCATGGTCTGTGACCAGCTCTACAGTAACTCTGAGTTGAGGTCTATTTAAGGAGAGTAGTTCTTTGCCCTACAAGTCTCTCGAGTTACCCCACAGTATCTTGGATTTGTTGCACCCCAAGGTTGCATTTCATTCTTCCCTGCACAACCTGTCTATATGTGCCGTGATCCTCTTGCGTCCCTCCTGCGGCGGCATGCCCAGTGCTCTCAGCAACGGTCCTTGAGTTATACACCCTTGTTTTGCTAAGGGGTCAGCTCTCTCATTCCCCATCCAGCCAGAATGTCCTGAAATCCAGGTTAGGTTGAGCGAATTATAATTACTCAGCTCTGCTAGAGAAGCTATAGTCTCAGCCACCAGCCTAGAGCTGGCACTAGCCTTACCTAAAGCCTTCAGAACTGCCTAACTGTCTAAACAAATCCAGATGGTCTTGTCCCTCTTGCCAGACCCTATTATATCCTCAGCTCATAGTTTGATCGTGAGCACCTCCGCCTGGAAAACAGAGTTATAGTCTTCCAGGCAATGACAAAATCTGTCTTGGTGTCTCAGTTCACTAATTCCTGCTCGCACTCCTTCCTTCAACTTGGACCCATCCGCGAACCAGATTTCACCATTTTTGGGTCTACACTCTGCCCATGCCTCTCTTGCAGGAATATGGATTTTGTAATTTCCTTTTTCTCTTTTAAGAGACAGTATCTTATCCTTAGGTTCTATCCATAGCCCCTTTAGAGAATCACAAAACAGCTGTTTATGACGTTTGCTACTTGTCTTCCACAGCCCGGTACAGCTTAGCCGGTATGCAGTTCTCATTTCCTCCATCCTAATTTGAAGACTCAAGGATGGAAAACCCAACATAACCCTCATGGCCACACATGGTGTGCTCCTCCTTGAAGTTGTTATCCTTCTAAGGAAGAGCCCCTGCATGCGGTCCAGCACTCTTTTACTTGTTTCTTTCTGTGCCCTGTCCCACCAGACGATTGAGGCAAAGACTAACCTCGACACCATAATGGCAGAATAAATCCAGTTCATCTGACGTGGACCCAAACCCCATCTCATGCCTATCACTCCTCTGCATTGCCATAACGTAGTTATGGCTTTTTTGCACTTATCCTCCAAGTGCTCACGCCAGAGTAGTTTCCTATCCAGAATAACTCCCAGATATTTACCGCTCTCAATGTAGTTTATTTTGGTATTACCAATATCCATCATCTCCAGCGATTTAATTTTATATCACGTAGTGAAGATGAGTGCCACAGATTTCTCTCCATGAATGCAAAGTGCTTTTTCTCTGCACCATGCTTCTGTTACCTTGAGTGCCTCTTGAAGCAGGTCTTTGAGGACCTCTTCAAATGGCCCCCTATCAAGGATAGCTATGTCGTCCGCATATCCCACCACCTTGACACCCATTCCACTAAGCACCCTTAATAGACCGTCCACGACAAGGCTCCACAGCAGAGGGGATAACACGCCACCCTGCTGATAGCCCTCCAAGACCATCCCATTTATCATACACCCCATCCAGGATGCAGTACTTATACGCTTTTCCAAGGAACTCATAATCCAATTTATAATTCCGTCAGAAATCCTGTGATCACTACCTGCTCTCTTGATGGCCAGTCTAGAGGTATTATTAAAAGCATCTTCCACATCAAGAAAATCGCCAATACATATCCCCTTGTAGTTGATCTGACCCTCTATAAAGTTCACAACCGACAACAGCGCAGTCTCCACTGACCTATCAGTTCGGTAGGCTTGTTGGTCCTGATGAAGTGGATACTGCTTTAGAGGTCCCTCCTTCAAATAGTGGTTCACCAGCCTTTCCAGTGATTTTACAAGAAAGATGAAAAACTGATAGGTCTGAAGTCCTTTACCTCTGTGTAACCTTTTCTCCCCAGTTTGGGGATATAGATAACTTTTGTTTTGAGCCACTGCCCGGGCGTGTAACCTAGGGCAACACAGCCCCTGCGTAATTCCGTTAGTGGCCCTAGAATTTCCTCTAAGCAATTCTGTAGTAATCCTGGAGTAATATTATCTAATCCAGGTGCTTTAAAAGGCTGAAAAGACAGAATCGCCTCTCTCACCTTTTGCACTGAGATCACCTGCCCAGCAATATTCCAGTTCGCCCTTAGCACAGTATGGCGGAGGTTTTGAGCGCTGTCCCCTACCGGTCTAATATCGAGAAAGCTGTTTCTCATCAGCAGACGCAGATTTCCTCTGGGGTGTCAGTAAAGCTACCATTAGTAATATTGACAAAGTTTAGCTCTCCCCTCGGTCCATTTATGAACACCTTAAAAAGTCTAGCAGTGTCACTCAGTGTGCTAGTCTCTGAGCACCACTTTTCCCAAGAAGCACGTTTAACCTTTTATATGAGATTTGTATAGAAACACTGACTGTCTTTATATGCTTGCCAGGTCTCCATCGTATTCTTCTGCCTTGCTCTATTAAAGAGCCTTCTAGTCTCTTTCCGTCTTGCCTCTAACTTGCTGTTCGACTTAAGCTTACCGCGCCCAGTGTTTATCCGCAAGAGAGGGTAATTTTTCTCAAACTTTGTGGAAATTGCTGTCCTGGTATAGGCCTCAGTATTTCACAGTTTATTTGATGTACTATACTTACCACGGAAGTCTGACATCTGCCTCCTCAACGAGGACTTAAAACCTTCCCAGTTTATCCTTCTCGGGTTCCTAAGCCACACCAAATGGAGGACAACTCCCTCATCGTAGCAGTAATGATCCGGTGATCTGACATGGAGGGCTCATCTGAAACCTGCCAGTCATGCACCCACCTTACCACATGTCTATTACAGAAGATGATATCTAGTACCTTCATTCTGTTTGAAGTGACAAATGTTGACTCGGCACCTGTGTTTAAAACCACAAGGTTTTCTTCAGTTAAGAAGGCAAGGAGCTTCTCGCCTCGCTCATTTGTGTCTGTGCTGCCCCACACCTCATTATGAGCATTGAGGTTCCTAAGGTACCACTAAGATTCCTATATTCCTCTCCCTGCAGTACCGAACTATCTTACGTAATTCTGCAGGGGGCGATTCTCTATTGTGGGCACAGTAAGTGGAGGCCAGGATGAACTCCTTGCTCCCATTTACCTAGCTCTCACCTCGAATTCTAACCACCGCAAAGTCCCTGGTTAAAAATTCTTGAATAAGCAACGCTTCTAGTCCTCTGACTATTACTCATGTCCTGTGCCCCTCATGTTCCCCAATTGAGTAGGTGCACCCAGCTGCAGCCAGAACCCTTATTCGGTTCCTGACTAGCCACGGTTCTTGCACCAGCGCTTGGTAATAGGTGCCTCACATTTAAGCACCTGGTTAGGAACACCGAGGCGCTTTTACTGTGGTGCAAGTTAATTTACAGGATCATTGCATTAGAGCCAGAAATATCCAACGTACCCCTAAGCCTTCTCCTGATTCTTCCTCTTCCGGGTCCTTAGAGGTCCACCTAAAAGTGAATTCTTCAGACCCCCGGAAGGATATCCCATCTCTTGCCTTGAGATGTCTGGCTATGGCTCATCCAATCCTAGGCAGAAGAGACTTGCAGGTCCCCGCTCAATGCACTGCAGGATCTTCCACTTCGAAGTGTCAATTTCTGGGTTCTGCATCCCCATGAGCTTGACCAAGTGAGTAGCCTCTCTTTTTGGTGGTGGGACGAGCACCATCACTTTCACTTTTTGATCAGTTGATTAGGCAGCACTACCTCCAGCTTAACTGATGGTACCACTTCTCTCAGCCATTTTGCCAATTCCTCCTCAGCACAAATAAATGCGACTGCATTCCTCAAGGACGTGTCCCTGAACCGCAGAACAAAACCTCCACTAGGAATGTCCAAAATTCGGTCCATGACAGTACCCTTAAGGTAGTTGAACACCTCCATCTCCATCCTCATGCCAACTCTATCCCCAAAGGTCACTAGTACCATCGGTAGGTTGGCGGATATCGACGAGAAAGACGGCCCTCCCGACCCAACAGGCCTAGACCCTTGTCTATTCCTCTTGGCCTCCGACTCTGGAGTAGGATCAGAAGTACTCCTTTCCTTCCTTTCTCTTTCTTTCTCCTGTCATACTAAGGTCCTACCAGATCCACTGGCTTCCGGGATGACAAGGCTGGTTCTAGCCCCGGCCTCTGTCAAACCCTTCCACTTCCTATACCGATGTTTCCTCAAAGCGGGTGGCATTGATTCTCTGCCCTCCGCCTCCGCCTTCTTTGCTTCCTCATGGTAGTTAAACCAGAGTGCTTTCCTCCTGTTTCCTTCACAACTGGTTTTCCATCTGTCTGTACGGGGGCCGAAGCTACATCCATTGGGACAGATTTGTCGGTAGGTTCTAGACCCTGACCAGTTGAATTTGTTTCATTTTTGTCTGCCATGTGTATTACCACGAGCAGCTAGGGAAAAAAAGATCTGCCGCCACAGAGCCCCGCTTACGGCGGTAAGGCGACTTAAATACTCAGGGGTGGCACCCGGCGCCACATACGTATAGCTCTACCCCACCCGTCCCTCACCCGCGGATTAACCCTCTCCACCATGTCAAGGTTATGCTGCCTATAGGAGAAGATTGGTACATAAACATAACCTAACTTGACAAACAGAGACTACTTATATATTAATAAATTGTTAAAAAATGACTGCTCTTTATTATATTACACTCCTAAAACTTTATATTTAAATATGCTTACAAATTGTCTAGTTATAATAGATTTTTTTAAAAAATAAGGAATTATATTAGGTAACATTAAAATAACAATTTTTGGCAACCAAATGCCATTGATTTTGCACACACACACAAAATTGTACCTGTTAATGTACAGATACTTTATGAGTAAGAAAAAAAATGTTTGAAAAAGACACCTAACCTGATTTTAAACACACCCAAAGAGTATAAAATAAGGTTTTTTTATTTTTGTACTTGAGTTACCTGGCACATGTTGCTGCACCCAAAATTATATTTTTGCAATAAAAAAAACTTCCAACTAATTATATTTCATTTACTGCAATGCTTAGAGGATAGACATCCTTTTTCTTCATTTCATTAGGCGTATAAAACTTACAAATTTTAGGTGTCCCAACACGTGCGAACGCAACATATAATTATCCTTGATAAAAGCTCGAATGTTCCAAATTTAATCCAGCAATGGTCAATGATTGTCCTTGTGCCTTGTTTATGATTATTGCCCATGCAAGTTACAAAGAAAATTGTAGTTCTGATGAAATCATCGGTATTCGTGGGATTAAGACCATCTCTCCTTTGAATTTGCCACTTCTGATTTCTGCTCGGATCAAGTTGGGTGTCAGTTTTTTTTGTGGTTCAATTTTTGAACAATCCCAAGCCTGTGGGGCAGAGCATTGTGAATGGATCTATACCAAACTTCACACGCACCATCCTGGGAGTATGTTAAACAAACCCTTCAAATTATATTTACTTCTGTTTAGCGGGTTAGACATCCATAAGACACATATATACATATATTTTTGAACCATCCTAAGCCTCTGGGAGCGGAGCCCTGTGGATGGATCTACACCAAACATAACACAAAGCGAACTGGGAATATGTTAAACAATCCCTCCAAATTTCATTAACTTATGTCCAGCGGTTTAGGCGTTCATAAGGCACATACATACATCAGTTTTGAACCATCCTAAGCCTCTGGGGCAGAAAACTGTTAATGGATCTACTCCAAACCTCACACGATTCATCCTGGGAATATGTGAAACAATTCCTCTAAATTTCATTAACTTCTGTTCAGCGGTTTAGGTGCCCATAAGATACATATATACGCTCATACATATATGTATAT
The DNA here is from genome assembly GCA_036971475.1 of Prosapia bicincta. Lineage (NCBI taxonomy): Eukaryota > Metazoa > Arthropoda > Insecta > Hemiptera > Cercopidae > Prosapia > Prosapia bicincta. The sequence goes on along the minus strand of JBAIZL010000004.1, from coordinate 140,727,946 downwards.
ACATCGGATTTTGAACCATCCTAAGCCTCTGGGACGGAGTCCTGTGGATGGATCTACACCAAACTTCACACAAACCATCTTGGTTTGGATGGATTATTATTTTTTTTTTGCTAACCAATCTATTTCATAAATTTATGCCTTGTGTGAAACTCTATCTTCTTGTTCTATACTGTGATGCATAAACAACATGACAATCTACTTTTTGGCACTTCTCTCAATAATAAGTTATCTTTTGGTTCTATTGTTCATTTCTTTTTTTATTACCAAATTAAGCCTAACTGGATACTTTATAGATATATTTTATTATATTTTTATAGTAATGTGATAGAACATAGTGGGTAATTTTTCAACAATTTATTCATGCAGAATTAGCTTATTGTTCCCTTCAGAGATTATTTTTATGTTTTGGTATTTAATGAAACTTTCAAGAACTATTTATATTGATCAAAGTTTTAAATATTTTTTTTTACTAAGAAAGTATTTTTAAGTAATATATGTAAATATAAAACAAACCAAAGATAATGGTCTATCGGTAAACTTTTTAATAGTTAATTTATTTACCTAAATTAATATTTATAAATGTGTTTATACAAATTACTAAATATATCCTTAATACATAATTAACTAATTATTGATAATTGTTGAACACTTGTTAAAATTAAATTATATTAGGCGGCTGTTGTATTACTATTTGTCGAACAGAAGGAACCATTTTTTAATAGTCCTCAATTACTTATCAAAATCAGTATTTACAGCAAGTTTTTGGTCAGTGATCGAATCATAAGATGTTATTAACAATATTGCTGTGTCGGTTAGAATTTTATTTTTGCTATACTAAGCTTAAAAAATTTCTGCTCAGATATGCAACTTAACAGCAACTGTAGCAAATTTTGTTACTTTTGTATCTTCATTTCTTTTTTTGTATTTTATAATGATGTGTCTTTGGGTTTGAAGATCTTAGATCCTATACCTGGGGTTGTTTGATTTAGAACTACATGGATGTACTTGTGTGTCCTCTTTTATTGTGATCTTAGCTCAATACTATTTTCAACCTATAGTGGCGAACAGTAATTATATTTTGAGAAATACAAATACTTTTGTTTGAAGTACAGAATTAAATGCTAATTTGGTCCTGTTCCCTGTGATTCAAATACTGTGCTAAATGAACAGACCAGCTAGTTCAGCACAGCTTTAAGAAGACCACCACAAACACATTCTAAATCAAGGACTCCTCTGACAGCACGCTTCAAACTGGTCAGGTCTTTGTCTTTGCTGATTCCATGTGTTTCCTGCAACAGAACCAGTCGATTACCCACTCTCTTGCTCCTTGACACTATTCCTGGGTTGTTAGAGTTTGCTCAGGGTGGTCGGCCTCTTACCACACTATTTTTGAATCCCTAACATCCTTTTTACCACCCTTCGTTCATCACCTGACCCCTGTTCATCCTTTTACTACCCTGATTTTTCCACTTCTCTAATCCTGCTGCCTCTTCCACCCTGTGATAGATATTTGTAAGTAATTGCCTTAAGTGCTAAATTTATTTAAATGTATAAAATTAAATTCAGTATTTTCTACTAAGAGAATAAATCTGTCAGCCTCAGGCAACCATTTGTGTTTACTACTGTAATATCATTTGATTTATTTTGACTATGCCTTAACAAAATTCTAAGTAATTTTAAATATTAAGATTGAAAAAGCTTATTTTCACTTCCCAAGTGCCAGTGCTCTCTTTAATAGACACTTGGATCTAAAATTTTACACATTTCCTGTAATATTTACTTTAAAAGTGAGCCTGTCTTTCATATCTTCTATAAAATGATACAGAAAATTGTTTTGAAATAGGATGTGGAACCATAATTTCTGATGGGCCAACTAACTTCCCTTCTCTATTTCAGTGCTTCAAAAATCAGGATCTATAGTATTTCGCGAAGTATCTTAGGGTTTTGATGACTTTTTAGTGTTTTGATATGGTTATGCTCCACTGAGAGTTATACTGCAGTGTGGCCTTATTAAGTCTTGATACGTTTCTAAACCCTTTGTTCATGATCAATAAAGGATACAATAAACAGAATGTTATCTAAGCTTTTTCTAAACTAAAACACTAATCAAGCTGTGACAATAGTTTTAGAGTATGGAGTGCTAAAAACTCCAAGGAAGATAACATGGGAGATTACCTAGTAAAAATATCAACATTTGGTTTAGCAAATATCATCTTTATTGTAAAGAAAAACATTAACTATTTTTATTGTTATCACAGTTAGTTACTGACAAATTTTAAAGAACTAAATTGAGATAATTATAGCACAACCTATTAATCCCCCTATGAAACAGACACTGGCCAATCTTCTTGAACAATTGACTTTTTTTAAAGGTTTATCTGAGTATAGTTAAAAAATTGACAATATATCTCCCTTGATATACCTCCTGTATCATCCACTAAAACTGAAAAATACCTTGTGTTCTCTTGATTTCAGTCCACAGAATTACCTTACAATTTATTTATTTTAATTTGAACATGTATGTAGACATTATACATACTCTCAGTTTGTAATTGACTCTTAAGTGATTCCACATTAGAACTTTTAAAATTTTGTTGTTGTAAATGTCCCAACACAGCATTATAAACACTTTAACTATCTTTATAAAACAGATCACTATTTTACAGTAGTATAAATTTATTAAAGTGAACATTGAATTTGTGAATGGATGAAATAGTTATGCCTAATTCTGTATATACTCAAAGTTTCTTTTTTTTATGTACAGTACTATATTAAACTAGATTACTATTTAGCCATAATACCATATGGATACAAAGTATCTGGTTAGGAATTGGTATAAAATTTAGTTAAATTTGGTTATAAAAAAATATAAATATAGCACAAGTAACTTTGAACTACCAATCATTTTAAATTGGCAAAAACAATTTAATTATATATAATTCTGTATATGCTCGAATTTAATAAAACACATTACAGTAGTATAAAATATTGTAACATCAACTTTGTAAATTTTAAATCAATGTTTTTCAAGTTTTCATTTGGCCTCCAATGGCATGGACATATGTGAATAAACATTTAGTTTATAAATATCCTTTAGTCAATTTGATGTGATGAATATTTGTACAGTTCTGTTTTTATCATTATATTTCTTATTATATAAGTGGCCGTAATTTGTGCACTATTTTTTTAATATATTACTTTAACAGTTATTATATTTGTTATGTTATACATTTAACAATATATTTTTCTGGAAAATTACAAAATTTTACCTATTCATCAATTTCAAATTTTTGTAGTTAGTTTGTACTACAGCTATATAGTGATGTACTAAAATATAGTGCTTTATTAAAACACTTAGTGAGTTGGTATATGTAAGTTATGTTCTACTTTTTTAAAATTTTAGTGCTATTGTTGAGTAATATATGTGAACACAAAATAATCAGAGTAGACTTTTTGTTTAACGTCTTATAAATTAACTTACAAATTCTTGAAAAAATATTTTTAATTTCTGAAGTTAATTTCTTCAATTTTCAAAAAATCACGGACAAAATATCTATGCACAAAATTATTATAATAAATTCGGACAATTTAAATTAATATTGTATGCTGTTTACTGTTATATTGTAAAGTATACACTGCAATTTTGAAAAAAGATTTATTCTTTTAAAATTACTATAATTCTCTAAAAATGATTATACTGTAATCTGTAATGATTATATATATATATATATATATATAAAATTTTAAAATATATATATATAAAATTTTATATATATATATATATATATATATATATATATATATATATATATATATATATATATATATATATTTAAAAATTTTAGTGCAAATAAATACTCTTATTATAATTAAGAACTACATAACACAAAATGGCATTATAATAAAGAATAACATAACATATAAATTTGCAGTAAACAATAAATGCCCTCAATCATTACATGAAGGAGAAAAGTATAATTCAGCGATTTAACATTATTGCTATGGTAGTATATGCAGTATGGGAGTTTCATGAAAATAAAAAGTAACAAAAACAGACTAAGTGAATTGACCCAATTATTCCCCATACATTCTACTCACCTTGTTCCTGAAGGCCAGAACAAGGAAACAAGTTATCTTTGATAAACTGTTATTTTGGGAGATACCAAAGAGGTTGACCCTGATGATATTTTAGCAGATAGAAATTTCAATTTAGATAAATATTTTGTAAAAATGTATCCTGATAAAACTTGCAATCATTACAAGGTTCATGATTTATTTTTTATTTGTTTTTGTTCGTATTACTTCTACATTTTATGATGAATTGTGATATATTGTCATAATCAATATTAGGTGATTTGGGTTTGCCTTAAACACCTGTTACTTTTAAAACATGTATTAATCACCTTCTGTGGAATAGATTTTAAAGGTAATGTATTTTAATAAGAATGTGGAAATAGGGTGATATAAATATATAAAATTGTGTAACATTTCTACGCTAAATCCCTATTATAACATCTATGATTATTGAATCATGGAGAGTACTAGGCAATCATTTTCACTTTGACTGCCAGGAAGTGATGCAGAGCCGGAAATTCCAAACACAGGTTCTTAATAATATGGCTAATCACTGCATATGCTTTGTGTGAAGTTAATTCATTAAGTTCTTTTTTGTTTGGATGCTAGTAATTTTTAGATTGTGGTTGATGTATTTGTAACTGGCATATTTCTGTTATAAGGTATTGCAAACGGTAATTCAGTGTGTGTGCTGCAGCCTGTTTCCCAAATTTAGAATTTATTGCAGTTTAGTTTGGTGCAATAAAGTTTAGTTTAGAAATAAAAATGTATATTCTATTTCCATAATTAAAAACCTCTTAGTGGCTGATGATATTTATATAACAAATTTAAAGTCAAGTAGTTTAATTTTTTCTACTGAGGCTTTTGGGAAGGCCAGTGTGTTTTACCATTTTTCTTGACAACTTCTTAACTATTTTTTATTTACTATTTAAATACATTATAAAAGAAATCATCTCATATTTTATATATATATATATATATATATATATATATATATATATATTTAGGTTAGTTTTGGTTGGTAAAGATTATTTAGATTTTTTGGACTAGGAGACTGACAGACTTACCTTGGTAAGAGTCCACACTGTAGTCTTGAAATAGAAACACATAAAAGCACTTAAACAATGATATATTTCAACCACACAGTGGTCTTTGTCAATCGAAGAGAAAACACAAAAAGAAATATGAGAGAATGAAATAAAATAAATATAAGTTGTAATCACAGACAATCTGTGATTACAACTTATATTTATTTTATTTCATTCTCTCATATTTCTTTTTGTGTTTTCTCTTCGATTGACAAAGACCACTGTGTGGTTGAAATATATCATTGTTTAAGTGCTTTTATGTGTTTCTATTTCAAGACTACAGTGTGGACTCTTACCAAGGTAAGTCTGTCAGTCTCCTAGTCCAAAAAATCTGTATATATATATATATATATATATATATATATATATATATATATATATATATATATATATATATATATATATTTCCGGTACAGTTGTTAAACTGTACTGTTAAAACAACTGTACCGGAAATATCTTAACCTCAATTTCAAACTCCAGAATTGCATCAACAACAAAAAAAAAAAAAAAAAAAAAAAAAAAAATATATATATATATATATATATATATATATATATATATATATATATAACGTTGTCCATTATTTTTCCATTGCACTGACTTTATAAAGTTATTATTGTTAATTGTGAACAATCGTTCCACCACTAAGTGCAATTAATTTTTACCTTGTGTGATGAGGCATCTTTCGGTTACTTGACCATTGTTGAATCACTGAACTGTGATTCGATAATGAGTTCAGTAATTCGACAATGGTCAAGTGACCTAAACATGCCTCATCACACAAGGTAAAAATTAATTGCACTTAGTGGTGGAACAATTGTTTACAATTAACAATTGTGTGTGTGTATATATATATATATATATATATATATATATACATATATATATATATATACACAATTTTTCAATAGTGTTGATCGAAACCAGCTTATTACACTAAAGATCCTTAAAACTAAAAGAAAACATCCTTGGTAAAAATATAGTGTTAATGACGGTGTTAAAAATTTTTTTGTTATTATATTACTCGTTTTAATGTGTACGAATATCAACTTTTTTTGCGGAAAGTTACTTTTTTCACATTTTAAATGCTAAGTTGTAAAGGTATGTAGGCCTATAGCGTGAACCAGGTGCGCAGTAGCTACAGCACACTACTCTTCATGTATTTAACATTACTATCTACCTGTATTAAATTATACCTATGAAGTATGCTATATTTTTGTTGTTGTTATATTACTCGTTTTAATGTGTAGAACACGAATATCAACTTTTCTTTCCGCGGAAAATACGGAAAGTGACTTTTTTCACATTTTAAATGTTAGGTTGTAATGGCATGTATAGCGTAAACTAGTCTTATTGATATTGTTTAAAACCATTTTTTTTTTTTTTTAGTTACTCATTTCAATGTGTAGAACACTAATATAAACTTTTTTCTGCGGAAAATTCAAAAAGTTAATTTTTCTGGACATTTTTAATGTTAGTCTGTAATAGCATGTGTAGCGTGAACTGGCCGCGTAGTAGCTACAGCGCGCTGCACTACGTCAAAGTCAGTTTATTTTAATACTAAACTTAAAATCTAAAAATTTAACTTTTGGTTATAGTTTTATACAACATTACTATATACCTATATTAAAATATACCAACGAAGTATCCAGTCAGGATAGATTTGGTTATAATTTTATTCAATATTGCTATTTACCTATATTAAAATATACCTACAAAGTACCCAATCAGGATAAATTTGGTAATAATTTTATTTAACATTCCTAGTTACCTGTAATAAAGTATACCTACAAAGTATTCAGTCAGGATAGATTTGGTTGTATATTTCTGCATCGGCAATAAGTCTATTTACCAAAATTACAACCAAATCTATCCTGACTTGATACTACGTAGGTATATTTTAATATAGGTATATAGTAATGTTGTATAAAATTACAAATCTAGACGTAGTGCTGTGCACGCTGTAGCTACTGTGTGCCCAGTTCACGCTATAGGCCTACATGCCTCTACAACTTAACATTTAAAATGTGAAAAAAGTAACTTTCTGTTGATATTTGTGTTCGACACATTAAAACGAGTAAAATAATAACAACAAATGAATTTTAACATCAACGTCATTAAGACTATATTTTTACCATATCCTTAAATAAATAAAATACTATTTGTTTGTTATTGAATGAATAATATTAAGAAAAAATTAATGCATATTTGTAATAAATATACATTTGTTTTACCAGGTGTGTGAGTGTTTAGGTATTAACAGTGAAACAGACTATTTTGGACTGAAATATGAAAGTATAAAAAATCAAGATGTTCTGTGGCTGAACCTTCGTAACCCTATACAACGACAAGTAGTTGGAGTACCGCCTTACAGATTTAAACTTCGTGTAAAATTCTGGGTACCACCTCATTTACTTCTTCAAGATGCTACAAGGTAATTAATTGCTTTAGTAAACTTTTCTGCTATTTTTAATATTGTAATAAATTTAAGATATTAAACGGTTGATTAGATTTAATTAATATGTTAAATTAATATCGAGTAAGAAATTAGTTAGGCTTCTTAAGAATAATACCTAATCCCATGTTTATGTGACCAGAAGTTTCACTTATGCAAGAGCTCCATTATTTCTTTCTTGTATAACTTGGATCAAGTTTTATTCTTTGACTCATTTATCAGTAAGAGCCACTTTAACACTGTTTACCAAATGCTTACTTTATAACTAACAATATATGATGAGAAACCAATTTATTTCATTTGGTTTACATTTCTAATTTGTGTTTCATAAGGTTGTAAATTAGTGTTAAAATTTATCTTTATAATCTCTAGTGCTTTGTCTAGAATTAACAGTAAAATACCGGCGTTTTCAAAACGTACTTCATATCTTGTTAGGGTATAAAATGAGAAACATTTGCTGATTATAAAATTAACAAGAATTAGCTAGTAATGAAGAAATCAAGGAATCATTTAAAATGTATGTTTAATTTCAGTTTCAACTAAATGTTTTTGTTTTCGGAGTATTGGGAAAAACATATTACTCTAAAACCAATGATACTTGCCTCTATTATTATATAACAGGTAATATAAGCCAACAAAAACAAATTTTATTTGAAATACTTTTTATTAAATCATTTCAATTTAATAAAATAACATAACCTATAACAGGTGTTAAAACAGCCATAACTTGTAACATAAAATCAGCCTTCAAACATGTAGTCATTCAGTTCAAATCCAACCTAAAGATATCATCTTTTTTAAATTTAATTAATGAATAAATATTTGAAAAACAGTACTAACATCAATTTTCATCCACTACAAGTTTAAAAAATTGTTTTTGAACTTAAGTTGAAGAATAAAAAGTATTTTATTAATGATTGAAAATTTGATCAAGATTGGTAATGGCCTTTGATATTAAAAAGTATGTAAAAAGAATAATATTATGTGGACAAGATCCACATCCATCTGAAGTAGAATTACCCTCTGTCACAGCACAAAAAGCTAAATACAGTTGGAATAGGACAATAAATTATATATATTTATTCTTACTGTAACAAACCAATATTTCTAAGATGAAGTAAAATAAGACTTATGGTGAAATATTTATGTTTTTATGAAATGGAATTTTTAGTCATTTTAATATTTTTACACTTTATAAAATTTTTCAAGAGTTGGAAATGAAATATAATGGCTCAAAAATGTCTCTGTAACTCTAAAAGTTGTAGACAGACAGTATTTTTCAATGGTTTTATTTCAGTGATAAGTGAAAGATATCTCTCTATAAAGATAAATCTCTTTACTGTTTTGATTATCTTTATAACAATGAGGGAAACCATCAAAGATCTTGTTTTTATTTTTATGAAAGACCCTACAGTTATTCAGGATTAAATATTTAGTTACAACTCAATTTAATGAAACTGTTAATAAATAAATTAGTAAAATTATAAAAAATAATTCTTCAAGAAAGTTCTTTTGTTTGGAAAAAATTCAAATTATCGGAAACTGAATGCAGATATTCATGATATTTTTAAAATAATTTTCTAAAGTAAATTTCTACTGAGGTCAACAAAGCAAAATTTTATCATTGTTTGCTTATTTCCAGTTTGTTTCTTTATTTTAATATTCACATTGATTTTTAACCTTAGATTGTTTTTTTTTACCTATTTTAAACTATTCATGATATTGTGTGAAAACCATTGCAATAGTTTAAGGTAGTACAATTCATATATATCTTTGAGATAAAGTTTTCTAGGAATTACAAAGTTGGTGCAGTGTCAAAGTGCCCTAGACTCCAACACGAGGATTCAGAGTTCGAATCCCTATATGTCCCTCTAATTTTTATAATTTATATATCAAATAAATATTTGAAACTACTTTATTAACATCAATCGTCATCCACTATAGTATAAAAAAAAAAAATGTATTTGAATTTGATTGGATGAATAAAAGCGTATTTTATTAATGATTGAAAAATTGTACAAGATATATATCAGGAGAATGTAAGCTAATACAAGGAATTTAAGAGAATATTAAAAACAGATCTGCATATTTATAAAACTATTTCTGCCTTCCTTGAATTTATATTTAAAAATACAGAATTTTTAGCTTTATCAAGTTGAGCAAAAAGTAACTTTTTTGAAGAGATAATTTTCTTAGTTATATCGTTTATAGAGACAAAAATTATACTGCTCAGCAAAAAAATTATAAGCTAAAATTATTTACAATTCATTTTAATTTGATTATGTTGACTGACTATAATAGAAATGTCTTAATTATAATAACAGTGTTGTTATAAAATAGGTAATTTAAATTAATTGCATTAGGAGCTCTTGACTTGCAAATAAGTTAATTGAAGAACAACTTTGAGACAGCGTATGAATGTTGCAATAGCTAATCATACTTCTTTGTCAAGGCACTAGACTAGCATGCAGTGATCTCATGTTCTAGTCAGTAAATAAACACTTAACTTTCTTGCATGAGGTATTTTAAAGACAAGTATACGAGCATTAACATTTATGTCTTTAACTTTTTATAGTTAGACTTTTCATCAGTATAGAGTTATATTTTCTTTGAACACAAATATTGATTTTATGGTTACTAAATGTGTAAGAATATTGTTTTTATATTCAAACTTACTTGAATTTCTTTCATTTTCCACTTTTTTTCAGTTTGTATTTAAATATATTTAATCTTTTCACCTCAGATATTCCCACGTAGAAATTTCCCAAATTTAAGCATATTGAAAATCTTTATTCAATTTTATGACACATTAAAAAAAATGTTCACTACTGTTATTGAATATATGCTAAATAGTATAGATGATGTGGTAAAGAAAAAAAGGGCATGTTAGTTCCTAATTGTTCACAAATTGTGTGAAGATTTTATGCTTTTCTTTCAAAATTAAAGCTATTTTTTATAAATAATATTTGTTTAGATTAATTTACTACTATAAACACCTGTATTTCTCTAAATTCCTGGTAATGAAATGTTCAGCTTTAAAGAGAAACTCAACCTATATCTTTAATGTTAAACAAGATATGCAGTTCTTGTGTTGTAAATCTTGAGGTCATTTTATAAATTACTACTTTTGGTTATCATTGGCAAAAAACGACTACTTACTGATATTTTTCAGCAGATGTGTTTCACACTAGGTCAGCACATTGTTCAATGCTGTGAGTTATGGAGAAGACTGCATGAGTAACTAAGTTGTTATTTTGCCAAATGATAGTAAAAGTAGTAATAAGCAAGATTTATTTTATTTTCCCAACTTCAGCACTGTTTATAATTCCCCTTAACCATTCCTTGTTGTAATCAGACCACAATATCCTATAATCTTTCTCATGAAAGATTTAAAAACAATATTTAAATTGTGTGTTATTATTATATGTTTGATTTATATTTATGGTTTTTATGATTAAAACCTTATCACTTAGTGGGTAGGCTATAAGTAGAACAGTGATCATGAATGTAGTGAATAGTGTTCATATTTATTTTTGGCCTGGTTTTTACTCTTGTAATTTATTATTTTTATTGTTAACTAAATTACATTGTTATTAGGTGATAGTTGTTGACTATTAGCAGGTTTCTTAAATTGTCTAATAGTTAAGATTTAACAGATTTTATAGATTGTAATTTGCTTACTAAATGAATGAGAATTACCAGTCGTTATAATTAACAAATTTTGTTTACCACATTGATTAAATTTTATATATTACACAGTTAGTAAAAACTATGAATTGCCACTCAGCTTAGCTAATTTGAGAGTTTATAGAATATCTTTCTCAGGTGTACAATTAACAAAACCATAATATGCAACTAAATATTGAAATATTTCCAAAGCCTTGGTTGAAAAATCTTATTACAAATACATATATTAAAAAATCTTAATAAATGTATTTCCTATTACTAACCTATACAAAAGCATTTAATCTGGAAATTGGAGTATAAATAAATAGTTTTAATAAACCTAGGCAGCTTAAAATTAAAGGTTCAATCAAAGTAAGCTCTTGATATTCAATAGTGAATTAGTCCCCATGTAATAAATTATTTAAGATATGTTTATAGATCTGTTATTGTTGATATTGAGTTTAAAATTGTAATTGTTGTTAGATTAACACAGAATTCCTTGCAGTCAATATAAAATAGTTGAAAAAATTGTATCATATCTCACTCAAATATGGTTGTCATCCTCAGAGGTATTACAAAACAAACTACCCTCTATATTTTGTTACAGTTGATTTATACAGTTATATATCTATATATTTCACTAGTTTTCCATCTTGCTTTGTTTATGTATGTATTTTACTTAGAATCTGAAATATCCTTTTATTTAAATACTCTTTTAGGCTTTTATATTAATTGAATACCTCTTTTTTATATTTAAATTAGAACTAATAAATTTGGTCAACCACAATTACAGTCCTATTCTTATATAAACAGATTTAGTTACCACACCAACAAATAAACACTTCTTAATTTCATTGTTTAAACTCATTGCTTACAGCATCCACTAATCAAGTTATATAGAGATTATAACTTAAAGTTATACAAATAATAAATTAGATGTATGAAATTTAATTTGTCATTAAGTTAAAAATTTTGGGTGAAGGAAATCAGACAGGCCCTTGCTACCTGGATCTATGGGTTTTTTCCATAAAGGTTCATATTATTACTCTTCAACAGGATACTCTATTGTTCTTGGTTTCTGTTCGATTACAATCATCAGTGGGTCCTTCCCGTTTCTTGAAGGCACTTTTAGTTATCAGGTTATAGGTGGCCGAACTGATTCATTTAGAAGAATGGTTCAGAATCGGATAGTTTACTATAATAAAGCGCTTCATATGACCAGTTTATTGGTTTGTTCATGGTTCATTGGTTGGGGCTGTTTGGATTGTAGTAAACACGCAATGCAGCAGCATTTGTCATTATTGAATAACACTTACAATATATAAATATGTATATAATAAGCAATAGTACACATTTCTGTAATAATTATTGTGCTGTCTAGCCTATTTTAAGTTCAACCAATTTAAGTACCTACTATTCTTTGAGCTTAGCTTGTAAGGTTATGTTATTGATAACCTTATGTTATGTTAATTGTACAATGATAACCTCAAAATATATACCACTTTACAAACTGAGTATTTTGTTAAAAACAAGGTAGGTACCAAATAAGGTAGTTATACTTGACCAAATGAGGATCAACTAAAATTTTCAAAAATGTTGTTCAAGAATATATTGTAAACAAGAAACAGATGACATCTAGACGATTGTGAATTTAAATTTTTTCGATTTTTAATTTCCTCAAAACATGAGTATTGACAAAAAAAGGGTTGTTATAAATATAACCACATTTATATTTACCAACATAATACTATAATAAATAATTCTTTATAATAGTACTCAGTTATATAACATTACATATTCCTACATTAAAATAGATATACGAAGAATCTAGTCGGGACAAATTAGGTTATAAATAAAATAAAGGAAAAACTTACTGTACTTAAATTGTCCACTGTATTTTTTTACTATTGACAAGTCAAAGTTATTACAGTAAAAGATTTGCAGAATTGACATGTATTCTCGTTTTGTATGTTAGCATCCGAACCACAAGAGAAGACTGACTCACTAACTGACTGAATGAATGGACCATAGGTTCACCCCCTTTTTATGGTTCAGTACTGAAGCACTTCAGAAAATAACCAGTGAATGGCAATTCTATTTTATAGAACTGTGGTTCACTAAGTCTTACTGAAGCGCTTCATAAAAGAACCGGTGAAAGGCAATTCTTTTTCATAGAACCGTGGTTCACTGAGTCTTTTGAATAAAGCGGTTCAATTGAACCATTCATGAGATGGCAGATAACTACAGTTAGTGTCACATCATTATATTCACAGTATACCCATCTTACCATGGAGTGTATGTTTGATAGTATTACTCCATTCCGTCAACACATTTCAAAAAGTTGTATGAAAAGTTTTCTAAAAGACTATAAACTGGTGAAACCATCAATAAAATGGGTGAACAGTGGTGCAAATACGATAAACGACGCAGAGCAGAGGACAATATGATTTATAAATGTGAGATTTGTAACTGCACTTATTGTTTGTGAGACTGGACTTTTGCGGCCTACGGTGAAGAAGCTGATAAATACTTTTCAGGGAGACCTCGTGGTTTGGCTTCTGGTGAATTCAACTAAAATAGGTGGCGTAAGATAAATTGTTAAAGTGGTTGAAAGCGTGTTTAGGAAACGTAAGTACAGTCATTGGGTAGTTGGTGGTATAGATAGAGACAGTAAAAAGTGTTTTCTGAAAATTGTTGAAAAAAGGGATTCAGCTACATTACTGCAAATAATAATAGAAAATGTGGAGTAGATATGTGAAGGGGGTACAATTATTAGAGTCAAAATTGATATCTACACAAAATGGTTAATCATTTTCTCAATTTTGTTTGTCCTCATGATCGTAATGTGCATACGCAGAGAATAGAAAGTCATTTGGCTAAGATAAAACATGATATGTGTCGAAAAATAGGTCGAATGGCAGTCACTACGTTCGAATCATACCTTGTGGAATATGTATGAAGAAATATTGTTTTGACAAAGCCAGAACAGTTTGAAGATTTTTTTAATGCAATCCATTATTTCTTTCCTCAATAATTGTGTGAAACATTTGAATTAGTAATACATGAATATAGATATTTATGTCATAGAATAGAATAAACAAGACAACTCTGACAATTCTGACAACAAGACAATTCTGACAACAAGACAATTCTGGTCACTTGATGTAAATAATAGATAGGAAGTTTAGATAAGTCCTAGATCAAGAAGAAAAATAAGACAATGCTACTTTTAGTAGCTTCGTGTAAATATAAATGGCTACATATGAGGTCATTCCAAGATTAGGAAGAAATATGGCAAGGCTCTCTGGGCTGCTTTGGGTAAAATGAGGAAATTGTTCCATAAATAGTTTACTATTTAAATCAATAATTTTCCATATTACTTGGAGTGGCTGGAGAAACATTCTACTCTGAAATGGAACAGCCATGAAAAATTTCATCAAATTTTGCATAAGTATGTATTTTATCAAGTTTAATAATTTTGTTTTTATATGCTGAAAAATATGGTAAAAGTTATTTTTGTTGGTGGTTCGCTCTTTATACAAAGTACAGTATATATGGCCAAAGTATAACTACGTTTGGACGATTATCATCTGTGATCTTCAGCTTATCGAATCGCTGTGCCTTCTGGTTTGCAAAAGTTTTTTTATTAAAAGAGAAGGGCCCACCAATATTTCCTTCCGAGTGGGAAAATTGAAATTCAATAACATTAGGCAACAGAAAGGTCGAAATTTAATAACAATAGGCAACCGCTTAGGGTATAACACAAATTCTACCTGTCCATCTATTGTTGTTGGTGGTCCCGTATGGTTTCCTTAACCCAATATATTATAGAAAATAAATTAGCACCAGACTTTTGTCTAATCTGTAACAATTATTAGATCAAAAGACAGAGTTTATTACTGTAATTCATTAACAAACATGTAACATAAAAAAAATGGAAAGTAATATGGTTAATTACTATTTTAATTAATTATTTATCACAGTTATTTTAATGTAAAAAGGTGAATTATAAAGAAGCTATAAATTAAATTTACTTTTAAATAAAACTTTCTGCATTTTAATCACTTTAACATCATATAGCGGTAAATGGGGTAAAACTGTAGTAATCGTTGTCAAAACCTACTGCCAAGTATTTTACTTTACTTATACTCATAAAATAATACGGAGAGCTATAAAAAATGTTGATAAAAACAATTTCTAAATGCAGTTTTGTTCAAAGTGTATCAGTAGATAATCATTTTGTGAAAATGTAACAGAGTTCCAGGTCAAATTATTTAGAAGTTCTGCTTAAACTAATTACATAATTACTGTAACAATTCAGACCCTTTTATCATCTCTAACCTTTAGTTAATATAATCTGTTGCAATTTTTGCAATCTTTCATTTAATTTATTAGTAAGGTTATCATACAGTTGAAAGCTATCTAAGAATGATTTCTTGAACTTGACATGTCATTCAACTCTTAGTTTGAATATGGCAAATCAAGAAAAACGTGTAGTAGCATATATTATTTAGTAATTAGATTGATTTGTTTAATTTGTTATTGGGGATATTGGGTTACTAGTTACAGGTTATTATAAATGTATGTAAGCATCATTAGAACAAAATATTAAAGGAGCTGTTTATAAATATAATAAATCACATAAAATGTTATGTAAAAATAACTTTAATATTATATTTAACATAGAGCACCATATTTACTATTAATCCTTCAACCCTGTATTTAAATAGCTTTTTGTGTTTTGTAACAGCAGCACTAATATTACTTTGTTCAATGTGCCTAAATAAAATTACATTATCTTAAAAAATTTAAGATAATACTAAGTACTCATCATTCTTTTTAGTTCAAAAGAATTCACAACTAAATTAAATAAAATTTATAGTAAAAAAATTCACTTTCAGGGATTATATTTGAAGTTTAAGAAACAAACTTTGTTAATTTCAATAATTTCAGAATTATCATCATCAATATTTATACCATTATTACTAATATGTTTGGTTAATTCAGTAGATTCTTCAAAATTTTTAACATTTGTTTAACTCCTAGATCACCTGTTGTAATAGGTTCCTTATTATCAAAAGAGATGGTTTGATTCCCAATTGAATAATCTGTGAAATGAGGTAACTAGTGAAGATTGGAATTTCTATATCTGCCATCAAATAGTTTTTAAAAAATTCCAAAGATGGCAGAGCTATGAACATTTCTATACAATGGACATTGCCAGAAATACAATTTTCTTAGTGCAGATACATATCTAATGTCCTGGGTTGAAGGTTAAACACAGAGCACCTCCAGGATATGTGTCCATAAATTAAACACATAATGTGGTAACTTACAATGCTGGACCTCAATGTTTGGATACCCGTCTATTAAATAAAACAAGTGTTCCATAATTTTGTTTCGTAGAGCAGAGAGAGTGTGTGTTTTGACCTATAACCTGCTTACTACAGCTGTTTTCGCCCAGATAATAACATATAATAAAACAATAAAAAGTTTTATAAAAGTAAAACATGTACAAAGAATGTTCAAAACTAAATATCAATCAGTAGATGTATTAAAATAATTTATAGTCCTTTAAAAGGAGGTTTGATTGTGATATTAAATTAGCTTTGTCAAATCTGCTTTATAACAACTGTTCAATTGCACATTGTAATGCAGTTTAACATTTGCTATCTTACAATTTTTTTTATTACAGATTTTAGTCTAACAGTTATTTATATTATATAAATTTTTATGATTTTAGCTTTACATTTTTAATTCCTTTATATTAGACATTTATTTTAAGCAGCAACATATTTTTTATATTAACTTATATTCAAATGGAGAACTTCAAATATTGTCTTTTAAACTATTTGATCAGTTAGGGCATACAAAAGTTTTCCTAAGTTTCAAGAAGCTAATTTCTAGTTTATAAATACATTTATAACTAAGAAAATTTAATGGTTGTTTAAAATTTTAAAACACGTAAATTTTCTGTGTTTCAATAAAAATTGGTTTGATTTGGACGGGGTATGGAAAATTGAATTTTATGCCTATAAATAGATATGGGACAATGTAGCAATACAATGAATTTATAAGATTGATTGCCCAATTTAAACAAAAAATATTACAGTTGAACAGTGAATTGGTTCATATTAACCTACACAATTCTGATTTAATATCACCGTTTGGCTTTTTTCTATACAATAAATTTATAAAATTATATACTATAATTATAAAAAAATATTTTCTTAGTATCTGCATAAAAGTTTTGTAGACTAAAGTAGATGATTGTAAACGTTTTGTCTGCCTAGTCTTGTGAATAATACCAATGATAATATTTGCTTGTCAAAACATTGAGTTTTAAACTAGGTATTAAACTACAGATATTAAACTAGGTTATTCTGCTGTTATCTCCATTATTCTTGTTTATCAAATAAACAAACACAGACTGTTTTTCTGTGTTTTATTATTGCTTTATACCTTTTTAATAACTGAAATCATATGCTACTGATTTATATTATTTTAATGTATAGTTTCTCATAGTTGGAAAAACATTTGAAAGAAAAAATTAATGAATTTGTCTTTTTAGAATGTCCTAATATAAAAATTACACTGTTTCCATTTGAACATTCCCCATTGCACTCTCACTAGGAAAAATATTTAATTTTTTTTTTTAATTTAATTTTTAATTACCTGATGTTACAGAGTATTCAGTGTTAGTTAAACAGTTTAAACTTGTTACAGTACCCTAAATTTCACAGTACGTAGTTATAGAATTCTGTGCCCAGTTAGTCTATTTTTTTAAATATTTCATTGCTTAATTTTTTATTTGTCAACTTACAAAAAATAGATAACAAATTAAACTTTAAAAAAATACATAGTACTTGAATTAATAGCCACTGGTACCAATTATAATGGAACTAGGCAGGGCAATTGCCTGGAATCAATAATTTAATGTAGGCAAGAGAATTACATATTGAAGACAAAAAGCAACATTTGTAATACTACCAATTTTACCATCTGTATTTGACTTGTGAAGATCAGCTTTTTTGTTGAAACTGTTAACAAATATTAGGAAAATATAAACTGTTTAGGAAGTTAAAAGAGAGTGGGACCAGTAATCATGACAGAGGGTTGAATGATGACTATGCCTCAGTTCTAACAACTACTCTTATTTAATTTTTACCTTTACATAATTATAGGTATTTTAAAAAAAATGTTTTGAACTTAACTAGCAACATGTACCTGCCCTGATATGCCCCTTGGAAACAAGATATTTTTTTTAATATCTTTTTTACATTAGTTTACAACTATGCGAACTTTAAATTTTGTAAAAACTTACTGAGACAGAATGTTTTCGATCGGTCTGTGGCGATCTTCATCAGTCATTTTTTAAAAGATTTATACACTTTTTCTTTTATCTAATTTTGTTCTTTATTTTTCTCTTATCTTTTATTAGAGTAATATTTGGTAATATTTTTTTATCTACTAATTTTCTCATGTTAGCCAAACTTTACCTTAGGTTTACTGACAATTTCTTTACTAAAATTATATATTAATCTTTTTATTTTGTAAAATACTTATTCATTGCAAAATACCGCACAGATTTCAAAACGATCTGTAAACACATGGAAAACCCATAGACTTTTGGCCACAAAAGATCTTCTTCATTATTCATTTGCCTATACATTGTAAAATGCCGCATAAACTTTGAAACTATTTGTAAATTTCTGAGAAACCCCATAGACTTTGGACACAAAAGAATGGTGAGAATGTACTCTGTGTAGTATTTATTGTCCAGATAGTTACAAATATTTAATCTAGAATACAGCACAATACACAGGAAAACAAATCGCAATGGCAATGCTAATCTGAGAGCAATGGTTGAACGTACATATACAGTAATGCTCCCGCTGGCCATTGCGAGATCTCACGTACTGGTGCATGAATGCTAACCAAAGGGTTAAACCCCTATACTCGTAATTGGAGCTTGAACATCTTCACTTTCAGTAATGTTCTCAAAATTTTAGCAACAGATTGTAATATTTTGTACTAATTTATAGAATCTACAGGTTTATGGTTCACATACTAATATTGTTATTTTTTAAAATTCATTTTAATATTTTTCAGGCATCAGTTTTACCTTCATGCAAAACTTGACCTGCTTGAAGGCCGGCTTAAAGTTGATGTTGAAGAATTAGGTATGAAGTTAGTAGCTCTGATAGCGCAAGCGGAAACAGGAGATTTAGAACAGATTTCTCCACCCGTCTGTTTGTATTCTCAATGGTGCCAACTTCTTTTGGAAAATACAAATGATGATGTAATTGAAACAGTGGCAGCCATGCATAGAGACATGAAGGTATTATATTACCTAACCCTTAACTGACATTATACATCTGGGAGATGGATGATAAATCAAAAACCATACTTAATTTCCAACATGCTCAAATATAATTTGCTCATCTACCTACCTTTCAGTTAAGCTGTAGCTTTTATTGTGTGCAAGGGGGTTGTTTATATCATCCTTATTATAAAACCCAATCTCATAGATGTTTGATGTTTGTTGAATGAATATTTTTTCACCTTTTAGGCTGAGTTTAGTTTTGGTAGTGTAAAAAAAGTAATAAAGCACAATTCTATATTTTTAGTAAAATAAATTATTTTATCTTCCTTCATAAATAGTTGTAAGTAATGTTTTCATAACAAAATTGATTTAGTTGAATAACATTGTTTTAAAATAAAAAAATGTACAAAATTGGCATTTGAAAATATTAGGTTATAAAATTCATCTAAATTACTATGTGTATTAATTATACTTAATGAATGCTTGGGGGTGGGATGCAGCAGACGTGGTGTCTTGTTATTTTGAACCATTATGTCAGTTAAGGATTAACATGAATATTAATTTTTAAACTTAATTTAAAATCGAGTAATATAAAAAAGTTCAAGTAAATTCCTACTGAAGTCAACAAAGAAAAATTTTATTTTAGTTACTTTGTGTTTTATAATTACAATTATTTTATAAAAAGAAGAGTGTATATATATATATATATATATATATATATATATATATATATATTAATTATACAATTTTATTATGGTATATATTAATATAAGGACACTGAGCTAATAGAAGGAGTTGAAAAAGGCTCTTGGGAGATTGAATATTTTACTTTGGTTCATTCTGGTTGTTCATATTTAAGGAAGTTTGGTATGCAGTGTTAATATTAATTGTCTATAATGTAAGTTCAAGCAATGATTTTACTTTATACATTTTTCATTAATATAACAATTTTCCATTTTCTTGGAAGATGGTATTTAAAATACAAAAACAAGTAACATGTTACTGTTGCGTAACTTTGTCTTCTCATACAAGTATTGTTTTTACGGTGTTGTTACTTTTTTAATGGAAATATTATGTTTTTGATATTAGTGTGGGCATTCAAGTACAAATACAATATTATAAACAATAAACCTAACTAGCTATTTACTTCAAGTGAAAGGGGAGGCAAGGTTTTGATTGATTTAAAATACAGTAATATAAATGTTTACCTTCAGAGAATTGGTGCATTTATTTTTAAATACAAATTGAAATTCATGTCAGTATTATTAAAGATAGCTTAAATAATATTAATTTTATTCCAAACGTATAATAACGAAGCAAGGTCAGCTCTGTGACACTTAGTTCATGAAAGATAAACTTGTTATATAACTTGTTATATTTACAGACATTGTACATGCTCTATTAAACATTTTATCATAACGTATGATTCATAGTTCATTTCTTCGTACTTTTGGATAGCGGACAAAAAAAGTTGTTTTTTTTGTTTTATTCTAAAATATTCTGTGCAATTATATACTTTGTCTAAATATTTGCCATAATTTTAGAAATTTTCTAATTATAGTACCATCATTTTCTACATTTTACTAAAAATTTATTAATGTTTACCATATTTTATTTCCTTACACTTTTAATGTTTTAAACTTGCCTATAGTAGCACTTACTTTGTTTGTTGAGGACGGCCGTTTCGGGAGATGTGTCCCTTTGTCAACTCAGACCATAACTGATCTCAAGGTTTACGTAGGTTAGGGTGGGGGTGGGATATTTTGGTGGTATGGGTGTATTTTGTGTGTATTAAATTAATACAATTTACAAAATACCAAAAAGAATTCTTTACCCTTAATGTTAATGATTTCCAAACTCATTCCATCATTAACCAGTAGTTGGATAACTTGTTTTTTTTTTACTTCAGACCTATTACAGCCTCTTAGGCTTTTTAAAATGGCAATTTTTTTGATAGGTTTTATAAAGACTAATAAAAACTACTAAATATACAAAATACAAAAAATAAAAATTACCAGTAATTAAATATAAAAATTATTTTTTATTTTGATTTTTATTTTCTGTTGAATTTCTTGTGAAGTCTTTTTAAGTAGATTTGAGTCCGACTAATCCAAACTAATTGGGACCGAATGCTGTTCGTATTAGCTAATTGTCGGATTAGCCGAAATAATAGAGAATGAAGCAACTAAACGAATCTGTAGTGTTGTCATGTGAACGAATAATATACTAAAACAAGTTTCAATAGTCGTTTACTCTTTCAAAAGCAGAATCAATCATATGTGTGATGATACTGTGCGCTGACTCCACATACTTTGACAGATGATGAAATCATTGAAGCCATGATGCAAGAACAACTCAAGTGGGATGATGAGGAGGGGAGTGAGAAAGTGGAGGGTGGAGGAGAAAGTGTTGCACAATTAGGTACCAGCTGAGCTTGAACTTGACATACACTACTCGGAACAACAGCCTACCGCCATACCCGCAGATTTCATGTTCATGAGGAAATGACAATACTATGCGGCGAAAAACAGACTGTCAAAACTTCAACAAAAAACGATGATGCAGTTTATATCCAATAAAAACTAAATTAATGTTCACTATTATATGAATTGCTGTATGTACAATATTTTCACAGCATATTTCTTCTTTTGTTTATTCTTTATGTTGTTTCAATTTAGTCTGTAAACATTAAACAAAAGATTTTTATTCCTCAATAATTTTTTTTTTTTCATTTCTTACAACATTATTTACCTTTCCTATTACCTTTTCTATTTTACAAAAAATATCTGAATTTGGATTAAGCGGACGTTCGGACTAGCCGGACTCAGGTGTATATACCTTTAGTAGTATTTCTTTTTCTAAATAAATATGTAGAATTTGGACCACTAATTTCACAGTTAAAAAAAATTATACCTCAGAACTTATTTTTAAATTCTGTATAATTAGAATTAGAATACCTTATCTTTAGAACATTTCTAGAAGGGTATTTTGTATGTGAAAGAAGGTACAGTATAACTCTACTCATCCACACTAACTACAATTAGCAGAGTTTGGTAAACTGAAAATTAGGAAAATATTAGTAATAAACAAACAAACAAAGTGCAATACAATGTAATAGAAAATTTATTTTAGTTTAAAATCAAAAGTACAAACTAAATAAACTAAAGTTCTATAATGTAATGTTTTGATATTTCTCATCAAAGAATTTGTGTGTTGTAACAGTCTGTTTCAAACAAGCATGACATGTGACAGCAACAAGACAATGCAATTGTTTGTTAGTGAAATAGACTGTTGGAGTGCTAACTCAAAGTTCTTCATGATATTGGTCAGCAGATAAAAGGAAAATTATGTTTCCACTGAGTATATTCTTTCCTCTCAATGCCATTTCAGACTGAATTTATTAGATACCTCAATATTTTTTTAAATTATAAACAAATTGTATAGGGAATATAATAGTAGATTTTGACCTTCAATAAATTGCAAATTATTATATTGAAAAGCTGCAAAATAGGTGAAGCGTTATAAAGGTAGGTAAGCCATTTTCTCGAACAAAATTCTTCCTCGCAAGTGTCCTCTGCAGAACACAACCAACTAGATGGAACACATTTAATATTCGTTGTATTACTGTAACTCAGCATTCTATTGTAATTATTGGATATATTGTTTATAGAGTGAAAGAATGTTTTACATAATACTGTTTACATGTTAACTACAATATTTAAAAGTTATTTTGTGGTAAACATGTGTGTACTGTATTAATAAAAACATTGTATTTAAAACCGATTCAGATAAAAAAAGGGCTGGATAATATAAGCTATATTTTTTTATTTATTCACAATAAAGTTGAATAATTCACTGTTTGGTAAATTTATAATTGTTAGTTCTTTGTGTTAGGGGATGAAACCATCAGCTGCAGAGTATTGGATACTTAAAGAGATTGCAATTCTAGAAAGTTTTGGTGAGGAATTGTTTACCTGTAAAAATGCAGCTATTGGAATAGGCCCGCATGGTCTCACTGTTTACCAACCTCATAAGCAAAGGTAAGTTTTTTCTTTAAATACCGTAATTTTAGTTTTGCAATTCCATAAATTTAACACAATATTTACAATTTAAGCTATTTTCTTAGACCTACAGTAGAACCTCAATAATTCAGACTGGCTGGGACTGTGGCCCATCTGTGGTATCAAAAATGTGGGTTAACTAGAGACTAGGGTAAAAATTAAATGAAAACATTGTACTTACAGAAAAACTTCTTGTATGTATAAAACAAAGAGTATTGTGTACTGTATATGAACGTACATAATGTTAAACTCCATTGCAATTCATTTCTCAGCAGACAAAAACTGTTGATTTTGACTGTTTTTAATTTCGTGAGCCACTTTTGTGCTGTGCAATCCCATATTCTTTTCAGCATAAGACACACAAAACATGACGTTCATTACTTTGTTTATCTGTAAGTCTTAGATGTTTTTATTATTTTGCTTCTTATTTGTTTTTTTCTTTTATTGTACTTCAATATCATTCCGAGTTATCTGGAAATCCAAGTTAACGGGGTCTAACTTATCGTTGGGTTATCCAGAAATCTGAGTTAACGGGATCCGACTTATCGAGATTTCACTTTAAAATTGTGTAATAGTTTATATTATTAGATGGTTTTTTTGAAAAATGAGGCTCCAGAGTAAAAATTTATTTTTTTTGTGGAACATAAAAAAAGTTTTGACTTTTGTAATTTTAATCAGAGTAAATGTTTTCCAGCATTCCATACACAGCAATTAGAAGCGCAGCTTCACACAGAAGAGTCTTTCAGCTGCACTATTTAAACACAGACAACGAAGAAAGTACGTTAGAGTTAAAATTGGAGAACTCTTTAGCGGCAACAGGTGTATACAGAGCCCTTACTGAAAAACATGCGTTTTATTCATGTGAGACAGTGCGAGGAGCAGTTACAGCACAGTTTATCAGAGATCTTAAGGTTAGTATACTGTTTCAGGCATACATTTTGGTTTATACAAAGCATGATCAAAACTTAACCTAACGGTTTTTTAATATTTCACTGAGTTATTTTTTTAAAAATAATGTTTAACACCGATTCTTTTCATTTGTACAGCTTAGTTGCTATACATGCTCATTGATATTTATATGTTAAAGCAAATTATATATTACTTAAAAACCGAGACCTGTTCAAAATACTTGAACGGAATTTTTTAGAAAATGTTTTCATGCTGAAACCAAGACTTCGTATCTAGTAGCTTCCTTTCTGAGGGTAAACCATTTATTAGTTGTCAGACCTGATTTATAATGATCTAACTTGATATACTAGTGATGATGTACAGGTAGTGTTACTTAGGAACAAGTACAAAGGGCACAGTGCACCCAAGTCTCCACACTGGCACTCTATGAGCCAGGCATAAAGCTGTATGATTTTTGTCTTGGCAGAGTCTTCAAAGTAGTTCTTTACTGTAGCAGCATCCTCTTCTCTTACGCTTTTCATTTAGGTTCTTATGTATAGCAGCATTTCCCATATTCTCAACACTTTACTTTGGAAGTGCTCAATGATCTGGAAGCTGCTGCTCTTGGTACATTATTATGGAGGGCAACCCGTATGTCTATTACGCTTGAGTGAACTCAAAGAACCGACACATGTACTTTGAGTTTTTACCAACCTAAGTACTCTAGCCCCTTTACACCAGATTTCCAATTCATCTCTTTTTGCATGGAATTTCTAGTTTAGTTTAGAGTCCAATGTCACCTCCAGGTATTTCACATCTGATACACAGGAATATTGTCTGCCTTATTAGTAAATATAACAAACATAAGCTGATTTCTTTTCATTTAGTTTTGTAAGTTATTATTGAGTCTAGTTATTGATGCTGTCCAGAGTGCACTGCAATTTTGACAACATCAAGTCACCCGGGGAAGTGGACACTGAAATCAGTCTCATCTACAAAAGACGACAGTGGTTTTCCTATTTAATGATATATCTCTTGTGTAAAGTAGCTACAACACTTATCCAAGAGCACAACCTGATTCATATTTTTTAGTTTTAATTTGTGCGGTTTAGGAATGTAGGTTTTCAGAGGTTAGATCTGAAATTATGACTTGAATCTTTGCAAAAAAAAATTTTCTTCCAATGGCTCTCACTTGGTTTATGCCATTTAAGATCTTGCCTCCCAATATAATCCAAGTAAGTCCCTTCGTTGTTGCCTTTTCTCATCTAAACCTCTGCAGACCAGGGGGTGATCCTTGTCCATAATAGATGTTTGAGATCCACATATTTTGCACCTGTTGGATTCTAATATTTTCATTCTACTGAGATGATATTTTATCTGAAACCTCCAGGCAGATAGTGACAGGCATCTATTAAGAGGCCAGGGTTCAAACTTTTAAAATGGGCTAATTAAGCACATCAGCAAGAGTTTGAATTTTGTATATTATTCCAATCTTTTCCAAGAGTAAATGTAATTATAAAATTACAGAGTCAATTATAGTCATATTTACTGAATGTATTAAAGTAAACGAATCTCTTAGTACAAAACCTGTTCAAGTACTAATGGTAGCATACAGGCAAGCATGTATATGGAGAAAATGTTCATTAGAAAGTTCGGCTTAAAATAAGTTTTTGAAAGATATTTTGTACAAAATTATATTGAAAAATTTCTAAATGTTAATAAATGTAAAATAATCAACTCCTGTAACATAGATTTCTTTAAATTATTAGTGTATTCCTTGCTGGTAAAGTGCTCATTATTTTATACTTATAGTTTGTACAATACAAATTTAATCCACTGTTTTAATTTTTACATTAAATTTTCCTATAGGGCACAATAGCTTCTATATTTAATGAGTCATCACCATTAGGCAAGAAATATGTGTTTGACATTAGACGTACGTGTAGAGAGGTTCATGACAATGCACGCAGAGCACTGTATCAACCACCTGAAGAAACTTGTAGCTCAGCGGCATCCTGTGAAAACGATACTGTTCAAAGTAGAGCCAGTGAAAGGTTAGCAAGGCTATTGGATGCCCTTACATGCAGGTGAGTCTATGTCACTGAAATCAATTGGGGAATTTTTTAGTCGTGTATAGAGGTTTTGTCTATGTTGTGCTCACATAAATCTATCATTTATGTAATCCTTATAAATTTTACATTAAATTATTACATTTTATAAATAATTTTAAATGTATAGTGGAGTCTCGATAATTCGAGGTAGATGAGATCAAGACCCACTCGAATTACTGAAAACTAGGATTACACAGAAATAGGTTCCTGTGCATTAGAAAAAATAGGAGTTTTAATTAACCCTAATACTATAGGTAATTAAAAATGCTCTAAATAAGTTTATAGAACTTTATATAAACATTTCTTGGAAGCCCGGCTCATTTTCTTTGGATATCGTATTGATATAAACATTTCTTGGAAGCCTGAGTAATTTCCTTTGCATACCGTATGACTATAAACATTTCATTGAAGCCTAACTCACCATTTATTTTCAAGTAGATAAAATAGGGTCAAATAGAAATAGGCTTGAATTTAACAGAAGCTTGAAATAATGGGACTCGGATTTTCGAGACTTTGCTGTATCTATATTCTGTAATTATGAACTTTACATATAAGAATATTCAAAATATTATTTTCAATATGGGTTTTTAGTATATGTTTATTTTTTTCTAACTGTTGTGACAGGTATAAAAATACTGTACCTTTGGTTGACTATATTGACTTTTTGTTTGGTTAAAATATTTGATGACATTTCTTTAATGCTTTAAAGTATTGCTTAAATACATAGTGAGTACTAAAATAGATTTTTATTTGCCTCAGTAATATAGAACCATTTAACTTAAATAGGTGCTTTGTGTATAAATTTGGAATATCTAGGCACTCATATGAAGTTCTTTTTCAAGGAAAATATGCTTGATAAATGAGTCAATTCAACATTTATTTTAACAACAATAGCTTTTTGGCAACTTATTTGTTACTTTTATCAAACCTACTAGATTACAAATACTTTTAAATTAATATATTTATTTAATGTCTGTTAATAACTATTAATTTTTTATATAAGCTAATGACAGATCACAGACAATTTTGCTTTTTAACACTCAACGTTTCGAATTTTTTTCTGAAATTTTTTTCCAAGAACTCAAATTTTAATTAAACTGTTACAATACATAACCTACTATTTATAAAATACATAATAGAATTAAAAATTGTGTATAAATTTCCTTTCACTTAATAATATTGTTAAAAAAGCCAAAGATAGTTGTAAAAAATGACAGAATAAAAGAGTGGTATATAAGATTGATTGCAAAGAGTTAGATATGTGTTATGTAGAGCAAACCGGTAGACTTTTAGAAACAAGAAGGCATGAGCATAAAAACAATATAAAATATGATGAAAAATATTATAATGTCATTTCTGAATATATTAAAAAGATTAATAATAAACATCTAATGGACTGGGATAATATAGATGTTTTACATAAAGAAAGGGATTGGAAAAATAGGAGCTTTGCGGAAATGTGGTATATAAAAAACAAGGAAAAAATACTTTGAATAAAATGAGGGAATTAAATGATTTTCCATCTGCATATGAATCTTTAATAATGAAATTATAGTGAAATTTACCATTTTTGTAGGTTTTTTGGTCACTCGAGGTAGTGTGTGTGTGTGTGTGTGTGTGTGTGTGTGTGTGTGTGTGTGTGTGTGTGTGTGTGTGTGTATGTGTGTATGTGTGTATGTGTGTGTGTGTGTGTGTGTGTGTGTGTGTGCGTGTGTGCGTGCGTGTGTTAGTTCTAGTAGAGTTTAAAGCTTATTTAGGAATTTTTGGACTAGATAGGAGTTTGACAGACTTACTTAATGGCAATAGTCCAAAACTGCAATCTCTTGGAAATAAATAAATAGACACATATAAAAACTTATCAACACTACTTAAATATTTCTATCAAAAAGATCTTTGACAATCAAAAAAGAGAAAAAGCTTTTTATTAATTTATATTTATTAATTTTATAATTGTTGATTTTATATAATATGATTTATATATGTTATGTATTTTATAAATAGTAGGTTATGTATTGTAATTGTTTAATAAAAATTTGAGCTCTTGGAAAGGAATTTCGGAGAGAAATTCGAAACGTTGAGTGTTTTAAAAAAGAACAAAATTGACTGTGATCTGTCATTAGCCTATACTTTTAAATTGTCATAGGAAGCTGGTACATTCAAATACAATAAATCCAGTAATGTACGAGAGTCAGAAAGATAAAAACGATTTAAAGTAGTAACAATATACAAAATCCAACGACTAGAGCAATCAAACCTTATATTCCAAAAACAAAGTGGGACTAATTAATTCCAGCATCAAAAAGATTAAAAATATACATATAAAAAAAAATTATAAACTAAATTAAAATTGTTTCAACTATTTGGATGTTTTTAATTTATATATCAGTGGTTTATAAATGCTACACAACTTACCAAAATTATTCGCAATATTATATAATGTTTTGTTAATTAATACATATGATTTCTAACTAATTCCTCTTCCTCCAGTTGAATTATCACGTGTTATAAAATTTTTAGAATCAAATTAAGCCCTAATTTCTTAGCATCTCTTACATCTATAAACATTATTTTTTTTTCTTAATCAGTTTCAGTACTGGATTATTAGTGTCCCCTTTTTCTTTTTTATTTAATTTTTTATTAGATTTGATGGTTATTAGGAGTAAAGAAAAACCCTTGCTATTATTATAGAGAAAAAGATATTTTGCTCTTATTACCAAATATGTCTGTAGTTAGATATTGAATTTTGTAAATTTTATTTTGCTACTAAAAACTTTTTCAGGCCTAAACAACATGGTGAATTCTAAAAATTTAACTTTTTTCTGAAATTGAGGGTTTTATTAAACTTGATGTTCATGCCTTATGTATCTTCAAAGTAAAGTTGCTTAACATGCCTGAATCTTACCTAATATTCTAGTGTTGTTGACTATTTTAATATTAATACTAAAAGTTTTTCTTCTTTTTTAATGTTCTAGAATTTGCATGGATGCTGCAATTGACACTGTTTTCTTTCCTTGTGCACATGTAATCGCATGCAGTGGGTGTGCAGATCGTTGTGAATCTTGTCCATTGTGTCGAGCAGGTATCAGTGAATCCAAAAGAGTTTATTTACCACTTGAACAAGATTTTAATGTTGCTTAAATATACTATATATGTAATAATTGCTGTATGTTTTTATGTATTTCTGTATATAGGTATATTTGTAAATTGTATTATAAAAACATAACAATATCTTTAAATATGTTTTGGTTTTATGTCCAAATCAAATTTTTTCAAATGAAATGCACTAAAACCCTGTTTATCTGAAGACACTCTATAGCAGTTGCACATGGGATGGGGCTATCTACCTTATGTCATTTAAAGTATTTTAGATGTATAGGTAATATTATTAAAAGCTACTTGACACATTTTTCAGAAGGTACAATAAATAAGTTATAATTATTAAAGTATCAAGCTTACATCTTTCTGTGAAAGATAATTTTAGTAATTGGCAAATTTAAAGTATTTACGAATTAAACAATAAAAAAACATATAAAATAAAACAAAGTGTTTTTGATTGCACTAGGCAATCATCTTCAGCATGGCTGATGACCAAATAGAATCAAAAACGTTTTGGTTGTAAGTTTTTCATAAATTTACTTTATTATAAGTTTGGCAAGTTCTTAATTATTTTAATAAAATTTTTTAATGCTTCCTCCACTGTCATAGACATTAAAGTCAGTGATTTACAGCATTGAATAATGCGCTGACCTAGCACGAAACGAGTCTGTTGAATAAATCAGTAAGTAGTGGTTTTTTTCAATTAAATTTATACTAATTTATATTTAATATATATATATTCAGGTTAGTTCTAGTAGAGCTTAAAGTTTATTTAGGAATTGTTGGACTAGATAGGAGACTGACAGACTTACTTAATGGCAATAGTCCAAAACTGCAATCTCTTGGAAATAAATAAATAGACACATATAAAAACTTATCACACTATTGAAATATTTCGATCAAAATGATCTTTGTCAATCAAAGAGAAAAAGAAAAGACTGACAGAGAAGTATGTCAGTCTCCTATCTAGTCCAAAATATAAATTTCTAAAATAACTGGCATCAACCACTTGATATTTAAAAACCAACATACTAATAAAATGAAACGTTTTTGAAACTATGAAATGACCCCTTGTACACTGACTAAATAACGTAAAATTGTATTGTGGGTAAGAACAGTATTATATTATAAGTTAGAATTTAGCTTGTATGATTAAATATATAAGAAATACACACTGGTATTAACTTTCCTCATAACATAAATTTTATTAATAAAAAAAATGTTTTTGACAACCATTTTTTCCTTATCAGTAATAAAATTATACTGATGTATACTTTTTTACATCAGAAAAAAAATAATAAGTATTGACAAAAATAGCAGTTAGTAAAAGTAATAATTTTGTGTGGTTTTAAGGTTAATACCAAATTGCTTTTCTTCATAACTAATTGTTTTTAACTGTGCCATTAAAACATATTGACTGCCAACCAGTTTTCTGATAACGTTCAAACAATTTTTGTTGTTGTACTTTTTGTGTAAATAATGACAAAACCGTAATATTTTGTCTTCTAGTGTGTTTATTTAATTTATAATGTCGTTGGACACCTGTGACCATCATGGCCCGACATAAATATTTATACTACGAGACTCCGCATCTGTCACGTTGTTGGGCTTACTACACATTCACCATTCAAGCCCGATCTTCCGAATTAATTAAAAAAGTTTTTTAATTTTTATTGTATTTTTTTAATATAAATTCAAGTATATATACTATAACATATTTTCTCAATATTATAGATATTTTTAAACAGTAAATATAGCAACTAGATTTTTCTCACGTATTTTATAGATACACAATTTCAATTTTCAGCATAACAGTTTTTTTGTTTGAAATTTTCTCAAATAATTACACTGTAAATATAATCTGAACATTATTCTTACATTTGTTTGTATTGTTTCAGTACAAGTATGTTTCAAATTGAGCTGTTTTTACAAAATCCATATTTGCTTATGAAGTTTTTAGTTTCTAATTTTCGAATCTTTTGGTTTTTTAGGTGAATTTTTTTAGAATCAAATCAAATGTAACACTATTCTAAAACGTAATGTAGTTCTACAAAGAAGTCTAGATAAAAACTATTTCCTTCTAATATTTCATTGTAATTCTGAACGCCAAGTTGCAGGAACACGCTAGAGGCTGTGTTAGACCTTATATGGTTAATACATCGTAAATGTTCCTGACAGCCTTGTGACAGGATTTAATGTTAGGACCACATTTTCGGTCACAGGTTTTGTGACAATACAGTGTCGGTCACTGGTGACCACCATGGCAGTCAACGTGTTAAGTACGGTTATAGTATGACACTCTCTTATAACAACTGATAAAATAGGTTCTTTTCTGTAAAATAACCTTAATTTAATAACATAATTTTAATTTTTTTCAGATAAATGGGATTTTAGTGTGTTGACAAAGTGAAATGGCCTAATAGTAGTTTAATTAATAATATCAGTATATTCTAAAAAAATCAGATTATTTTCTTAACTATTTTATTTTTGTGACTAAAAAATTTCCAATTCAACTTGGTCCAAAATTTTTAATAAACATATCCAAAAATGTTATTATTATCTTTAGGTAACTAATTAAAGTTATATTTATCTAGCAATAGAGTAACAAAGAATTATAACTGGAAATATTAATTTGTTTATTTTGCTAAACGGTAATTTTGGCAAGAGTATTTAAAAGCAGGGCTTATGTATAATATGAGCAAAGATCTTGTGATATATTTAGATCATATTGTGTAGCACAAATATTTTAAATGCACAAGAATACAATTTTTAAATTCCAATTCATGTTTCTTTAAGCACTCAAGGTAATTATTGAATAAATAAGCCGGTTGAATATTGACTCAAAAGTTTATTTATTTAGTGCAATGTTTCAACAACTAATTTATTGTCTTTATCAAGCCTGAAAACAATATTACATTGCTTAAAAATGCATGTAAAATACAAGTATACTCACAGCAGTAATTTAAAACTTTAAAAAAACTCAATAAAATTTTAGTCAAAAACATAATAAAATCACCCACCAAATTGGTAAGAGTCATAAATTCACAAAAATATAATTAAAAATAGTAACAAAACTGAGAGAAAAACAATATACACATATAGAAAAATAAAATAAAAAACCACAAAAAACAAAATAAACCATACATAAAACAACAAAAGGTTCAAACCATTTATTCCGTTTTTTTTATAAAAAAATCTAATAAGTCATAATGTTGAAAATACATAAGTTATTTTGGTAAATTTTATACGACAATCCCTTATTTTGATATACAAAAATTATCTCAACCAATTTATAATAGTAACTTGAGTAGGTTTGCCATCAGTATTTTTATTGCTATATAGAGGTACAATTTAAGCTTTTGATAAAACCGTGTTTTGTTATCAATTTTAAATAATAAAATTTAATATTGTGACAGTTATTTCATAAAAATGTAATAGCTTTTTTAGGTTTGGTTGTCTATTATAATGTATTTAGATTTTAATCTAAATAATAAATAAATATGATTATATATGTATAAACTATTTTTTATGTGTAGAAACAATTTTTTCAGGTGGTATTTAAATTTTTCCTTAAAAAAAATACTCTTTTAAGGGATAACAGAAAAAACCAAAAATCTTGTTTAGTATACTAAAAATAGAATCATGTCAGCCTAATTAAATATGTCTAGTCAAAAATTTACTTAAAACATTAAACATGATCTCTGTTTTGGAACAAAGGGAAGTTAAGAAATCACTCACTTTTACAGAAATACTTATAGGAAACACTCATTTATGTCAATATATAACACTATATACAAGCTATGTAAACTTAGCGGAAAATAGTCCACAGCTGCACCCAATAAAGCATTACCTACATTCGCAGGCTTTTTTACTTTCAGGATTTAATACAGACTCTTTTGCTTACATTATGAAACTGTTTTAAATCCAATTAGTTTTTGTTCAGCGTTTATAGTGACTACACATGCATTTATAGCATATATAGTCTTGAAAAGGTCTAATGAAATTTGTTGAAATATCAACTGAAATTGAAAAAATATTATCAAGAAACACTCTTGAATTATAATTTAATTTTAATTTTATCTGTTTAAATCATGTTTTATTATAATTGCTACAATGACTCCAGTTAGTTACAAATATATTACTTATAAATTGCAGCATTGTTATAAATTTTTGTCATTTTTTTTAAAAGTATAGGTAAATAATATTGCTACCAAAGTCGTGATTAATTCAAAATGAAACAATGAAATATTCTAAATTTCTAATAAAACTTGGCCAATTTGTTTGTCAAGAATACTGTTGTAACATCATAGATTACTTGAAATTTTCAAGTATAATTAAATTCCCTAACACAGCATTAAGAGCGCAGCAGGAATTGTTACAGCAGCCCTGCTTTTTATTTCTCTGCCAATCAATGAGAATTATTAAAATATGTACTCTTAATTTTCAGAAATAGGTAAAGATAATCTGTTTTAAAATGATTTTCTTAAATATTTTATAGATTTTATAAAGAAATTAAAGTACTATATGCCAAGTGTTAGGGTAATATTTGTAGTATAATCATGTGTCTTCAATGCAATTTAAAAATTAAGTGTTTTATAAGAAACGAATGTTACACAGGATTTAATCGTCAAAAAAATATACAAAATATTTAATACAATAAACAAATAATCTTTATATTTCTGAAATCACAGTAAGGTTAAAATTTTTTGAAAATTCAACGTGCAACTAAGAGTTATGCGTTTGACTTAAATTTGTATGGTTTATTTTCGGCAATAGTTTTGAAATATTTTAAAGTTAATAAATTGTTTTGTGTTTTTTCAAAACCTTCATTCAACAATTTGTAAAAGAAAAATTGCTGATATTTCTTATGCAGTTAGGAATCGGATCTTTTATACTTTAGGTAGAACCTTTGATGATATGATTATAGTATCATAGTTGTGCAGAACTTTAGCTTTTTAAATTAAAAGGTAATGATTCCTCGCTGTAATTTAAATCCTGTGTATTTTAAACGTGTACATATAATTGTTAGTGTGTTAAGTTTTAAATATTGTTATTGTAGTATTTGTTTCAAAGGGAAGTCATTGATTCTTTTGCAATTATTCAATATTTATAGTTTTTAATGGTTGAGAAACATTTTAAACTTCAGTGAACAAATATTTTTTTCAGATAATTCTCTTTTTATAGATATTTGACTGTAATTCCAGTAGTATAATTTTTCATGATGCAATATTAATTGATTTCTTTACTAATGATTTGTTGGTTAAAAAATGTGGTTTAAAAAATAATTAAAAGGAGGCTGAAGAAGTCGTATGAGGAAAACCTTTCCTCCAAATGTAAGTTAACAATTTAACAACCTTTAGTTAACAAAAAGGCTGGTTGCATGTAATATCAAAGTGTAATAAGTAATTAAAAACCAGCTCGTCATGAATAAGATTTCGATACTTCAAAAAATGTTTTAAAGTTCAGAAATTGCTAATAACAGGAATTATTGTTTTATAGCATTTTAATTTGTTATATTTGAAAAAAAATTATCTCTCACTGAATTGAACACTAGGTTTTAAAATTATATTTTTTTGTATAGTGTTTTATAATCAAATGACTTCTGCCTTGGAAATTTTACCATTTAATTTTAAGATTGTATCATGTAACATGAAGGAATAGTTAATTTGTATAACAGTAAAAGCTTTATTTGTGAGGTTATTATTAAATGTTGGCGGAAGGAATTAGCAATGCAAACTTGTTAGTCATTTTAGGTTAGGCCATACACTTAACCATACATAGATTTAATAAATGTGTTCTTAGTATGAATTGTCTTAGTGTTAAGAGTAGATATTTAGAATATTTGCATTTTATTTTGAGCCTTGTAAAATAACATCAGTCATAGTGTTATTCATTTTGGACTTTATTCGATATCATTTTCTTTTGCCCAGATCAGATCTCATAACAAAGTTAGTTTTAAATGTAGTTATAGAAGGCAGAACATAATAGATTTTTTTTAATATGACTTTTTTGTAAAACAAAATGTATATTAAAAACAATTATCTTGCATAATATTTTAAAGGATGATCAGTAAGTATTGGTACACGTACACAAAAAGATGTAGAGTAAAGATCCATAGATCTCAGAACAATGTGTCAAGTATTTATGAAATTTTAAGATCCTAGCTCACTTGGTTTTTTAATAGTAGTGATTTAAATAAATATGAAGTGTATAGCTTACAGACAAATTTAAGTTGGATGTCTGAGTAGAATTTTGTTTAAGAGTTTTGTGATTAGTCCAAATTTTTGTTGCTCGAACCAAATATTTTCATATTTGGAACCTAGTTTTCATTTTGGTTGTTCAGGGTATTTTCAGAAATAAACTAGACATTCTTTAAAATATTATGATAAACCATCTGCAATTTAGGTCCTTGTAAGAGTTGACAAGGATCAAATATAGGTGCTAGGAAACTTTGTTCTCCATCTTTTCACATCTTGTTTGAAAACTTTCCTGATAACAAATTTTATGATTTTCTATAAAATTTCTTTTATTTTTAAAATGTAAAAATCTAAAAGTAACAAGTGTATGACTTTTGAGAACGGCTGTTTGGGGAAATCTATCCCATTTTCAACTTGTACTGTATATATGGTGTTAATTAAAGTAAGATATCTTTGGAAATAGGTACGACAATGTAAGTGTAAATTTTAATTTTAAGAAAGTTTCATATTTTTTAATTCAAAGTAGTAGCTCAAGTTCAAGATGGGAACAGAATGTAAAATCAGGTTAGAAATAAGTTGCTGTAACAATTTTTATTAACA
Organism: Prosapia bicincta; assembly: GCA_036971475.1. Lineage (NCBI taxonomy): Eukaryota > Metazoa > Arthropoda > Insecta > Hemiptera > Cercopidae > Prosapia > Prosapia bicincta. The sequence continues at coordinate 140,691,384 of JBAIZL010000004.1, read as the reverse complement.
CATTGACTGCCAACCAGTTTTCTGATAACTTTCAAACACAATTTTTTTTTTTGTACTTTTTGTTTAAATAATGACAACACATAATAACATTTTGTTTTCTAGTGTGTTTATTCATTTAACACATTCAACACGGCGGCTATATTGGAAATCTCATCAAACTACTGACTGTTTTTACATTAACTTCCACATTTGATGGCATTGTTTTATCTCAAAATATATACTTAGAGCTTAGTTTTAAACGGTAAAAATAGTAAAAAAAAAAATGTAAACACTCTAATTATATGTAAAAACTGGGAGCATGCCGTTGAGCTTGCTGTTCCTGGCAGTGGAATGATTGAAATGCTAGGCGGGTTGCATAGCTTGTCTTTGCATCTAATTATCGTGTCCATTGTTTTCTTAGACATTAAAATATGATTTTATTTTTCGGCCCACAATAAAAAAAAATTTATATAAAATATTTACTCTCTTGAATTTCGTAGTCCATTACCTTTGGTGAAACTTGATTAATCACTAATAAACAGATCATCCAACAAAATAGCCCACAAATATCAAAAAACAGGTTACAAAATAGCTTACAAAACTAATAACAATTTACAATTCAAAATACAACAAAGATAAACTACAATCAACAGGTGTATACAAATTTAACTGTTCTGAAGCATTGATGTAAAAATCAAACCTTTTCCCAAACACTTATCGACAATAGAGATGTTTTAACTAGACTGGGAGTGAGTGTACCGGTACGCTAGCCGTGCTGAACGTGGTAACTAGTTTATATTATAATGTCATCCGGCACCGGTGACTGTCATTGCTCAATGTTAATAATTATACTATGAGGCGCTGAGTCGTATACATTGTCGGACATTTTATTTTATTACTAAAAACTCGGAGGGACATTATCGGTGTAGAGCACTTAGCTGCAGCCTTTGTACTCTCTTCCCATCCCTACCACAGGACGTGCTCTTTGCAGATAAGTACCCACCTGATGTTGAATCTTCTGATATCCTCTGTTGTACATACCTGCCAGCCAAACCACTTTCTCCTTGCAGCTCCCAAAGCAGGACACTCACAGAGTACGTGGATTGGGCTTTCCTCTTGGTCCTCGTCGCATCTCTTGCACACAGGGGACCTAGATTTTCCAATTTTGTATTGGAATCCCCTCAGATTCCCATGACCTGTAACCAGCTCTACAGTAGCTCTGAGTTGATGTCTACTTAAGGAGAGTAGTTCTTTGCCCCACAAATCTCCTGAGTAACCCAACAGTACCTTGGATTTGTTACACCCCAAGGTTACATTCCATTCTTCCCTGCACAACCTGTCTATATGTGCCGTAATCCTCTTGCGCCCCTCCTGAGGCGGCATGCCCACTGCCCTCAGCAACGGTCCTTGAGTTATACACCCTTGTTTTGCTACAGGCGCCTTGAGTGAAAGGCGTCAGCTCTTTCATTCCCTATCCAGCCAAAATGTCCTGGAATCCAGGTTAGGTTGAGTGAATTATACTTACTCAGCTCTGCTAGAGAAGCTATAGTCTCAGCCACCAGCCTAGAGCTGGTACTAGCCTTACCTAAAGCCTTCAGAGCTGCCTGACTGTCCGAGCAAATCCAGATGGTCTTGCTCCTCCCGCCAGACCCTATTATTTCCTCAGCACATAGTTTGATCGCGAGCACCTCCCCCTGGAAGACAGAGTTGTAGTCCTCCAGGCGATGACAAAATCTGTCTTGGTGTCTCGGTCCACTAAATCCTGCTCCCACTCCTTCCTTCATCTTGAACCCATCGGTGAACCAGATTTCACCATGTCTGGGTCTATACTCCGCCCATGCCTCTCTTGCAGGAATATGGATTTTGTAGTTTCCTTTTTCCCTTTTAAGAGACAGTATCTTTTCCTGAGGTTCTATCCAGAGCTCCTTCAGTGAATCCCCAAATAGCTGTTTATGAAGTTTGCTACTTGTCTTCCACTGCCCGGTACAACTTAGCCGGTATGCAGTTTTATATCTGCATAACTCCCAGATATTTAGCGCTCTCAACGTAGCATATTTTGGTATTACCAACTTCCATCATCTCCAGTTTAGTTTTATATCGCCTAGTGAAGATGAGTGCCACAGATTTCTCTCCTTGAATGTATAGTGCATTCTCCCTGCATCATGCTTCTGTTACCTTGAGTGCCTCTTGAAGCAGGTCTTTGAGGACCTCTTCAAATGGTCCCCTAACAAGGATAGCTATGTCATCCGCATATCCTACCACCTTGACACCCATTCCACTGAGCGTCCTTAGTAGGCCGTCCACGACAAGGCACCACAGAAAAGGGAATAACACTCCACCCTGCGGGCAGCCCTCCGAGACCATCCCATTTATCGTGCACCTCATCCAGGATGCAGTACTTAGATTTTTGGCTAGGAGCTTCTCACCTCGCTCATTTGTGTCTGTGCTGCCCCACACCTCATTATGAGCATTGGCATCACAGCCCACTAAGATTCCTATATTCCTCTCCCTGCAGTACCGAACTAACTTACGTAATTCTGCAGGGGACAATTCTCTATTGTGGCGCAGTAAGTGGAGGCCACGATGAACTCCCTGCTACCACTTACCTCGCTCTTGCCTCGAATTCTAACCACCGCAAGGTCTTTAGTTGAGAATTCTTGAATCAGCGTGGCTTCTAGTCCTCTGACTATCACACATGCTCTGTGCCCCTCATGTTCCCCACTTGCGCCCAGCTGCAGTCAGACCCCTTATACGGTTCCTGACCAGTCACGGTTCTTGCACTAGCGCAAGCGCTGGTAATGAGTGCCTCACATTTAAGCACCTGGTTAGGACCACCTAGGCGCTTTTACTGTGGTTCAAGTTAATTTGCAGGATCATTGCTTGAGGGTCAGCCATATCCAACTGACCCCTACGCCTTCTCCTGATTCTCTCTCTCGCCCTTCTCTTCCGGGTCCTTAGAGTTCCACTTAAAAGTGACCTCTGCAGTCCCCAGGAAGGCTTTCCCATCTCTTGCCTTTAATAGTCTGGCCGATGCCTCATCCAATCCTAGGCAGAGGAGGCTTGCAGGTCCCCGCTCAATGTACTGTAGGATCTTCCACTTCGAAGTGTCAATTTCTGGGTTTTGCATCCCCATGAGCTTGACCAACTGAGTGGCCTCCCTTTTTGGTGGTGGTACTAGCATCGTCACTTTCACCCTTTTGATCAGTTCATCAGGCAGGACTAGCCTTGCCTGAGTCCCGTTCTCGAGCTTAACTGACGGTACCACTTCTCTCAGCCATTTTGCCGATTCCTCCTCAGCACAAATAAATGCTGCTACTCCATCCCTTAGGTAAGTGTCTCTGAACCGCGGAACAAAACCTCCACTAGGAGTGTCCAGAATCCGGTCCATGACGGTGCCCTTAAGGTGGTCGAACGCTGCCATCTCCATCCTCACGCCTACACTATCCCCAAAGGTCACAAGAACCCTCGGTAGGTTGGCGGAGATCGACGAGAAAGATGGCCCTCCCGACCCAGCAAGCCTATTCCTCTTGACCTCCGACTCTGGAGTAGGATTAGAAGTACTCCTTTCCTTCCTTTTCCTCTCTCTCTCTCTTGTCGTACTAAGGTCCTACCGGATCCACTGGCTTCTGGGACGACAGGGCGGGTTCTAGCCCCAGCCTCCGTCAAACCCTTCCACTGCCCGGACCGGTGTTTCCTCAAAGGGGGTGGCGGTGGTTCTCTGCCCTCCGCCTCCGCCTTCTTTGCTTCCTCATGGTAGGAAAGCCAGAGTGCTTTCCTCCTTTGTGCTCCACTCATTCTTCCTGTTGCCTTCGCAACTGGATTTCCATCTGTCTCTATGGGGGCCGAAGCCACCTCCATAGGTACAGATTTGTCGGGCATACTACACATTCCCCGACATCTTCTGAAAGAATGTAAAATGTTGCCGCTGCGGCCCTATACAAAATAACAATGTCGATCACTGGTGACTGCAGTCTGCGTGTTAAATATCATTTTGTACTGCATTTTGGTTAGTTTTACTAGTGAATTGGCTTTTCTCTGGATTATTTTGACCAAACGTTTCAGGTGCTGAATTTTCTATAGAAATAGAAATTCACTTTTCCATCAATGTCGGGCCGAAGAGTGTAATGAAAGGGAACAGTATGATGTGCCAGAAATATGTAACAAAGGCAATGTTATTAGTTTTTTATACAAAATGTTATTAGTTTTACATAAAGGGCACAAAATCCTTCATTGTCTAAATCTCCCCCATTTGAAGACCAATTTCATAGGACTTGACTAGAGTTACTTAGTCACTAAATAACCCTATCAAAACAAGGATATGTCATTGGTATTTATTTCTCTTTTGTACGCGTTCAATTTTAGCGAAAAAAACCATCAGTAGACACAGAAAGTCATCAGGGGGGAGAAAAAAGTATGAAAACTCTTGCTAACGCCCCAAAAATTAAAAACTTTGAAAAATAGAAATTCCTTCCTCTCTATACCACACGTGAAATATTACTAATTTAACCTTTTTTTTGATATAATAACTCACAAAGTGCTTCAAAATGTAATTAAATTTGCTGTTGACTCCCAAAAATAACAAATTTAAAAAAAACAGATTTAACAGAGCACTACAGCACCACGTTTCACTCGGGACACAAACCTTATATAATTGTAAAACTCGCACACACATCTTATTTTATTATGATAATAAGTCGCAAAATTACTCAAAAGAACAAAACAAACACTTACAGACCTTATTCCTCACACAAAACAGAAAATATTGCATTAAACATTTGCACAAAATTTATTTCTATCGCCATAAAAACGATAAAACTTAAACTAGAAAAAAAATTTTGAATAATGTATTAAAGTTGATTTTATTTAAATTTGTAATTTTTTGGGAATCATCAGCAAGTATAATCACATTTCGAGGCATTTTGTGAGTTACTACATCAAAAACATTAATCCAAAACCCTGAATTTGTAACGTTTTAGCCGTGCCGTGGAGGCGAGGAGGAACTGCTATTTTCCAAATTTTTTAATTTTTAGGCCGTGAGCAAAAGTTTTTATAATTTGTTGTTGTATTCTTAATGACTTTCTGCATCGCGTGGTATAATTTTTTTTTTACTAATATCGAATACATGGGAACGGGAAATAAATGTCATCTCTTTAAACCTGAAAACAATATTAAAACTGCCAATTTTAGTTTTAACATGTCATGTAAAACAGACACAAATTTTATGTTATTGCTGTAGGGGACTTATATTTCTATTTACATTACTATTACTTGACTTAATTTTTAATGCAGCAACTTTTTAATAATAATAATTTACTATTTGAAAAGTATTACATATAAATAGAGGATTACTTGATGAAGTACATCAGGAAGCAATTCTGTGGTCTTGAAATAAAAATAAAGTATGTGTGACTTATACTCCTATGTTTTTTTTCTTAATTTTTTATGCAACTTTTTAATAATAATATACTATTTGAAAAGTATTATGTATAACATATAATTGGTATTATTAAAAGAAATTGTGCTCGTACTATCTGATATATTTTTTAAGATTTATGTTTAAAATATAATAATTTTAATAACTATATAATTTTTTAGAACTTTTATATAATAATGAAATGTATTATATCTATAAATAGTCACTTGTATATTTATATTAGGTTGAGAAAGTAATTGCTTCAAAAGTAATTATCTACATTAATTAAAATTTGTGTCATAGTTTGGTGTAAATATGACCCAAACACTTTGAGATCATTAATATTCAAACAGGTTCTTTAGAGCAAACTATTCCTAAAATTGTAACAAAACACTTTTAGAGTTATATTTGTTTAAACCATACAATTTAACTTCTTGTTATAAATATTGCTGATTCCAATCACCATTGTATATTATTTCTCCAAAATTATATTGAAATTTGTTTTTAAGGAAGCAAACTTTTTAATAAAATGAAAATTTATTTTGGGGTTTTCATAACTTTTACTAAATCCTTGTATAATCTATCCAGCTTCAAACATTTTCCAATGATACTATCATTGGTGAAGATACAAAAACCTCTTCCTCCTCTCTTTTCATCTTTCATATCCCTTTCATAGAAATATGTGTTACTTAAAAATTATGCTGATATTGGTTGTTTTTCACATAGGAAACAAAATGGAATTAATAGGATTTGGCTTCAGTGGGGAAAGGGGCTCAAACTTTCTCTTCTATTAAAAAGCAAAAAAAGTTTTTATTTCACTTCTGATTTTTAGGAAATTTTTTTTTAATTGAGTAATATTACAAATATATATGTGTGTGTGTGTGTGTGTGTGTGTGTGTGTGTGTGTGTGTGTGTGTGTGTGTGTGTGTGTGTGTGTGTGTGTGTGTGTGTGTGTGTGTGTGTGTGTGTGTGTGTGTGTGTGTGTGTGTGTGTGTGTGTGTGTGTGTGTGTGTGTGTGTGTGTGTGTGTGTGTGTGTGTGTGTGTGTGTGTGTGTGTGTGTGTGTGTGTGTGTGTGTGTGTGTGTGTGTGTGTGTGTGTGTGTGTGTGTGTGTGTGTGTGTGTGTGTGTGTGTGTGTGTGTGTGTGTGTGTGTGTGTGTGTGTGTGTGTGTGTGTGTGTGTGTGTGTGTGTGTGTGTGTGTGTGTGTGTGTGTGTGTGTGTGTGTGTGTGTGTGTGTGTGTGTGTGTGTGTGTGTGTGTGTGTGTGTGTGTGTGTGTGTGTGTGTGTGTGTGTGTGTGTGTGTGTGTGTGTGTGTGTGTGTGTGTGTGTGTGTGTGTGTGTGTGTGTGTGTGTGTGTGTGTGTGTGTGTGTGTGTGTGTGTGTGTGTGTGTGTGTGTGTGTGTGTGTGTGTGTGTGTGTGTGTGTGTGTGTGTGTGTGTGTGTGTGTGTGTGTGTGTGTGTGTGTGTGTGTGTGTGTGTGTGTGTGTGTGTGTGTGTGTGTGTGTGTGTGTGTGTGTGTGTGTGTGTGTGTGTGTGTGTGTGTGTGTGTGTGTGTGTGTGTGTGTGTGTGTGTGTGTGTGTGTGTGTGTGTGTGTGTGTGTGTGTGTGTGTGTGTGTGTGTGTGTGTGTGTGTGTGTGTGTGTGTGTGTGTGTGTGTGTGTGTGTGTGTGTGTGTGTGTGTGTGTGTGTGTGTGTGTGTGTGTGTGTGTGTGTGTGTGTGTGTGTGTGTGTGTGTGTGTGTGTGTGTTTTAATAACCGAGCCTATAATTTATCGGATAATAGTTTAATAGTAAATAAATTTGTTGAGCACTGTGGAGTAATTTTTCAACAAAAAAATAAAACCCACTAACCACAAGACAAAAATTTGTATTTTAAAGTAATTGTAGTAACAATTACTTTATGTACATTTCGATTAAATGGTAATTATCGAAAATATACATGTAATCGAAATGTTCATTAACTAATTGTAGTAAAATAAAGATTTTTTTATTGTGGTTAGTGGGTTTTATTTTTATACGGTTAGTTAATAATAGTTTTTTCAAAAGCAAAGTATAATAACTTCTACCTTACATTAGTATTACTATTAAAAAACTATAATAAATATTAATATAACGTGTGGTTTTGGATTAATCTTTAATAACATTTCTTAAAATGTGTATTGAAAAAATGTTGTACATTTTAGGAGAGCCCTTTCCCCATATAACATACGCCACTGTTTCCTTCCAAACGTACCACTAGAAATTCTACAGAAGAACTGCTAGTAATGGATTAAAATAGTAAACATCCCTCTTCCTAAATTTTTCCTAATACTATATTATGGTAGTGATTCAGTCAAATCTGTAGAAACATACTGTTGCTGAACTGATATTCAACATAATATAATACATAATATTTATGTTGTTCAGTTAGACAAGTTCTAAACTGAAGTTCAACAAATCTTTCATCACTTAAAACATCATCATTAATGTATCTCTAAGTGTGAGTATAGAGTGATGGCATCATCTACACTCCAAATATTTAATGATTTACATAAAACAGCATGGCCCCCCAATATCTTGTTCTTTTCTTAGAATTATAATTGGAGCACTTCATGTTCAATAATTCCACCTCATATTCTGTAAAAACAGATAATTTCTTTTGGACATAAGATATTAGAGTGTTTCTTTAAATATATGGTCAGCTGAACCTGTATTTAGGAAATATAGGTTCCTAAATACATATTAAGAATTTATTTAGGCTTTTATATAAACATGATGAATAGTTAATATCTGGAGTGCAACAGTTCATTTTGCATTGCATTAAATCTCAGTTATGCTTTGCTAGAATCTCATTTAGCATTAACAAGGTGAACCCAACAAGAGTTAAAGATCACAGACAACTCTGCTCCTATTTATAGTAAACGCCTCGCCTATCGACGTCAATCAACACAGACCTGACCCAAACAATTACATTCCTTTCCTTATGTTCACCTTTCTACCACTAAAATTTCCACACATTTAGTGAGGAAATGTGTCATTGATAGATGTTATCGGCATAAGTAGTCACCTAGTTTGTCTACTGGTGTACTACAGCCTTAAAACACTGTCACTTTATCTATAACTTCACTAAATACAAAAAATTAAAACCAAATTACCACAATAAAATTAATTTATTCACTATAATGCTTAATTTGATTTAGTTAATTGGTTTCATTTTTTATGTATAGTTAATTGTTATTCCACTGTTGCTCAAGAGAATAATTACTTTGTCATTTACCTTTATTTCCCACTTATAAAACCAGGTCCATCACATCCAGGGCTAGTTGATAAAAGTAAGCATTTAATGAGATTGGTGTAAACTAAACGCATCATCTTTACACCTCATTTCTCTACACATGTAGACTTTGAAGCAAGATCTAAAGGACATAACATTTTGTTTACTACAAATGTATATAAAGAATAAGGTTTTTGAGCAATGGAGATCAATAACGTGTGTGTGTGTGTGCGTGCGTGCGCACGTGCTTTTGAAGTATTTGAGTGATCAATGTGAAAATGTGGACAAGTCCTTTCAAAAGATTGATTTTGTATCCCTATTAGGATTAGCTATCCCTAATTCCAAACAGAAAGTATAATAATTTAATGTTAGCAATGATTTCATTAATATTTATTTTACAACAGTAGGAAACCTGTATTCCTGCTAATCTATCTCTAACAGAAAATTTGTATTTAGTTAAGTAAGCAATCATTTAATACATATCGAATCATCATTCTTTCCAGATTTCAGAATCACACTGCCTCGTATATATCTTTCCTCTAATATTATATTTTATAATTAGTCCAGGATCTAAAACTTGCATTGAAAGCCTAACGTAATTTTATTTCAGATTATTGTCCTGGGTAATTGGGTGATTGTAAAAACATAGGGGTCATCACCCCCTCATGTGGTTGACATACCGGAAGGAGAGGGGGAAATATCGCAGGGAACGCGATGTACTGAAACCTATGTATCTTTTTAACTATAAAAGATAGAATAACCAAACAAATGTTTTTAAACTCTTAAAAATAAGGGCTTCAATATTGGTCCTTATGTAAATAGCTAACTATAATATCTACTGAGTAAAAAAATATGTTACTTAAAACATTTACTTTCACTTTGCTTTTTCGTGAATTTCCATTGAAAATTAACCTGTTGCGACAGACATAATTCTGAGACCAAGATGAAAGTTTGTTTTAAGGCCTCTGGAATTACAATAATATTTGTTCAAATTTATACACACAAATATATAATATTATGACAATACTTTTTGTGTCCAAAATCGTGGTAACTTTGGAACAAAATGTCCAATTTCGATCAAATTTGGTAAATAGATGTAATTTGTTATTTGTAGGAATATGTTTGTTAATAGGAAGAATTGATCAATCACAAGTTGACTTTTCGCCCGCCTTTATTACTACGGAATATTAATTTTCCATTTTCTACCAAAAATGTTAAGTATTTCTGAAATGCATTTATAAAGATTAAAATACAATCTGAAGGAACACAATATTATATAAGATTTTTAAAGTATAGGGGATTATACTTTTATAATACAATATACTTTTACTTACAGTACAGTATACACAAAAATACTGAATACTGCCGCTTTACAGAAGGAACATTTTAGATGTCAGTATGGATTAAAACCATTTCTTTAAATAATGTATGGGTTTTAATTTTTATTATTTATTAAGTTAAGAAAAGGCTTTAGTGTAATTAGTTTATAGCTACTACAGCTTGTAAACATTTGTTTTGTAGGACCTTGAATTTAATTTGGTAGCAATATAAGAGTAATATTAATGCATACTGTATAAGAGACCAATAAAAGTTAGGTTAAATTTATTTAAAGGTTAATTTTTTACATAGCATTATAGTTCATCTTCTTCTAAATCCTGTTGTGTAAACTTGTTTCTGCATTTCTCTTTGCAAGAACAATACGAACAGCATGAACTTTTTGGAGCACAAACAAGATGGTTTAGAACAGTTTGTACATTTGCACGCTGAAATCATGGTTTCTTGTAGAACTGTTCTTAAACGTTTACGACAATATTGCAAGTGGAGTGGTAGCTACAGAAGCAGCTTCTAAATATCTATTAAATATTCAAAAAAGAAGGAGAAAAATAATGAAAAAGTTCAGGGATGAAAGGGTCATTGAGAAAACTAAAGCATTCTACTCTCCAATTGATAGAATTAGAATTTTGAGTGTCATCATTTTCGGACATGAAACCTACAGAAATCAAAAGAACAATTGCTCTAACAAATGGTTTCTCCTCAATAATTGTAGTGACTCAAAGGAAGTATGAGTTGCAAGAGTCATTAAAACAAATGTCTGGATTATACTCAAAGTTTAGTAGACGAAAATGACTACTTGAAGAAAATTGTGAAATCTGATTTAATTAATGTAATTGAATCTGAGACTAGTTATTGCACTTGCTGTTTGACAACCAAGTGCTCATCCTGGATCCTATGGCTCTAATTCATTCTATACCTAATGTCGTTTTGTCAAGATTCAAAATTTCCAGGATTTCTTTGACCACCAACAGTCCAGAATAGAGAAAGTTCAAGAAGAGTTTTAAAAACTCCATTATGCATTGTTTATGACCGTAACAGTAAACATTCTTTATCTACATTGATAAAAAAAATTCAGAAAGGACTTTCAGAAGCAAAGAAAAATTAGTAGCGGAGATCCATAACAAATTTACTAAACAAATGGATGCGATACATTACAATATCTGGAAACAAGTGAAATCTTATAAAGTACATTGCAGGCTACTTATTAAAAAAGATAGCAGTACCTGTTCGAAAAATATTTTACCTATCTCGAGGATTTGAAGATGAAAATGAATGCCAGAAGCATTGATTCTACTGTGCAAATGTACAAACTGTTCTAAACCAACTTGTTCCTGCTCCAATAAGGAAAGTTCATGCTGTTCGTATTTTTCTTGCAAAGAGAAAAGCAGAAACAAGTTTATACAATGGGATCTAGAAGAAGATAAACTATAATGTTAAGTAATAAATTAACCTTTAAATAAATGTAGCATAAACTTTTATTGGTCTCTTATACAGTATGCATTAATATTATACTTATATTGCTATCAAATTATATTCAAGGCCCTACAAAACAAGTGTTAACAAACAGTTAATGCTATAAACTGATTACGCTAAATACTTTCCATAACTTAATAAATAGTAAATTGAAAACCAAACCTTATTTAAAGAAATAATGGTTTTCATCAATATTGACATCTAAAATGTTCCTTCTGTAAAGCAGCAGTGTTCTTTATTTTCATGTATACTGCTAAAAAAGTATACTGTATTATAAAAGTATAATCCAATATACTTTTTATTATCCTTTAAACATCTTATATAATAGTGTGTTCCTTCAGATTGTATTTTAATCTTTATAAATGCATTTTAGAAATACAGGGTGCGGCAGCATAACTTCCTTTTTTTAAATGCTCACCATTCAATTAGTTAATGTCATAGTGGAGCGCTAGTGGTCTCGTTCCAGAGGAGGTATAGTAAAGGTTTGTCCCAACACGTTTACGTCACCATCATGTGTTGGAATAGTAAGGAGCGTGCTTTTGCCGTTGAGGCCTACTTTTCAAGCGGATTTTCGGTTATTTCAACACAGCGCGCATTTTGGAATCGCTTTAATTTAGCCCCGTTGGCTCCCGTCCCAGACTGCAAATCAATTGTTACATGGGTCACTACATTCAGACAAACTGCAAGTGCGACAAAACGAAGAACTGGAGTCACTCGGCCCGTTAGATCACCTGAGAACATTGAAGCAGTGAGAGCGTCAATGTTGCGATCACCACGGCGTTCTGCGCGCAAACACGCATCTGCCCTTGGACTATCCGATCATTCTGTGAGAAGAATTCTTCGTGATGATCTTCGTTTTCATCCCTATAAGATGGCGATAGTGCAGGAACTTTCAGAACGTGACTTCAATTCTCGGATCTACACATGTGAGCTTCTTCTTGATGTCGTTCCCGAGGGTGCTATTATTTTTTCTATGGGGTTTTTTGAAATCCCGTGTTTATGTGAACCGTCCAAGAACCCTACAAGATTTGAAGACCAACATCCAAGAAGAAATTGCCAACATAACACCTGCTACGCTAACAATTGTCATGACAAACGCCAGAAATCGGTTTACGCAATATATGGAGAATGAGGGACGTCACCTAACAGATTTGATCTTTAAAATAATGTAAATACAAACTTTAGACACGAACCTACATTATAAAATATAAATAAATATTTTCAGATGCATACAATAGTTTTTATTGAGTTTTCAAAAAAGGAAGTTATGCTGTCGCACCCTGTACTTAACATTTTTATTAAAAAATGGAAAATTAGTTTTCTGTATTAAAAAAGGCAATCAAAAAGTCAACTTTTGATTAATCGATTCTTCCTATTAATACACATATTTCTACAAATAACAAATTATTTACCAAATTTCATCGAAATTGGACGTTTTGTTCCAAAATTACAATGGTTTTAGACACTAAAATTATCGTGATAATAAGATATATTTGAAAAAATATTTTTTTAATTCCAGAGACATTAAAACAAACTTTCATTTTGGTCTTCGACTTATGTTTTTCGCAATGGGTTTATTTTCCCAATGGAAATTCACTAAAAAACCAAAATAAAAGTAAAAGTTTAAGAAAAATAATTTTTTACTCAGTAGGTATTATAGTTAGCCATTTTTATGTAAGAACCTTTATTGAAGCCTTTATTTTTGTGAATTGATATTTTTTGGTTATTCTATCTTTTAAAGTTTAAAAGATACAAAGGTTCCAGTACTATGTGTTACCCGCAATGCTCCCCTCAACCCCCCTGTATATGTCTCACCATGTGAGGGGGCGATGACATAAGTTTTTACAATCACCCACGGGGCCAAATAATCTGAAATAATATTGTGTTAGGCTTTCAGTGCATGCTCAACCCCCTTTAGATTCTGTACTAAATATAGAAATCTCATATTATATTTTATATATAAGTGCAGCAACTTGACACTTTTCATCTATTTGTAAAACTTTCTTTGATCATACCCTTAAATGTTTTCAATAAATTTGTCTTCTGAAAAACACATTTAGAATTTGTCCGTTTGTTTCATGAACTTGAATTATAAGTCATTAAAAGCCTTTGGATAAAATATATTTTTATTGTATCCACTTTTCTTTGAGCAATTGTCCATTATAATTGGCCATAGAATTATTTTTGCCTAGTTGTCTCATGTGTCCCTTATATTTTAGTTAGAAAACTTATTTTTTGCTTCCCAAACTTATCCTAAATAACTACTTTTGTGTTGTAGTATGAATATTATAAATGTAGTAAGAGTGTGTTCTGTTTTATAAAAAAGCTTTGAGTGTATAATGTTTTATGCTTTATAAAGATTTGAGAAATTAGGTAATTTTTTTTAACCTTTTAAAGTAAAAGAACATCATTCTAAACACTCAAGTTTATTTATAAAACAAACAATTATCGAAATCTTGTTGCTGTTCATGACGAGCTGGTTGTAAATTACAAATTACGCTTTTGCTATTACTTGCGACCAGACATTTGTTAACTAAAAGTTATTAATTGTTAACTTACACTTGGAGGAAACGCTTTCGTCTTACGACTTCTTCAGCCTCCAAAAAGAAAGTAACTAGCTTGGATAGGTTTTTGGGGGAAAAGTGTTTGCATAAGAGACGAGAGAGCCAGGTCCAAGTTTGTAAAAATATGAATTTGCATAAAATTAAAATGTTTGATTATAGTTCCTGTAGCAAAATTAGTTACTAAAAGAATATACTTTTCTAGGTGTTCACTGTAAAGCATATTTTTTTTTTTATCAAGAGAGATCAACCCTCAGTGTTGCCCCAAACTGGTTAAAGAGGGCCTTTCATATGTACAGTTAGTTGTGAACTTAAGCAGCAGTGAATACAACACAATTCCTGTTAGTAATTTTAAGAAAAATAGTTGCTTAGTGTAAACTGTTTTAAAGTATCTCAAACATTGTAGAAAATTATGAATTAGTTGAAATTAGACATGAATTATGGGATTTATTTAAATACTTAATTGATTCTAATATTGAAATTGATATAGATTAATGAGTAGGTGTTTACATGGTTCACAGTAATTGTGAACAATTATGGTTTGATTTTTAAAATCTCAGCATGTTACTTCAAATGTTATATTTAGAAAAAGACATGATTTTAAATGTCACTATGATCAATGGTTATAACATACATTATCTAAATGCAAATAACTTACTAAACTCTTGTAAATTTTTACAAAACATAATATACAAATTTAAAATATAAAACATTAACAAGTGTTTAGTGATAACTAGTAGTTCACCTGAAGATGGAATCAACAAATATGCAAATAACCTAATGAGTTAGAAACGCCTTTTTATCAAGTAATTCTACCGAGTAAAACTTATCCTAATTGAGATTTTTTTTTGTTGTTAGATTGTAAAATATGTACATAGTAATTGAGTTTAGTATATAATAAAGCTCTGTTTTGTAAAAGGCATTTGCTTCCATTAGGCAGTTGCATCATGTAGTTAATTTCGATTGTTCTGGATTTGTAGGATCCAAATGTAAATGATTGATCAATGAATGATTGTTTCTTTAACACTCTTTTTAATAACGTATAAATATTAATTAAATAAGCAAACTAAAAAAACTAACAGTATAAAACCTCACAACAATACAAAGTAAACTGGGCAGTCGTTTGACACGTTTACACTGCGTTAGTTGGTTCGAGTTGCGTTCGGTTCGGCCCAGCATCATTCGACAGGCTGGGCGGTACGTCATATTTGTTCGACATTGCCGATCGGCACCATTCGGCATAGTGTGGACGTAGCTCAACACCTAACTACCCTCACCTACGAACCGAACGTCTCACAATGTACGGTATGGTTTCGTGGAGGTTCTGCAATGACTATTTAAACAAAATATTCAGTGCGTTTGGTGTCACTTTATCCATACATACACTTCATCACTTTAACCATACAGTCGGCCGTGATTAAACAGATATTTTTGCTTGTTTTAAAGAAAATTTTCAAAAAAGGAGCAAAAACCTAAATCATTTTTCCTATAAAATGCAATTAAAAATATAATTGAAATATTACAATTATTAGTTTTCCCTCAATAAAAATTTCAGAAGAGCCACATATATAGACCGGTAGTGAACATCCAGTAAACTTCTTTAAAGGAGGCGCAGTTTAAAGGAGCAATTACTACATTTTTTTATCTAAGCCATGCCCCTTATACATACAAAAATAGGATAGTATTTTAACATTAGTTAAGATTTGTAAAACCACTAGCAATTATAAGAGAAAGCTGTAAAATGTAGTTTTTCATCAATAAAATTGATTTTTTTGTTTTTTTTTTTTTTTTTTGTTTAATGAACTGAATTGTATAACCGGGATTATGCTTTTTTTAACCATTAATTATTACTAAGCTGCAGTGTTACAACACATCGGAGTGTAACGTATAAAACGAGTACAATAATTTTGGAAAATAGAAGGCTGTGGAGTGTCGACTGCTTTCTAACCTTTAAAAGCGTTTTCGTTGTTTTAATTTTATCATCATAGTATCTCCACAATGCCTCTAATTATCCTGAAAATTTGTCCCTTTTGAGGTTGGTCATTTAATAATTTTACTGCATACTATTTTACACAAATTATATATGACGTGTTCTAATTTTTTAAATTGTGTAGACCCGTATAACCTTGATGTTTTGACTTGTTACTCAAGTGTTATAATTAGATATGTCTGTTTTAAAATTTCTTGAATGTAGTAAATTTAAAGTTGAATATTTTTCGCTTTAGGAAATGAAGCATATAGTTCCACTTGAAAAGGAATGGATGAGGTTGTTTTCCACCTGACCCAGAGGCTAGAATATCTGCAGGTAAACTTTGCGTAATTTGTTTTTGTTTTGTATACTTTTAATTTTATAATATTTTCGTTAACGAAGAAGTAACTTAAATATTTGGAATGTAAATTAAATATTTGGTTACTATCAAGTATTTAACCATAATTTAATGGCACTTGAAGGGATTAGTTTTAGGTTAGGTTTGTTTTGTTATTGTTATTAAGAATCAATATTTCTTGTATAGTTAAACACTTTCATGCTGAAATAAAATATTCACTAAACATGATTAATTGCTACATCAGCATCATTAAAAGTTGTGTTTACAAAACTATTATTTATATACAGGCTCAAAGACTATAGTTCAAAATTCTAAGTACATATATATATATATATATATATATATATATATATATATATATATATATATATATATATATATATATATATATATATATATATATATATATATATATATATATATATATATATATATATATATAGGGATTAGAAAGGGTTGTTCACAATCCACCAAAACCTGTATATAGGTCGGAATATTACTATCTCTGAACTATCAAAGGTCTACATATAAGCTCAGCATTTTTACTCAGTACAAAATTATTTTTTAACTTTTTGTTAATAAAATTGACATTATTATATCTGTAGTAATATGGCTTAAATAATATTGATCAAATCCAGCATGATTTATACTGTTTGTGTCTAACAAAGCCAACATATTAGTGTAGTAGACTTGCGTTTACTAGTCTATTGAAAATAAATCTTATGGCTAAATAGATTACTAATCATGGTATGACGGTAAAGTTTTTTTAGTTTTTTATTAAAAATGCTATTACATTTTAAACAAAATAATTTTTTACAATAGAATATCAATGAGTACATAAATTTAAAAAGTATTACTTGCTATAAAAATGTTATAACTAATAGTTTTTAAAAATGTTTACAGTTTTGTATATAGCTTAGCAGTTACAAAACTGTTTTTCAAATGTTTATAAGGTTCTAAAGTAACAGTTTTATAGATTCTTGGTGACATAATTGGTTACAAGTTTAAAATCAAGGGTGAACTGTGTTATTGATTAGCAAAAAGTGTGCATGTGAAATTTTGTTCCTTTATTATTATGAATAATTTATAAATACTTTTAGTTACACTTTTAAAATGTTTTAAACTTGCCTATAGTAGCACTTGCTTTGCTTGTTGAGGACGGCCATTTCGGGAGATGTGTCCCTTTGTCAACTCAGACCGTAACTGATCTCAAGGTTTACGTAGGTTAGGGTAGGGGTGGGATAATTTGGTGGTGTGGGTGTATTTTGTGTGTATTAGGAGTTATGATGTCAAAAAGTGCGTGTGAGTTGTAATGTAATTGTGTATGTGTGTAGGGTGTAGTTTGAAGTGCCTATATATTTCGTATTGTTCGGGTGTGTAGCGTTGGTTATTTCTGTGTTGTTTATGAAGAATTTGTAGGTTAGATGTTATGTCTATGTAGTCTTTTTGACATCATAACTCCTAATACACACAAAATACACCCACACCACCAAAATATCCCACCCCCACCCTAACCTACGTAAACCTTGAGATCAGTTACGGTCTGAGTTGACAAAGGGACACATCTCCCGAAACGGCCGTCGTCAACAAGCAAAGGAAGTGCTACTATAGGCAAGTTTAAAACATTTTAAAAGTGTAAGTGATTACTAGTAGCTCACGCGAAGATGGAATCAACAAATGTAAATACTTTTAGATAAATAAACATTCAGTTTATCTATTAAGTTTATTTTTATTAAGAGTACTTATTTGTTAAAAGTATTTTTATTGGTTAAAATGTTTTTTTTTAATTTGAAAAAAATGTATTATATTATGTATAAACTGTTAAAAAATTTGTAAAAACAACTTTTCATACATAAAGGTAATGTCTAATACATTTTAAATAATATAAGACCAAAAGCATCAATCTCTAACCCTTGACTGTAGAGTCCTGGTACTCTAACAATATGATTTTTCTAAATGTTTAATTTGGCAGTTTTTGCAAAATTTTGAGGTTTTTTAGTAGCATTCACTTATTGATTACACGTGGCAAAAAATCCACTATTTACATATGTTAGCATACATGATTCACACTAGAGCATTGTTCAATTCTCACAGTCTTGTCCACACACATTTGACAAAATCATGAGTAGGTAGGGGTTAGTTGCCAGGTGTATACAAAAAGTATAAAATGCTTTATATTTAAAATACCATTAAGTTAAATTTTAAAAAAATCAAGACGTTAAGTAAGCATGTAGTTTTTCTTGACTTTACTTCTACCTGACACATTCAAAGAACGATTTTCCTTGATGTTCACCAGAGATTGATTATTTGGCATCAGTGTTCACAGAAACATTTATTATTTGTTGCTTTTTAAGGTGGACAAAATCTGCAAATTTTGTGCCCAAAGATCTTTGTTAAAAACTGGAGTTGGTTTTTGTTTAAATCTAGAACCTCATGGTGTAAAATGACAGCTTTTGACTGCTGCAAAGAGTGACCAAAAAACTGGTACTGCAGCAAGGCCCCTCTATGGTTTTTAAAAAGCCATTGTGAAAATCAGCAAAATTTACAAAAAATTTCTTTTGAAATTTCTGTTGTCATGTAAATTACATAAGAGCTCCCAATCAAGATGTTTATTATTCCAATAAACATGCATTGTTGTCTCTGTTGAAAGACATTTTGTCCTACATTTAATGTACAATGTCTATTGTTCCCTTTGTGGAATTGAAACATCAACAATTTTAAGCTTATCCAGCATTTTTATTATAAATTGGATGGTAAGTTTAAAGTAACACCTTTATTTTTCCTGAGTCTTGAAGGACAAAACAAAATAATGTACTTCCAACTTTCTATTTTTCATGCTCTTCTCGAAGAGAATTTCTGCCTTGATTTCTGAAATAGCTCCCATTAATGTGCAGTTTAGTGGTGGTGCTATAATGCTGGCTAGAGGAATAGACATGAAAAAATTGTAAATTATAACATTTTGATTTATATCTGTTGATGTTTCTTGAAAGTCCTTAAATTTTATATCAGAATCAAATATCACAATTTTATCCCATATTTAGAGGGTTTGTTAGAGGAATATATATTTTTAATTTACTCAATAAAGACAAGTGGTTTTTCATCAATGTTAGCATAAGAGCCTGACTTGTAGTTATCTCTATTGGATGTTGAGAGCAAATCCAATATTTCTCTGCTCAGGGAAAAATGATCCCTTTTCCCTTTCACTCCTACTTTCAGGAAGATCAAACAGAGTGCCTCCAAGAGGAAATCAAATTGACTTTGGTTTTATCATAGCCTTGTAATGATTATCTCAGTATTCTTTGTGAAAAGCTTTGGTGGGCATATAATTGTCTTTTTGAAATGCTGTCAAAATTAAAATAGGTAACAAAGCATGAAACGCATCCTTAATTACAGGAAATACTGTTTTATTTATTTACCTTCTGTAGTTTTCTTACCTTCTCATTATAGAGGCTCTATATTTTCTATAGTGATATTTTACATCTCTGTTGCTTTAGTGTTACCTTTGGAAAAGATTTTAGGATGTGAACAATATTCCTGACTACTTTTCAAGTTTAAATATTTTGTGTTGCTGGTTAGTTACACCATAAATCACCATTTCCCCTTTCATTCTTTCATTTCCATTAAGAGCATGATAGGAACCAAGTATTTTTATTGGTAGCCATTCCTGCAGAAGCACTGATGACTGCCTCTGCAGTGATGGCCTCTAAAGTCTAATTGATGTTAAATAGGTCAGCATGTAATGAGGATCCATGTTGATGTCATCATTGTTGTCTAGCTTAAAATATTTGCAAAGATTATGTTTATCACTGTTCAATTAAGCATCATCAAAACCTATATTTGGAAATTATACTGTATCACTTGGCAAAAAACCACTACTTACTGATATTTTTCAGCAGACATGTTTCACACTAGGTCAGTGCATTTTTCACTGTGAGTCACGGCCAAAACTGTTGTCAGGTGTGTTGTAATGATGTGAGTCTGTGGTGTATTGAGTCTCAAGATGTTCAACAAGAAAACTGCAAGTTTCATATTTGGAAATGCCAGAATATGATAATGTTCTTTTTCTTTATCCATTATTTGTAAATAATCAGTTTTTACAAAAATCTTAAAGAGAAGTAAATAGTTTATATCAATATTGTTGAGGTATATAGAAAAGTTAAAACCTACACGTAAAAGGTTGCACATAAACATTTCATACAGTATTTGTCTTATCCACTTTAAACTCAAACAGAATTCCTTGTCCTTTGTCTAAAGAAATTTAAAAATAAACTAAAACCGCAAAGTAGCTCAAAAGGCCAACTGCCGATACTGGAAAGGTGGGGTGGGTCAAGTTTTAAGAGGGAGAAATGATGACAGGTTGGAACACTGGGCTTAAATCAGTCACGTGCCAATAGTTTATATGTAAAGGTACAAAATATGCAATGATGTCCTGGTAGTTGAGTTACACTTGTTGAATTGTAGCCCTTGTTGCTAATGGAACCTCATGTACCGATAGCAATAACCCATTTAACTGGCTTGGTAATAAGGTTGTTCAATCATAACTAATAATTTGCACCATATAGCTCATTGATCTTTATTTTTATTCTACAATTTTTATGTCTGTGAAAAAAAGCTTTTGTAACTCTTTAAGTTAATAAATTTTTAAAAGTTGTTTGTTTTAAAGATAAATTGTTGTGTGAATGCTATACAAAATCTTTCTTAAAAGATTTGAGTTTGAAAAGATTTGCCAATATTATGGACATGAAAATCATTAAGTTCTTTTCTGTAGTGTTTGTCAGAAATGTTTAAAATGTCTAACACTTACAAATTTTTTATCAGGTTCTTTAAGCACAAAGTTAAAAAGATGGCTGTAATACTTGATAAAGTTTCTAACATATACTTTGTCAACTTTGATTTTTTTGTGTTTACTTATGTTACTTAAAAATACATACAAAAAAAAGTCACACTGTCTCAACATTCTTATGTTATTGCAAGACTGATGGAAATGGAAGCCATTTGCTTAATGCAGCAGTTAGTATAGAACAATTAATTTTTTTACAACACAACCTATTCTCGTTGTATACTTAGTAGCTACATTTTATTATGTTTGTATAGAGTAATATAGTATAATACAAAGTAACAATTCCTGAAGAATTATTCGTTAAAAGGAATGTGTTTTAATAATTATGTATTGTTTTTATTACTATATTAAAGTAACTTTTTTTGTCTAAATTTATTTTCAAATAACATACATAAAGACAAAAAAAGTGGAGTTAAGGCGGTATTTGTTGAGTATTGTTTCCATAAAGGCTATAAATTAAAACAAACAGAAAAAATGGAATTTTGATATAAAGTACTGTCCTTGGCTGGGAATGCACTTATCCCAATGTTGAATCCATGACAGGAAACATTTCTGGAAGGCTTTTTTCCGGAAAAGCGTTCAACTGCTCGGCCTTGGCCATTTCAATGCTAGGAATAGTGTCAAAACGTTTACCTTTAAGCAGAGTTTTAATTTTTAGGAAGAGCCAGAAGTCGCATGGTGCTGAATTGAGTGAGTATGGCGGATGTTGACAGACAAGAACACTTTTTTGGCCAAAAAATCGCGAATGAGAAGCAAGGTGGGACACGGTGCATTGTCTTGATGAAGAAGAAAGCCATTCCCCCATTTTTCTGGTCTCTTCGAGATGTTAAGATCGTCTGATAGCTCTCAAATAGTCATTCACCTATTTGAATGAACCATTGTTTCTACTTTTTGCACATTAACCTGTATTTGAGGTTAATTGACGTCACAAACGCTGCTTGTCTTCAACCAACTCATTTCCGCTTGAACTTGTTTGGCATTCTTTTGCAACTTAAACAAAATTTAATGTTAATTCGTTGTTCGAAATCCATGATGCATGACAGACACGATAAACACAACCTCACTCTAGCGGCTCTGGTAGTTGACTGACAAGCTCCAGCGTGTTGAAACTTGTCGCTGCCTGTCTTAACAGATCACGCTACTAGCAAAATTCATCATATGGATGTAGCGTCAGCACTTGCCACCATAAAAATCCATTCACCATATTTTTTGATTACACCTTCTATATTCATTACATATTTATTTATAATTATCTTTAGTGTCAAATTGTTATATACTATTACATTTTGTTGTTGTTTTCTAGGTGTTGTTGTATTCTTCCTTGCAAAATGGGAGAGTATATTTTGAAGTATATTCAGAAAAAGGGAAACAACTTATAGGATCTGCTTTGAATTTACCGCAAGTACTTCAACTGCAAGAAACACTAGATCAAAAGTTTATTTTAATCTCTGAATTTTCCCATAAAGCTAGACAAAAAATATTAGAAATTGCAGATCCGTCAATTTTATACTTGAAGCTTGTTAATTTCATTGGCCCAGAATGTAAGTAACCCAGGATTTGATTGTGTAAAATAAAAATCTTGGTTATGTAATTTTTTGGTTTTTCCTCCTAAAATTTATTTTTTCACTAAAAAGAAGATGGCTAATATAATATTGAATGTAATAAAATGAATATAAATCAATATATTATACAGAATGTACAAAATTCTCAATTAAATTTCATATGGTAATTCTTTAGGTTAAAATAAACAAATATCCTGCAAAGCTTAGTGTTATCTTACATAGTTTTCTCACTTTTTGTAGGTTTATTTTTTATTCACAAAAATTATATCTTTAAGGAAGCCAGTGACAAATGAAGCTTAATAAAAGCAAGACAGCTCATGTTTTATTTACCAACAAAGCAGTGAACAAAAATTACCTCATAATAAATGAACAATTCATCCCTTATAGCAAAGAGGTGAAATACCTAGCTCTTACTGGAAATCCTTTGTAAAGAAAAAAAAAGATGCGCTGGTACAGTGTGGCTCTTAAGTAGGTATTCTGAGTTTAGTCCCTACAATAAGTTGCTAGTATACAAGTAAGTTCACAAGACCGTATGGATAAATAGAGCGCCACTCTGGGTAAAAAAATCAACATTTTGTAAGTTATCGAGCGCTTCCAAAATAAAGCGTTGAGAGCCGTAGTGAGGGCTCCATGGTATGTCCAAAACTTTTCCATACATAGAGACCTCAAGATAAAGAGCAAGCGAGAGGAGGCCATCACTGCAGCAGTAAATCACTTCAAGGGGCTCTAGCAACAGAAGAATCCTACAGCTGGCTCATATGGTACCAGAGAGTCGACTTAGCACACTAAGCCTTTGGACCTGGTTCCAAGACTCCAGTGACATTAACTGCACACATCAGCAGTACTAGAATATCTAGTATATGGTACCAGAGAGTCGACTTAGCATACTAAGCCTTTGGACCTAGTTCCAAGACTCCAGTAACATTAACTGCACACATCAGCAGTACTAGAATATCTAGTAGGTGTCTTTCACTGGAATAAGCCTGACATTTTTCAACCGCCCTCAAAAGCAACCTTCTAGATAAGACTCGTCTTAGTTGCAACAAAAAAAATCTTTAAGGTCCCTAAAGTTATCATATTTGAACTTTGCACAAACATAAGTCTAACTAATGAGAAGCAAGGTGTGACACGGAGCATTGTCGTGATGAAGAAATCCATTCGCCCATTTTCCATCTTGCAAATTATCGGTTGAAATGCTTTGAACAGAACCGTCCTAGATGTTAAGATCTTACAATAGCTCTTGAATAGTCATTCGATTATTTGAATGAACTATTGTTTCTACTTTTTGTACACTGTCATCTGTGTTTGAGTCTAATTGACGGCCCGAATGCTGCTTGTCTTAAACCAACTTATTTCTGCTTTTAAATTGGTTATACCACTTGTACACTGTCTTTATAGTTACCACATTATCGCTATATACAGATTTTAACATTTCGTGAGCTTCTTTGGCATTTTTTTGCAACTGAAACAAAACTTATTGTTAATGCGTTGTTCAAATTCTATGATGTGCGACAGACACGATAAACATGATCTCACTTTAGCTGCTCTGGCAGTCGATTGACAAGCTCCAGCGTGTTGAAACTTGTCGCTGCCTGTCTCAACAGAACATGCTACTAAGCAAATTAGATCATATGGATGTAGCGTCAGCAGTTGCCGCTATAAAAGTTCAACGTATTTTTTTATCACACCTTGTATATTTGTAAAAGAATTCCGTAAATCATTTGTGGATGTCAAAATATATGTTTATTTAATGAGTGTTAATACTTTCTACATGAATCAAAATTTAAATGTATTAAAATAATTTCATCAATTAATATTGCTGACTTTTTAAAATAAATAAATAGGAATTAAAAATTAATCATAAATTGCACTATTGTTTACCTTTTGTAACAGCTAATGCAAACAAATATGTAGTATTACTTTTTGATTAATTTTTACCACCTTAATTTTTTCCAGGGGATCGAAGGAGAATATTCACAGGGATGTTAGGTTTTACAATAGGTGTAGGGGTTGGTGTTATCATAGGATTATGCCTACAGACACCACCAAAACCACAGTCCTACATGAAAGCTGTTGCTGTTACTAGTTTCACTGGAGTTGACGTGAGTAAGATCCAAGTGTGCAGAAACGGTAATTATAGAGATTGTAAAAGCATTCTGGTAGTTATAATACATAAGAAGGTCTTGGACAAAGTTTATTTGTTAAGTGAGAGTGTTTGTGTGTGTGTGTGTCTGTCTGTCTGTCTGTGTGTGTTAAATAAGCATGGCTATTTAACATTGGTAAAATTAAATTTGTTTTTTTTTATAACTAAATCTACCATATTTAAATACTTGTTAGCTACAATCTAATATAACTAATACAGCAATATAGTATAATATAATGCATTAAGAAATTTTAACTTTGTACTATGTTTTGTGTGTTGGTAAATAGAGGTTATATTGTATTTTTAAAAGATTTAACGACTGATTATTACGAGCAACATTTATAATCAGACTTTTGTCGTTTGGAATATATTATTAACTAACATATGTAGCAATGAAAAAATTGGAGTTTAACTTAGTCTTATCAATTGTTACCCATTTTTAACTAAAAAACTTAGTATTAAGAAAGTTTTACATTAGTTTATGACTATTTGAACTTTAATTTTTTTAAAATGTAAAAACTTACAAAATTTACGAAATAAAGTACGATAGTCATAAACTAATGTAAAAGTGATTGATTAAGTTTCACCGAATATAATGGACTACAAAATTCAAGAGTATTAAGAAAGGTTAATTTATAATTATAAAATTTTATTTTTTCATACAAATAACAATTTTAACAATAGTTTCTGTTTTAAGGTGCAAAATTGATGATTATTAAAGTTAAATGACTGATGAAGATTTAATTCTGTTAATTATTTCAATATCTAGGCTATTCTCTTTGTAATTCTCTTTTACTTTTCATAATTTAAGAAGCTATTTTATTACTGTATTCATAAACAACACTGTTTTCAGGCAGTAGCTCTCTTAGAAGACACAATTGTACCTGTCATTTCTTCACCTAACGATGTCTTGATCCAAGTGAAAGCTGCATCAATAGACCCAGTCGACATAAAAATTAGTACAGGATATGGTAGAATGCTCCGTTTACAACTCAACAAATACAACATGGTACGAGATAAATGGTGCTGAACATAATAGAAGCAAAAAAAGTTATAAATTCAATATTTTAGTATAAAAAAAACAATTACACTTAAAAATAAGAAGTTTAAGAGAATTATACAGATAAGTGTCCCCGTTGTCATTAATAGCACCATTGGGGGGGGGGGGGGGGTGAGTAAGCTAATTGTAATTAAAAATGTTATTGTTTTTTATACACTTCAAATTTTTAAAGAATTATTCAACACATTTTTTACTATATTTCTGTTATCTAGATTATTTTTGTTATTAAATACACTTATTCAAATTCTAGCATTGAAACTGCCTTTTTTTACCAATTGGTGGTATGGGGCCATATTTTATAAAATTCCTTCTATTAGCCCACACTCTCCTGATACATATCTTATACAAAAGTTCAATTGTTAATAAAATATATTTTTATTCATCCAATCAAGTTCAAATAGATTTGTTTAACCTATAATGGATGACAATTGATGTTAATAAAGTTTTTTCAATAGTTCAATTGTAAAAATTTGGTGGTCTATATGGATTAAAACTGAATCTTCATGTTCGAAGTCTAGCGCGCGTTGGCACTGCGCCAGCCTTCCAATACCAAGAAATGATTTCTCAAAGACATATATGAATCACCCACCCCACCCGTCTGGTTGTTGTCGAAACCTCAATTGTACAACATTAAACTGTTGCCATGTTTACCACAAAATATCATAAGTAGTGCTGTAGGGTTAAAAATGAATGAAACGAATAAAATAAACTGGAAGTAGGCAAACATTGATACAATTTTTCTTTCTTGACTTCAGTAGGAATTTACTTTGAAAATTTATTTTTATATTGTTAAAATTAATTTTCATAAAAACAAATTTTATTTCGGTTTTGACGCATTCCTATTAGACCAGTTCTTTTAAATTAAGGGTTAGGACATTTCCTAACTATTTAATTTATAAAAGAAATGAAAAGTATTATGAGTAAGGACAAAAATCACGGAAGTGGAAAAAATAACATTAATGTAACAATCCAGTTGGAATAAGAATTCACTTCTTAGATTCTATTTATTCCATTATGACCCTGTGTGTGTTTTTCAATTATAAAATAAGTTAGCAAAGTATGAGTTATAGTTTTTTATTCCACTCAACCAGCAATTATCAAAATGTCCATGATTTTATTCCAATTTATCTGTTGGTTTTATTTGTCTCTTAGAAAGCAAAAAAAATGTAATTGAGAAGAATTCTATTCCCTGTTTTACAAAATTAAATCTTGATTCATAAAGAACTAGTCAGATCAGTTTCAACAAATAGTATACATATTTAGAACAGTAAGACTAAAATACTTTTTCATAATAAATTATTGAGAAATAATACAGATTCTCTTCAAAATGTAAGAAATACCAACCATCACTGAGATTTAGTTATAGGAAATTTTATGATTTAAAAAATCATTGTAGAATTTGACTAATATTTTGAAACAGAAATTTGATTAACAAAATCAGCAGAATTGTCTTGAACATTGAACTTCCCTACCTCTTTAATAACACCAGTTTAGTAACAAGGCAAAAGAGTTTAACCATTTGAATTATTGTAAAAGATGTTCATTGCAAAGGAGTTTATAGTAGGGAAATAAGCCCATTACAGTTTGATTAAGGTTAGTTATTGGAACACTGTTGATAGGCTATATTTAAACACTCATGTGTAGGTAATTTAATTAACAACAATAGTAAATTGTTAATTAATTTTTAAAAAACTAAATTTTAGTATGTGTGAGAAATTTAGTAATATTATAGGTTAGTATGTGTTTATGAAAACTTAAGATTAAAAATCTTTTGCATTTATTTTAGGCTTTAAAATAAATGAGACAATAAAAACATCAGGTCATTACATAGTATGGATACTTTGGATTACAAATTATACAGTGTGTTTATAACTATCCTTAATTTTTCATAAGGTATGACGGTTTGAGCATATCACTTATTCAGTTCCTTCTATTAGTTCACACTCTCCTAATTTATGTCTTGAACAAATTTTCAGTTGTTAATAAAATACTTTTTCATTTAACCAATCATATTCAAATACTTTTTTGAAAATGTAGAGAATAACAATGTTAACAATTTTTTCAAATATTTAGTCATTAATTAAATTTTATAAAGTTTATGTCTCGGCCGGATTCGAACTGAATGACATCATCTCTGAAATCCAGCACTTTGGCACTGAGCCGAATTTTCTGTAGCTATAAATCAGTTGCTTACAGATGTACATTAATACCTCGACTTATGATACCACGTCTTATGCGATTCCCAAGTTACGCACAAGGAAGAAAATACCTACGAGAACTTTTATAGCTCATGAAGAGAAAACATTTTCAGGTTTTAAGGCTGCCAAAGACCAATTGACAGTGATATTTGGCTCAAATACAGCTATTGACTGTAAGTTGCAATCTCTCATAGTTTATCACTCAGATAATCCAAAGGCATAAAAAAATATTTCTAATGCTAGGCTGCCCGTGATTTGGAAGGCTTTGGTGATAGCTTTTTATGAGGACCGGTTTGGTCATCATTTCATTCCTCAAGTTGAATGTTATTGTTGTCTAAAAAAATTCCTTTTAAAGTCATTCCTATTAATTGAAAATGCACCTGGCTATCCTCCTACTACTTTTAACTAATCTCGACACATCTGTGAAAGTGATTATTTTTGCCACCAAACATAAATAAATTGCTTTAACTGGTGGATCAGGGAGTCATCAATACATTTAATGTATTCATCTGCATGAAGCTATAAGACAAAACAACAAGCTCTCTGATGAAGATTTTTGGAAACAATCCAATTTAATGTTTAAATGCTTTGAGAATCATTGGACAATCTTGGAATGCTTTTAATGTCATTTGGAAAAGGGTGTGTCTATTTGTTTTGCCACTGAAACTCAAGCAGAATCAGTGCCAGAGTCTGATGAAATTGCTGATGTGATTGAAGAAGTTGTTGGTTTGGCCAGACAACTAAATTTAGAAGTGGATAATGATGATGTTCAAGAACTGCTGGATTTACACAACCAGGAGCTGACAAATAATTGATGAGCTCATAGAAATGCGTGAGCAAGACTTTAAAAACCCAGATTCTTAGATCCAATTGATGTAGAAGATAAAATGACGGTTCAAAATGTGACAAAAGACCATAGTTTAATTGAGTAAGGTTGACAAATTTTGGAAAATATAGACTCCAACAATGACCATATTTTTGCCAAAAAACAAAAAAATTAGCGAGTTACAAGGGAATTCTGCATGAGAAGAAAAAATCTTCAATTCCTCAAACGAATTTACTGGATTTTATGAAGCCTTCTATGTCAAAATAACTTCTTTTTACTTACTTTTTTGCAATATGTATGTATATAATATAATTTTTTTTGTGATATGTATTTAAAATTTTAATACACATTTTAAAAAAAAAATTATTAGTTTAATTAGTCTTTGGTCACAAATAAACATGATTTCTACGTGATTGTATGAGAAATTATGCCCCAACTTATGTGAATTCGACTTACACGGTTATCGCTTGGTGCCACCTATCTGGTAAGTACAGGGTATTACTGTATATGAAATTATAAAAGAAAGGTTTCTAGCAATAATAAAGAATTGTAAGAGAAGGATAAAATGAAAAATGATAGTCCTCCATCAGCTTCATAAATTGAAAACTTAGGAAAAAAATGAATAAATAGTAACAAACAAAAATTACAGTCACACACCATACACTGTATAGAGAGGAAACAGACTTACCTAATGGCAATAGTCCAAAACTGCAATCTCTTGGAACTAAATAAATAGACACATTTACAAACTTATCACACTATTGAAATATTTCGATCAAAAAGATCTTTGTCAATCAAAAAAGAGAAAAAGAAAAGACTGAAGTGAACCACAGATGTGTATAAATATCCAAATGTCACAGATTTATAGTTTATGAGCTCTCAAAAATTTCCTTAACAAACGCTCAGACAACCCTTACCCCACTACACCTTTCCTTGTTTACCTCACCAAATTCATTCTTGAAAAGAATAATTTTCAATTTGATGGAAAGAATTACTTGCAAATAAAAAGAACAGCAATGGGTACTAGGATGGCCCCATCGTACGCAAACCTGTACATGGGTAATATCGAAGCAGAATTTTTAAAAACTCAAACACACCAACCATTATGTTGGTACAGATATATAGACGACATCTTCGTAATTTGGACACAGGAAATCTCGACGCTGGAAAGTTTTTTGAAGGGCTTATCACTATTCTCTACACTCAATTCACCTGGGAGAAATCTACAGCAACAATCACCTTCTTAGATGGAGATGTAACAATCAGAGATGGGAATATCTATACAGGTGTCCACATCAAACCGACAAACCATCTGCAATACCTACATTTCAATAGCAACCACCCTATGAATATAAAAAGGTCCATATCATACAGTCAGGCAATCAGGGGTAAGAGAATTTGTTCCAACGATATAGCATTGGAGGACTTTAATAGAAAGACCTTACTAGCTTTCCAAAAAAGAGGATATCCTAAACAACTTGTTGAGGCTCAATCATCTGATGAACCCAGACCACCTATGGAAGACAACAAACTGTCTTTAGTTACAGATTACCATCCAGGCCTACAGAAGCTAAACAAAATATTAAAGAATGGCTTCAAGATTCTTCAAGCTTCCACTCACACCAAAGATCTTTTCTCAAATCTACCACATATTTGGTTCAGACAACCTTTTAATTTGAAAAATATTTTAATACATCCCAAATTACCAGATCCAAGTACTGAAAAACCACCTAAACTTCCTTATGGCTCCTTTCCGTGCAATAGACCTAGATGCAAGACATGTCCAATACACAACCAAATAAATAGCTTCCATATCCTAGCAACCAATGTAGACTTCAAGATTCAGGGTATCATACTTGTACATCCAAAAATGTAATATACCAGTTGCAATGTAAATTTTGCCCAGCACAGTATATAGGCCATACCATGGATGGTCTGAGCGTCAGAATGAATGGCCACAGACATGACGTTGGAACCATGAACATAGACAGGCCAACCGCTCAACACGCTGCTAGTCATAACATCATATCTTTCAATGATTGTTATACCACCAAAATAATTAAGACCCTCCCCCCTGATTGCAATCCTTCAGAATTGAGAAGATGGGAGTTATCATACCAAATCTAGAGAGCCTCCTAACCTCAACATCAGATAAAACTCCTTTTACATTCCCCCAAACTTATATCTTTTTTAACAACTCCATTTACCTTCCTTCTGACAGACTATTAATATCTAGTTTCAAGTAATCAAAATTTACACAAATCACATATGACAATATTTACACAAATCACATATAGCACTATATCATAAACTATCTGTGACATTTGGATATTTATCCACATCTGTGGTTCACTTCAGTCTTTTCTTATTTGATTGACCAAGATCTTTTTGATCGAAATATTTCAATAGTGTGATAGGTTTTGTCTATGTGTCTATTTATTTATTTCCAAGAGATTGCCGTTTTGAACTATTGCCATTAGGTAAGTCTGTCAGTCTCCTATCTAGTCCAAAAATTCCTAATTCCTATATATATATATATATATATATATATATATATATATATATATATATATATATTTAATAAATTAAAAATATTTCAAAAACAAGAATACTTTTAATGAATATATTTATTCAAAGCTTTTCGCCGATAAAATAGTATCAGCATCTTCAGGAAAAAAATTATGATAATTTTTTTCCTGAAGATGCTGATACTATTTTATCGGCGAAAAGCTTTGAATAAATATATTCATTAAAAGTATTCTTGTTTTTGAAATATTTTTAATTTATTAACTATATATACAAGAAAACATATCACCATATTTAATATATATATATATTAGTTTTGGTTGGTAAAGATTATTTAGATTTTTTGGACTAGGAGACTGACAGACTTACCTTGGTAAGAGTCCACTCTGTAGTCTTGAAATAGAAACACATAAAAGCACTTAACCAGTGATATATTTAAACCACACAGGGTTCTTTGTCAATCAAAGAGAAAACAAAAAGAAATATGAGAGAATGAAATAGAATAAATATCATTTAAATATAAATAAATATAAATATCATTTAAATATAAATATAAATAAAGTATTTAAATAAATATATATTAATATTTTTATTATATTGATATATATATATATATATATATATATATATATATATATATATATATATATTTTCTATACATTTATATATATATATATATATATATATATATATATATATATATATTGATATGAGAAAAATAATCAGCGATTCGACAATGGTCATGTAACCGAAAGGTGCCTCATCACAACAAGGTAAAATTATTGCACTTAGTGGTGGATAAAAGTATTTACAACAGTAATATGTAGTATATATGTATAATATTTATATTAATTGTAATTATAAAAAAGTAACTAAAATGAAATTTTTTGTTGACCTCAGTAAGAACTGACTGAAAAAAAAATGTATTTTACTTATTATTACCTGAAGAAGACCATTGGGTTAACCCATGTACAGGTTAAAATGTAAATAGTTGTATACATTGTAGAAAAATTATTTTTGAATTCTGTTAAAAGCATCCTAACCTGTAATGTATTACAAGGCATACTTACTTTACTTTAGCTAATGCCCGCTCTTGGCTGTTGAACTATTCACCGTTAAACCTCCCAGTAACAACTGATTCTGGACAGCTGTTGTCCAGCTCAGGGTAGGTTGAGATGTGCTCCCCATTCATAACACCATCAAGACAGAATGGGCACGTATCAGATTCTGCTAGGCAAAAAGGTAGAGGTGGGCTGGAGATAGTCTTGTCTTGTCAGGAGTCGAAAGTCATCCATGGCAGTGCCCTATTGTTTGTGGCCGGCAGAGATCTGCGAATGCTAAGTGATGCTCACTGCTTTCCTCTGCTGGCTTCCTCGTGCTCTTGTTTAATGAAGTGTTTCAGGGTTGGATCGATAAGGTGCTTGGCAGAGATGAGGCTCTCTTCTGTGTATGGTTGTTGCATCTGTGCTTCATTTTTTTTCTAGGTTGTCTTCTCTTTCGTTGCCTGTGATGCCAACTCTATTTGGGATCAATTGAAGGCTAATTGACCATTCATTTTGCTGAAGATGTGAGATTGCTTCTTGGCAGTGGAATATGTTAGAACAGTCTGTTGAAGAGGATTCGGCTATTGCAGTTATGGCAGCTTGGAGGTCTACAACAAAAACAGCTTGTTGGTGATTGTTTGCTGGGCAATGAGCAGCAAGCGCTTCTGTAGTTAATCACACTTCCTCATCAAAATTACTTGTATTTGGCCCAACGCCCTGTCTGATTTCAAACAACTTAAAGAGAAAGCTCCAGCTCCAGTAGGAACAAGTTTAGATCCATCGGTGTAGACGTGCAGCCAGTCTGGTTCAGGATATAAACTGTGCATTGTCTTAAGGGCAGAAATCTTTAGTTCTTCTGAGGGTGCTAGATGCTTGGGGGTCTTAAAGTTTAATAGCGATAATCTTTTAAGAGGCTAGACAACGGTCAATCTGTTGAAAGTTTTGAGCTGGGTTAGGTTTCATTCACTGATGTTTTACTTTCTTCTCAGTTCTTCAGCATATTGTAGTGGGCTTACCTGGATTTTCGGTCTCTGTGCAGCTCTTTTATAATTAGTCCTGTATCGGTGATTTACTATTCTTGAGCGTTCCCAAAACCTTAGGGTTAGTTTTTCGCGCATTATTTGTAATGGTTCTATGCAGGTTTGAATTTCCATTGCGCAAATGGGCGTTGAGAAGGCTGCACTGATGATGATTCTGAGGGCACTGTTCTGGATTTTACCTAACTTTTATAGATTCGGTTGACTGGCCAGTGACATAACTTTCCGAAGCGCATTCTATGGAGGGTCTAACTTAGGTCTTATGGTAGTGTCATTAACTGTGTGCGTCCCCATTTTGTAACAATTAGACTTTTTAACAGATTTGTCCGCTTGCTTGCGCACTCAGGAATCTCTTTTATGTGGTTTTTTTATAAGAGTTTAGTGTCCAGATTGATGACATTAGTGGAGACATTATAAAAAGTTTCTTATCATTCTTAAAGATTGTTTGTTGAAGATATTATAAAACATATTACACAGAGCTTAAACATTAAGTAATACATTTTAAAAACTGGAGTTCTAATTCCATTCTAATTATATCTAATAAAAAGTTACTAGATAAAAGCTCAGAATCTAGTTTAAAAAATTTTTATTACAAGGGTATTAAGTGTAAGAAATTTATATTTTCAAATTTGCGTTATACTATAATTTATTCATAAAGTAGCTTATTGTTATAGGTTAGGAAAAATTATTCTTACTTTTTATTTCTATCTTA
Organism: Prosapia bicincta; assembly: GCA_036971475.1. Classification (NCBI taxonomy): domain Eukaryota; kingdom Metazoa; phylum Arthropoda; class Insecta; order Hemiptera; family Cercopidae; genus Prosapia; species Prosapia bicincta. Next base: position 140,657,097 of record JBAIZL010000004.1, on the reverse strand, counting down.
ACAGAATGTTCGAGGAGAACTGCCTTTGGTATTAGGGCGAGATTTAGCAGGTGTAGTCTTAGAAATTGGGAGTGGAGTTACTCGTCTTGAAGTAGGAGATGAAGTTTGGTGTGCAGTATCAGCTTTTGCTCCAGGAACACTGTCAGAACTAGTTGTTGTGAAGGACTACTATGTATCAAGAAAACCAAAAACATTAGGCTTTGATGGTGCCGCATCACTGCCTTATTCAGGGACAATGGCCTGGGATGCTGTTTACAACAAAGCCAAGTTAAATGTGCAAAATTCTGCTAGCAAAAAGTAAGTAAACTGTTTTATTTATATAATGAGTTATTTTTAATATATTCCCTTATTTTGTTAGTACAGTATAAAGTTAGAAAGTGGGTGAAAAAAATAAGAATTTTAAATTACCTGTGAGAAAGAACGGTTCATGTAGAATAATTTCTGCTAGATATAAACTATTTTATTTTGGTGTGATTGAATTTTTTTAAACACATTTTGTCTATGGCATCTTAGTACTCATTTTTGTCATTTTTATGTTTTGGTTTTATAAATAACAAAACATTATTTATTGGTGTTTGGGGCTTACAACATTTTCTTTGATGGGTTATAAAAAGTTATGTTGATTGTGAAATTGGAGGTTCACATTAGTAATTGATAATTATATTTTTTTACCTATGTATTTTTGCACTTGTATTTTTTTACTTTTTTCAATTGAACTTGTACTAGTCCCAAAACATGTCTTTCATTCACATATCAACTATCCCAACTAAATTACAAAATTTAAGAGAAAGTCAGTCTATTAATTAAAACTCTTACTTTTCCATAATTTCTATATCAAAATTAAGTGTATGCCTCACAAACAAGCGTTTTAGTTTATTAAAATTTAATCACCTCAAAAATTTAATGACAATACAAAGATTTGGAGGTTGCAGATTCCATTTATTGAAATTTATTTATAGTTAATAATTTGTCCAAGGCTTCAAATTTTTCATAGTAATGTTGATTTCAAAAGAGAGCAATGAGAAAAATATCACATTACGAATTCAAAACTTACTGACAAAATGATAGATTTCTTTTATTGTTGTTCCTTTTATATTGTATCCTATGTATGTGAATGTGACCCATTATTATTATTTTTTTTGTAATTTGTGGTTCATCTTTTGGTTGTTTTAATTTAGTTAATATTTTAAAATTTCATTTATCTGTTGTTTTTTTACCGTACCCATTTTGATATATCATTGATATTTTGATTGTATTTTGAGCTATTTGACATATTATTTGTTTTACTTTTTCTCTATCTTTACTTGGTAGGGGGATTTTAGCATTCTGTATATAGATTCTGCTTACAACTCACTTTTATAAAGAATGCTTTTATCAGAAAAAATTTAGCAAACTCAAAGAATAAGATATATTTTTTCACTCTCAAAAATTGTTTGTGAACCGTTTTTGGAAAGGTTCCATATTGGTTTGAAGGGAATATTTTTGAAATATAATGAAATAATAGCGATTGCAATATATTGGATCATTTTTTAGTAACCACATCTTCATTCTCTTTTCATTTTGAAAGCATATATTTTAAATAAACTTTCTATAAATATATATATTTGTAGAGTATTGGTACACTGTGCTAGCAGCGGTATTGGTTGTCTTATTACTCAAATGGCACACAAGCTGGGAGCTAGTGTTACAGTCACATGTTTAAACAGAGCTGCTTCAGTTATGCAAGCATTGGGTGCTGAGAATGTGTATGCCTTAGAGACTGCTGATGTGGAAAAACAACTGTTAAGAAGGGAAAGGTGAGAAATCAATTATTCATATTTGTTACATATCCCTCATGTTAATGTAATGCCATAAGATTTACCATTTTATCTATTTCATTTTACTGTTTATCACAGAGATTGGCTCTTTAAGTGGCTCTGAGTTATTTGAAAATGGTTAAAATATGAGAAATACATTACATCTTTGTAGTCCTAAAGGTGTATAAATAGCAACTCAGCTGTTCTCAAAAGCATAAGACCAAACTAAAGTTTTTAAATCAGAAAATTGAAATTTATTTGAATAAAAACTTGCATCTACTCATAATTTTAGAACTTTTTTTACAATTTTGGTGCTACACGAAACCAATTCAATCACTTTCTGATCCTGTATTTATAATATATATAAGAATCTATTTTTAATTGGCATGTAGGCCTACACACAAAGTAAACATGATTCAGATGTTTTTGGTCATTTCAGGTTTGACTATGTGTTCAATACCGCAGGTCCTGTTGCTCATAATTTCTGCCTAAACCTCTGCAGTCCTGAAGGTGTAGTAATAACAACCATAGCATATCAGCTGGCTTCAGATAGGTTTGGCCTGATCTTGGGGTCTATATATTCAGTTTGGATACGCATTGCACATGTAAGTAGAATTTGTTTTATAGAGCTGTTTCAATATCATTATTGATTTTTTCCATTTTTTAAAATATACTAACCATCTGTTTAGGGTAGGTGGGCAAAATATGCAAATTTTGTTTTCACCAACATATGAGGACCCAAAAATAACTGGAATTTGTTTGTTATACCTTTAGTATTTAATTTTGAATAGTGCCACTTTAAATCTGCTTCAGAGTAGTTCCCATTAGACAAAAACCGCATATAAATAAATTTTTTCCAATTTTGGAAACAGCACTGGAACTCTTCTAACTTAATACCTTTCAACGTGTTTGTCATTTTTTCTTTCAGTTCTTCTATAGTAGATAAACGGTTTTCTTTTAGCTCCTGTTTCATTCACTGACACAGAAAGAAGTTGCACAAAGCAAGATCCGGTGAATAAGCAGGGTGGGGAACCATGGTCGTGCTATTTTTGACTAGAAATTGTCATACTGTAATGGCAGTGTGAGCTTGCGCATTGTCGTGGTGAAGTCTCCCCACTCCTCCACAATCCAGACTCTTGTGTCACTGCATCACACAAGTGCCTCAGAACACCCAAATACAGTTTTTGATTTACGGTTCGACCTTGAGCTTCAAACTCAGAATAAACAATCCCATTAATGTCAAAGAAAAAAATCCGCAATGTTTTCATGTTTGATCTCACTTGCCTTGCTTTTTTAGATTGTGAAGGTGATGGCGACTTCCAATGACTTGACTGCTGTTTAGTTTCTCTGTCGTACCCATAACAGCAACTCTCATCACCAGTTGTTATTATTGTAGAGAAAAAATTTTGATCATTACCTGGGTTTTTAATTCCCTACAAACTTTCACTCAGCTTTCTTTTTGTGACATCACCATCATGTTAAAACAGATGTTCTACAACATATATTATAACAATAACACCAGCTGTATATATATATATATATATAGATTTTTTGGACTAGGAGACTGACAGACTTACCTTGGTAAGAGTCCACACTGTAGTCTTGAAATAGAAACACAATATACTCACTATATATATATATATATATATATATATATATATTCTTGATATTTAATGTTATCCATTGTTTTTCCGTTGCACTGACTTTATGAAGTTAATATATTACTATTGTAAGTAATTTTATCCACCATTAAGTGCAATGATTTTAAAATCATTGCACTTAATGGTGGATAAAATTACTTACAATAGTAATATATTAACTTCATATATATATATATATATATATATATATATATATATATATATATATATATATATATATATATTTAAACAACACAGGTTATTCAAATACAAGAATATTTATTATTTTATATCCAAAGCTTTTCGTTGGCAAACAGTACCAACATCATCAGGAATGAAAATTACAATGTAATTACATTGTAATTTTCATTCCTGATGATGTTGGTACTGTTTGCCAACGAAAAGCTTTGGATATAAAATAATAAATATTCTTGTATTTGAATAACCTGTGTTGTTTTAAATTATTAAACAAGAAAACATATTTTATATATATATATATATTAAATATGGTGATATCTTTTCTTGTAATATAGTTAATATACCAACCTAATATTCACAACGAACACATCATAATACTAAACAAACTAAATATATACAACGAAAACATACAATTCACTGTCGAAACAGAAACAAACAGAACAATTAACTATCTTGACATCACTTTAAATATAAATAACAATAAAATAGAAACTACAGTACACAAAAAACCTACTTCCAACAACACCACAATACACAACAAATCTAACCACCCCTGGACACACAAAATTAACACTTACAGTAACATGATAAATAAAGCTATAAAATACACACAAGACAACAAACAAAAATTAAATGAAGAATTAGATAACATTACAAAAATAGCAATAGAAAATGGATACAACAAACACCTTATTAAAAACATATACAATAAATTTACAAAATAACCTCAACACAACACTACACCTGAACACAAAAATAATAAAAATAAAAAAATCTACCTAAAATATAAATAAACCAATAACAAAATAGAAAAACTAACAAATATATACAACAAAGAAACTACACTCCAACAAACAAACCAAACAACAAAATAATAAAATATCTTAATAACACAAACCACAAAACAAATAGAGAAAAACATAACCTATCAGGAGTTTACAAAATTACATGTAACGACTGCAATGCATTTTACATAGGGAAAACGACCAGATCATTTAAAATAAGATTTGAAGAACATTACAGAGCATTCGAAAATAAAAATACAAAAGCATCAAATGTTGCTGCACACCCAATATCACATAACCATATCACCTTATAAAATAACCTAACCATACTTGAAATAAATAATAACCCAGCATATATATATATATATATATATATATATATATATATATATATAGAGAGAGAGAGAGAGAGAGAGAGAGAGCATATAGGTGTTTAGATGTGTTAAAGCGTGACGCAACTCGAAGATTTTTTGCCGTATAATGTTTCTGTTCATGCACGCTAAAGAAGTATTTAATACTTCAATTACAATTAACACCAACTCATAGTTAATAATGTATTCCCTCTCAAGCATTTCAAAGAACTCACATATTTTATAAAGTATGTAGTTATACTTACTTAAGATGAATTGTGAACGAAACACGATGGATAAAATAAATATTTTAGTTTCAATATTATTTTTTATGATTTTTATTTCTTTCAATACATAAATACATGCATCCAGGAATTTGAGTCAACTTGAATTAATTACACATTCTGCGTTGCACAAAATATTCATTAGAAATTTATTACCAACATTCTAGAAGGCAGTGGTAGTCTACATCATTCTTTACTTCTGGTTAAGATTATTCTTATCCTAGAAGTCTTTTTGTAAAAACCATCTACAGGATTTTTCATGGTCACTACTGCTTGAAGTAATAAATTTGTTTTTAGCACTATTTCATCAACTGGTTCTCCTTGAATAAGACAAACATTTATTAATGGTCATAGGTCATCAAACACTTTCTTCCAATGATTGTTTCGGGTGATGTGTCCCATTGTCAACTCAGACCGAAACTATTACGGTTGTTACGGTCTGAGTTGACAATGGGACACATCACCCGAAACAATCGTCCTCTACAATTATAAAAGTAAGTGCTACTATATACGATTGTATCATATTTACAAGGAATTTTATTTATGATTTAGGGATATGCGAGGAATGAACTTTGTCACTACTTGATGCATTTGTAATTCAGTGAGAATTCTTAGACACAAACTCCATAAAATGTTATTAAAACTCATCAATTGTAGTTTGCCAGTCGAGCATAATCAACTCATGAACTTTCCCAACATTTTCCTTGGCCTGAAGTTGAAGAACATCTAGATGAAGGCAGGTCTGCAATTGACATGTTGCCATTATTAAATTGTGAAAGTCACTAATAGACTTGATTTGCTCATAGAGACTTCCTTGTAAGCTGATTTTAAAAAAACAACAGTTTCTATGGTTTTTCCTAAGAGAAAACAAAACTTCACTGATGATTAATGTTGTTCTTGAAAACCAATTCTCTTAAAAACCGACAAATTAACTATTAGTGCCTTTAAATAAAAGATTGCACAACCAAACGGAACCTCTCCCGGTGTTGCCTGCTAGCAGACTGTCTAATCAAGGTCATGTCTACTTTTCTCTAGCAGCGAAAGTTGCTACTGCGATTAGGATGTTCTCGACTATACGAATCCAATTATTTTTGGGTCCCTCTCGTAATCTTCATGTTTCATGATACAAATATAATGAAAAAAAATCTATTTTCAGCATTCAATTGTATTTTACAAGAACACTATTTCACAAATCCAAATACGGACCTTAAAACCATATAACATGCGATGCTTCCTATTCTTTAAGATAAACATTTAATCTATTTGTACATTATTATTTTATACTCAGCAATTTGACCATACCTAGTCACTTTAATAATGTCCTTGTATCTTTTTATTAGTGATATTTACTCTTCTTTAAAGCAATTGTTAAATTTTGTTGTACATCATTATTTATTCTTGACCTTTTATCATTGCAAGGGATGAAGATTATCTGCACCTACTAAGAAGGGTTCTGTGTCTCTCATACTGCCCCAGTTCAACATAACACCAGTGACACCATGCACAATACACATATCCACAGGCATACCCACACATCCTTAACCTTTTGGATTCTATAGGCGAACTGAGTCAGACATCACAAAAAATCCCATTCCCCTCCACTGTTGGACTCAGTCCGACATATTTTGCGATGCAACTATTACATACTTTAAAACGTCTTACTTAATGATAATATGTACTGTGTTCATTTGCTGTGTTATGAGAAAGCCGTGTTTACTTTTATAATTCTGCTTGGCCTTATTTATCATCTTATTTTCCTTAAATAAACAACTGGTCCTTGATAGTTGTTTACAATGTACTGCACAGTAAGCCGCTAACATCTGGGCTAGTTGATCGATTGCTGTTGATGTGAACATATCCTCATTTGTGATCTCCTTTGTTTATTTAGCGTTGTGCTTTTATTTCAGTTCTAACATTTATTCTTATATACATATAGTTGTTTCTAATACACACGTTGTAGGCCTAATGCTCGACTTGCCCAAATAACCTCGGATTACATCCAAACATTAGCTTTACAAGTTTCATACCGTCAAAAACTATAAACAATAAATTGAAGTGTTTTTCAAGTGGCCAAATAAAGCAGTATTTGTAAATAAACTAATCCTAAATAAATGAAACAATTTTGAATAGGTCTAAATAACATTTTTCAATAGCTTATATTTAGGCCAACATAGTTTTGTTTGCTACTTTTTAAATATATTCTGTGCTTGTAAATATGGTGTTTAATGGAATTTGTTTTTCTTTTAAAAAAATTACATCAAAGTGAACTATTCTGTCCCATTCAAACCTAGTTGCAGGTGACTATCATAGTAAGTGCATCATCCTTGGCATTTTTACTCTGCATAGTTTTACATCTTTTAGAATAATGTTGCAAATAGATTTTTGTAAAACTATTTTGCAGTATTACTTATTTTATCCAGTATTACTTTGGACTTCAAATGACTCTATAATTCATCATTAAAAAAATGCTATTTCATCAACAAAGCTGAATATAATTTTTTTTCTATAATAAAAAAAAACAAAAAACACACTTATCATGACTACTGAATGAAAACTCCAAGTTTTTTTTCATATTACTGTTCTTAATTTTATTCTAAACACAGTGGAATGTAATAATATACATTTACTTGAAGTCTCAATTTCTTAGTGAATAATAAAAGATACATGTGCAAAACACATGCGAACTAATTGGATATGATGAAGCGGTCGGCGACCAAATAATTGGAGTCCAATATATTAGAACACTTACATATTCTCTTAAAAATTTTGACTCATCAAAATTGTTGGGTGTTGGAAGTGTTGAAAGGATCAGACCTGCTAACTCTGATCATGGATACTACTTTGATGATGCTCTGTCGATCATGTAGGTGTGATTACTGGTCTGCCAGTCACTTCGGTTCTTGATCAGAGAGTGTCTGTAGAGCATAGATTTGGTTTACAGGGTCATGATGTCTGTGGAGCCTGTTCGCAGTATTATGGTGAGCTATGGAGAAAAACTCTAGACCCCACAGTTCTAGGGATTGAAAATTATTGTAAGTGATTCATGAGTATACCTGTTCCTATTTTCTTGGCCGTAAGACTTCACACAATGGTTGGCTCTAAATAAATTTATTGAACAAAAACAATATCAAATTTGGAGAATTCAGTGCTAAAAATGTAAGAAGTTGATGGAGGTAATGACACTGGAATTACCTTCACAAAAAATTTACAAGTGCCAACGAAGGGACAGGGCTGAAATGTCTCCTTTCTTAATCAAAAAAGTTATTACTGGAGATGCCTACACTGAAAGGTCCTGTTTTTCTTTAAGTGCACAGTGGATAAATTTACTCATATCTCATTATCACAACACTATTACTGATATTATTATTACAGCAACAAACTTATTTGAATTTCACAAACTATTCAAAAACATAGTAGTAAATTGCTTATTTATTATTTATAGTATTTAATTTGTTTTCAGAGTATATTTGGCTGTACAACCTGGGGAAATTGTCATATAAGTCACAGAGTTTTAGAAGAATTAGCAACAATGGTGGACAGAGGGCAATTGCAAGCTGTGGTTGATAAGATCTTACAGCCTCATGAAATCAATCGAGCATTTCAGCATATCGACTCTGCACATGCGATTGGAAAAACCGTTATTCGTTTCAGGTAACAACTTTGAACATAATTATTTTAATCTAAATTAAGATATATTATTTTTCTTTAATTGTAATTTAGGACAAATGACACCACTTTTAGATACTACGCTCTGTCATTTATTCATAAGAAATAAATAGGAATGATTTTAATAATACGAAGTTAATATTCATACTCGTATATCAATATTTATAATTCTGTCTAAGGTTCACAAAAATTACTAATGCAAGTAGTGCTTAAATTATGGCAACTTATCTTACTGTTCATGTGAAAATACAATTTCTCTATTAATTATTGAAAACTTAGATTAATTTTAATTCCACTATATTAATATTTAAAATAAATCACTTATTTGTTCTAGTAGTTAGGTAATAGTTCATTAACACATTGACTGCCATGATGATCACCGGTGACAAACACTGCAGTTTTACATAATACTACCAGTGATAAACAATGTAGACCTAACTTTAGATCATCACACAAGGCTGTCGGGCACATTCATGATCTATTTAACCATATGAGATGTCCGACACAGCCTCTGTGTATGACTTGGCTTTCAGAATTTTTTTATTGGGAAACTAGAAGTACAGAATTACAAGGAAATAGTTTTTATTTACACATCTTTGTGGAACAACATTACGTTTTAGAATAGTGTTACCTTTGATTTAATCTTTAAAAAAATTCATCTAACAAAACTGAACAATTCGAAAATTAGAAACTAGAAATTTTACACTAAAATTTGGTTGCTGTTCATGATGAGCTGGTTGTTAATCTTTTATTACACTTTGAAATTACTTGCGACCAGACATTCTATAGATAAGTTGTTAAATTGTTAACTTACACTTAGAGGAAATGTTTTTGTCTTACGACTTTAATTTCAAAGTGTAATAAGTAAAAACTTTAATTTGAAAAATATTCCTCCTATTCATAAGATCAAATAAAATTTGTAAAAACATCTCAATTTATAACATACTTGTACTGAAACAATACAAACATAAATGTAAGAATAATGTTCAGATTATATTTACATTGCAATTATTCAAGAAAAAAATATTCTCAAAAAAATACAGTTATAAAATTTAAAAAATTATGTGAGAAAAATCTAGTAACTATATTTTTTGTTTAAAAATATCTATAATATTGTTAAAATACATTATAGTATATATTTATTCTTGAATTGATAATTGAAAAAATACAATAAAAATTTCAACATTTTACATTAGTTTGGAAGATCGGCCTTGAATGGGGATGCGTAGTATGACCGACAATGTAACCAATGCGGCCGCTCGTAGTATAAATATTTACGTCGGGTCATGATGGTCACCGGTTTCCGACGACATTATAAAAAAAAAAAAACAGTTTAAATGAATAATCACACTAGAAGACAAAATGCTATTAGGTTTTGTCATTATTTAAACAAAAAGTACAACAAAAAATTATGTTAAAAGGTTATCGGAAAACTGGTTGCCAGTCAATGTTAAGGAAGTTCTATAACTATGATATAATTATTTATTCTTATTAGGGGTATTTTTTAATCTCCATGTAATCTTGTGATTTCCTAACTGTAATCTGTTGTCAGTACTGCTACCACAGTTTAATGACAAATACTGTACTTCACAGCATAGTCATCCTAGTAGAAGCATGACCTTAATTTACACAATTGTCATTATTAAATTTGCAGCTTTATACACTTATAAACAAGGGGTATTTTTTCCACCTATGATCATGTTTCTAAGTGGCCAGCTAAGCAGTAGGGAACTATCTGCAATCAAATTCTCCATTTAGCATCTATCATTGTTCCATCCAACACATTGCATGATTGTCAATTTGGCCACCATAATTAATTCTCAAGTTAAGTGTGATTTAAACAGAAGATGTAGTTTTTCAAAACACAACCCTAATCAAACTTCGCAATACATACAGAACACACTACACAAATACACCAATGTAGACACTAATCTAAAAATCCTTCACTACATAAAAAAAGCAACAACTAAAACCAACAGAAAACTATGAAATATACAAACACCTCAAAAACCAACCGCAACACATTCTGAACGACAAAACACACAATCAAATACTATATTTCAACATATAATTAACACCTACTCTACGAACAATAACACACCGCAGACGCACATCAATAACACACCTGAGCCATGACTCACAGTATTGAACAAAAGTCATTTCCTAGTAGGAAACTCGCCTGCTGAAAAATATCAGTAAGTAGCGGATTTTTGCCAAGTGATACCAAAAGTGTAGTTTAGTTTTTTAATGACAGAAGTGAATAATGTAGTAGAAATTCATTTTAAACTGTACCTTATTTACAAATATATACAAAGTGTGTAGAAAATGTAAAGAGGGCTGATCACTTCATAATGAAGGTGAACAAGAATTCAAGTTAGTTACTGAAGACTTAATTCAGTAAATTGATGAAGTGGTTCAATAAAAATAGAAGTTTAACTTTAGTGATTTGTCTCACAAGTGCTACATGTTTTGTGATAAGTTCTGGTAAAAGATTTGAACTAATTTTACAAATAAATATTCTACATGTAGCAAATAAGGGATATTCAGTAACTCACATTCAGCTAAAAAATCAGTTAGCACGCTGTCCAAATTAATGAGCTTGCAGCTCTACACCAATTATTATTGGATAAAACTGTGATCGAAGTTGTACCGAACCACAGCAGTAGCATATTATGTTGTACCATGGCACATGCTTAAAAGATCTTCATTTATGTTTTCTACAAGGTGACAAAGAAACAAGTTTTCCTTTCCTTCCCTTCAAATACCACTACAGTTTGTGATTTATACCAAAATTTTACTCCATCCTATACACATCATTGAAGAGTACATCCGTATGCTTCACAAAGTCAATTGTTTTTTCTGTTGCATAATATATTCTTCAATATAATATATGCAAAATATATTGTTACATACATACACACCTGTGTGTGTGTGTGTGTGTGTGTGTATGTATGTGTGTGTGTGTGTGTGTGTAAAATACACACAAGGTAACAAACAAAAATTAAATGAAGAATTAGATAACATTACAAAGCAATAGCGATAGAAAATGGATACAACAAACGCCTTATAAAAAACATATGCAATAAATTTACAAAAAAACCTAACCTCAACACAACACTACAACCTGAACACAAAGTGTTCAAAAATAATAAAAAAATCTACCTAAAATATAAATACACCAATAACAAAATAGAAAAACTAACAAATATATACAACAAAGAATACTACACTCCAACACACAAACCAAACAACAAAATAATAAAATATCTTAATAACACAAACCACAAAACAAATACAGAAAAACGTAACCTATCAGGAATTTACAAAATTACATGTAACAACTGCAACGCATTTTACATAGGGAAAACGACCAGATCATTTAAAATAAGATTTGAAGAACATTACAGAGTAAGATTTGAAGAACATTACAAAAGTATCAAATGTTGCAGCACACCTAATATTACATAAACATGAAATAACAAACTACGAAAACAACCTAACCATACTTGAAATAAATAATAACCCTATAGAATTAAACTCACTAGAAAAATACCACATTTATAAAGACACACACAACAATTTAATGAACCTACAGACCACATATACAGAAGACATACTATATAAAAACATTATACACGCAGATCAAGAGAAAATGCGTGTAACGTCAACAAATACCAACATCACGGACTTAACATCTACACCAGAAAAAATAATCAGTTATTCAACAATGGTCAAGTGAACGAAAGGTGCCTCATCACACGAGGTAAAATTATTGCACTTAATGGTGGATAAAATTACTTACAATAGTAATATATTAACTTCATAAAGTCAGTGCAACGGAAAAACAATGGATAACGTTAAATATCAAGAATATATATATATATATATATATATATATATATATTATACCAAAAAACACAAGTACTCAATTTTGATATACTAATAAAAATGTATCAAAAATTTAAGAGAACATTGGTATTGCTAGTCATCCGTAGCTGTTATTACTCTGTACTGCTATTCAATCTCTTCGGTGCTTTCTACCATATGGTGTGCATTTATACTTTCTTATTATAAGCCACAATCTAAGCATTGAAGTTGAGAAAACGAAGGTTTCTTTTCAATAATTTGATCCTGAAATTTTCACAAATGATTTTTATTATAAACAAAACAAATTATAGAGAAAACTGTTTGCAAATGAATTTCATCCTTCTTTAAAAAAAAAAGCCAAACCTACTAAAATGCATATGGAAAAACAAAATCTGTTTTATATCATTCGTAGTATTCCTTAACTCTTTGATCCAGTAAGTAGTGTTTATAAAAATTTAAAAGCTCTCTAAAAATACAAAACCTTAGTTTAGTTTAAAACAAGTTTTACTTTATTATTTTAAAACAAATAAGTATATAAATCAAATTGACTGTTCTATTTGTGGTATTCCTTAACTCATTCATCAAGTAAGTAAGCAAGTTTATAAAAATTTAAAAGCTTTATAGAAATTCAAAACCTTAGTTTAGTTAAAAACAAGCTTTATTTTATTATTTTAAAACAAATAACCATATATCATATTGACTGTGGTATTGGTGGTATTACAATAACTTGTTTTTCGATATTATATTCTGTTTGGTATTACAGCATTGTAATCAGTCTCGTTTGTCTTATTTCACAAATCCTTCCATATCATTTTCCAACATATTTATAAATCAGTTTATTTGTCATCCAGTACTTCTTCCTCCAAAAAAATTAATGAAATGTAAATAACTTTACAATTTCATTTTCAGTGGAAACAATCAACCATCATCACATGGAAAACCAGATATATTAGGATAAATGTCTGCCATTTGTGTTTTAGCCAAGTCGATAATCAGTTGCAATTTGTATTAAATGTTTATAGTATTTATTAATAAAATTGTTATGTAGTACTGTTATCAACTTAATTGCTCCTTATTCTTCCAGTAGTTCATTCCTTATTTGTAGTCATTAAAGAACTAAAACCTGTGTTATATTTTCTTTTTCTAAAAAAGTACACATTAATTGTCTTCATCTTCAGCTAAGTTTTAGTTAGCAGTAGGTTTATTATAGCACTGTGTTAAGTTTTAGTACTTTATTCTTTCTCTTATTAAAATTATTTTTTATTCTTCCTACATAACAGCAATTTTATAATAAATTTTTTGTACCCAGTAATCAATTCTGTAATTTTACTTGGTAACCAGTAGCTAATTAGTAATAGGGTTACTTATTCTCTGCTATTGTTGCTGACAATCGATATTTTGCTCTCCTCTTGTTGTTTGTCATTTGTCACTTTACATAATAGTTATTGTTAGTTGAACAGTATTTTATTATCCATGATCTAAATATAAGGCAAGCATTCCAGGGGTTACAGGCAGAAAAATTAAATTTTCATCAAATGTGAAACTTTACTTATTCAAAGTTTTGCGTTTCTCTTTTATAATTTTCATAGAACTGACACTGTTTACACGAAGTTGTGTTTTGTGAGGAGTGACTGTATTTGTTGAGGGAGTCAATATGTTTACTAGTTTCTTTCTATCTCCATGCAATTATTCATTAACCATTTAAAATGACCTGTTTTAATTTAAAAACCTGAAGCTTGTATTCATGATAAATTCCCCCCTAAATATTATTTTCACAATATTTATGTCAATTATCATGATTTAAAACTTCAAAGGTTTTTACATTTAACTACCTTATTCGAGTCTGCCAGTCCAACTTCAAAATGAAATAACAGTGGGAGCCAACAGTAATTAAGGTTATTGGTGATAATAATAAATGCCGTCTATTTGTGTTGGTAATATTCTTGTTACTTTTTCAGGTGAGTCATGCGTATTTTATACATTCTGATGTGTTATTTGCTTGTTTTCTTGTTCTCTTTTTATGTTAAAAGTTATGATGATATCGTAGTTCCTCTGGAGGCTTGTAATTGCATGAGCAAATAATAACAACATTTCTCATTTTACAAAGTTTAATACAAAAATATGTAACTTTTTAAAATATATTAAACATTAATACTGTCACGTTTTTACAGTCATTTAATAATTTATACGGCAGTTTTATAGTAAGTAATTATTTATTCATACACTTTTATAGCTACTATTTACACACTTAATGTTTATAGAACTGTTTATAAAACACGGTTTTAATTTGATCTATTAATAGGTAATTAATTTGGTAATAGTCTATTTTCACTTAACACACTAAACTGTCACTATCTCTTACTAAAGCTTTTACTCTCTTCCCTACATGCAAACACTGCCCTTCTTCACACCAACTCTTTATATCAACTTGCTGTTTCTAGTAATTTCTCCTATTTAACAATTTTGACACATCGGCTCTTAGTATCTAAAGTGAGAATTCTATGACCAAGGTAACATGTAAGGTCATGTGAATGTTCGTAGGGGCTACGTAGGGGTTCGTAGGTGTTTAACTGTCAAACAAGGTAAATATTCATCCCATCCCAGTAGCTATGGAACATTCTCCATCACAAGGTTTTATGTAAGTTAATAGGGAAATGATCAACCTCAATCTTGTTTAGTTTTTTAAAACCAATGGTGTTTTTACTAACAAACAAAGTGGTTTCAATCAAGGATGTTGATTGAATTTAAGGGTGTTAATCAATTAATTTTGAAGTTTCTTGATGTAATCATCTTGAATTCACTGATTAAACTAATTTTACACTACTTAACTAAGTGAATACGTAATTGCTCACTTGCTAACACGTTTCAAAACGATCGTTTCTTTTACGAAGCTAACCTTCTATTAGCGGCTTTTGGCTCTTTACAAACGGTATGACAGGGTTGGATTTATGATGCCAACACCTCACCTAATGTCATAAATCCAACCCTGTCATACCGTTTGTAAAGAACCAAAAGCCGCTAGTAGAAGGTTAGCTTCGTAAAAGGAACGATCATTTTGAAACGCATCAGCAAGTAAGCAATTACGTATTCACTTAGTTAAGTAGTGTAAAATCAATTAATTTTGTTGAAGCCTTCCTTACAAATTGTCTCTTGCAATAAAGAGTTGTTTTTTCCATACTGAAAAGGCATATGACATGACTTGAAGAATATGAATTTTAAACTGATTGAAAATAATATTTTGGGTTTAATGACAATTTTATTTTACATCTTGGAGCACAACGTATGATTCCAAAATTATAGAATGGTGTTTCAGAGGATAGAGTAATTAGTGTGACAGTTTTTGTCATCAACATAATATGGTTTACAGACTAGGTCAGCTTGTCACGACAATCTATTAGTACTGGGTAAAAAAACTAGCCCAGCTATTCATGAATATCATCATTGTTTGATTGATTTTTTTATTTCAAGAGAGTTTATTTTCTGATTTTTCATGCACAAGACGATGTCTATGCTTCCTAAGGGATATTTATCAACTCTCGAAACTTACATCATAAATAAATAAAGGTATTTATGCCTCATCGACTTTGTGTCAGAGAGTTAAACATTATTGTTGAACCTTCAACTGGGGTGATAAGCTCAGTGTAGTTTTTACTCGGTGTTGGTCATTGGTGTATTCATGTGTACATACGAAATGAAAAATAATAGTATCTAGAACCTAAATAAAACTTTAAAAAATTTAATTTGTTTTTACAAATTATAGTTACACATAATAATCAATTTCCAAATAATAAACTAAGGTACAAAATAACAAAAAAATTGCATCCTTATAAAAAATATAATATTTAGTGCTCTATCAATGAGAATATTTTGGTAGCAAAATACAACTCAATTGACACAGAGGAACTAATTCGTACCCACTAGTGACCGTGACAAGCATGTAATTAGATAAGCAATGTTTTAACAATGTCTTTGCTAGTGTGCTTTCTCCAGTTAACTGATCTCTGTGGACAAATTTTGTATTTATGTGGTTCCTCAAAATATTTGGCAGCATTGGTATGATGGCTTGAGTTTGAGTGTTGTATATTAAGTTGATTTCCCAACAGTAAAACATTTTGTAAACATGAGACATGAAACCTGAATAAGCTTTGTGGATATTGGAGATCCAGCAACAACTCAAAATGGTATCTTGTCTATGTTTACACTGACTCGTTTTGTTAATGGTATACAAATATTCCTTAAGCCTTCTTTAAAATTTGTTTCACAGTTTATCAATTCAGCCTAAATTAATATCTTGCTATTACTGTATGATTTTTCATTTCCTTCTATTAGTTTACACTATCTCTATTTATATCTTGTAAAAATTTTCAATCTTTAATAAAATACATTTTATTTGTCCACTCAAGTTGAAATACATTTTTTAAAACTTGTAGTGGATGGCACTTGATGTTATTACAGTTTTTTCAAATATTGTTCTATTAATTAAATTTAATTAGTTAATTTTATTTTCATATGGGAGAAAACCCTTTCTCAAAATGGCAGGATATACAATATAGTCATTTCCTCTCATAAATAAATAACATATAATTGCATAAAACTTTATTTATTTTAATTTATATTAAATTAAAATAAACTTTAGTAATAAAATTATTTTTTAATAAATTAAAGTAAATATTACTTTATTTATATTAATTGTAATAATTATTTGATAAGAAGTAACTACAATACTTTTTTTTGTTGACCAAGTAGGAATTGACTTAATTTTTTTTCTATATTACTTGTTTAAAATTATTGCTCTAAAGGTTTTTTCAACTATTCTTATTTGTGTTGCTATTTCTTTTTTCATGAAACATTTAGACATTTTTATTTAGTTGTTTTTAATAAGTTTGGGTTTGAAATTAAATTGGTTAAAGGAAGCAAATTTTAGCAAGGAGAAAATTTTTAAAAACAGTTTTTCTAAACAATATTCAAATATTATATTATTTTAGGTATATTTTGTTTACAGTTTTTGTATATATTTAATTATCCTAATTTACATTTACTAATTTATAACTATATTCCTCCATATGGTCCGCCATTAAAACCATCAATTTCTACAGGCTCTACATCTTCATTTATTGGATTTGGCGGGCATTCATCATGCTTAATCCTTCGCATTTTTGACAAACTCATTCCTCTCCTTTTCATTTCCTCCACTGCTTTCTCAACATCATCTTCGTCGGGTATTCTCCAAGCACTGTTTAATAAGCCAACCGTCTCTCCAGGATCTTTACAAAGTAAAAGAAATTTTCTTATTTTATATCACAACCACAAATTTATTGCCTTTGTTAATTTTTAAATTCTTTATTTGTGATAAAGAATGTTTGAAATTTATCTGATTAAGTTTCATTTAATTGTAATAGAGATTTTAAGGTTTTGGTTTAGCCATCAATGACTTACGTTTTACAATAGTTCAGAAAATTTGGCTATATATATATATATATATATATATATATATATATATATATATATATATATATATATATATATATATATATGAAGTTATTATTATTACTTGTAACCTCAACACAACACTACAACCTGAACGCAAAAATAATAAAATCTACCTAAAATATAAATACACCAATAACAAAATAGAAAAAATAACAAATATATATAACAAATAATACTACACTCCAACATACAAACCAAACAACAAAATAATAAAATATTTTAATAACACAAAACCACAAAACAAAAACAGAAAAACATAACCTATCAGGAATTTACAAAATTACATGTAACGACTGCAACGCATTTTACATAGGAAAAACAACCAGATCATTTAAAATAAGATTTGAAGAACATTACAGAGCATTCAAAAATAAAAATACAAAAGCATCAAATGTTGCAGCACACCTAATATCACGTAAACATGAAATAACAAATTTCAAAAATAACTTAACCATACTTGAAATAAATATTAACACAATAGAACTAAACTCACTAGAAAAATACCACATTTATAAAAACTTACACAACAATTTAATGAACCTACAGACAACCTATGCAGACGACGTACTATCAAAAACATTATACACTCGGCTTAAGAAGAAACATGTATGATGTCAACAAATATTAACATCACGAACCGAACAGCCGCACCAGAAAAACAGAGAAAATTAATTCAGCGATTCGACAATGGTCAAGTGACCGAAAGGTGTCTCATCACATAAGGTAAAATTATTGCACATAGTGGTGGAAAAAAATCATACAAGTAATAATAATAACTTCATTAAGTCAGTGCAGCGGAAAAATAATGAACAACATGAAATACATATATAGGAATTTTTGGACTAGATAGGAGACTGACAGACTTACCTAGTGGCAGGAGTCCAAAACTGCAATCTCTTGGAAATAAATAAATAGACACACATAAAAACACATTGCACTATTGAAATATTTCGATCATACAATGATCTTTATCGATCATAAAAGAAAAAAAGGACTAAAGTGAACCACAGATGTGTATAAATATCCAAATGTCACAGATGCACAAATTTATAGTTTATGATATAGTACTATATGTTATTTGTATAAATATTGATTAATTGAAACCAGATATTAATCGTCTGTCAGAAAGACATTTACAAGGTAAATGGAGTTGTTAAAATTGACAGAAGTTAAAGGGAAAGTAAAAGGAGTTATCTATTGTTGAGGTTAGGAGGTTCTCTAGATTTGGTGTACCACTTTTATAACAACACCCATCTTTTCAATTACAGGTTTGCAATTATGAGGGAGGGCCTTAATTATTTTGGTGGTATAACAATCATTGAAAGATATGGTGTTGTGACTAACAGCATGTTGAGCAGTTGGCCTGTTTTTGTTCATGGTTCCAACCTCATATCTGTGGCCATTCATTCTGATGCTCAGACCATCTGTGGTAAGGCCTTTATACTGTGCCAGGTAAAATTTACATTCCAAATGGTATATTACATTTTTGGATGTACAAGTATAACAACCCTGAATATTGAAGTCCACATTGGTTGCCAGGCTATGGAAACTATTTATTGGGTTGTGTATTGGACATGTCTTACATCTAGGTCTATTGCACGGATAGGAGCCATGAGGAAGTTTAGGTGGTTTTTCAGTACTTGTATCTGGTAGTTTTGAATGTACTAAAACATTTTTTCACATTAGAAGGTCTAAACCAAATATGTGGTGGATTAGAGAAAAGATCTTTGGTGTGGGTGGATATAATATTTTGGTAAATATTTTAACTATTATTTTTAAACTTATATTTTTAGTAAATTTTTTAAACTAAAAAAATTCTATGAGTTAAAATTTAGGCACCTTAATAATATACAGCCAGTAGTAACAAAATTGAAATATATATTAATAAGTTACTTAAATTTAAATCTTTTCTAATTTATCGCAATACTTACAAGTTTCTAAACCAGGAAAATATTTTGCAGGATATGTGAAGAGTACAAAGTAGTCTGCCACAAAACCCAGTTCTACAGTAACTTTAAAAGAACCTAAAATAAAGACATTTTATCATGTTGTATTAAATAGTTACTATTGTAATGATTAATCAACTATTACTGTAGCTAAAAACACTTTTAAATAAAATGATAAACTTGGCTATAGTAGCACTTACATTTATAATTGTTGAGGACGACTGTTTCGAGAGATGTATACCATTGTCAACTCAGACTGTGACTGTCCTCTTGATTTCTGTAGGTTAGGTTGGGGGTGGGATAAGGATGTGGGTGTATTTTGATGAGTATGGGGGGTTATGATGTCAAGAAGTGTATGTGAATTATAATGTAATTGGGTGTTGAGTATGTGTGTAATGTGTAGTTTGAAATGTTTTTATATCACATATTGTTCAGTTGCGTATCGTTGGTTGTTTTTGTTTTGTTTGTGAAGAATTTGTAGGTTAGATGTTATGATTTGTGGATATGCGATGTTCTGCAAGTTTAGTTAGGTGTTTTTGTTTCTGAGTGTTTTTATGTTTATTGGTAGCATATGTAAAATGACCTATGGTTCGTTTGGCGTATGTAAAAAGTAGGGCACGAACTGCAAGTTAGTTTGTAAACTAACTCTTACATGTAGTGTAGTAAGAAAACATAAAAACACCCAATCAAACTTCACTGAACCTCATATTCACAAGTAATAACTACACCCACTCTGTAGGTTAGGGTGGAGGTGGGGATGTAGGTGTATTTTTTTGACATCATAGCTCCTAATACTCACTAAAATACACCTACATCCCTACCTTAATATACCCACCCCCACCCTAACCCACAAAAATCTTGAGGTCAGTTACGGTCTGAGTTGAGAATGGGAAAAATCTCCTGAAACAGCTGTTCTCATAAATTATAAAAATAAGTGCTACTATAGGCAAGTGTAAAATATTTACAAGTGTTTTAAATTAAAAACTAGTAGCTCACGTGAAGATGGAATCAACAAATATGAGATTTTATATTTAAAGTATGCTGTGTTTAAGTAGTCAGTAATTTATCTTCATCCTGAAGAATATTGACTTCATTATTTTGGAAGTGGCTTTAAAGTATTTCCTAATGATAGCGTATAGAGTGTTTCTGTCAATAGTAACCATAATATTTATCCACAATTCCTATGTTCCAGTTTTTTGCTATGTTAGTTCTTCTGGATAAAACACTTGTCTTGTACTTGATCTTAAAATCCCCATTATCGTATCTTACTATCTCATAACTTACCTGTTTCATTCTGACTTTAGATGTTTTAGCACTCCACCCTATGCCTGTAAGACAACATTGTTTTCTGGATTAGGTTGTTTTTCAGTACTAGTAGTTTTAAGAGTTTCAACTTCCTACATGCTCCAAATTTTTGTTTTTTTAGAATGGGCAGTGTCAGGATTTCTTTTAAGTTGTGTTTCCATTAAAAAGATGACATTGAGCTTTTAATCTGGACTTTGACAAAGGGTTGTCATTCTTAAAAGTGACAGACTTACAGGTGTAGAAGACTTATAGAGACTAGCAATTTTACATCACCATATCCTAGGTGACATTCCATTCTGCAATTAACTTTATCAGATTAACTGATATCAGCTTTAAATGTGTTTTCTATCACTTTCACACTGTTATTTAATTTACCTTTTATGAAAAGACAGATATTTTTTTGGCTTTTATTAGACAGATTTAAAAACACTGCTCAGTTAGTGAAACACTGTCATTTTAGAATTGATGGCTGCTATTTAAGCGTTGGTTATTTTCCACCAAAAAAAAGAACATGAATGAATCTAAATTTCGAAATCTTGTTGCTGTTCATGACGAGCTGGTTGTAAATTACAAATTACACTTTTGCTATTACTTGCGTCCAGACATTTGTTAACTAAAAGATTGTTAACTTACACTTGGAGGAAACGTTTTCGTCTTACGACTTCTTCAGCCTCGTATTTTTGCTGCTAGGAATGCTGCTGTTGTGCTCCCTCAATACCATTTTTTTGAAAGTTAGAAGTGATGTGATCGAAAAGTATGTGAGAACTGTGCCGTGTTTGTTCATTTAAGATGTCATTTTTATGTGTGTTGCTATGTCTATATATTTCAAACTGTTCTAGTGTGTTTAATTTATGGCCTTTGTTACATGTGTGGAGGATGCTCATGTTATTTTCCATACTTTTGCATGAGTGTTTAGTGTCAATGAGGTGATTTGCGAAGGTGGATTCAATAGTAGTGTGCAGTGCCCTTTTATACAAACTAAAATGCAACAACTGCAATAAGTTCTATATTGGACAAACAGGCAGATCTTTCGCCGAAAGATATAAAGAACACAAAAGGGCACTGCACACTACTATTGAATCCACCTTCGCAAATCACCTCATGGGCACTAAACACTCATGCAAAAGTATGGAAAATAACATGAGCATCCTCCACACATACAACAAAGGCCATAAATTAAACACACTAGAACAGTTTGAAATATATAGACATAGCAACACACATAGAAATGACATCTTAAATGAACAAACACGGCACAGATCACACATACTTTTCGATCACATCACTTCTAACTTTCAAAAAAATGGTATTGAGGAAGCACAACAGCAGCATTCCTAGCAGCAAAAATACGAGGCTGAAGAAGTCGTAAGACGAAAACGTTTCCTCCAAGTGTAAATTACCAATTAACAACTTTTAGTTAACAAATGTCTGGTCACAAGTAATAGCAAAGTGTAATTTGGAATCTAAATTATAAATTTAAATATTACACTATATATGTATTTATTTAATAATACGATTTGTAAAACTATTTAAGAATTTAGATGAGAGCTAAAATCAACAATTTCATTTACAAATTGCATTACCATTTTTTTAATAAAAACTGTTAAATATTATTTCCTAGAATTAATGCTGCTTGTGACATTTTTAAAATAAAATAAACTTACCTAACTTAGCACTCTCATCAATATATTGGAATTTTCCAGTTCCAGGGCCAGTTAGAATAAGATCAAATAATGCTTTCTTATAATCTTCTGTTTTAGATTCTCTAAGAAAAAAATATTTCCTTGGTTATCTAACAAAAACAAGAATTGTGGACAAAAAAGTTTGACCTTCTGAGGTCAACAAAATTTTTTTTTATTTATTCTTTAATAAATAATTACAACTAATATAAATAAAGTAAATAACCTATGCTCTAAAACAGCTGTTCTACCACACATAACCTATAACATTAAATCTGCTGTTTTATGAAATCATAAGTTATCACTTATTTCAAACTAAATGGGACAAAACAACTCTATTGCATACCTTGCCCCTTTTGTGAAAATTTTTTCTCCCATACAAAACCAAAATTAAATCATTAAATTTAATTAATGAATTAATATTTTTTAAACAATTAACATCAAGTGTCATCAACTACAATTTTAACAACATGTATTTGAACTTGGGTGAATGAATAAAAAGTATTTTATTAATGATTTAAAATTTGTTCAAGACATATATAAGATGAATATTAACTAATAGAAGGAATTGAATAGTATATATAGTCAGATATGAATAGCGTACTACTCTAAACTGATTTTTTATTCTGATCAACCGTATTTCTTGGGTCCAAATTTATGGTTTTGTATTTGGCATTAATATATTTTAATACAACCATCAAAAGAGCTCAGACCTTATTAGGAAGGTAAACTATGTTAATGTATTTGCACATGCATGGACTAGTCACATTCTTTGCTAAAGATATAGTAAATTCATCCAGTGGCAACAAAGTCTCGGTTTTACCAAAGACGTGAACACAGATATCATGATTCTGTTTCAAATCTTCTGAAAAACTCTTGCTTCTGAGTCACAGATATTTTCAAAACATGTTCACAGTTTGCTTTAAATTCTGCTCGGGTTACTTTTTTTCAAACGTAATGTGTGAGAATACAAATTTGAAGTAAAAACACTTGAACATGTGTTAGTATGTTACACTTTTCATAGTAACAACTACTTTTATGATAATTGATGACGGCTGTATCAGGATACGAGTCCCATTGTCAACTCAGAAAATTAGTGCTACTATAAACAAGTGTTACATATTAATTTATGTTCAAGTGTTCTTAGTGATATACTAGTAATTCAAGTGAAGATGAA
The DNA here is from genome assembly GCA_036971475.1 of Prosapia bicincta. NCBI lineage: Eukaryota > Metazoa > Arthropoda > Insecta > Hemiptera > Cercopidae > Prosapia > Prosapia bicincta. Next base: position 140,632,914 of record JBAIZL010000004.1, on the reverse strand, counting down.
ATCAAATACAAATTTGAACCTGTGAGTTGTTTTTTTTCCAAACTATAGTCAGTAGTTTTTATTACCAATTTTGTCAGTAAGTGTTTAAGACAAACTCAACATTTGAAGTGGAGAACTTCATTTGAGATTTGTATGATAAGTGAAATGAATGTAAAAGCCAGTTAAAAACAACCACAAAATGGAGGTAAGGCATCTACAAAATAACTTAATAAACAGCAAAGGAGTCAACTTAATTCAAAATTTTCTAAACAGCAAGGTGCATTTAAAAACATATTCATGCAAAAAAAATAGATCACTTTAAAATTATTTGCGTCTAGACATTCTGTTAACTATAAGTTGTTGCATTGTTAACTTACACTTGGAGGAAACGTTTTCGTCTTAAGATTGGATAAGACAAAAACGTTTCCTCCAAGTGTAAGTTAACAATTTCACAACTTATAGTTAACAAAATGTCTTGTTTGTAAGCAATTTCAAAAGATAAGTGATTAACAACCAGCTCGTCATGAACAACAAGATTTTGAAAAAATAGAGTATAATATAAAAAATGTCATAACACTGAGAGGAAATACCAATTGGAGGCAAAGACAATTAGTGCTACATTTAAATGAAAGGAAAGGGAATGAGTATGACACTCTGTAAGTAAAATGAAAAGTAAGAGAGAAAGAGACAAGAACATATGTATTCAAAAAGTTACAAATATATAAATTGTAATATTTGATTCCATCTTCAAAAGTAAGTGCTAGTATAGTTAAGTGTAACATACTAATATGTGCTCAAGTGTTTTTAGTATGAATTGTACTTTAAATAAATTTGTTTTCCTTTTACTTTTTCAAGACAGTTTATGTGTGTGATAATCTTTATGTTGTCTTACCTTAAAAGATAATTTAAGAATAAACCCTACACTACTTTCATAAAATAAAACTCAAAATAAATAGATAATAAAGAGTTAATCAGCTGAGATTAAACTAAGCAAATTATCAAAGCAATGAATAAACACGTAAAAATTAGTAGATAAGTCTAAGAGCAGGTGAAAAAATATGTAGAGCAAACTAGGGAATCTTAGATTTTGTGCTTAAGCTTTTAAAGTATTAGTCTTTAAAAGAAATTCTGTAACATTTAATCGGTGGCTGCTAGTGCCTAAAACTTATAGGGGTTGCAGATCATAAAAGTTTTAGTTTTTTATGAGGCAAAAAAAATCTTAATCATAAAAACTTAAAGGACTGTTAAAGGGAAAATAGATAGATACTGCTTAATACTTAGTGATTTATTCTATTGAAGCAAATATATTGGTATATTTTATTTTATTTTTACTTACTTGAGACATTGGATCTCAAGATATGGGCTTATTTATTAACAAACCAATCTAAATTCATTCTTAACTGTGAATGTTAACAAACTCAGAGAGGAGGGGAGATGCTTCTCTTCGGACAGAGCCGATCTTAACCGAACGCTCCCAAGGTTGCAACCCGTCTGCAACCTAATGGATCCTTACGCCTCTACCTGGCTGTTTTAGTCCGTCTAGACCTTCTAATGTTTTTTCTCCATTAGGAGTGACATCACCAGGTGTTGCAGGTTTTCCTGTAACCAGGCTGAATGAGACTGTCGGCGACTGAGCAAATGGTCACACGGTTGCTGCAGTTCTGATGTTTTTATTACTATTTATAATGATGGATCATTATAATGATGGATCATTATAATGATGAATAATTGCTCATAACTTTGTAGATAAATCTTACATAATAAGTAAATGTATTTATATTTTCTATTGATCTCTGGTTTGGGGGTTGTGCAACCATGTAACCTGGACACAAGCCACCAGTGCAATTAAGGAAGTTTTGTGTACTTACTGAGGTAGTAGCCAGTATTCTTCATAGCCAATCTTTGTTCGACTCAGACTTGTCACAAGAGTGGAAGTACATTTGCAGTATGGATCTGTCACTGAAATATTATTGTATATATTTTACTGAAATGTTTAATGGTATATTACAGATGTGTCTCACTTTTAACTTCAGTTGTGACTCAATATCTCAGTGTCATGATATAAGTTGAAAATGAAATGCATCTGAGGGAGTAATTCTGATCAAGGGTGAAAATTTGTTTCATATCCTATAAAATTATTTTATCAATAAACCCAAATATTACATGAATATTCTTTCAGTTTTTTTAAAAATAAAATATAAAATAACAGCTAATCTTTAATAAGAATAAATTGCAATTCAAAATTGTTGTACAGTATTTTAAAACAAACTTTATAGTGTTTAGTTTGATGTAGATTATTTTTAAATAACTGAAATTATACATTTTAATTAAATTTATATTCTTACCTAGCATGCTGCAATGGAAGTCTGTATTACTCATATTTTTGAAGTTTGTCCCATAAACCATGTAGAAGGTAATTCCCTATAAAGTTAAAAGCAAGATACTAATTACATATGGGATTAGATGTAGTAAAATCTCACTTATACAATATTTGCAGATCCAAACATGTTCCAGCAAATTCTGAGCCTATTAGGATGAGGTCAGGTTATCAAACGTAATGCCGAAATAACCTATTTATAACCGAAATTCTTCACTTTTTTAGTTAGCGTAAATAACAATATTTTAAAACTTTTGTTTTTTTTATATATTTCAGTACATGCCACAATGACTTTAGTACATATTTTTTGGCAAATAGTAAATGGTACATTTATTTTTAGATGACATCAGTTATAATTATTATGGTTAAATGAAATAATCCCATGCAAATAATTTACCTCTCATCATAAAAGAGTGACAGATTTAAGGAAAACTTGGGAAGGCCTGATACCTCCTTACTCAAACAAGATTAATTTATGAAATAAAGGAGATAACAAATATTTAAGTTTTAATGACTGCTATTTTAAATATATTTGTGGTATTTTTTTCTAAAAGCAGAAATTTGAAATGTACAAATCAGTTTATTTGTCGACATGATATAATATATTTCTTAAAAAATAAGAAATGGTGTCAGATGGAAAATGAAGCATTTTTTTACTAATGTTTACTGTTAATTTCTTCTTCATTTTGATGTGCACATCATATATATAATGTGTTTGTATGAAGATATACTTTTAACAAAATTCTTGAATGCAATAAAAACAATGCTTATAAAAATTTTCAAAAAACAACTGATCTATAAATATTGACCTAATTTTAAAAATACTTAACTAAGTGAATACGTAATTGCTTACTTGCTGACGCGTTTCAAAACATTTGTTCCTTTTACGAAGCTAACCTTCTACTGGTGGCATCGGTTAGTTGTAAAGGCTGTAACAGGAATGTGTTTTGAAATGCGCCAGCAAGTAAACAATTACGTATTCACTTAGTTAAGTATTTTTAAAATTAGTTTATTCAAAATGATTACATCAAGCAACTTTTATAGATATTGGTTTTAAAAGCCAATTGTTGATAAAAGCAATGAACTATTTTTTTAACGATTCTATGTAGGTTATTTTCCTGAATGAAAATGGCACAGTTCCAATTCTTCAAGAAAAGAGTTAAACTAAAATGAGGTCATGCATTAGAAATTATAAAAACAAAGGACGTTTCTAGGAAATAAATTACGTAAATTGAAGTAAATTACATTTACTCTCAAATAAATTACACAAGCTTGTTAGTACACAAATAGGTACGTAATTCTTAAGAAAGCGAATATAGCTTAATCCAATAGCTTAAGAAAGCTAAACTAAACTTCCATCTGATAACAAATTCTTCCTTTCTTATACAATAATGAGAACCTATATTTGCATTTCTAATTACATACCCAAACAAACCTTAAACTTTCTTAGAGATAAGCTTATTATTTTAATTATAGGGTTGTAATATCTACTAAAAAGTGAACTAATGACTAAGAAATTAAATAAAAATAAAATTACTGAAATTTGTGTACAATTTTAGTTATAGAGTTCTATTTCAAATGTTAAGGAGAAATTGTTGTAGGTAAATTGTTTCCTTAATTTAAAATCATTTTTACACATTGTTATCAATTTACTGGACAAAAAACTACTACTTAGAGAAGCCCCATTGACTTGCAGCATTAAACATTTTCCTGATCAAGTGTGAAACATATATATGCCGAGAAATATTAGTGAGTAGTGGTTTTTGACAAGTTGATAACTAGGTGTTATTTAAAAACCTCAAGATGTAGAATCCAACAAATGCAAACAAGTTTTAAATAATTTTTAATTGTTACATAAAATATTAATTGAAGGTAACTTTTACTTTCTTTAATTCTGTTGTAAGCATACTTATATAATTTTACAAACAAAAACTTAAACATTATCATTACTTACAGGTTCCAATTTGACCTTTTCACTTTGAGACAGTGTTGAAAGGGTGAAAATTCCAAATACTAGAATTACCAACATAATTTTCTGTAACAATAAAATTTTTACAACTTATAAAAATGTATGTTAGTAAACTCTAAAGCAGATTCAACACAATTTCAATTGTGTAAGTTTATTTTTAAATTTCGCTTACAGCTTTTATAAGTTTCACAATTTTATGAATGTGTTGTATATTTTAAAGCAGACAATCGGACACAAATAGACCAACTTTTAGTATCAGTATACCAAAAAGTTACCATAATCAGAAATATAATAAATAAATAAAGTTGTTAAGTCAATTTGCATAACCTACTAGATTATGTTCACAGTTATATTTAATGACATTGTTTTGTTACTTTGCAAGATAAAATTCAAACAATATTAAAAAATGAATCATAAATTCATGATTCACAATGTTCGAACAAAGATTATAAGCTAATTTATGACTTTTATGAACAAAATAGTGTAAAGTAAAATCTGCTTCACTACTTTTCATTTATATTAATAAATGTTTTAGAATAAACCAGAACTGATTTTGGATGTAATTTTGAAATTTCTTCCAGAAATTATCACAAAATATAAGTGACAACAATGAGCTTCTGTAAATACTTCCCCCCAACCAAAGCCATATTAAGTTATTTTGATATATTTTATATCCCTATGGACATAATTTTGAATAATTAGGTCTAGGAACTGAATTAAAATTATATTAGTGTGTAGATATAGTATGTATACATTTTACATTGTGACAAAACTAACTAATTACAAAAAGGCTTACTTGATTTTTGTTGCGGATTAATTAAAATGTTTCACAAAACTCTACAACAAAAATGTCCAAGTGACCAGTTAGGGCAAAATATATATTTATTGTTTTTAAATTTCCATAAATAAATATTAAACTGCTAACTTGAAAAACCTTTATCTTTTAAACAATAGCTTTATTATTTTAACTTTATGCAACAGAGATAAAAAAATAGCCTCAAGTGTCAAAATTATATAGATGTTACAATTTAATTTTAGGTAAGGCGACTTTTTTCTGTCATATTATCCATTTGTACTAATTGACCGTAACTAGAATACAATTAGTTGATATAGGACTTTGCTTTGTTTTTGAGTAAGCTTACTAAACGGTTCTTTGCTTCTCCAATAATTAGTACATAACTGAAAGAGTTTTTCAAGATGTGTAAATTTCCTAGAGTTGTTGGTTTTAATATTGTCTAAGTTCTGAATTGGTTTTGTTTTAAGCGTAACATTAAATAAGAGACAAAATCAAGAAATACTTATGGAAATATCTTACTGTAAAAAATTGTTGAAACAAGTTTTCTGGTTCTTTATGTGTTTTAACGGGAACCAAATAACTTTTAAAACTTTATAATAGTCAGATAGTATTTTTTGACAAAAATTCTAGTTGTTGGTAGTAATTAACAGTGTCCTTGTTGAATATTGTGCTGGTGAAAACATATTTTTGGTAAACTATGTTCTTATAATCAAGGGAAACTGTTAGCAATCTTAAAATACAATTAATTCATGACTGTTTTGTTTTACTAGTAAACAAGTAATTTAAAAGTTAAAAAAATTTAATTCAATTCCTACTGGAGTCCAAAAAAATGTTTTAGTTACTCTTTATTAAATAATTACAATTATTTATGAACAATTAATATAAATATGTACATACATATGACAGAATCACAATATTAAGTGGCAATATAGAAAGGAAAATTAATGAATTACATCAAATGCCAACCACTAGAAGTTTAAGTATTTTAACTTGAGTAGATGAATAAAAAGTATTTGATTAACGATTGAAAATTTTATCAAGATATATAAATATATAGGGAGAGTGTGAACTAATAGTAGGAATTGAAGAAAAGCTATATCATTTACCCTTTAGATAATATTACCTTGATCTTATTACTATAACAAAAAGTTCTTAGTTTCAACATAATATTCATAATGACATATAATTAACAACCCTTTTATTTAATTTTATGAAAAACTTACTGGGACATTATGTTTTTGATCCTACTAAGTAACTTTATCCGGGCTGTCTACTTGAAGTATTGTTGAGCTAGGTAGCAGCAGTTTTAAAGGTAGGTTTCTACAATGTGGCTAAAAAGTATATGTAATTTGAGTCTGTACATTTAATAAGTTTTTTTTTAAGCAAAAGATGAGTTGGCAACATATTAATTAAAATGTATATAATCTTTGATCTTTGATGAAAACAACAACCTGTTTGCCCACTGTAGAATTTGTTACAATCTATACAATTTAGTTTGTATATATCCAGTGGCATGGCCAGAAAAAAGTGTTGGGGAAATATAATTATAACTTATAAACACGTAAATTGTTTCTAAGTCCAAAGAGAAAGATAAATAAATGTATTTAATTTTAAAAAATTTGTATTCATTCAATTCATAAATAATCACCCTTTAGTTAAAAACTAACTCTTAATATGATAAATAATTGATTATGTAGGGTTTTTATTTTTTAGATTTCTTGTGCATCTTTTTTATTTCAGAAATATCAGGGGGGGGATATCCTGATATTCGACCAAGGCTATGCCTCTGTATATAACTGGATCTTGGAATTTATCTTAGACATTTATTGTTGGATAATGAACAAAGGCTGGACAAGATTTGTTACGCAATAAATGGGTTTTTTCCAAATATAAAATTTACAGTTGAAATAGAAAAAGAGGCATGTTTACCATTTTTAGATGTTCTAATATCAAGAATAAACCATACTTTAAGTTTTAATGTTTATAGAACTAGGGCTAAAGAACATTTTTCCCATCTTAAATATAACAGACCAGAAAAATCTGCAATGGCAAAACATTGTTTAGAAGAAAAGCACGATTTTAAAGTAGACAATGTAACCCTGATAAAAAATGTTGTCAAGTGTAGTGAATGGATGCGTGGGAAACTTTGTATATTAATAGAAATAAAACTAATATTGCAAATAATGAGTCAGGCCCTATTCAAATTTCTATATTAATGTTATTAGTGTGACACAAGAAACATTTTATTAAAATGTTTTGGTTAAAATCTTGAAATAATACTAAACTGAAATATTAATTATTTCTATTTTGTTTATATGTAATTATGTTGTATGGTTAAAAATTTTATTGTAATTATGATGATGACTTTGTCATTGAAACGCGTATGAGTCAATAAATGACTAATTTGTGAATTTTGTATTTGTGTATATATATATATATATATATATATATATATATATATATATATATATATATATATATATATATATATATATAATGAGACAGTAATGAAGAGCGCCACCAAGCGATCAAAAACGTTCTGTCTAAGTACATTTCTAAATATTTACAAAATTAAAGTTCTAAACTAATGTAAAAGGTTTTGATATATATATATATATATATATATATATATATATATATATATATATATATATATATATATATATATATATATATATAGATTTTTTGGACTAGGAGACTGACAGACTTACCTTGGTAAGAGTCCACTCTGTAGTCTTGAAATAGAAACACATAAAAGCACTTAAACACTGATAGTGGTTGTAATAATCAGTGTTTAAGTGCTTTTATGTGTTTCTATTTCAAGACTACAGAGTGGACTCTTACCATGGTAAGTCTGTCAGTCTCCTAGTCCAAAAAATCTAAATAATCTTTACCAACCAAAACTAACCTAAATATATATATATATATATATATATATATATATATATATATATATATATATATATATATATATATATATATATATATATATTTATATATATGAAGTTAATATATTACTATTGTAAGTAATTTTTATAAGTAAGTTTATAATTTTTGTAAGTAAAAATTACTTACAATAGCTACAAATTACTAATATATTAACTTCATAAAGTCAGTGCAACGGAAAAACAATGGATAATGTAAAATATCAAGAATATATATATATATATTATCTTGTAGTGGATGACTCTAGATGTTATTAAAATTACTTTTGCTTTCTATTTTCCCACTTAATATTGCAATTCTGTCATATGTATATACTTATTTATATTAATTTAATTATTTAATAAATGGTAACTATAATAAAATTTTTCAATATTGGCCTAAGTTGGAATTGACTTTAAAAAATGTTTTGTATATTACTTGTTTATTTTGTGCCATAGTTTATCAGTTATTCATTTATTGTCTCACTGTATCAATGTTTCTGTTGTAGGTATTTAACTGCATTCCTTTATTCCTAGTGCTTTCAGCGAACAGTAGTATTTCTCTAAGTCTTCGAAAATAAAAACACAAAGTAAAAACATATTAAATTAACAAACCATTTTTTTTTTTTTTTTTTTTTTTTTTTTTTAACTTGGGAGCGGGTTTGAATTGCCCGAAGCACTGCTACCTTAAGGTATATTGTACTTACCTCCCTGATCTAGTCAAATAACCCCTTCCCTCTTACCAGGTTTAGGAGTTTCCTGACTAGAGTTTTACCTTCAGCATCCACCAAAGCCGTTCCATCACCAAAGAGGTTGAAGCGCCTCTCAGCAAGTACTCCACATCTGTAAATGATGTGTGTGGCAGTCTCCTGTTCCTGCCCGCACAATCTGCACACTGGTTCATCCTTGTAGATACCCATTTTATGCAAATGTTTCCTTAGTCCACAGTGTCCCGTGAGTAGTCCTGTGGCTATCCTTAATTCCTGCCTAGACAGATAGATGAGACTCTTCTGCAGCCCCAAGGAAGGTCTCCTAAGGGTTAGCTTACTGTGTCTCATCCCTTCGGCCCTGATCCAGTGCTCACAGTGTCTTTCAGCCATCCACCTTCGCACTGTCATCCTGACCATGGATTTGGAAATACCCACCGCAGGTTCCGGTCCAATCAGGGGAGTCGAGGACCCCTCCCTGGCCAGCGCATCTGCGGCTTCATTTCCAAGTATTCCCCTATGCCCTGGCACCCAACCAATCTTGACTTGATTGTGCCTTGCCAGAGCTTGTAGGTTACTTAGGCACTCCCTGACTATGGCCGAGGTGACCACGTGTCCGTTTAGTGCCTTAATTGCTGCCTGACTGTCGGAGAAAATAGCAATCCGGGCCCCATGTGTTTCCCTTCTCGCTATCTCTCCCAGACAGGCATTTATAGCATATACTTCGGCCTGAAAGACAGAGGTATGCCTCCCCAAGGAAAAAACTAGTTCTACCCTTGGGTTTTTACAATACACCCCCGCTCTAGTGCCGAAGTCCATCTTGGAGCCATCTGTGTACCAGATCTGAGCTCCCGATGTTAATGTCCCTGACCATTCCATCACAGTTTGGTGGACCTGGTCAGGTGCAAACATTCGAGTAATGTGGTCGCTGCCCATTTCCAAGACGGGTTCTTTGACCACGCACTCGATACTCATATGTCCCGAGACATCTGGGAGGTTAGCCCAGTTGCTCGAGTTGCGCAATCTCCATGCCGCTAGCCTCGCCTCTCCCCTAAGGACAAGCTCAAGGGGAGGGAGGTTAAGCATTACTTCCATTGCTGCACCTGGTGTAGTTGACATCGCTCCCAGTGTGCACAGACAGGCCAATCTCTGGATAGAGCTCAGTTTAGCTCTTGTCTGTGCCTGGTTGGCCTTTGTCCACCACACCAGAGCTCCATAGGTAATCATAGGTCTTATCACCCTCAGATACATCCAGTGCATCATTGATGGCTTCAGTCCCCATTTCTTACCCACCATTCTTCTCACAGTCATCAGTGCCCTTTTGGCCCTGTTAACTGTCCTCTCAAGATGTGGATTCCAGGTGAGTTTCCTGTCCAGAGTAACTCCCAGGTACTTCACCTCCCCCACAAACTCAAGGTATTCACCAAACAAGCGGGGCATCCTGGTCGTGAGATCTTTTCGCTGTCTGGTGAAGTTAATGAGAGCAGTCTTTTTTGGATTTACCCTAAGGTTCTCCTTTTTACACCACTCTTCAATCAGTCGTAGAGGATTCCTGATTACCTCAAAGACTGTATCAGGGAATCTGCCCAGGATCAGGACAACTATGTCGTCCGCATATCCTAGACAGAAGTACCCCTGTTCATTCAGGAGTTCAATAAGGTTGTCAACCACTAGGCACCACAACAGAGGAGAGAGAACCCCCCCCCCCCCCTGTGCACAGCCCAGACTTGTCTCCGCCCTTCTGACCTCCCCTGCCACCTCTACAGAAATGCTTCTGTTTGTTAACATGGAACTTATCCAACCACAAGTGGTCGCATCCACTCCATGACGTCTTGCACCACTTACCATCGTCTCCACTGAGGGGTTATTGAAAGCCCCTTCAATGTCGAGGAAGGCACCTATGGCACAACCTTTCTTAGCGATCATTTGCTCAATCCTACCAACCACTTGATGGAGAGCTCCCTCGCAAGATTTCCCCGGTTGGTAAGCATACTGGTTCCAATGCAGTGGTTTGATAGCCAAAGCACCCCCCCCCTAATATGCCTATCAACCAGTTTTTCAAGTCCCTTGAGAACAAAGGACATGAGTGTGATAGGTCTGTACCCTTTTCCTTCCGATTGGTTACCGGTGGGCTTAGGTATAAAGACCACCTTACTAGATTTCCAGGCTGCCGGCACATGCCCTAGAGCAATGCTTAGCCTGTATAATTTAGTAAGTACCAGCACCAGCATATCCATTCCCTGCTGCAGCAGCACAGGATAGATCCCATCTGGACCTGGAGATTTGTAGGATTTAAAAGTGCCAATAGCCCATCTTACCCTTTGTGGAGTTACTATCCTCCTTGCCACTTCCCAGTCCTCCCTCTTACCACGTCTTGTGGAGAGTTTGGTAACCGGTTCAGTGTCTACTCCCCCAAGTTTCCTCAGGGTACTGGAAGGGAAATGTGTCCTGATTAATTCTTCCTCAGTTTCCCCTGCCGTTTTTGTTATATTTCCCAGTGGGGTTCTTAGCATCCCCACCGGGTTAACTGGGTCCTTAGAGAGCACTTTATACAGTCGTGCCCCTTCCCGAGTTTTGTCAATCTCATGACAAAACTCCTTCCAGGACTTCCTGCGCGCTTCTCTAATTGCCCTGTTGTATTCGGTTAGTGTTTTCCTATACAGGTCCCACTCCCCGTTCTTTTTTGCTCTATTAAAGAGTCTCCTGGTGGTCTTCCGAAGTTTGGCTAGCTTCTTGTTCCACCATGACGGATCCCCTACTTTCCTCCCCTCACTGAGAGGGCAGTTATCGGTAAAGGATTCTATTATAGCCTCGCCAACCAATGTGGCAGAGTCTTCTAGCTCTCTCCTCCCACCATACTCCAATCCAGCCTCCTCAATCCGAACACCCAGGTCCCTCCTGTAGGAGTCCCAGTCTGTTCTTCTTGGATCCCTGGTTGGGCGAAGCATGGCTGGATTTAGAGAGATATCATACCTAATATGTCTGTGATCAGAAGAAGATGGTTCATCCGACACATGCCAATTTAGTACATACCTAGCCATCTGGTTCGATGCCACCGTAATGTCCAGGACCTCCTGTCTGGCCCTAGTGACAAACGTCGGCTCTTCCCCCTGATTTAGGACTAGTAGATTCTTAGAGCTAAGATAAGCTAAAAGTTCCTCACCTCTGGTGTTTGTACCTGTACTACCCCACGAAGTGTGATGGGAGTTAGCATCCATCCCCACCAGCAGCTCCTCATCCACAGCCTCGCAGTGCTCGACCAGGCTCCTCAGCTCTTGTGTTGGCAGAGCCCCCGCGCAGTCAAAGGGAGATATGCTGTGGCCAGGTTCAGCCTCTTCATCCCCCCCTCCACCCGCAGCTCCACCGTCACTGCTAACAAATCCCTGCAACAGAAGTTCGTTAGTACAAAAGCACACAACCCCCTCCTAACCAGGATACACGTCCTGGGAACACCGGAGTCCTTATCATACAACAACTTACCTCCAGATGTCGCCAGCCCGCATATTTTTCCTCCAGAAATCCATGGTTCCTGGATGAGCACCAAGTCCACCTCTCCCCTGTCCAGCATCCTACACACGACAGCACTCGCCGCCCTGCTATGCTGTAGGTTCACTTGGAGGATCTTAATCATTGTTCTGCTTAATTTGCAGTCGCCTAGGTCCGCAGAACAGCTCCAGGACTAGACAGCGTGCTCAACTCTACAGCCACTTCACCGGTTTCTGCAGTCGGCAGCTTGACAGCCGCCCCCCGCACCCCCAGTGATGGTTGCCGTTGACACATCTGCTACAGACTCACGGTTTGCCGTCTCATTGGCTCCCACTGTCTGTGCAGTCTCGAAATTAATTCTTATACTTACTTGGTCCATTAAAGTCCCACGAGTATGGGGGAAATAACGGTCGACCAGAGCAGAGCCCCCACTGCCCTGGCAAGACAACATACAATGAGGTTTTGTCTGGTTCCTCAAGGGGATCGTTTGGGACTGCATTTTATACCCTGCAGCCATTCATCCTTCGGCACGATGCCTTCCACCTTGGATTGGGTATTCAGTCACTGACCTTGAAGCACACCCCAAGTTTAGGACATTATTAACTGCTCAGATGAACAGCCTGCTTTACTCTCTTTTTTACAACTGTGTCGTTTGGGCAGTTTCCCGCCCCTACTTCACTGTCGCATTGCCCTTGGTTCACCCGGGAGGTGAGAGTAGCATTGTGAGGACTTAATTCCCAACTACCCCAGTCTCCCCGGTCAGAGCACTCGGTTATTTCTACCAAGCCCAACCGGTTGACTGACGAGGAGGGATAATTCCTCACCTTTGAACCATAGCCTTGGTCCAGGCCTGCATATTCAGAAACCTTCCGGAATCCTTATTCACAGGTAACCTACATTTCTGTAGGCCGTCCCACTATCCGCCACCTGTGGACCCGCCCGGTTGCTCAGGCCAGCTTGCCGGGTAACAAACCATATATAAATGGATAGACTTCTTGTCCACAATATATAAAACCTAATTTTAAAACTGTTGCCTATTAGCTCAACAATGCTTACCTGTAGCTACCCTAGTCACTGATGAAAATTGCTTAGTGTAATCCAAACTATTATTCTCAGTAAATGAATTATAAGTTTGCCAGGTTATTAATTTGTTAATCTCAAAACCACTAAACCATAGGCCTTAAAAATTGGATTAAAGCAGCAAATTTGTTATATCATTTATTTACTTTAAAAAGTATATCATTTAAGTGTAATGCAGATAACTTTTCTTAATAACTAGTAGAGGAGACTTTACAGTCTTCTTGTTATTGTTCCAGGATGTAGAAACACAGAACACACAATTTTTACATATTTCATCAACCTGGAATAATCTTTCAATCTGGTCAAACATAGGGATCAAATTGGAGTTGTAGATAGGGGCCTGCAAATTATTGGGAATTTTTATATGCTGCATGCATACACCCAAGTTGATGGAATATTTCAGAGAAAGTGAAGATATGATGTGGAGTAAAGCAGGTATGCATTTTGTTTCTCCTAATTTTTCACATCTACTTTGAATTTGTCTTCAAAGAACCCTTGAAGTTTATGGAGGCTTAAAATCAGTGATTTTAACATTAATAATTTAAGATATGCAGATGACATGGTTCTTTTAGATGCTAACTAGAAACAACTGCAACTGTTCATAAACAGAATAATAAAGAATGCAACAACTACAGGCTAAATTTGTACATTTTAAAAATAAAACTTAGGGCCGTCAGCAACACGCTGGTACAATCATTCACAATCAGATCTTATTGATGAGCAAAGCAACATCATATGCATCTGATTGCATTTGTACATATTCTCCACAATACTGTGTGAAGGAGAGTTGGACAGTGTCAAAAAAATATTATTTAAGAAACTAGAAGTTCTTAAGATATTGTTTTATCGTGGAACACTAAATACAGGTTGAGTATACTATAGACTAAATAATAAATGAAACGCACAGACTGTCATGAAATAGACTGTCACAGGCAGAAAAACACAATAATAATTAACAAAATCAAAATTCAGAAACTGAAATACTTCAGTTACTTTATGAAACACACAGAAAATACAACCTTTTTCACCTCATAATGCAGAAAAAGCTAGTAGGTAGACATACTCCAGGCTAAATCATGGTTTTTAAACCTTAGGTTGCAGACATACAGAAGGCAACGCAACACAAACTTGAGTTGCTTTTTTACAGCATATTGAGTTGAATGCACATATTTATATTGAAGTGATAGCAAGGCGACTAGTGAGTGACACAGAAACTAGAGTTGCTTTGGCCATGACATGCTGTAAACTCGTTGCTCAGCTTCTCACTTGCCAGCAGTATTTGTTGTATTGTGTATGCATTTCTCAAGAGTGCTCCTGTATTTAAATAATTATTATTTTTATTTGTATATTTTGTGTTTCTGTTTCTTTGAATATTCTTTTATTATACTGGTATATTATGTCAGAAAAACAAAATATTGCTGGTTCTGGTCATGATTTGTGTATCCAACAACTTCGAAGACAATATAAATGATTACCAACAATTTTTTTCAAAATATATAAAATCGGCACTTAGAATATATAAAATTTTATTTGTTTAAAAACTAATTATTTTGTTGTAATGTAATGTTATTTTATGCTTTGCAGTTATACATAAAACAAAGTACATAAACGAGCAATTAACCTTATCTGAGTGTTATTGTTAGTTTTTCTTCAGCTGAAATTTATTTCTCCATCTTTTTCGCCTATTATTTGCCAATTTTTTTCTTGATGTTCTAGAATACATTACTTAAAAGGTAGTCGTAACTGCTAATGCTCATATGATAACAATTAAAAAATTGGTCTGGGTAATTTCGGGAATTTTGCACAGCAATATATTGAATTTGTCTTGCAATTCAATTCTGTACAATGAATTGGTTTTTTTGTAATGTTTTTGTAGTTTCTTAAAATATAGACAAGGTCGCTATCTTCCTCTGACAACGACATAACTGACAACTAAACCAGCATCTTTATATGAACAATTTTTAAAATGACAAGCCGCTTTACTAACAACAACTCAAGTTTAGTTGCATTGTGAGCACCAGTTGCCTTCTGTATGGCAGCAACCTTAGAGAATGAAATTTCAAAACATCAGTTGGAATTTTGTGATCTGCCACAAATAAAATTATTATTGCTAACATGATTACAAATGCCAAATATTTGAACAGGGTAACAGAAGAAAAAGATACGAAGAAAGTTATCATCAACTCATTATCCTAGTGGATTCGTTTGAATTTAAAACCAATATATGGATTTATTTGAAAGCTTTACAGTCACCCTCAATCTAAGTTAAACTTTGAATAAAATCTATAATAAACATTTCCCTATTTTAGAAGTACAAATTTAATCAAAGCACAGCAGCGAATTATAATAAACGAACAGCAATAACCCTTGCTACAAATATTTAAATACCCTTGATATACAACATTTTGCCAATGTACATAACTTGTAGTTATGAGAGTATATTCATTGCTAAAACTAAGGGTGATTTGTTGATGAGTGCTGATAAAGGTCCAATCTCTTTAATCTCTTTGTTAGGACAAAATATATGACTTTTTTCTGTTGTAATTATAGTTTAATTAGATTATATTTTATTATTGTTTTCGATTCTATATTTATTATTATTCGAATTTAGTTGTATTTCATTATCATTTTACTTAGTATTCATGCTGTATTGTAAATTAGTTTAATGTTAGAACTGTCAGTGATGGGCTTGTTCCTGTGAGCAGTGCTGGTATTGGATAAACCTGTCCCTGGGTGAAGGAGTGGGAGTGATGCCCATTGTGAGTTTTCATTAGGTTTCTAGTGTTTAAAACCCAGTATATTTGTAACCTTCTGATAATGCTAACAGTGTTAGCCAAATGTACATCAAGGGTATTTAAATATTCGTAGCAAGGTATATTGTTGTTCATTTAATATATTTTATAAGTGTTGATTTGTTCATTTTATAGCTTAATTCAACTATTCTTTGAGCTTAGCTTGTAAGGTTATGATTATACAAATAAAATACCTATTACAAACTCTAACTTACAACTTCAAACACATCAAAGTTTTAAGTTAGAGTTTGTAACAGCAACACACTAATGATGATGACTTTATCATTGAAACGGGATTGATTTAACAAATGATTAAATTGTGAGTTTTGTGTTCATATTTTATTTATATTATAGCTTAATGTTTATCAGCTGTTGTTAAATTTCTTATTAGCAAATGCCAGCAATTGAAAATTAATTTAATATAAAACCACTTACTTTCTTCAACCGTGTATAATTATCATTTCCTATTTGTCTAATCCATTATGCTAATGATTTCACTTATTCTTTCAATTTACCAGCCAGTTCTTTAAAACCATTAAAAGTAGTAATTTGTCAGTAATTTTGCTGTGACTTTGAACCGTAACTAATTTTCCATTTAGATGCTATTTTTATAGCAGTAGAGTTGTTCTTTAGGCACAAGTAAGAAATATTTTGTTTATCTCTCTACCAAAAAAATTCATTTAATATCATGAAATATCAAATAATACCAATCGTACTAAGACCAATGTTTTATTTTTCACGACTTTTTGGTCTTGCGCCGTATTCAATAACATCAAAAAAGTTGTCAACGTTTGCAACTATTTACACTCTGGGTTTATTGTGTGTTCTACTTTCTGGAATTTCAAGAATTATTTTTACCTTATTTGAAAATGAAAACAATTCAAAGCTTGTGAAATTTGTAACCTTTGTTCGAATTATTGCACCAACATTAACAACTTTTGTCTGCTGTTTTGTTGTACTATTTAAAAGAAGAATTCTTTATGAATTTATTGAAGACATTGAAGTTATAGAGAATATTATATCCAAACAATTAGGCATAAATTTATCACATAGAAACTATTCAAAAATACAAATTTATAGTATTCTCATTTTTGCTCTTGTAAATGGCATACAGATAATGTTTTCATTTGTTACTGATGTTGACACAATTTATTTTCTTTCAATTGCAATCAACATGGTTGCCCAAAACCAGTTTTTTATGTGTGTTTTGCTCTTTAAGCAGTACTTCTCTGTATTAAATCATCATTTATTTCGCCTTGGCAATTTTCCTGCATGCAAACATTTACCTCATTTGTTATCACCTGCCATTAAAATAGGGGAAATGCCAACAATTAATTGTGTGTATGTAAAATCATATGCGAGTTCAACTCACAATATTGTAAAAGTGGTCACAGAGCTGCACAGGATGTTATGTATTTCTTGCAATAATTTCAATTCTTTTTTTTCTGTTTTGATTCTGTTGACTATAGGGAGTAATATGTTGAACACAACATTCAACCTGTATGAATTGTTTAAAAACTTTTCTACCACTTATGATCAGACTTTGTATCTCACCTTACTGTCTTCTTTGTACACTGCAGTGTGGAATTTTTTACAAGATGGAGTTATTGCCTTTGCATGTGCTTCGGTTTCTGAAGAGGTGAGTTTTTTGTTTTTAGATATTTAGTAACAACTTTTCTTAGTACACTTTCCTTTGTATTATTTGATTCCATCTTCACATGAGCTACTAGTTTTTAACTAAAAACACTTGTAAATATATTTTGGTGAGAGTATTGGGGGTTATGATGTCAACAAATTTATCTAAGTTATAATGTAATTGGATGTTGAGTATGTGTGTAGGGTGTAGTTTAAAATTGTTGTAAATCTCATATTGTTCGGTTGTGAATCGTGGGTTTTTTGTTCTGTTTGTGTATAATTTGAAGGTCAGATGTTATGATTTGTGGATAAGTGGTTCATACTAGCATAGGCTAAGTACACATAAAAGTAGTTACAAACAAAAACACCCAATCAAACGTCGCCGAAAATCACTTAATTTTTTAGGTGGAAAAAGTATTTAGCACTTTTCCAGTTGTGGTCATTAATATTTGGAAAATCTTTAGTGACCACTGGAACTGTTAAGAGAAACATTTTACAAAAATGTACAAGTCTAAATAATATTTAGTGACTTTATATCTGTTCATTATATGTCACATGGAGTCCAGATGTTTAGTACTTTCACTGAATAAACAGATACACACATTTTGGGTCGTTTGATTAAGTATTACCAAAACACAAAATGATTCAACAGGCTTAGAATATTATTATAACAATATAATAGATTACAAACTTGTCTATAGTAGCACTTACTTATATTTGTTGAGGACGGCCGTTTTGGGAGATGTGTCCCATTGTCAACTCAGACAGTTTCTTATCTCAAGTTTTTTGTAGGTTAGGGTGTTAAGGCGGAGGTGGGATATTATGGTGGTGTGTGTGTGTGTATTAAGAGTTATGATGTCAAAAAGTGTGTGTGAGTTATAATGTAATTGTGTGTTGCGTATGTGTGTAGAGTGTAGTTTGAAATGTCTGTATATTTCGTATTGCTCAGTTGTCTAACATTGGTTATTTCTGTGTTGTTTATGAAGAATTTGTATGTAGGATACTATGTCTGTGTAGTCATGTTTTGTGGAATTGAGATGATCAGCGAAGTTTGATTGGTAATTATTGTTTGTTAGTGTGTTTATATGTTCTTGGTAGTGTGTGTAGAAAGACCTCCCTGTCTAGCCTACGTAAAAACTGGGGCACAAACTGCAAGTTAGTTTGTAAACTCCAGCATCATTGTAAATGTCAGCGTTATTATAAACTATAAACTAGTGTGTAGTGAGATTTTGAGTGAACTGTTTTACTTTTTACTGTTAATGATATGGATAGTTCAGGCGTTATAAAAGTATTGGATTTTTTAATGAAGAATCTGTGTGTCAAGGTCATTAGCATAAACATTAGAAACTGAATGGTGGTGTAATTAATATTACCACAAAATGGTAGTGTAGTAATTCACATGTTATTATTAAAAAGATATATAATAATAATGAACTGTTATTTATAATTGTTGTAGAGTCTCAAAATTCCAAGTCCTGATTTTTGGAGCTTTTGTTAAATTTGAGGCTATTTTATTTATTTGAAAGGAAATGATGAATTGGGGTTCCAGGAGATGCTTATAGCCAAACGGTACGCAAAGGGAATGAGTTGGGCTTCCAAGAAATGTTTATATCAATACGGTATGCAAAGGAAATGAGTTGGGCTTCCAAGAAAAGTTCATATCAATATAGTATGCAAAGGAAATAAGTTGGGCTTCAAGAAATCATATCAATACAGTATGCAAAGAAAATGATTTCAGATTCCAAGAAATGTTCATATAAAGTTCTATAAACTTATTTTGGGGATTCTTATTAAAGTACTGTATTCGGGTCTATTAAAACTCATTTTTTTCTAATGCAGAGTAATGCATTTCCATGTAATCTAAGGGGGTCTCGGTCCCACATACCTCAAATTATCAAGACTACTGTAATCTTATAACATTAACACTTTTAATATTACTGAGGAATTTTAAAGAAGGCCCATTCTTGTACTTAAATGAATTACTACCTGTACTTGAACTGAATTCTGTAGATCCTTCATTTTTTTTCTTTCAACTTTCTTGAAGAAAGCAGTAAGAAACACATTAAGATAATTTTGTCTTGACTGAAATTAGAGCGAGGCTATTTCTCTCTTTTTTTGATTAAAACTTAAGCAGTCAAGTGTTGCAATGGACCCTACAATATCAAGTCTTTAATATGTAGGGTGCACACAAAAAATACTTGATAACACAAAACTAAAATTTTACATGGAAAGCATTTTGAAGTTTGA
Organism: Prosapia bicincta; assembly: GCA_036971475.1. NCBI lineage: Eukaryota > Metazoa > Arthropoda > Insecta > Hemiptera > Cercopidae > Prosapia > Prosapia bicincta. Next base: position 140,612,922 of record JBAIZL010000004.1, on the reverse strand, counting down.
AACCTAATAAAATTGACTGTAACAGTTTTTTATTAATAACTAATAAAATACATTTATAATTATGTTACACCTGCCTATAGTAGCCCTTACTTTTATAATTGTTGAAGACTGCCATTTCGGGAGATGTGTCCCATTGTCAACTCAGACAATGGGAAACATCTCCCGAAACGACCATCCTCAACAATTATAATTATAAGTGCTACTATAGGCAAGTATAACATATTTACAAGTGTTTTTAGTTCAAAACTAGTAGCTCACATGAAGATAGAATCAACTAATATAATAGCTAATACTTTAATGTTCCTATTATACCACAATAGAGCTATTTTCTCTACTTTAGGTGCAAAATGATAAATTTTTACAGTACTTACAATGAAATCAAATTTCACTTCTCAGATAGTTTTAATAATATATAGTAGCAGTCAAAAGTATTATTAAAATAATATATATATTCAAGATTTTGACAATTTTTATTATTAAGTGTATTAATCGCATGTCATCTATTTGTTGAAAATGTTTTCCCAGAGTCATCCTATTTAAAGTCCAATTTTGCCGATGCAGTGAACCCATTTTAAGTAATCAAGGTTAATGTATTAAGTGCCAAATTTTGCATTGTAGGCTAGGTCAAAGTTTCATGCTAATAATCAATGTCTCAACCCTCTTAAAGCATTCAGACCAGAGCTTGTCAATAAACTCTAGTGCATCTTGCCTGCAGAACCTTTTCAATGGTTATAGATCTTTGTACCCTAATTGCTAGATTTAATGGTGTCAAACCATGATACAAGGCTACTAGGCATCCATTAAAGTTTTACAGGAATAGCTTTTTTCATTATTCCTCCTTTTTATCAAATTATTTATTCCTGGTTTTTCTTTTCACAATTATATTGGTTGAAAAAAAACATTTTAGTTGTCACTATAACTCACTGTTTGTATATCTCTTCCAATAAACTTAAGTTCTATTATTAACCTTGTTAATGCTGCAAATTTCTTGGTGTGTAATGTGTGTACACTTTGTAGATCGATGCTTTATATCAGTGGACATTGTCTATTACTTCAGTGTATGCTATTGGACAACAATTGGTACTTCTCTGTACAGCAAATCTTTTTTTTTGATTTTTAAGGAATCTGTTAGTTTTTTCTATAGAATAAATGCAAGTGCCTTAAAACTCACGAGGATTTACAATACTGTGGTATTAGTTAAAATTCCATTATATGTGGACATCATTAGTTTTTATAGTACCCTTCAAATATAATTTACTCTATAAAGTATTTAAATCATAATCTTTAAAAAGTTTAAAGTATTTAGTAAGAGTAATAACTTTTTATTTATCTCTGAAATGTTTGAATATTAAATAATGAATCAAATTAAAAAAAGAGCACGATTAGAGCATAACACAGTAGAGCTTGAATAAATCGAAAGTCAGTTTGAGATTGCTGTAAATTCAGCAGTTTTGAGTTAGTCCCTTTTAATCTATGTACTATTAATATAAAAAAATTACAGATAATTCAAAGTTCAACTTCTTTCATTTTCAAGAAAAAAAATAAAATCTTAGATAAGGATTGTCTTTTAAAATTATAGTGTACACCGAATTAAACTCTGCCCGGAATAAACCCCTAGATACTATTGTTTGGACATGTTTTACAATTCGGCCATTTCTATAGCAAAACATGAGTGCTACTATAAGCAAGTGGTTTAATATCAATGTACAATTGAATAGAGTTATAATTCCTCTGATGTGTCCCCTTAACTGTAATGTCAATTTTTTGGTAGTCTAATGTTATTAATATGAAATTCCCTTATGAAAAACTTGCTTTTTGCATCAAGAATATTACCTTAACCCTGTCTGTAGTGCAAAATGTCATTACCATGTTTCATGAAAATGGTTATAGAGATCTGAATTGTGTATTACAAGTAATCTAAGAATAGGGTTAGTAATCTAACATTTGTTAGAAAGGATTGAATATCAATTTCCAAAAAATCATCAAAGGTTCAAGCTAGTGGGAAAGATGTAGTGGGGATACAAAGGTTCTGTATTCACATGAATTCTATTCTTTAGAAATAATATTGTAGTGGATTGTGCTCAACTTTTTGTTGTAATTGCTTCCCAGCCTTTGACATTAACTCATTGCTGACAAATTAATTCCTCATATCAAAAAAATTGTATTATGATGAAAAGAGCTTGAGTTGTGCTCTCACTGATTCTGAGGCAAGGCATGACTCTTTTCGCAGTGTAAAGACCAATAGCACATGAAGACAGAATCATTATTTAAAAAATTGGACTCTGAAAATCTGAAAGTGATTCAGTAGTTGGAGTTCTGCTGTAACCACCAAGGTTCAATACATAATAATCAGCCCCGAGTCTAAACATAAACTAGTCAACTTTGTATCATCCAGGCTTGTTGTGTCTTGGGAGTTATAAAGTAAGCCTCCCAAATCCGTTCTTGAAGCATCCTAGCGCTTATGGTAATGGCAATCTATCCCGAGGAGACAGAGCAGTGGATGAAGAGTTGTGATTCATAAAAGTGCTATAACTTTCCATATCTGTGTCTAAGTACTGAACTGCTTACTGCTTGTTGTTTCAGTGCTATTCAGTGGGATCCCAGCTTTATAGAATGTTCAGCTAAGCTTATTAAACACTACATTCACTTATTAAACTTTTTATTCTTGTATAAGAAATTTTTAAAATGCATTTTTCAGACTTTTAATGAACCAATATATATTGGTCTAGTTAGTAAGTTATTTTAAGTAAAACTACGATTTTATATATACAAATAGAAATATTGCACTAACTAAAAATTAAACTAAACTACATTTTTTAAACGTAAATTTTGCGAAATTCCTTATTTATTATTAACTACTTACTAATAAATAAACAACAATAACCCTTCTGATGATGATAACAGTGTTAGCGAAATGTACATCAAGGGTGTTTAAATGTTTGTAGCAAGGGTTATTGCTGTTTATTTATTATATTCACGATACTGTGTTCTTTATAGATTTTTGTAACTACTTAGTACTATTCTCAATTAATTACTGAATTTTAACTTTAGAGTAAAACAACTGGAGTTATTGTTTGTGCCTTACTTAATGGAGAAGAAATGAAAGACGCTCATGAAGAGGTGTGTACTGTTGCTTATTTTTCTTAATAAGAATAAAATATGTAAGATTTAACGAATGTTAATTTTGTTGCATATGATTTCCAGTCAATAAACAAAAGAAAATTTTTTACTCATTAAGACAAAATATATATTAAAACTTATTACATTTAGAATTTTTCAAGCCATAGTTTGTAATCTGTAATTAATCTTTTAAAATGAAAAAATGGCTTAAATATTGTTTATTTATTTTTAATTATAAACATACTTGTCTTAAAATAAAAATTACCAATTCAATTATTGTTTATACTTATGCCCACAATTGTTGCCACTTTAATATTCTCTAGTTTTATCTTTAAATGTTTAGGACCTAGTTTGGAAAATATATTATTACTTAAATTTTAAATAAAACTTAAATAATAAATTGAATAAATTTCTTGATAATCACTGATTTTCCTATTGCAAATGTCATTAACTACGTTTTATTTTTTTTTACATAAATATGTTTAATCTGAAAGGTATAGAAATGAATACATTTATATAATTTTGTTTAACCCATATCATGTCTTGTATATGTTTATCTTATGTTGTCTATATAAATTGCATATTCAATTAATCTATATTGTTTTTGTAATTAAATTTCCTGTTTTATTTTTAGTAAAGACAATAACACAATTTACTTTTCTCATGTTTCAGTTCATCAAATTTTATTTACTGTAAGTAATGTGATAGATCATTCACATTTAAGTACATAATCTCTTAGGTAGTATCATTCTCAGCTCACATGTTTTAGTGTTCTTGTTTCTAGGTATTCAAAGCACAAACATGGTTTGCTAGCTAGCTATGATTAAAAATGAAATGTTCATTTGAAAAGCATCATTTTATAACAGTAGTTTTCTCAAATAAAAACAAGAATACTTTCTACCAGATGGTACTAATGTTAATTCTGTTGTCATTCTAATTCTACAATCTAACTTCAACCCATCTTGATCCTAGAGTAAATTTTGAGAATGTAATCTAATACCCTTGAATTTAGTAGTCCATTACGTTTGGTGAAACTTAATTAATCACTTTTACATTAGTTTATAACTATCCAAACTTTAAATCTTGTAAATTTGTAAAAACTTGATATCATCAGTGTCCTATACAAAATTTTCCTACAACACATAGAAAACACCAAGTTAATCACAAACAATACACACACACACACAAAAACACATCTTCAATGTTTGCAGGAAACCCACGACAGACACACTTATCCACAACACCTCAAACCCCCCTATCCAACACAAACACGGTGCCTTCAGATCCATGCTCCATAGACTTAAAGAAGTCCCAATAACCACAGAAGACATACACAAAGAACTAGAAACCCTTAAATATTTAGCATACACAAATTGATACAACACCACAATATTAGACAAACTATGGCACAATATACAAAAACACACTAAAATTAACACTACAGAGAGGGAAAACAAATATATCACAATACCATACATAAACAGAACATCAAATCAAATAGCCCACAATTTCAACAAACAGGATACAAAATAGCATACAAAAGTAATAACAATTTACAATACAAAATACAACACAACACCAACAACAAAGATAAACTACAAGGACCAGGCGTATACAAATTGAACTGCAACAAATTCTACATTAGGCAAACAGGCCGCAGCTTCAAATAAAGAGTCAAGGAACACAAACAGAACACCAACTCAGCATTTTCCAATCACATAAATGAAACAGGACACAAACACATAGACATTTACCATAACCTATAAATTCGACACATCAACAAAAAATAATTACATCTCAACACACTAGAACAATATGAAATTTACAAACACACAAAGTACAAACATATTAAATGAACAAACCGTAATACAAATCACACATACTCTTTGATACTATCGAAAACCTGTCTTAAAAACTTTCACTGCTTAACCCAACAACTCCAAGCAGAAGACACTGATGAAGCGATCGAAAATGTCGTCTTAGTAAGTTTTTACAAATTTAAAGTTCGGATAGTCATAAACTAAAGTTAAAGTGATTTAGTAATATAATAATTGTGAATTATTAAATCTTATAAAATTTCAGTGCTAGTATCATTTTTATCAATAATTTACCTGTAGAGTATTACAATCAGTAACAATGAAACCATCCCTCTTAACTATTACATCAGGTATGGTGAGCCCTTAAAGATCAGACTTAGTACCTCTAGTAATATAACCAACATTTTTATTACTAAAGTTCTTATGAGCAGAAATATTAATGGTAATGAAAATCGCTGCCTTTATTAACTTATTTGTCTGAATAACTCACTGACTATGGGTTCTATTTTTCCTTATTCATATTTACTTCCACACTTACCCTTCTATCAAGGGGTGTGCCTGAGAGACATATTTTTTCCATTAGTTACAAGCTTTTTTTATATTTTTACCCTACCATTTCATCTTCAGTTAATTCTCTGTAGCCTTGCAAAAAATTAATAATTTTTAACGCTTATCCTTTGTTTAATAATTATGTTTAAATTTATCTATGTCTATACAAATGAACGTTTGTACTTTATGCATATATCCAACCAATATGAAACTTTAATTTGTGGAGTACACTCTTGCAAAGGTTTCAGACACATTTATAGCCTGATTGGTGGTGCCTACATTGATATTCTTCAAAAATATTTTTTTTATAGATGGTTTCCAAGATTCTTCAAGTTTTTACCCACACCAAAAAATCTTTTTGCTGATTCACTACAAATTTGGTTCAAGCATCATCCCAACTTATAAAAAAACATTCTAGTACATCCTAATTTATCAGATACTAATACTGAAAAAATCATACAAACTTTCTCACAACTCTTTTCCATCTAATTAACCTAGAAGTCCAATACACTTCCCAACAAATAATTTCAATCGCCTAACCATCAAAATAAACTTCAAGATTCAGGGCCAACATACTTGTACATAAAAAATATATACCAGTTGCAATATAAATTTTGCCCAACAAAGGTGGCCTTAATATCAGAATGAATGACCATAGATATACTGATAGAACTATGACTATAGATGGGTTAACAGCTCAACCAACTAATGATCCATGGATATATTGCACAATTTTAATTTATATGTAAAAAATTATATACATATTTTTTTACTTGTTTCTGGTAAGAGAAATTAGCTTCAGAATATGTTCTTAACCCATTGTAGATTAAATGATTAACAATCCAGAGGTACAAAATAATTACATATTCACGTCAGCTGAGTTGTATTTCGCTACAAAAATATTCTCACTTATAAAGCACTCAATATTATACATTGTATTTTATAAGGGATAAATTTTTTATTCATTACTTTGTACCTTAGTTTATTATTTGTTAATTCATTATTATTTATAGTTATAATTGGTAAAAACAAATTAAAAGTTACAAGGTTTGAAGTTTGTGTTAGTTTCTATGACCCACTATTATTGTTCATTTCAGATGTACACGAAAATACCCTTATTTCTCATACACAATACCCATCAAACATCAGCTACTAACTAACATCGAGTAACAACTATACTAAGGAAGAAAGTCCACAAAAATTCATGACGCGTCTATTATGTCTAGAACGTCTAATAAAAGGACAACTTATAGATAAATAAGTCTCTCTGCTATAAATATCTATCCTGAACCATGCTGCTAATTTCGTGGTGATAAATATCCCTTAGACAGCACAGACGTATAGTCTTGTACAGACAACGAAACACTCCCGAATCAAACAATATCAAGAATATTTAGTCTGTCAAACGCAATGGGTTAAAGGTTGGTAAGACATTTTTATTTTGAATTTCCTATTCAATTTATTAGAAATTATACAGCCAAATTAAGCATTTTAAATGGTTAACCATTTTTAAGATAGTTATAATTTTTTACATTGATGACACTTTATATATTGATATAGAACTCATCATTCTAGTTTGTAACTTCTTGTGTGCTAGATTGTGTTTTGTAACAAGACCCTCTGATGATGATGACATGGTCATCGAAATGTACATAAGGGTTTAATCTTAAGTAACTTGTCTTATTTGTTATTTTTGTGGTATTGGGGTTCTTTTCAATATTTTTATTGTAATATATTGTACCACTGTGCTCTTGATATTGTGTATTGATATAGAACTTTAAACATTTGCAAATTTATTACCTAAAATTGTATCATGTATTTGATACAATATAATTGATTTATTTTTTGTTACAGCTAAAAATCTTCTCTCAACAAATTTTGCATCAGGAGATTACCTTTACAGCATATGGATTTTTCAGTTTAGACACTACTCTACTTACTTCTGTAAGTTTATTGTTCAAATTTTCATGTCCTTTTCAAGTTGCATAAGTTTGTTGTAAACATACTTATTTTTATTGTTCCATTAATATATAATAGGCCAACGGTGACTTTTGAATTGCTAAATTGAACTTCTTCCTGAATGTGTGCAAGTTGCCAGAAAGTAAAGATTTTTTTTGTATATTTTGACAAAAGGAAAAGATATCAAGACAAAATTATTAATACTGAGTCTAACAATCTTTTTAGCAACTGCAATTTTTATTGATACATTTTTATAACAAGTTTTTTAATGCCTGTTTCATATTCTTCTGCAGTCAGTAATAGAATCAATGCTGCTTTAACTTCTTTAAGAATTTCTTCAATTTAGAATTGCTTTTATACACAAAACATTTGTTTGGTAAATTTGAAAATCAGAGACTGTAAGATCGTAGTTAAAAGAAAACTAACACATTAAAAAAAGAACAAAATTTGGTGTATCTGCAACTATGATATTATCCATTATGAGTCTTAAGTATTACTTCCAGATATCAAACACATGAAATCTATGAGAATTTCATTTTTAAAAAGAAATCTGTCTACTATCTCAACTTAAACTGTAGTTTCTGTTTCAGATATTTGGAGCAGTTGCAACTCAACTTGTGATTCTCATTCAGTTCCAAATGTCTGCAAAAACATAAGGACTATATAATTTGTTTTTCTAAAAACATTAGTAGAAGAGAACAAACTTCACTAAAGTAGTTATATTGACAAACATCAAAATTATATAAACATCTTTATATATAAAATCTTATGTTCATATGTGTATGCTTCAAAAACTCAAAAGTTCTGCACCAATTGAACTCAAATTTAGATAAATTGTTTTTATCCACTAATCGCATCAGTATCATACCATGAGAAAACAGCTTTCTTATTGATCAGCTATGTACCAGAAACCGCACCATCCGGCACAAGGAAGGTGAACACTCTCCATAATCAGTCTTTTTTATATCTATAAATTAATGTTGGTTTGTGTATGCTTCAAACACTCAAAACAATTGCAACGATTGAGCTAAAATTTTGACACAACATATAACCCCCTTCAAATATTTTTTTAATCCATTTTGTGCGTCAGTAATATATCAATGACAAGGAAACAATGAGAGCCAGTCAACGGCCAATATAGCATTTTCAGAGAAAATACAACTGGTAGACTATACACAGTGCATCCTAATCGCGATGAATGTTTCTTCCTTCACATGATGTTGGTAAATGTGCCTGGTCTTATATCTTTCCAGTAATTGAAAATTGTTGGTGTCAAACATGGCTCTCTTCATATTGCAAGTCAAGCTCTGAATTTATTACAAAACTACCAACAGCATTATCCAACTGCAGATATTGTATTAATGAAATGTGCAAAATTGCACATCCAAACCAAATTCACACATTAGTCGCTATTATATTGACGCTTGCTTCCCTTCATCTCCCAAAGTTATGCAAAAGATATAGGGCTGAAGATATTTTACATAGAGTGCGGGTAGAAAATGTCAGTGTGATATTTCCAACAAAACATTGATAAATATTAATGACAAATTCTTAGCTATTGCGAATAAGGTTTTTAGTTAATTGGAAATTAACTATCTGAACTGAAAATTCTTCATTTAATGTGGATTTGCGCCATGAATAGTTATAACACCTGTGATCTCCAGTCATATTTCCAAATTAATTAGTGAACGGAAGGGCATAATATGATAATTATGATTCCATAATACAAATGATAAATGAGAGAATTGGGGGAACTGATTCTTGGATGTGCCAGGAGTAACTGGGGAAAATTTTTTATCAGACTGATTCTGGCAAAGGTTCAATCAAAAAATGGCAAATCCTTAGCTCTCACTCCATAGCTGTGACATAGTTATCAGGTGGAAGTACTGCTCATTTAGATCACAAGTTCCCATCGAAAAAGCAAATCATTCAAAACTCTTATGTAAAATATTATAAAAGTATATGGTATAGCAAAAGTATTACAAAAATGTAAACTCACTGCTTGGGGTGAATGCACGATGGCACAAAAAAGCTTGGAGCTGTTAAATCAATCTTTGCGAGATTTGTGTGAAACAGTTCAACCATTTGAAAATGCATTAATATTACTCACAGCATTACAGTTACTGGACAATGGGAAATGACAGGTGCTAGTCATCAAATATCATTTCCAGATTATTTTTGTAATTTAGTAACATTGAAAGATTAACTTATTGAAAAAGTATTTCCTAATATACAAATTATAGAAATCACAATTGGCTCATTGAACGAAGAATAAAGATGTCAATCAATCTATTAATCTTATTCAATCCAGGATTCAACATGAAGAAAGTACTTAATAGTTCACAGGCATCCTCGTTGTGAAAGCAGATGGAATAGTTAATTACCCAACAAAATTGTTGATCTCAGTTGATCTGCCGAAGATACCCATGATAAAATTAAAAATAGGGTGCGTTATCATGTTGCGGAGTATTCTCTCCAAAGGCATGAAACTTGCAGTTATGAAATTTATGAAGAACGTAGTGGAAGCAACGATTTCAACTGGGTCTACCAAAGTTGAAGTTGTCATCATTCCTATGATCCTGACCCATACACCATTTCAATTTCAAATATTACGAGACCCAGATTCAACTGACGTTAGCAATCACTATCAATAAAGCTTAAGTTTAAACTTTAGACTTGTGTGCTTCTCACATCTTTATATGCGGATTGCTTCTCACATGGACAACTGTATGTTGCATGTTCCCACATCGGCAAACCAGGTATACCTATGCAGACAATGGAAAAACAAAGGATATTGTATAACCTCAATTATTCCAAAATTAAATTTCTATGAACTCTATCCTTTGTTTTGTTCCCCATTTCTCATCCTTAAAACAGAGACATGTTATAACGGTCCAAACAAGTGGAAATATATAATAAGAAAAATAAAATATTTAAACATTTTTAATTTTGTATAATTATTTTAAAAAATAATTTGAAATGTGTTTTCTCAACTTAAAACCTAAAAGTAAAGTAATTTTGAAAGAGACGAGATGTAATTTCCCAGTGACAAAGGCCGTGTTTAATTATGTCAAACGCCAATTTTCACGTAGAAATACTATGACATTTCATTTTGATCAGCGGAAGAAATCCGAGAGAATTCAAAGATATGAAAAAACCGTTAAATTGCACAAAAAAAAGGTTAGAAGAATTGAAGTGAAAACAGATTCTTTGTTCATAAAGACAAAGGAAAAGGAATGCCAGCCGTGGAAAGTGCAGAACCAGGGGTATCCAAAGCCACTAGTTGATGGGTCTCTATCCAAGGCTAAGGCAATCTGGAAACAACACGGAAGAAGGTACGATGTCTGGCTCGGATTGTTTTTGAACTATGAGTGATAGACAGACAATGTATGGCTAAAGGCAAGTGGTGACACCGAAATGTAGAATTCGTGTTTCCTGGAGTAAGTTTTAGTCCTTTAATGTATACCCCCTAAAACTGAACATTTAACATTAATGTTCAAAGTACTTTCTGTTTCCCAAATTTTAATATTACGTGTCGTGCATTGTTACATGAACACTAAATTATAAAAATAGGTTTGAACGCAAAATGAACTGTAAATAAGTAGGGGTAAAGTGGTTTTGTAACCCCAAAATAAATATCAAGAATAATTAAATCAAGATTAAAAGTTAAATAAAATTTTCACAAAGCAAACTTTAGAAATTTATTAGATAAAAATTAGGCTAGAATAACGAATGTTAAACAACAGATTTTTTAAAAAACTATTTAAATAGATTTAATTAAAACCAAACTATCAAGACAAAAAAGACATCCTGTGAGATCAAATTGAAAACAACCTACGTGGAGCAAGATTCTACCCCGAACAAAGGACAGACCAGATCTAGGACCAAAACACCGAACCAAGGGCTGTTCAAAGGACAGAATTCATGTGGACATGGACTGGCAAACAAGTTACCACTGTCTGTGGTTGTCTTTAAATTTTAATTAAATTCATTAGATTTTAAAACTTTTTAAATCAATTTTAAGAAGAAAAATTTTAAATTCATATTTTCAAAATAAATTTAAATTAAATAAGAACCAGTCTAAAAAGACTAGAAAATTTCAATTGATTTTAAAACTTAAGGCAAAATTTGCAAAGTAAACATAAATTTTAACTGCAATATTAAAAGAAATAAGTTGAAATTTAATGTAAGAAAATAATTTCTCATTAATACATAAACATGTTTAGGTTTATAAGTCTGTTAGTTTTAAAAATGTAAATATTTCGTGTCTTTTTTTTATATAAAATTTATGTGGTTTTTCACAAAAGATTTTTGTTTATGGATAATGTTGTAATTAATGTTTAATAGAAATTAATTCAGTAAATTAAAATTGAAAGTGGATAAATTTATAAAAAAGAATTTCGGTAAAAAATTATACAAATTTAATTTTGAAAGAAATAAATAAATTTAAGGAAGATAAAAGTAGATTAATATAAGATTGGAAGTAACACAAGATTAAATAATTTGAGATGTTTGATAATATTTTTCATTTAAATGTAAAGTGTTAAAATGTCAGAGATTAATGTGTTTAAAAATAAATTAAAACTTTATGAAAGTAAATTGGAGATTCAATTATAAATTTGAAATAAAATATATGAATAATTATTGATAACTAATGAAAGATAAATAGCCCCACATAAGTAAAAAGAAATTAAAACAAACTTTTGTTCAATATTTCATATTTTTGGAGGTTATATATTTTGTTCATGATAAATCGTTATAGGTTGGGTTATTGAGTTGTTTAACGTATTACAGGTTAGAGAATAATTTACGTTAAATTATTAGTAAATATTTTCAATAATTTGAGAATTTTAAAATATTTTTTATATAAATAAAAATCAATTTTTTTTTTACTAACTATGACTAAGAGTTAAATTTAATTTTCACTAAACAACTATTTTAAATAATTCTACAAACTTGTCATTAAACTGTGTGATGCCTTTAAATCAAATATTCCTCGAGATATAGAGACTCAAAGGGTTAAATATCAAGTTATGTTTTTAAAATCAAAGTCCAGTGACTGGTTCTCTGGCAAGCAGTGGTATAGATTCTGACTCATGTCAGATCTGCTTATTTCAAAATTTACCTGTGTCGATGGCCTACAGGTAAGTTTGGATCCAGAGGAAAACAATTGCCAAGAGGAAGAGTGGGTGCGCTGGGTAAGTAGACCGTCACAACGTGACAGGGTACATTGGTTTATTATAATAATGATTTTTAAATTTATAATTGATTATAATACTACAATAAGTAATTGGTTTAAAATTTTGAAAAAGTTAATTTTTTTATATCTATAAACAAAGGTAAAATTAGGAACATTTTGTAGTAGCAAAAACTGAACATAAAAGATAATCCTTGTAAAAATATTAAAGCTTTCATTAGCTATAATTAATTTATTATGTAGAAAAAAAGTTATATATAACCGTAATGTAATTTCATTTCAACCCATTTGATAATAGTCAATTCTTTCACGGTAAAATATTGTAAAATGTCAAACTTGTGAAGAACCACACCGATGTTGATGAAATTTTAAGTAAGGTTACCTTACCTTCTTCTTCAAAAGTTATATAATTAAAATGTGTGGTTTTAGTTTTCAAGGGGATTTGAGCATTTAAATCCTAATATGTTTAACGATATATTTATCTCATGCAATGCATTTTATAATGTATAACTATTTTTTATAACCCTTATGTAACAGTTTCAACAAAAAGTTTGTTGCTGCTTTAAACTAATGATGCATTTTATAGTAAATTATCTGTTTAATATTCATAGTTTTATTTCCTAACTATTAGTTTCAATCCTTACAATGAAATTTGTGAAAAAAATTATTTTACACTGCTTCAAATTTTTAAAAGATCTATTTACCGTAGCTTACATTTATTTTGCTACTTATAAATATATTTTGCCTTTTTTCAACCCTTAAACCCACCTTTTATAGATAAATGTAAAAATATTGTTTACTATAATTTCAAATTATTCAGTGTTGTGTTTGGGCTCAATCAAAATCTCATTGTTAATATAATTTCTTAAAATTTTATCAATTCAACCCCTAAAAATCACTCTTTCTTACAAAATACTTTGGGAAACTATTTTCAATGGTTTGTTTTTACTATATACAAACCAAATAATAATTTATACAAATGTATTTCTGTTTATATTATTATTTCACAGAAATCAAAACATTCAACCCTTTAGAACCACCCCTTATGGCAAAATTTATATTTGTCATGTCTTTAAAATGTTAAATAAAAACTATGAAGAGGCTTAAAGGGTACAAAATAAAAGTTATACATTCATCTCTCACAAGATACTTTTTTATGCCTCCTTACCTCTTAAACCTATATTTACAAGTCTTTCACTTTATTTACTTGACTTGCATCAGTATCATTCGTATTGCTACTTGTACTTGGCTGGTACATTATATAAACAATAAAGCCTTACAAGGTTTACTTGTAATATACCAACCTACCATTCACAACGAACACATCATAATACTAAACAAATTAAATACATAGAACAAAAATATACAATTCACCTTCGAAACAGAAACAAACAGAACAATTAACTATCTTGACATTACATTAATATAAACAATCAAAATAGAAACTACAATATCCAGAAAACCAACTTCCAACAACACCACAGTACACAACAAAGTGTACAGTTCAAAGTGTTGTAGATATATTTCTGGCATAACTGATTATGTGGGTGATCCCATGAAGAGTCCAGTTGTCTGTTTATAGTATTTATTGTTAAATTGGAAGTAATTTTGGTTACATCTGTGTCTGGTTAGTGTAATGATACTACTTATTGTGTTTTCTTTTTCGTTGTGTATTAGTTTGTTTTTTATTATTTCTATGGTTTCTTCTATTGGGATACTAGGGTACATGTTGGTTATGTCATAACCTATTATTTTTGTGTTGCTGTTTGTTTCTATGTTTTTTATTTTATTAATTCGTATTCATTTTTTATATTGTATGTGTTGTTGATATGTATTTTAGATCTTATTATTTTGCCTAGTATTTTTGCGATTATCTAAGATGGTGCTGTTTTGAAATTTATTAGTCGTGTAAATGGTGTGTCGGGTTTATGGATTTTAGGTATGCCTGTTAATATTGGTGCACATGGTTTGAATGGGTAGAATCTTGTGTGGTATTTTAATTTATTGTTATAGTTTAGGGTATTTCTGTGTGTGACTATTGGGTTTTTTTATTGTATAAAGGTATTTGTTAGTTGGGTTTGGAATGTGTTCGTATTTATTTTCTTTTATGTCGTTAGTCATTGAATTGATGTACTGTATTTGGTATTTTCTATTATTACTGGTGTGTTTATTTTATCTGATTTTAATATTACGTAGTCGTTGTTTTTTAGTTTTTCTTTGAGTTTCATAATTTCTTTTTTGTTTATATATTGTTTTGTGATTTTTGGGTTTTTATTAGGTTAATTTTATTATTAATGTTGTTTCTTATGTGTTTAGTGTTTTGGTGGGTAATTTTATGGATGTTAGATTCTGTGTCAACTATTACGTTTTTTATTATTTGGTATGTGTTAAAATTGGGTAGGTTATATATAAAAGCATTTACTATTTTTTCTTTTTCAGTGAATTGTGTTTATTTAAGTTTATGAATTTTTTGTTGTTACAAACATTAATGTTTACATTACATTAAATGTAAATAATAATAGAATAGAAACTACAGTACACAGAAAACCAACTTCTAACAACACCACAATACACTACAAATCTAACCACCCCTGGACACACAAAATTAACACTTACAGTAACATGATAGATAAAGCAATAAAATACACACAAGATAACAAACAAAAATTAAATGAAGAATTAGATAACACTACAAAAATATCAATAGAAAATAGATACAACAAACACCTTATAAAAAACATATACAATAAATTTATAAAAAAACCTGACCTCAACACAACACTACAACCTGAACACAAAAATAATAAAAATCTACCTAAAATATAAATACAGAATTAACAAAATAGAAAAATTAACAAATATATACAACAAAGAATACTACACTCCAACATACAAACCAAACAACAAAATAATAAAATATCTTAATAACACAAACCACAAAACAAAAACAGAAAAACAACCTATCAGGAATTAACAAAATTACATGTATTGACTGCAACGCATTTTACATAGGGAAAACGACGAGATCATTTAAAATAAGATTTGAAGAACATTACAGAGCATTCAAAAATAAAAATACAAAAGCATCAAATGTTACAGCACACCTAATATCACATAAACATGAAATAACAAATTACGAAAATAACCTAACCATACTTGAAATAAATAATAACCCAATAGAACTAAACTCGCTAGATAAATACCACATCTATAAAAACATACACAACAATTTAATGAACCTACAGATAACATATGGAGACGACGTACTATTCAAAAACATTATACACACAGCTCAAGAAGGAAGACGTATAACCTCAACAAATACCAACATCACGGACCAAACAACCACACCAGAAAAATAGAGAAAATTCATTCAGTGATTCGACAATGGTCAAGTGACCGAAAGGTGCCTCATCACACAAGGTAAAATCATTGCACTTAATGGTGGATAAAATTACTTACAATAGTAATATATTAACTTCATATATATATATATACAGTGAAACTTGTTTGAGCCGGAATCCATTGGGACCGGCATTTTTTTCCATCTAAGACATGTTTCCGGCTTATACAGTAGTAGTGTACTGTATGATGGTAACATCACGAAACGTTTGCAGAGTCTATTTTTAGCGTTGGGGTGAGGGTAGGCCGTGGGGATCCTTAGCTATAAGACTATTATTTCTACTGATCAACTGTATGGCGCTGTACCAACACCACATAGATAACGGACAATTAATTGTCATCGTGTCTAAATTTGTTCTAATACAGTATTTAATTTAAATATTTATATCCGATTAAGTACTGACTGTTTATTTCCTACAGAGATAAGACTTCAACATTTAAAGCAAGTGTATTTAAATCACATGAAAACTATCACATTTTAACGTCTAAATAAACATCATTCAATAGTAATATCGGTTATCTTGATTGCCTAATGACAGCCCGTAGTCTGTGCCCTGTGACGTCACAAACTCGCAAACGTTGTTTTCTAGGTGGTGTTGGCTATACACACTACAGAAAATGTTAAAACCTACATTACATAATAAAAATCTTACCTTTTAATGCAGCATCCTTTTATCCTTCTCCACAAAACATTTTTAATAGAAAACTATAAAACTAAAACACTTATACACTTGTCAACAAAATTTATGAATTAATGATGCAATTTATTAAAAACTATATTTTTCCTCTTACTGTATTTAGGCTAAATACTGTACATAGTAGGCTTACGTAAAAATAAAAGAAAATCAATTAGGCTTGAAAAATCTAGCATTGACTTTTGTTTTAAAAGGTTAGTTTTACTTGCTTGTGTTTCAGTTATTGTTTTTAGTTGTAACAAATGGTAACGCATTTCCGAGCTGTTAATACTTACACCGCGAAATCTTCTAACTCACAAATTTTCAAAAACCTCGCCAAATGTTTTTATTTTGTTTTCTACGACTGGTCCGTCTTCAATTTCTTCTATTTGCGCATGTTTTTTGCCTTTTAGAATGAAGTGTTCTCTCGGCTTTCAACATCATCTCTTTCAATGATTGCTATACCACCAAAATAATTAAAGCCCTCCCCCCTGATTGCAACTCTTCAGAATTAAGAAGATGGGAGTTATCATACCAGTGGTATACCAAATCTAGAGAGCCTCCTAACCTCAACATTAGATAAAACTCCTTTTAACTTCCCCCTAATTTCTACCATTTTTAGCAGCTCCATTACCTTCCTTCTGACAGACTTTTAATATCTAGTTTCAAGTAACCAATCTTTACACGTTTCACATATAACAATTTCTACACATATCACATATAGCACTATATCATATACTATAAATCTGTGACTTTTGGATGTTTATACACATCTGTGGTTCACTTCAATCTTTTGTTTTTCTCTTTCTTGACTGAAGAAGATCATGTTGATCGAAATATTTCAAATAAAAGTGTATTAAGTGTTTTGTATGTGCTTATTTCCAAAGAGATTGCAGTTTTGGACTATTGCCTTTAGGTAAGTCTGTCAGTCTCCTATCAAGTCCAAAAATTCCTAAATAAGCTTTAAGCTCTACTAGAACTAACCTATATATATTGTGATTCGACAATGGTCAAATGATCGAAAGGTGCCTCATCACACAAGGTAAAATTATTGCACTTAGTGGCGGATAAAAGTATTTACAATAGTAATATATCAAGATTTTAACACCTACCAAGATAAACAGTGATTCGACAATGGCCAAGTGACCGAAAGGTGCCTCATCACAAGGTAAAATTATTGCACTTAGTGGTGGATAAAAGTATTTACAATAGTGATTTATCAACTTCATAAAGTCAGTGCAACGGAAAAATAATGGACAACGTAAAATATCAATATACACACACACACACATATATAAAATGTTAGTTCTAAAAAAACTTTTGAAGGCTTTGTCTAAACTTTCGAAGATTTTAATTACATGTCTTCATTTTCGAGCCTCAACTGAGACTACATACTTCTAGTAGATTGCACGATGTGCGAGTTTCCGTTGTCACATGGCATACCAGTATTGTTCTATTTTCGGATTCACTGCACTGTGGGAAAGTTTTGAGTTTGTCTTGGGGTTAATTTTGTCTATTAGGTTGAATAATTTATCGTTTTTTCAATTTTATTTGTATTCGTTCGTTTATGATATTATTTTTGTGTTTATAAATTTGTAGGTTTTCCCAGATTGTTATTTTGAGGTCTTTTTGTATTTTTTTTTTTTATAGACATATGTTTTCTAATGTGGGGAATGTATGGTTGTTTTTGATGGCATGTGTGGCTAAGTTTGAATTGTAAATGTTTGGTTTGATGTATGCCTTGAGGTGCTCTATATCTGTATTGTCATTTATTTATTTATTTATTTATTTTTTTTTTTTGGCCAGTGTATAATTTGTTACAGTCTCGGCATTTGATTTTATATATTCTGGGGGACATATTTTTTCAGGTTGGTTTATACTTTTGAAAAATATTGAACAAAATTCAAAGAAGACATTGTATTTACAGAAAAATCCATTTATATTTATCAAAGAGTATTATGTACAATATATGAACATACATATTGTATATTCAGTTAAACTCCAATGTAATTTATTTTTCACCAAACAAATCTCTCAACTTTGACTGTTTAACTTTGTAAGCCTCTTTTGTGCTGTGCAATCCCATAGTCTTTTCAGCATTAAAAGCACAAAACATTATGTTATTTAGTTTGTTTATCTGTAGGTCTTAGATAAATTTATTGTTTTGTTAGACTCTCTATGTATATACTGTACTTATTTCATTTTTATTTCCTATTTATTGTACTTCAAAATCATTCTGGGTTATCCGGACATCCTGGTTAATGGATTCCGACTGATCGAGGTTCTACTGTGATAGGACTACTATATCATTTTCTTAAGAATATAGACTCATACGCCACCAATCTGGCTACAAATGTATATATGCACTCACCCACATATACCAAACAATTGCATAAATAGGACCTCAGTTGGACCCAATTGGTTCTTGAGTTTTAGTTGGACTAACAAATGTAAAAACATCTTTACCTATAATGATAATTTTATTGTATAAAATACAAATGAAACATTCATATAAGATGCAAGTAAAGATATAAAAGTAAAACTTTGTGGAATACAGGGTTTTATATTATTATATTTTATTAAAATTGATGTCTTTGGCAAACTGTTTCTAAATAATATTAAAGAAATAAAACTACAATAAAACACACTAAAACATAATAGAATATATATGACTGTCTATGTTGGAGACATTGATTCCATGGATTCTTCTGTCTCTGAAACATTAAAGTTTAATTGCATTAAGAACAGTATTTTCAACTTGGAATAACCTAAAATGATTTAGTTTCAAGAAAAAAACGTACCTTTATCATTAACGCTTCAAAAATAATAACTGTTTTATTATTTAAAGAAATTGATATAATTTAACGATATCGACTCTTATTCTTCCGGTTGTAATAGGTCATAGATAACAAATCAAATAAAAGCTTAGACTTTTAAAATGAATAAATTTCTCTTTTTCACCCTTTCCATTAGTTCACAGTCTCTCTATATAAATCTTATACAAATTTTCAATCGCTAATCCAATCCTTTTTATTCATCCACTCAAGTTCAAATACATTTGTTAAAATTTGTAGTGGATGTTAATACAGAATTTTCAGATATTAAATCATTAATTAAATTTATTAATGAATTAATTTTAGTTTTACATGGGAGAAAAAATTACACAAACAGGGCAAGGTATGAAATTAATTATTTCGTCTCATTTGGCTTAAAATAAGTGATAACATATGATTTCATAAAACAGCTGATTGTATGTTATAGCTTATGTGATAGAACAGCTGTTTTAATTATTAGGTTTATGTAATTTTATTTATATTACTTTTAATTATTTAATAAAAAGTAACCAAAATAAAATTTCTTTCTCCTTGTTGACCAAAATAGGTATTGATTTAAAAAATTTGCTGTTTGTTACTTTTATCCTGTAATTTCATTTATTTCACTGGTGGACCTTAGCTCTCAGCTAACTTTAAGATAACTCTTAAAAATAAAGTCATCACTGCCTTGTACATTTGACTTTATAGTCTAAATGTAACATAATTTAAATTATATTTACTTCATACCGCCATAGAACAAACCTTTCAATTTAACAAACTTTATTTACTCAACATATTCAATCCTTCCAATACTTCTATAGAGCTGATTCACTGGCCAACAGCTGTTTTGGTGCCGGGGTATTAAGAGCTGATTTTATATGAATTTGATGCCCTGAATTCAAATATGGCATTAGCTTTTGCCTAGGAGCTCAAATTTTTAAGATATAACATTTTAGTGAAATATAGCTACACTATTTTTAGTTAAATCAGTGGATCAAATTGAACACTCTACACAAAATTATTATTACTATATTATAATTATATTTTTATTTTATGACATTATACAAATATTATTATATACAAAAATAGAAAAAACATCATCTACATAAAACAATCAAACCAGGTATAGTCACTGAACACTACGGAAGATTCTTTTTTGTGACTTTCTTGAATGTAAATTAGAACAGTCCCTTTTTAAACTCCAGCAGTAATCTGCCATCATGTGTGTATCCCATCTTCCTTTGTAGCGATCCTCCATAGTTTTAATATCCTGGTGAAATCTTTCACCTTGTTCCTCACTGGTGTCTCCTAAATTTTCAGGAAAATTATCTAAGTGGCTGTGTAAATAGTGCACCTTAATGCTCATGTTACAGCCAAGTGATTCGAAACTGTTTAACATCTCATTTACCATATCAACATAGTTTTCAGCTTTGTGCTTGCCCAGAAAATTTTTGACAACTGCAACAAATGAAATCCATGCTTTTCGCTCAGTCTCGTTCATTGAATTTACGAAGTCAGGATCCTTAATGAGTTGTCTAGCTTGTGGTACATCAAATATTCCTGCTTTAATTTTTCCCGTACTCAACTGAGGCATTTTCATTTCTACATATGAAAAGCATGATCCGTTCTTATCAAGAGCCTTTACAAACTGATTCATAAGGCCCAACTTGATATGTAATGGAGGAAAGATGATTTTCTCTCGCCCAACTAAGGGGTCGTTAATTATATTCTTTTCCCCAACGTACATGTTTTCTCTCTTGGGCCACTCTTTTCTAACCCAGTGGTGTGTTTTGTCTCTGCTATCCCAGAGGCACAAAAAGCAAGGATATTTGGTGTAGCCACTTAGCTGTCTAAGGAGAAAATTTACCATTTTTAAGTCCACACAAATCACCCACTGATGTTCATGATACTTTATCTTCTCCAAGACGAAAGCTATGGTGTTATATTCTTCTTTCATTTTTGTTGAGTGAGCAATCGGTATTGAGCCATATTTGTTGCCATTGTGCAGAAGGACACATTTCAAACTTCGCTTTGAGCTGTCAATAAATAGGCGCCATTCATCTGGGAAATATTCAGGAAGAGCAATTTTTCCAATAGTCCCCTAATTTCGTGACAAAATACCAGATTGTCATCTTCAGAGAAGAAGGGTAGCAGATCCTTTTTTCTTGTGCGGTAAAAAGAAATTTTGGTTTCTTGTTCCAATAAATTTTTGTCGTTCAACCTGGAAGCCAATAATTCAGATGCTTCTTTTGTCAGGTTGAGATCTCTGATGAGGTAATTTACCTCGTCCTGGTTGAAACGTTGAGGGATTGACGACATCCCCTCATAATCACTGCCACTTTCAAAAGAATCAGAACAGCTATTAGAGGGACAATACTCGTCCTCACATAGCTCTGGTAGCTCGTTAAATGTTGGGATCGGTACTTCTTCTGAATGAGGAACTGGACATCTTGCAGAAGCTAAATCAGGATAAGTCCACTTGTTACGGTTGTTTCGATTGATTCCAGTAATATTTACTAGGCAGAAATAACAGTCATCGAAGTGATTTTGGGGTTCTCTCCAAACCATCGGTACGCCGAATTTCAGACTTTTTCTTTTCCTGGTAGTCCACTGTCGTAAATGTTCTGTACAAGTTTTACAGACCTGATGAGGTGCCCACGTTTTATCCTGATCACCAAGCCTAACACCAAAGTATCCAAGATAAGCTTTCTTTACAAAGTCACTAACAGTATTTCTGTTTTCTTTTCCCATGTATTCTCCGCATATGTAGCAAAACACACCAGTTTGATTTATACAACTTCTTCTACTTGAACTCATTTTATTTCAACTTAGGAACACAAATAGAACAATCCACAACACTGCACGTTTTAGGTTAACTTTATAGCAACTCTTTTCTAAACACAAATAATGCCTGAGGCCAACTTTGATACACCCTGCACGGCGAGAACTTACAAACTAACCTCAACTCCGGTTGAAGCGTTGAAGGTCACTTCACCGGACAGACAATGCCATCTAGTGGATTTGAGAGGAACTCCATGGACAGCAGACTGACAATAGGGCAAATATACTGGAACCAATATATGTATATGAGCTTTAGAACTGCACAAAATACAGTTAGGTTATCTAAAAAAACGATTATCTGAAAAAGTAGAGAAAAACTGATTTCATATTTGGATTCAGCGCCCCAAATATTACTAAAATCAGTTCTAAAATCCTAGCCACCAAAAATATTTTTTTTTTGTAGGCCGTGAATTATCGGTCTTTATGCAAAGCACAGAAATAATTGACAATAAATTATTAGTAACTTTTCCCTTCAGCTGAGAATGACTGTGACATGAAGGATTTTGTCAAACAATGCCTCATAGTCTATTTGACGGAAATCATATAATGTTTTTGAGCTAGAAACTCTTGTCAATTTTATTGGTAAAAAAAACTTGTAACCAGTATCTACAATGCACCTTTGTTGTCTATCTCATCCTTCTGACGAATGTGATGCGACTAGAAAATATTTTTACTGACAGAAGTATGTCATCATCTACATTGAAGCCTTTAATAAGTATAAACATAAATCTAAAACTCAAAAAAAATATTTAAATACTAACACTTTCAAGCCTACGCCCGAGTATAGACAGGGTCATTTAGTTAACACTAGTTGCCTACGGCCGTGTATAGGTCGGGTTCCTGTATTTATTTCCACAGCAACGTAATTCCCGAGTGTTCTTAGTCTTGTCGATATTGTTCTTTATATTGGTTATTCTATTTTACATATCTCTATCTTTAGGCCATTCAGAGTTTATTTTACGAACAAAAACTTACTTGGCTAGATGTAGCGACCGAAAGCTATCAAACCATTGTTGTTTTGGTCAGATAATGAGTGTTTATTAGTGCGTATTGTTTACGATTCAAGTTTGTTGTTGTTTCCTCTAAATTTTACCTATCCATCATTTCATTTGTAGTTTGTGCAAATTTGTTTAGGCTTTGAATTAGAAATATTAAGTAATAATACGAAATATTAGATATAATGGCTAAAAACATTTTGGAAAGCGATTCAATACGAGATATGTTGATTTTAGATAAGGACAGTGAAACATATCTGGGCAAAGGTACAATCAATATATGAACTGAATGGAAAATGACCCGATTTGAGAGTTTTCTAAATTACATTTTCTTTTAGCTTTAAAATGATATATAACATGTAATATTTATTTTCATTCCAATGTAAAATATGTATATTGAAGTGTAGTGATGTACAGTGTTGTTATTTTATTTTTAAATTTTCTATTATATTTTTCAAAGAAGCATAACGTCGTATATAGACGCCTTGTTTCATTCCTTTTACAACAATGTATAATTTGTTGTAAATATGGTTTATTATAAATCACGAATTTTTTATATTTCACCTAAAAACCTTCAGGCAGATAGAGACGGGTCCCTATTAAGGGGCTAGGCTTCAAAGCATTAACTCGATGGATTTAGCACCCATGTGTTTTCAACACTGATGCCCTTTGCCAATGGTTTTTGTATTAACTCACTACACAAGGCTCATAAGTTTTAGTCTGTTTCCTCAGAAGTACATAGGTTTGTTCCTTGCACATTTGTTCTAATTTTGGATTCGTATACTACTTTAGTGCTTATTGTAATTTTTGTTTTTATTTGTGATTGGTAACTAAATGGTGATATTTGGTATTTCTAGTGTTCCTAATTTAGACACAGCTGATTCATGTGATGGTCATTGTTATGTGGTATAATGGTGATAATATTTGGTATTTCTGGTGTTCCTGATTTAGACACAGCTGATTCATGTGATGGTCATTGTTATGTGGTATAATGGTGATAATATTTGTTATTTCTAGTGTTCCTAATTTAGACACAGCTGATTCATGTGATGGTCATTGTTATGTGGTATAATGGTGATAATATTTGGTATTTTTAACGTGTTCCTAATTTAGACACAGCTGATTCATGTGATGGTCATTGTTATGAGGTATAATGGTGATAATATTTGGTATTTCTACCGTTTTCCTAATTTAGACACAGCTAATTCATGTGATGGTCATTGTTATGTGGTATAATGGTGATAATATTTGGTATTTCTATTGTTCCTAATTTAGACACAGCTGATTCATGTGATGGTCATTGTTATGTGGTATAATGGTGATAATATTTGTTATTTCTAGTGTTCCTAATTTAGACACAGCTGATTCATGTGATGGTCATTGTTATGTGGTATAATGGTGATAATATTTGGTATTTCTAACGTGTTCCTAATTTAGACACAGCTGATTCATGTGATGATCATTGTTATGAGGTATAATGGTGATAATATTTGGTATTTCTACCGTGTTCCTAATATATACACAGCTAATTCATGTGATGGTCATTGTTATGTGGTATAATGGTGATAATATTTGGTATTTCTAGTGTTCCTAATTTAGACACAGCTAATTCATGTGACGGTCATTGTTATGCGGTATAATGGTGATAATATTTGGTATTTATAGTGTTCCTAATTTAGACACAGTTGATTCATGTGATGGTCATTGTTATGTGGTATAATAGTGATAATATTTGGTATTTCTAGTGTTCCTAATTTAGACACAGCTGATTCATGTGATGGTCATTGTTATGTGGTATAATGGTGATAATATTTGTTATTTCTAGTGTTCCTAATTTAGACACAGCTGATTCATGTGATGATCATTGTTATGAGGTATAATGGTGATAATATTTGGTATTTCTACCGTGTTCCTAATATATACACAGCTAATTCATGTGATGTTCGTTATGTGGTATAATGGTGATAATATTTGGTATTTCTAGTGTTCCTAATTTAGACACAGCTAATTCATGTGATGGTCATTGTTATGTGGTATAATGGTGATAATATTTGGTATTTCTAGTATTCCTAATTTAGGCACAGCTGATTCATGTGATGGTCATTGTTATGTGGTATAATGGTGATAATATTTGGTATTTCTAGTGTTCCTAATTTAGACACAGCTAATTCTTGTGATGGTCATTGTTATATGGTATAATGGTGATAATATTTGGTATTTCTATTGTTCCTAATTTAGACTCAGCTGATTCATGTGATGGTCATTGTTATGTGGTATAATGGTGATAATATTTGATATTTCTAGTTTTCCTAATTTAGACACAGCTAATTCATGTGATAGTCATTGTTTTGTGGTATAATGGTGATAATATTAGGTATCTCTAGTGTTCCTAATTTAGACACAGCTAATTCATGTGATGGTCATTGTTATGTGGTATAATGGTGATAATATTTGGTATTTCTATTGTTCCTGATTTAGACACAGCTGATTCATGTGATGGTGATTGTTATGTGGTATAATGGTGATAATATTTGTTATTTCTAGTGTTCCTAATTTAGACACAGCTAATTCATGTGATGGTCATTGTTATGTGGTATAATGGTGATAATATTTGGTATTTCTATTGTTCCTGATTTAGACACAGCTGATTCATGTGATGGTGATTGTTATGTGGTATAATGGTGACAATATTTGTTATTTCTAGTGTTCCTAATTTAGACACAGCTGATTCATGTGATGGTCATTGTTATGTGGTAAAATGGTGATAATATTTGGTATTTCTAACGTGTTCCTAATTTAGACACATCTGATTCATGTGATGATCATTGTTATGAGGTATAATGGTGATAATATTTGGTATTTCTACCGTGTTCCTAATATATACACAGCTAATTCATGTGATGGTCATTGTTATGTGGTATAATGGTGATAATATTTGGTATTTCTAGTGTTCCTAATTTAGACACAGCTAATTCATGTGATGGTCATTGTTATGTGGTATAATGGTGATAATATTTGGTATTTCTAGTGTTCCTAATTTAGACACAGCTAATTCTTGTGATGGTCATTGTTATGTGGTATAATGGTGATAATATTTGGTATTTCTATTGTTCCTAATTTAGACTCAGCTGATTCATGTGATGGTCATTGTTATGTGGTATTATGGTGATAATATTTGGTATTTCTAGTGTTCCTAATTTAGACACAGCTGATTCATGTGATGGTCATTGTTATGTGGTATAATGGTGATAATATTTGGTATTTCTAACGTGTTCCTAATTTAGACACAGCTGATTCATGTGATGATCATTGTTATGAGGTATAATGGTGATAATATTTGGTATTTCTACCGTGTTCCTAATATATACACAGCTAATTCATGTGATGTTCGTTATGTGGTATAATGGTGATAATATTTGGTATTTCTAGTGTTCCTAATTTAGACACAGCTAATTCATGTGATGGTCATTGTTATGTGGTATAATGGTGATAATATTTGGTATTTCTAGTATTCCTAATTTAGGCACAGCTGATTCATGTGATGGTCATTGTTATGTGGTATAATGGTGATAATATTTGGTATTTCTAGTGTTCCTAATTTAGACACAGCTAATTCTTGTGATGGTCATTGTTATGTGGTATAATGGTGATAATATTTGGTATTTCTATTGTTCCTAATTTAGACACAGCTAATTCATGTGATGGTCATTGTTATGTGGTATAATGGTGATAATATTTGGTATTTATAGTGTTCCTAATTTAGACACAGTTGATTCATGTGATGGTCATTGTTATGTGGTATAATAGTGATAATATTTGGTATTTCTAGTGTTCCTAATTTAGACACAGCTGATTCATGTGATGGTCATTGTTATGTGGTATAATGGTGATAATATTTGTTATTTCTAGTGTTCCTAATTTAGACACAGCTGATTCATGTGATGGTCATTGTTATGTGGTATAATGGTGATAATATTTGGTATTTCTAGTGTTCCTAATTTAGGCACAGCTGATTCTTGTGATGGTCATTGTTATGTGGTATAATGGTGATAATATTTGGTATTTCTATTGTTCCTAATTTAGACACAGCTGATTCATGTGATGGTCATTGTTATGTGGTATAATGGTGATAATATTTGGTATTTCTATTGTTCCTAATTTAGGCACAGCTGATTCATGTGGTGGTCATTGTTATGTGGTATAATGGTGATTAATATTTGGTATTTCTAGTGTTCCTAATTTAGACACAGCTGATTCATGTGATGGTCATTTTTGTTGTGGTATAATGGTGATAATATTTGGTATTTCTACCGTGTTCCTAATTTATACACAGCTGATTCATGTGACGATCATTGTTATATAGTATCACATCTCTAAAGGGAAGACCAGGCTGGATAGAATAGCTTTGTTAGAGTATGAGCACCATAAAGGCTTATTTAATAAGTTCTCATGGAAGCCACGTAATACTATAGGCATTTGAGATGTTACATTAACCCGTGACAATAAATCATGCCTGAGCCTGGCAATAACAATAAAACAGTTTCACACTTCTTGACATCACTGGAGCTGCCATTTTCAGAATACTTGAGAGGAAATCATATTTTACAAGAATTATGTAACCATATTCAAAGAAAAAAAATATTTGGAGCCATTAAGCAGGGCTGAAGTAGTCTATAAGCTACCAAAATTGACATGGTTTGCTTATTTTAAACCATACAAAAACATTTAATGTTTATTTTCAACACAAGTCAATATCAAAACTTTCTCAATTTTTTTTTTCAAATTTACTAAAATCATACTTGTGTAAAAATAATAACTAGTTGAATTTCTTACTTTTCTCCTGAAATCCAATACTCCGTATTGCTGAAGTTTGTCCCTTGGAACTCCTCTTCGTAGAACTTTGGTTTTTGGGTGCTGTAAATGTACAAAAACAAAAAATTGTTTGTGTTTTATGAAAAAAATTCTTAAATTTTCTGAATAGGAAGAAATTTTTTCTTCTGAATCTATTTAGGTTAAAATTGGTTATCTACACCATGTTTTCAAAAACATGTAGGTCTAATACTCAACAATTTTAAAAGCATTTTTTTCAAATTTGCTAAAATCATACTAGCGTAACAATAATAACTAGTTGAATTTCTTACTTTTCTCCTGAAGTCTAATACTCCTTCGTGATGCTGAAGTTTGTTCCTTGGAAGCCTTCTTTGTAGTACTTTTGCTTTTGGGTGCTATAAATGGTCAAAAATAAAATTTGTTTGTGTTTAAAAATTATGAAGTCTTATAACTAAATACAGTCGAACCCCTATATAACGAACCTCCAGATAACGAAATCCTCTATATAACAAATTTTTATCTTGTCCCATGACATTTTAGAAGTTATACTGCTTATTTACCTCTATGTAACGAATTTCGGACCTCTCAATAACGAATTTTTTTCCATTTTAACCGAAGAAATGTAGTATTGTATAGGCAGCTCACAATGGCATTTCCAGGAAATTGTTTATTTTCAGCAGGAGGGTCAACAAAACCAAGAATGATAGGCGAAACACATGTCGGCAATTGACTACATGTTATAGTTAGGTTCAGTTAACACGTTCAGCATGGCTAGCATTCCGGCACGCTCTGGGTTTCCTTACAGATGCGCTCCCAGCTTATTTCCTTAAGATACAGTGAGCAAACCGGCACGTTTACTCCCAGGCTAATTGAAACTTCTCTAGTGTCGATATCTATATAAAAGTTTGATTTTTATGCCAGTGCTTTAAAAGAGTTTGGAGAACATTGTGCCTGAGTTTATTTTTAAATCCGACCATCCCAAGTTAACTTTTGATGCTTCAACTGAAACAATGATTCAGAAAGTTTTATGAACAGATTTAATTTTGTTTAACTTTTAATGTTTTTTTTTAGTTTGAACCATTTAACACGGCAGAATATCCGGTAAAAACAACGATCATAAAAATTAACCAAGTTTTCTGAACTAACGCAAGAATAAACGATAACTGTCTTGTTAGAGTTAATAAACCAACTGGAGATGGGAACAGACTATTGTAAATATGAGTCATTGACAAAATGCTTGGACGCCCGAAAACCTTTTGTGTCAACATAAGATTGTAGTAAACCAATGTCAGCTTATCTTGGCTATAAATAGTCTCGGAGGTGACATATGTATTATCTTTGTCTCTGTTTACATTACGATCTCCGAAACACTTGGCACAAAAAGAAACAAACATTCTGAGTGAAACGTTGAGTGCTTATTTTAGTATGTAATATATTTTAGTAGTAGGGTCTTTAGTTTTGTATATAAATTTTCTTTTTTCTCTGTCTATTTTATTGTGTTTTCTTATTTGTATTATTTCTTTTTTTAAATTGGGACCTGATAAATAAAACAATATTTTAGAGTCTAATACACTGTTCTGATGTCACCAATAAAAATTTATATGTTAGAAATAAAATTATTGAGATGAAAACAACGGGGTCGATAATTAGATGCTGCGACAGGCTATGCAACCCGCATGGCGTTTCACTGCCGTCAGAGCTGGATATTAAGGAAAAACAGGCAGTAGTTTGATGAGATCACCAATATCGCCGCCGTGTTGAAAGTGTTAATAAATGTAATACGGTTAATAAATTACGGCCTACTGAGTCTGCTTCGATTAAATTCCACTACATTCAAGTCACGCTTCCTGAAAATGAATTGGTGAGTGTGCTTATTTACCAGTAAGTTTTCATAAGCATTAGATAATTTATCATAATAGCATATACAGAGTAGACCCTATGAAAAATACTGAATGTGCATATCTAATACAATGAAGAAACATCAATAAAACATTTTCAACAACTTGAATTTCAAATAAATTGAAACTTTATAAAACATTATCCTATATTAACATTGGCCTATTACACTAACTAAGCTTGCAATATTATACTGTATCCCTTTTATTACCGCAGGTAGTGCGATATGCGTAAGATGAGGTGGTAGCATTCTTTACAACACAACCTCTCAATAACGAATACCTCTCTACAACGAATTTTTTCTCTGGATAATCAACTGTTATACAGAGGTTTGACTGTATATGAAAAAAATTCTTAAACTTTTTGAATAAAAAGAAAATATTTTCTTATGGATCTATTTAGGTTAAATTTGGATATCTACTCAATGCTTTGAAAAACATGTAGGTCTAATACATAACAATTTGAAAAGTATTTAAATTGTTGATTAATAATTTAATTTAATTTTAATTGAAGAGCATGATGAAAACTATAGGCCTATGTATGAGTAGAACAAAAATACACAATTTAGAATTCTATTGAAAATAATTTGTATCTTTTACTTAAATTATAGTATGATTAACAAATATTATAGATATTGTGATATATTTTGGGTTTGTCTTCTGGCTGCAATTGGAGTATGTAATACAAAATACTTGTGCAAATACAAAAAAGGACTGATCACTGTTATACTTATCTCATTGTTTTCAAAAGTGAATTCTGTTAGTTTAATAATAGCTCAGTGTACAGTAGTGTCTTTGAATTTCGAGTCTCTGTTAAATTCGAGCCCGGCTTCAAGTCGCCGGAGTTTTAAAATATTTCCACATACGCATCTGCAATTTCATATAAGAACCAAGTGCTGATTGGATGGATAGAGAACCATTCAAATAGGGTTTTTTTAGTGAGTTTGTGCCCAAAACTGAAAAGTTTTTAAAAGCAAAGAATTTGCCCCGGAAAGCTATATTACTGTTAGACAAAGCACTCTGTTGATATTAATGCTTTATATCTTCCCACAAATTACAAGCCTAATCCAGCCAATGGATCAATGTGTTCTGGAATATACAAAAAAAAAAAAAAAAAAAACTCACATTACCTTTTACAATATCTCTTGGAAGCAACTGAAGAGGAAGAAAGCATTGTAGGTTATCTAAAAAAATTACAGTTAAGGGAGTTGTGTACTATATACCCGAATCATGGAACAAAATAAAAGAAGAAGCATCAAGTAATTCATGGAATAAAACCCAGTCATAATAAAACTGTTGACTATGTTAATGATCCACAAGAAGGAACAGATTTGAGTTTACAACCAAGAAATCTCCATGTTGTAAAAATTCCAATGTGAACAATTAAAGATAACAGATGTTACTAGTACTGAAATGGTAAAAAAAACAACTGAAGGCAGTGATGACGAGAATAATGGTTTGATTGAGACAACACAAGGGAAAATTAGCCAAAGTGAAGGAACAACCACCTTGGAAACTGCACTATACTATATTGAACAACAGACATCACGCCAGCAGATGTGCTTTTTGTAAGACATCTATGCGACACTATAGCACAAAAACTATCTAATAAGCAAACACAGAAGACACATACTTTTTCCAAAAACTGAGCAACCGTGATAAACTATGTATTCCAAGGCAGAATTAATTTATGTAAATACTATAATCAATAAAGTTCTATAAACATATTTTTTGTGTTCCTAATTACAGTATTAGGGTTCATTAGAATTCTAATGTATAGGGACGCATAATTCGAGTTTTCAATAATCCGAGGGGGTCTCTATCGCATTTAACTCGATTTATTGAGAATCTACTGTACTTATCTATTAGTATTCAGATGAAATGTCCACTTTATAAAACAGTGTAGCAGTTAAAAAAAAAAAAAAAAAAAAAAAAAAAAATATATATATATATATATATATATATATATATATATATATATATATATATATATATATATATGTTAGTTTTGGTTAGTAAAGATTATTTAGATTTTTTGGACTAGGAGACTGACAGACTTACCTTGGTAAGAGTCCACTCTGTAGTCTTGAAATAGAAACACATAAAAGCACTTAACCAATGATATATTTCAACCACACAGTGGTCTTTGTCAATCAAAGAGAAAACACAAAAGGAAATATGAGAGAATGAAATAAAATCTCTCTCATATGAATGATTTTATATATGAAGTTGATATATTACTATTGCACAGGCTGTCAAAGTTTTGTAAGCGTAGTTTGCGCATGTAGGAGAAGTGAGTGGGGAGTACGGCCGGCTGTAGAAGGGATGACTCGCGTTTGATGCTTACGTTTGCGCATGCGTGCTTTGGCTCGTTCTACTCCAGCTGACGTAAAGAAGGGATAGTAGCTATTACGGTCGACTATTTTATTATCTGTGGTTGGTCGGTGGACATTAGTGAAAAGTCCCCAAGGATACGTCAACCCTTCCACCCTGTTGGAGGTCGCCCTAGAGGCTCCCGTAGGTCTAGACCATATAAACCTACGGTACGGAGAAACCAGAAAATTCACTAAATATATTTTGGTTACAGCTACATCGGTTTAATACATTACTTGTAACTCATAATTTTATTTATAATGGCACAATGTCATCTGCGTCAAACTCTTCACTGTCACTCTCAGATTTTTCATCACTACTACTGTCACTGTCATTTGTAATTATTAGACCTTCTAACTGCATGTCCATAGCTCTGTCTGTGTCGTAATATTCATTTGCTATTTTTAATACATGATCGCAACATTTTTTCCAAAAATCGGTACCCATTTCGCTTAACTTCTGATCAACCATTGTTTTCACATTACAAATGTCATTCGTAACGTTCTCTATAGCAATCTCATTTTTTATTTTCCCCCAAATTAATTCCATGGGATTCAAGTCTGGGTGGTAAGGTGGCAGTCTCAATACTTTATGACCTTCACGTTCCAATAAGCGATCGAAATTACACTCCTCGTGGGGTGACTTGTTCATTTAAACTAACTCATACAGTTCACATTTTAACATTGCTTCAGAACATGGAATGTTTCTTTCTTTTATCCATGTCATCAATATTGACCTTCTGTTGTTTGAATTTGGAGTAACAGCCGCTAATTTTATATGATAAGGAGCGTTATCTACCACAAGAATAGTTTTGTTTTGGGAGATTAGCTGGTTTTCAATCCATTTCTCAGTTTTCCGCATTCATGTCGTTATGATAGTCTCCTGTTTTCTGGCCTGCTCTAAAGACCAAAAGAGCATTTTCCCCACCTCCTGTTTCACTGCCAGCGTGGACTATGATTAGTCTTGATCTCTTTGAAATATTTGTTTGTATCCGTTAACAGATTCATTAGTCCTTGCTAAATTCGTGGTATGCGTCGAATGAATATAAGACTCATCTGCAAATATTATATGCCTATTTTCCGTCTAAATATATACTATACTGTCGAATTTTATTCAAATATCATACTCTTTTAAAGCGAATGTCATGTTTTTCGATCATAACCCTTCTTTTATTTTCAGTTTTTTTCCATTTAAATCCCATGGATCTTAAAACTTTGCGTACAGTTTCATGAGTGAAATTAAATTCTAACTCCGGATATTCAAGCCTTAAAACTCTTAGCACAATCTTCAATGTTAGGAGCGCGTGATGAGTCGTATGAAAATTAAGAACTATTTTTATTCCACAAAGGTTTGCTGCGTAGCAAGTTTGAATTACCGAGCAAGACATGTTGGGATTTTCAGAAGATATGTTGTTAAATAAATTAATAATAATGCATTTAGTAGGCTTCTGAGCGCCACTCCTTTGCCGAACAGACTTGTTGTCTTCGGTTGAGGCATATTTACTATTGAAAAATACTATTTTGGTTGGTATACTAAATACATAAACATTGTCTCATAAACTAAAACGATAACGGTACTATTTGATGTGTTGAGCATTCCAGCAAGTCAGCTGTAAAATCCCCCTCCACTACCTGACTACTATTTCCCCCCACTATCGTATCTACCAAATCCGTCTCTGCGCACCACGCTAATATAACTTTGACGACCTGTAAATACTTTTATCCACCCCTAAGTGCAATAATTTTACCTTAGGTAAATATTTAAGCTATTTGTGTTTTCTCTTTGATTGAAAAAGACCACTGTGTGGTTGAAATATATCATTGCTTAAGTGCTTTTATGTGTTCCTATTTCAAGACTACAGAGTGGACTCTTACCAAGGTAAGTCTGTCAGTCTTGCTATCATCTTCACAAATGCACATTTATCTGACTTTCCTCTAGCCTGCCTATAGTTTTTCATAATACCGTAGTGGAAACAGGATGGTGAATATAGAGTCTTTGATCAAATTCCCATGTAAACTTTGATCTGTAAGGTTATATTTTCTACAATTTTTATAAATTATAAATATCTACTTAATGTTTATAGAAAGTCCTTTATTATGGCTACATAATAAGGTTACAATGATTCTCTTTTTTAATGCTAAATTATTTAAAGCCTCAATTAATAAAACAAATTGAAGCCTCTGTTGTAGATAAATAAGACTACATAAAACAGCAATATTTGCAATTAAAATCAGCAACTAAGAATTCAATATAAATGATTCAGTTAAATAATAGTTAAATAAAAAAACACCAACCTACCATCAATAACTTATCCCTCAAAAACGTTTTTCTGATTTATCTTGCATGTTATAATTTATTCCTCAAAAAGGTTCCTTTGATTTATCTCAAAAAAAAAAAAAAAAAAAAAATATATATATATATATATATATATATATATATATATATATATATATCTCACAGGTTATAATATGTACTTAACAGTAAAAAACTTACTATTGAAAACCGTATAATTCTGTAATTATAAAATTCTACTCTTGAGAAACTACTTACTTTTACATGGGATATCTTGAAAATCAACCGCTCGTTGAAAAGTGACATTTTTTTGTACTGATTTATCCAGTGTATCTTGTTCAGGTTTAAACTTTAAACAACTTTTTGGAGTTACTGAAGTACTCTGTGTTACCTAAACAAATTATTTTTATAAAACAATTTTCTATGGATATTCTCTAAATTGTATATTTTCAGCTAAAATTCTGATAATAGTTAGTTCTTTTTTCCTTGTTTTAGAGAACTTAGTTTTGTTTATTATCAAAAGATGATATAAAACACAAAAACCCCTCACTTTTCTATAACAGCCATATATTTTACACCTTTTATTAACTATAACAAAATTTTTATGGTAACTTGTTTTCAGGACTTAAATACATGAAATTATTATATAAAATTAATGTGAAGAGATCAATCCTAAAAAACAATAAACCAATATTTTTTTAGAGTTTTAAGAAGAAAATATAAAATTAAAATTACCAGTAAACAATTGAAATAATAAAGGCATGTAAATTAATGATATATCTAGTATTATCTCTGAATCAATAAAAGAAATAACTTCTTACCAAAATTCGTGGAGGTGTACCAACATTTTTAGCAGTAAAAGACTTTCTCAGAGCATTATAAGCGGCAGGTGAATCACTCAATATAGAATGTTTTGAGACTTTTGGACTTGACACTCCGTTTATCAGATTTCCCTCTTTTGACAAAACCTTCTTTCCTAAAACACATCATTTAACTTAACAAACCTGAGCGTGCAGAGCGTTATAAATTGTAATATGACTGATATTTCTTGCAACAGGAAAAATTGTATACCTGGTCACTCATAAGCTAGAACGTGATTGATCGACAAAAACAAAAAGCTAGCCCTATTAAAAAACAATGGTTTTTGTAGTGTGTGTTGCATCAAAGGTTGTCCCTAAGATTGGTCGTTAAGAAAACTGATTTAAGTAAAGTTGTTGAAAACCTTATGTAAATGAACTGGTTAATATGACAAATCAAATAAAAATAATATTTATAGCGGTCTTTTGGCTCTGTCAAATCTACTTTATTGTAATATGAATACTATACCTCATATTATAATGTCTGTGGAACGGTCTTTTGCTTCCTCTACCCTTCCCTTCCCTCCCCTACGCTCTACCTTCGAGGTCACAGGCCAGCTTTTGTGTGAACAGCTATACTATATAAGTAGCTCAAGAAAAATGATACTTAGACATTATATTGCAATTTAGAAACGTCAAAATAATACAAACACAAAACAAACACCATTTGGTAAAATCATTATAAAAACAGATTTAATAATAAATTTATAAAATCTGTAATTTAGATGTATTTTTAAATTCCTTCTATTAGCTCACACTCTCCTGATGTATTTGTTGTACAAATTTTCAATTGTTAATAAAATACGTTTTTATTCATCCAATTAAGTTCAAATACATTTTTTTTAAACCTATAGTGAATGACAATTGATGTTATTACAGTTTTCAAATATTTATTCAATAATTATAAAATTTGTGATGTTCAGCCAGATTCGAACTGAGAATCTTCATGTTCGAAGTCTAGCACGTTTTGGCACTGCGCCAACTTTTCAAAATCTATAAATTTATCTGAATGTTTTCCCCATCTGGATGTCATCAAAACTCATCAACCTCAAACTATTGTCTTGGTTAACACACAATTTCATAAATAGTGCTCTAGGGTAACTAAAATATAAATTTTCTTTGTTAACATCAGTAGGAATTTACTTAATTTTTTTGTATGTTACTTGTTTTCACTTAACCTATTTAATGAGTTTTCGAATGTAGAGATTCTTTTCACATTGTTTTTTTTTCTTGAAATTTAAAGACAGGTCACATCTAACAATAAAAGAAAAAGGCTAATCATAAAACCTGGTAAGTAAATTTTTTTGGGGTATTTATTTGTAACATGACTCTTCATTGAAGTAAAAAATTACATGGGATAGACTGGATATGCAAACTTGCAACACAAGTTCTTTGTCTAACTCCATTTGTGTATGATTTTATACTTACATTCTTAGCCTTTATTACAAAAAAATTCTACAAAAATTTATAAAATGGAGGGGAAACTGTTAAATACAATATTTATATTTGACAGTACAATGTATTGTTTAAAAATATTTAGCATAAAACTATATTTGCTCTACAGAGAGAATTATTGCCAAATTGAAGTGTAACAAAATAGGATCGCACATCTCTATCGAAAAGTTCTAATATAAGAAATAAGCATTTAATAACATCATGCCAGTGACATGGAAGCATAATGATTTCTTACACCAACACAGTATTTTGTATAGCAGGGTATAATAATTATTGACACCTCCAACGTATTTATTGTACTAAACCATACACAGGTTTTTCTAACTCCTAAAAATTAAGGAAATGTGGTGAGAATTTCCTTTTGCCTCTCTATTTGGTTGTGGTAATTTGGAAATCCATGACTAAATTCATAAACATGGTAAAATAAATATATTAAAAGGTATGTTTTGAAAATCAATTAAATTTATCTAACTAAATATATAATTTATATATTTTTACTTCACAGTAGCCTTTAATGGCCAAATCTTGTGTGTAGAAAACAAAGATTCAGAAAAAAACTTTCTTTTTTTGACACAACTAAAACAAAACGATAGTAGTTTTGGTTTAAAACAAACTGACATTATACAATTAATAGATAGTATTTTAATTTTTACTTGTAAGACATAACTATTTTCAGAGCAAAATTTAGTGACAAAAATAAAGTATTTTACAATACGGTGGGCAATGTCTAACTCAACTGTATCTCACCTAGGCCATATGTTTCAATTAGTGTCTTTACACTAAGAAAAAGACAGCCTGACCTATTACTGACAAATTGGTAATAATCAAGACTCTTTTTATGATATAGACACACTAGAAAATTTATTTTCAATGCAATATATTTTCATTTTACATATATTTTGGATGCAATATATTTTGATCCTTTGTCAATTGGGAAAAACACCAATATTTCCAAATGTCACAAGACACATTTTATTATTGACAAATCTATAAACCTTATAGATTTATGGTTTAACTTTAACACATCCATATTTATAAGGAAATGAATTAATATATTTGTGGTGACAGCAGGGCATTCCAAAATGTGATTGGAAGTGAGTTGGACTCCAGGGCAGTTTTTGCAATGGATATAATTTTGTTTTATCTGGATGATGAATCTTCATGCCCTTGTAATGGTCAGTTCAATTGGTATGGCAATTCTTATCTTCTTAGTTCTGAAAGGTTTTAATCTGGGATAAGTATTTTAATTATTTTTTTGATATAACAGCCATCGAAAGAAATGAAGTTGCAAGTACCAGCATGTTGGATAGTCGTGTTTCAGTATTCAAGGCTTTGGTATTCAGTGGCAAAACATTCCTAAATTTAGACCATCCGCAGGGAAGGCTATTTATATGTGCAGAGCAAAATTTACATTTTTAACGTATAGTATAGCAAGTATATAACTATTTATATTTACGAGCTTAATACCCTTAAATCATAGGATCCATTTTGGTTGTTAGGCTACTTGAAAGGTATAAGACTGCCTAGATAGGTCTGTTATATAGGAAGGAGCAATAAAGAGATTTGGGTACTTATATATTATACGGAGGTCACTATTCTACATATGTTATTTAAATGTCGTAAAAATGCGCATTGCCCACTATCAAAGCAATGCGTATAAAAGTAACCAAAAACAAGCTATATTGATAATTATTACTTTTGTTATTGCCACAGAAAGTCTATTTTATATACCTATATTGAAATATACCCACGAAGTATCCAGTTAGGATAGATTTGGTTGTAATTTTATATGCTTAACCACACAAATGTACACATGTAAGGCTAGAATAGAGATCATGTGAAAAAGTATTGCTCCGCAGAAGTAGATGTCTAATTAGGTAAATTTGTATAAAATTACAACAAAATCTATCCTGACTGGACACTTTACAGGTATATTTTAATATACGTGTATAGTAATGTATAAATTTACAACCAAATCTATCCTAACTGGAGACTTTATAGGCATATTTAAGTATATGTATATGCAGTACCTCATTCCGGTGATATGAGGACGTAGTACTTATACTCTCCATTGAATTTTTTACCCAACTTTAATTTGATAAAAAATAACCTCCCGTGTAAAAATTAAAATTTGCTATGCATATGGCCTTAGGACATGGTTTTATGTAGTGACTTTTGGAGCCTGTTAAGAAAACTCTCTATACAATAGTGGCCTCTTTATAATACGTAAGTAGTAAGATTTTTAAGATTATTCTGTTTCCTAATTTGGTGATTGAGGTTGTAATTATGTTTTCCAGATGGAAAAGTCATTTGAGCAAAGTCTGAAATGGATTAATGAGAAGATCTTTGATGTGGTTAGAACTTGAAATAATTTCTCAATATTTAGTTCAAACTCTGCAGACCAGAATAGTAATCTGTAAATAAGAAGAATTTATTGTTTCATTGTAGGTTTAGCATAATCTTTTAATTCTTTGTTTTGGGGAAAATTCATCTACCTCACCTTTATACATGTTGTATTATTCTCTCATATTCACCAAAATAATTTTATTGCACTTTCAAACAAAATAATTATGAAATATTGAACAACGAATGTACGTAACACAGATATGCGCATTTAATGATTTAAGTAAAATTTGTTTGGTAAGACAACAGTATACTCTTTTTTTTTTTAGAAGACACAATTTTAGATATATCTTTGTAACTATCGAACAAAGATTCAGTGACACTAACCATTGCTTCTTTAACTACAGTACAGTCTCACTAATCCGGACTTGATGGGACCGGACCCTGTCCGGATCAACGAAAGTCCGGATTAGACGGAAAAAGCCAAGCAAATGCATACAATATGTGTTTTAGGCGGGGAAACATATTGAAATTGTAGTTTTAGTGAAATTGAGGCCTAAATATAGCTATACAGTACAGTATTTCATAGCTTATTTAGCAAAAATCCTGTAATTGTAACAGAAAAGGTATGACATGAATAAATATCAACGCATCTTTCTCGTTGAATAAATGTATTCACATAAAGTTATTTACACTATACTGTATAAACGCACAAAAAACTCAAACAAAAATGAAACCGAAACAAAAATAAACTTTAAAAAACTTAGTGAAAAAAGTCCGTAATGTTCTTTTGTTTTAACTATGAATGACGTCGTTTCACAGTACGATCTCGTAGGCGTTTCAAGGTCAGTAGCTCCGCAGTTGACGTATCAGTTTGTTTCTCAAAGTAGGTCATCAACCCCTCCAACATTGCAGCCGCCCCATCATGAGTTGGGCTGACCGGTTCGTCTGTGTAGTCTTCCTCTTCCGAGCTGACATTTTCTGCGTTTGCAGTGCACACCGTGACGATTGAGCACTTGATAACCAATGCCATTATCACTAATAATCCACTCGGAAATATCAGTGTCTTTCAACTCGGCCCAACCCTCCAATTGTTGAAAAATCTGAACAAATTCCGCGTCGTCATTAGTAGGTTGACTGTCGGTTTTTTCACTTTCCTGCGGCATTTCAGGCCACAATTTTTTTCAGCTCTTTTGGAGTGTAGACGGTTGAATTTCCTCCCACGATTCTGCATCCATATAAATGACTTATAAATGCCAAATAAAGTCACTTTTTTAAGAATTAGCTGGATCTGCTTCTTGTGGTTACAAAAGCGATAAAATTAACTTTTTCCTATATCGCCGTTTTATCGCCTCTATCACGCCTTGGTCCATCGGCTGAATGAGAGCCGTGACGTTAGGAGGGAGAAATTTAACAAAAATATCACCATGACGCAATTCTTCATTTGGGTGGCATGAGGCATTATCAATTAGTAAAACCCCTTTTCGAGGGAGTTTTTTTGTCTTTTAAAAACTTTTCTGTTGTTGGAACAAAGTTTTCAAAAAACGTCAGTCCTTAAAAATTTGACTGTTCATCCACGCTGATTTTTGGAACTTGTATTGGGCCGGTAGAACTCTTAAATTTACATTTTTAAAAACCCTAGACTTTACGGATATTCCTATCACCAAAAGTGAAAATTTTAGATCGCCAGAAGCGATTTACTGCAGGGCAGCAAAGTCATACGTTCTTTCTTAACTTTATGGCCTTTTGCTACTGAATCTAATTTGGAAGCTAAAGTTTTTTTTGGGAACATTTTATAATTTAATCCGGTTTGGTCAACGTTGAACACCTGACAAGGTTGTAAGTTTTCATCTCTGAGAAACTTGCCAAATTTGTCTTTGAATTTTTCACTGGCATCACAGTCACCTGACAAAAGGTTACCACTTATTCCGAGTAGACGGATGCCGTGTCGTTCCTTCCACCGTGACAGCCAACCCACACTGGCAGTAAAACTAGGGCCTCCTTTTAACTTTTCATTCAGTTTCAGCGCGATCGTTTGCAAATTTACACCCGATAATGGAACACCCTGTTCCCGTTGGCGAAACCAAACATACAAAGCATCATCTAAGGTTTGGTTTTTTGGTTTTTTTAAAGTGCTTCTGCCGCCTAAACATTGTTGTTTCTCCAATCGGAAACAGTTTGTTTTCCCACGCCTAACTCTTTTGCAATTCACCTCCATCAATACGAAATAAAGCTTGGAGTTTTTATTCCATTGTCACTGTCACTGACTTACGTTTAGTCGCCATTTTCACTGATCATTGAACGAGACGTAAATAAAAAACACAGATCAATATCGCACTAGAATTAAATGACAACTGAGCAGAAATCTTGCGAGAAGCAGTAAAGGTGGTATCCGTCCGACAACACAACTGACCTGACGCAGACGGATAGACTGTCTATCCGTTTAGTCAGCGGTCCTTTATCTTTCGTTTATCGCAAGATGTCTCTGATGTCACGTGCGTTGTAGTGTTGGGAGATCTAATGTGAATATATTTTTTCAAAGACGTTTTTCCTACTTTAATAGGCAAAAGAAACAAATAATATGGTAAATTCATATTTTAATAAATAAATTATATTATATGTCTATTAGAGTAGAAAAACCCCTTTGAAAAAAAACAAATATATACGTATAAAAATAAATATTTTTGTGGACGGCAGACTGATTGTGCACTGTAAAATACTATAACTAAACAAAAGTTTGGGCCGTCCGGATTAGCCGGACGTCCGGATCATCGGAGACCGGATTAGCGAGACTGTACTGTATATTCCCATCATGTTTTTGTTTTGAGGTAACTCAACTCAGATTTTGTAAAAAGGAATTGTTACAATAAATGGCTGCTACAATCATTTAAATACATGTTGTTGCAGTGTTAGTTTATTTTTAAGACCTTGTTTTATCCTTGCTTCTTTACATTTCAAAGGGAATTCACCATTACATTCGTTATAATTTATGAAAAAATGTTGCTCTTTCTATGTATAAAGATGCTATCATCACACAACACACCCACATACTTTCCCCTTGTTTCCCACAAAACAGCACTGATCTTCCAATTCATTACTAAAAATGAATGTTCATTGTTGTTTTGCCATTTGAGAATCATAATACCAATTTATAAAACACAATAAAATCACTGTTTGTGCCCACACTGTTATAACATAACCTAAAACTCAACTGAGAGACTATTGTCTATTCATCTCTTTATACAACAGCTGAAATATCTGTTTCTTGAA
Source organism: Prosapia bicincta (assembly GCA_036971475.1). Taxonomy (NCBI): domain Eukaryota; kingdom Metazoa; phylum Arthropoda; class Insecta; order Hemiptera; family Cercopidae; genus Prosapia; species Prosapia bicincta. The sequence goes on along the minus strand of JBAIZL010000004.1, from coordinate 140,570,240 downwards.
ATATTTTCTTAAACTGACACACCGTAACTGATTTATAATACACGTTGTTCTTTAAAAAGGAAGGCAGCAAACACAAATGAAGTGATACTCTTGGAATTGATTAAAATTACCATTCATTTTGAAGTCATTATATCTGCTTTGTAGAAAACAATAGAAGCTAAAAGGGTTACTAACAACAGTACAAGGAACATGTCAGGGTGTGGTCCAACGTAAATAGAACCAAAATATAAAGTCTTTTACTATAAATTTAAAATGTTTCCGAAATGCTTAAACTTGAATTCAGCATAATTACACAAAAATACTACCATAAACGCCAGTGAAGTCCTTGTTGGACAGGCCTGCAGTAGGGGATTGATTATCAGAACATCATTATTCAAACCTTTGAACAACTATATAGAATAAATTTTTTGTCACCAAAATACGGTATTTATAATGTGAAAAAATAAGTCAAATTAAAAATAATAAACATGTTCGCTACTGCAATGTCAATAACTATTAGTATAGACCAGCTGACTCACATACGCACCGTCAGATCTCTGTTCCTGAACCAACGTCCCACATATATGCCGCTCGGGGTAGTTGAAATGAGTTGACGACTTGTATTTGGGACAATGTTTGCGTGTTACTCTTATTCCTCTGACAAATCAGTGGTTTATTTCTTGATATATTTGTATCAGTCTATATGCATGACTAGTGCTAATGTGGGACATTTAATCTCTCAGTTATTCTAAGTGAATGAAGTCGAAAATATAGTTGACACCCTTGTTTATTCCTTCGTGCCACTGCAGCAGTTACTGTTTTGAATGACCACATTTTCACTAGGTTTACTCTAAATGACGTTTATCACAAGAGATGAAGCCGTGTAACAATTGATGGATGCATTTGTAAATATTCTATACTGTATATGGAACTTAAATGTAAACATATTTTGTCTCTGATACAATAATATTTATATTGTCTGTATTTCTTCGATACGGTATGTAGCCTGTAAAAGCAATCTGTCTAGCATGACCAGCCAAGACGAAATAGTTGTTTTTTTTTTTACAAAAGCCTATTTTACATGTATGCATTCTTATTTCCAATATATATTAAACCTCAGTTCTGTTTTATGTAAGTAGCAAAATTTAGTATGTATTTTATTAAATTTTACTACATTTTTTAAATTTGGTTTTCATCAAAAGCCTGTTTGGATTTGAGGGATTCCACTGTAATAGTTCATACGTGGGATTTTCGTGCTACAGACCGACCAGCTCATATATATGCCATCCCAAAAAACACTAAAAACAAAAATATACATTCAACAAACATACGTCTACGGTTTTTATCTAGTGTAATAACTTATTACAACAACATTTCAGTTTTGGTATATAACGAAGGTCAGACTCACAACTATTACAGTCTGTGTGCAAAAATCGAATTCTTACCGCCAGTCTCTTGTGAAAAACTAGACAATATGTGGCGCTTGGTAGCGAACATGTTAAGTTGACTATACTAAATGTTAACTCTATTTTTCCACACTAAAAGTCAAAACTGTCCGTCCGCCCTAATCAACATTCAAAATTCTTACAATCTAATCTTTAGACTACTTTACTACATTAAAATAGCATTTTTGAAATCTAGAGTTAGTATTAGCCTTTATTTTCTTATTAGGTATTCCTTACAATAATACTGCCTTATTAACAGAATACAGTACTCTATACTCAATAATTTTTAATAATCAGACCAGCTGTGATTTTAACTAAGTTGTAATACCAATGCTCTAGTATATTTTACTTCAAAAATTCTTACTTTTAATGAAGTCCCTTATAGAAGACTTTGCACTAATAACAGGTTTCCCCACTTTGATTCTTTTTGATTTCTGTTTCACGAGAAGTTCTGGTTCTTTCCATTCATTTAATTTCAGAACCTCCAATCTGTCATATTTCTTATTCAGATCCTCTACCTAAAAAAATAATCATCATAAAAACAAAAGTATAACAAAGAATTGATTTTATTTTATAACAATATACTGGCTTTCAAAGTTTTGTAAGCTTAGTTTGCACTGAAATGAGAAGTGAGTTGGGGAGTACAAAAAGCTGTGGAAGTGACGACTCACATTAGATGATCCATGACTTGTTCCATTGACTTATTCTATTGCAGCTTTCAAAGATAACGGAGCGTAGCCCTTACGATTATATATTTTTTTAAATACATTTAGTTTAAATTATGAGCGCCACTATTTTGCCAAAGAGACTTGTTTTCCATTGAGGTATTTTTAGGATTGAAAAATACTGTTTTTGTCGATACACTAATCACTGTCAAACTACTACAATGTTAACTGAACTGTTTCCAGTGTTATGAATTCCATTGAGTCATCTGTCAAATCTCCCCTTTGCTACCCACACTATTATTTCTCCCACCATTGTATCTCTAACAAATCCTCTTACTGCACATATGCTTACAAAACTTTGATGGCCTGTACATGTGTGGCTCTTTTATTTTATACCAATATTGTTACAATAATTTTTGATGATATTAAATGCAGTATATTTAATATTTTATTTAAGAATGCTCAAGCCTGATATTGTAATAAAATGTATGCAGAAATTTATAACAGAAAAAGCTATTACAAAAATTGAAAACCTTATAAATCTGTGACATTTAGATATTTATACACATCTGTGGTTCACTTCAGTCTTTTCTTTTTTCTTTTTTAATTGAGATTTTTTATCAAAATATTTCAATAGTGTGTTGAGTTATTTATATGTGTCTATTTATTTATTTATTTCCAAGATATTGCAGTTTTGGACTATTGCCATTAGGTAAGTCTGTCAGTTTCCTATCTAGTCCAAAAATTCCCAAACAGATATTTAACATAGACTTAGAAAAGTTGTGTACTTATATAACCTTTAAAGCTTTTTTATTATTCTTCTAAATTAATCTTCCATGGCGTTGAATGCCATAGCGGTCACCGGTGACCAACACTGTATTGTTGCATAGGCCCCTGTGGTCACCAGTGACCGACAATGTAGACCTAACTTTTGATCATCACACAATTCTGCCGGGCACATTCACGTTGTATTTAATCATATGAGGTGTCCAACACAGCGTCTGTATGTGTTCCTGCAACTTGGGGTTCAGAAACATTTTTTTTCCTACAAGACTATAATTATTCGGAAACCAGAAGATCAGAATTACAAGGAAATAGTTTTTATTTACATTTTTTTGTAAAACTAGATTACGTTTTAAAATAGTGTTACATTTAATTTGATCCATAAAAAAATTCACCTAAAAAACTGAACAATTCGAAAATTAGAAACTAAAAACTTTAATTGAAAACGCCTATCTCCAACTTACAAAATCATATAAAATTCATAAAAACAGCTTGAATTAAAACATACTAAAATTAAAATTTTGTGTCTATAGAATAAGTGAGAAAAATCCAGTAGCTTTATTATTACAAAATATCTATAATATTGTGAAAATACGTTATAGTACATATTTATGCTTAAATTTATATTAAAAAAATACAATAAAAATGTTAGAATTTTAAATTTATTTGGAAGATTGGCCTTGGACGGGGAATGCTTTGTAAACCCGACAATGTCACCTAATAGTATAAATATTTACGTTGCGTCATGACGGTCAATGGTGTACTACGACATTATAAAATAAACTAGTTTTAATGAATAAACACACTAGAATACAAACTATTATTGTTTTGTGATTATTTAAACAAAAAGTTTTTAAAAAAATTGTTTTTGAACATTATCAAAAAACTGGTTAGCAGTCAATGCGTTAAATTGTTTATATAAACGAACAAAACTATAAAAAAAAATACATTGAAAATTTGATAACAGGTATTACATATTTTAAAGGGTGCAGTTATTTTTATATCACGTGTTGAATATTTTGTAGTTAGTTAAATATTTTGCGACAAATGTAGGTATGCTAATGACTCAACTTCACATTATGGATTTGTGGTATTACCAGTGTGTCACAACCAGTCACAGTTTGCATGAAATGTCTATTTTTGTTGTCTGAATGTCTTGTTTGATGGTCAAAACTAGTTGGCACAGTTTCATTACATATCTCGAGAATATTGTCAATGAATTCAAATGTTATTAATGAGATTGAACCACACCCATGTAGATAATTTGAAATTTCAAGAAATTAATGAAAGTTAAGTAGTGATGAAGAACATTTAAATGGTGTGTTCCATATTTAACTGCAGTAAGCAAGTTATGAATTAATATAAGTGTTACACTCCCATAAATAATACTCACTGTCAATAATCTGCATTCTTTATGAGACTATCTTTACTACTACATACAGTGACAACTATCATTTAAATAACTTAATATACACACCTGCAAAAACATCATATCCCAGAAACCGTTCAAATCATCCACTGTTACTTTGATATTTTCGATATCAGCTTCATGTTGTTCTATTAGATTTCGGAACTGTTGAAATTTATCTCGAGTTAGTAGTTTTGTTTGTCCAACTACTAGATCAATATCATCTATAATATCTAGACTCAGATTTTCTAATCTGGCAATTTTTGCCCAATCTTCAGCGAGTGTTAGTAGTCTTAAAGTTTCTTTATTTAATCTCGATCTATAAACAACGAATCTAAATTAAAATTCTGGAGCATAACCAAAAAAATAACATACTGAAAATACTAATAATGCTAACATCTCTTAATATACTGAATATAATCTTATGTTAAACCTTAACTTAATTTTGAAAGTCTTCTATTTATATAATGTAAAGAGAATACATTATGCACTCTTTACAACAACTTCTGATACAATGAACACCTCGTAATAACGATTTGATATACTGCCTCCCTACATATTAACATTGATTTTCTAATACTAGCTCGTGATATACTAACAAACGCAGTTGGAGCAAACTATGAATTATATTTAAACCCATTAAAACGAACTTGGAATTTAGAATGAAATTGGGTAGTTGATCTACATTAATATTAGAGAATGTGACTCCACCTTTCCAAGAACGTATGGTGTTTAGTTTTAAAGTAAAATTAGATACTTTATGGGAATAGAAATATTCTAGGAAATGTATCAAAGAAACAGCTCCAACATTTCCAGGAACTTTAGGCCAATAATCCCTCCCTTAGTCCACAAAAACAGTGATGTCTAGGTTCTTCGCTCTTTGTTCAGTTCTCAGAACATGCAGTTGAGTTTAATGTTAGATGATGTTAACCTCTACATCTACAAGTTTAAAATGTGAATCTATTTCAATCGAAGAAAATTTAAAAAGATAATTCAATACTGACATTGATAAAAGAATTATAAACAGAAAAATTGTTTCAGCAAAAATGCGATTTCAAAATCTACACTTTCCCCTATTGTATTTTCAGATAAAATTCTTCTTTAGCATGAATGACCTTCCCACTTATGTATAAGCAATTTCTATGTCGCATTAATTTGTAGACATAAAGTACATTCGGGAATTTTTGAAGCGAGGGCTTCAAAGAAATTAAGATTTACAGTAATATTATATATAATAAAACTATAATTAAACTCAGAGTTACTTGGATAGTTCAAAAAATAGTTGCCAGTGGAATGTTAGTTTTTTAAAGAGTTTTAGATTTAACCTTCCTTTCACGTTCTTAATATTTTGGTAACATACATTTCCAATTTTCACTAACAAACTTTAATTTTTATAAAAAAAAAATTAAGGAGCTGTTTGTTTCTCAGAGAGAACTATGTGAGCCGTGTTACATGAAAATAAAAAGTACTTTAGTCCTTTAAAGCCAATTTTTTAAAAATTTTAATGTACAAAATTTTATGAATTCAAATCAACTTAATTTAACCCTTAGCTCACTGAATATGAAATAGAATATCACTGCTGGTACAGAATTAGTGAGTAAATATAAATTTTTTATTTGTTTCAAGCGCTATTTAAATCAAAATTCTTACATGTATGTAAAAATTAAACAATTTTTGTTCAGCGGTTTATACATTTCATACAGCCTAAAAATATTCAATATGTTTTTTGAGTATGATAAATTTTAAAGCATATTTTTAGCGTAACATGAGTTTAGATACAGGTTTTACATTTGTAACAAATGTACAAATTCAGTAGATAACATACACACAGGATGCAAAAACAAAAACACACCAAGCTCTGGCAATAGTGATTGGTTCAATAGCTTTCAAGTCAAATGAACATGTACAATCTCCGTAAAGGCTGCCTGTTGCTATGGTAATCCAGTGTAGGTGTCACTTCATACCAGACCTACACTATCCAGCAACCTATTTGATTACTTTTTAAACTTTAGTAGGATAAAAATATTGAAATTTGTAAATGCGAGATATAGTGTTATACGAGTTTATTGAAAATCTAACTTGAGCATGCTAAAGGTTAACTTTACTTCTTGAAACAGGCATCCAGCATCAGGAGAAGTTGGTGACCCGATGTCCAAAATAAACAGCTGCCGCTAGTGCCCTGTTTTGGATCAGCGTTTGTCAGAATCGCATGCGCAATGCTTCTCCGAGTTTTAATTTCAGCTTTTCTCTGTGAGGACTAGCAATTTATGATGCAAGTTTTCTACTTCAGCATGACATCTCTGGCACATTGAGCTATCACTGAGATTGAAGCGTTGGAGGAAGGCCTGAGTAACAATATGGCCCATTCGATCATATGCTGCGAACCCAATCGTGGATCTTGGTTCGTCACAATAAAATGATGGGCTTGTGGGTTTCCTCTGAATGTTAAATAATGATCTTCACGTAGGTTCCAATCTCCAGCGTTTAGCCCACTTTTCCCGGAACACTTGTTGGTATCATTAGTATAATTTGCTAAGGGTTAACAAATAGTGTTTTTTACATATTCCTCCAAATTTACTGAAAATAATTTGTTTTGTACAAGGTAAGTTTCCAAGTAAAGTTTTGAAATTACAAAAAAGAACAATTTTCTTAGCAGTATTATTTCTACATTTAAAACTAATTTTAAATTAAAAGGTCTGTACTTTAATCTAATATACTATATGATTGTCTCTAACATTAAAGGCCATATTATAATGTGTGACTAATTTTTGGATACCATCCTTATAGAAGTTTGCCACTTGATTTTATGATTGCAAAAAACAAGTTCTTTTTTACGTCATCAAAAACGTAATGCTCACCACCCAGATTATTCTTTAAATCCAGGAAGTTATGGTAATCTCTTGGCAAAAGAACAGGACTGTATAGAAAGGAATTAAGTTGTTCCTAGTGAAATAATCAAAACAGATTTTGAATTTGATTAGCTCCATGTGGACAAGCGTTGTCACAAAGCAAAAGAATTTCTTTACATAACATTTGACGCTTTATGTTTTGGATTACACATCACAGTTTTTTAAGGTTTCACTTCAAGGAATGAAATGTACTCACACTAAGAAACAAAATATTTGAACGCAACACCATTATTCCTCTCTCAAAACACAAGTCAAAAATGATTTTTCAAGCTGAAATTTTTTGCCTGATCTTAACTTTCTTGTTCAACAATGTTGAACATAGCCGTTCTATAGATTACTGTTTTGATTCCAGGATAATGAAACCATCCATGTTTTATCACCTGTGACAGTTTTGGTTTATAAATTCATCACCTTCCTTATTGTGCCACTCTTGTGACTCATACTTTTGAGATGTAAGTTAACATTTTCAATATCTGTAACGTTGGTAATTATGATTCTGTACTCATTTTTTTATTTTATTCTTTCTACACAATCAATGGCTGAAGACTTTTTGTTAACATTCATTCACAGATTCAAAATCTTCTGCAAGTATATGTTTGAGTATCATTTAAAAATTTTTATAGCTCTTGCAAGATAAACATTTTTGTTGTTTTAGTTGAAAGAATGATAAATCATGTAATACTCTTTTTACATGATGTTGCTCTTTAGTTTTTCTGCCTAAATATTACAAACACTTAATTACAAAATGTTTTAAATGTTTGAACTTGCCTTTCTCTGCTTCAAAAACTACCATTTCTTTATATAAAAAATACAAATCACATATCAAAACCTAGATGGGTTATAATTATATGCTTTGATTAACTGTAGGTCTGTAATATTAATTGTACATTATTTATGCAACTGACTTTTGAAATGTTGGACCGTCATCAGGTTCTTCCGGATCAGGCATATCTCGTAGACTAATCTTCTTTCTTGCAGGATTTATTGCATCTGCAAAATAAAATTTACTATATAAGAATATTAGAAAAAGCTTTATGCAAACATATGCCTAAAAAATAAGCATATTAATCTATTTTCAGAAGTGTACACATGTCGCTAGAGTTCACACAGATCTGAACGCTAGTATGTTTACAAATCTCATTGATGTTTAACTAAATTTATAGTACTTGAAAATGAAAAATCCAATGGTACGAGTAACTACTACGTAACCAATATATCTGCAATATTTAACAAATATAATCTGTACTTGTCTTACTGTATATTTTGAAATATTATAGAGCTCGTACTATCATTTTTAAACATTTGTTTTAAAAATGAACTTGTATGAACTTGACTCAACAAAAAAAACCTTAATTCAATCATCTTTTTCCTTTGATAAACCTCTAATAGATTTTAGAATATTTTTATAGTTAATTTTTGTTGCTAAATTATTTTTTCATATAAGCATGTGGAGTTTATTCAATTCACACTATTCTATAGTAGATTAAGAACACGACCTCTCTAGGGTCACGATTGGTACTTCGTATAAAGAAATTTTTGTCTTTAAACAACTGTCTGCATATACATTAAATACATTTTAAATGATAAAAGAAAACATATTTTACATTAATGAAATTATAATCCTTACTTTAAATTGTTTTAGAAAAATGTTACACCCTCAATTGCCGATTACAATTAGTATATTTAAAAAATTACTTTCATAACTTGTAAGTTAAAATAACTTGTAATTTTAAAAATACAGTAGAACCTCCGTTATCCGGGGTAATGACGGGTTTGGGGGTGCACGGATAATCGAAAACCCCGGATAATGGAAATACATTATTTTATTGATTTAATGTGATAGATAAGAAGGATAATTTAAAAAATCACTTTTATTAAAAAACAAACGTTTTTTCACATATGTACATACCTATGTATATTAAATTATGGTACATATGTATGTATACAAAACTATGTATGTACAATAAATAAAATATACATATTTACATACATATGTATGTATGTATAATGAATGTACAATACTGTTTTACATACCTATGTACATATTGAATTTTCATTTGGAGAAAAAATCAGTAATTTTAGTTTGTTTATTAAAAATTTCTTTTCTAATATCAGTTCTTATAGCCCGTAGCAAGAGAATTCTGTCATAATCAGCGTTCTCCTGTTCAAAATAATTTAGTAGAAGTTCTGTTGCCTCCAATGCTTGGTTGTGTTTTATTGTTTTTCTTTCTGTAACAAATAGCAAATTCTCGTTCTCATCATTCGAGTTTTTGTAATCAAACTGCGACGAAGTAGATGGCCCATCTTTTCTGTGGAGATTTGCTATTTCGTTGTCACTCAGTTGTTCGAATCCCTCTTCGTCTCTGTCATTTTCCAGCCAGTTTTTCATGTCATCCCTATGAACATGAACGAAATCCGGGAGAGCTTTGGAATTTTCAAGAAATGATTCTGTTTCCAGTTCTTCTGAGGTTTCTTGTACATCATCTTGTTCCAATATTTTCCCCCATGAAAGTATCAATGTTTTGGAGGGTAAATTTACCCAGGCTTCACAGACTGAAAAGATGGTCCACTTTTTTAAAATTTCTTTTATTGAATCTTTGCTGTTATTCTCTTCAAGGAGAAATCTCAGGAATATTTTTTTGTACCTTCTCTTTAAACTGGATATTACCCATTGATCCATCGGTTGGATCAGGGATGTGACGTTTGGTGGAAGATAATCAACAAAAATTTGTCCATCTTCAGTTGTCAAAGTCGACTCAGCTGGGTGGGAAGGAGCATTGTCGAGTAATAAAACAGCTCTAAGAGGTAGACCTTTCTTTTTCAAGTGGTGACGCACTGAAGGTACGAATTTATCTCTAAACCACGACGAAAAGATTGTTTGGTTCATCCAAGCTTTTGGATGGTTGTAATAGTCACAAGGAAGACATCTTATTCCAGTTCCTTTGAATGATCGAGGTGTTTTCGCTTTTCAAATAACAGTTAATTTTAATTTATGATCTCCTGAAGCATTACAACATGTCATAATTGTAAGCCATTCTTTGCTAGTTTTGTGACCAGGAGCATATTTTTCGGATTGAGCAGCTAAAGATTTTTAAGGAAGCATTTTCCAAAATAATCCTGATTCATCAGCATTATAAATTTGATCGGGAGTTAAATTAAATTTTTCCACTAGAGTTAAAATTTTCAATAAATAAAGTGGCTGAAACATTATCACCGCTAAGACTCTCCCCTTGAATAGCCAACTGCCTGATACCGTGTATTTTTTTGAATTTGTGTAGCCATCCTTAAGAAGCAGAGAATGGCTCCTCAATTTTCAAATTTTCATGAAACCATATAGCCTTTTCACTTACCATTGGCCCGAAATAGGAACTGCCTCAGCATGTTTTTGAATGAACCATTGGTAGACGGCTTCATCTAGTCTTTTAATGAAGATTTTTTTCATTGTTTTCCGAAGACACATTGCACCGATGATGAGACGAAATCGGAAATATCTTTTTTCTTCTTTAAAATATCACGAACAGTTTGCTCACCAATTCTTAATTCACTGGCCAATTTTTTAACACTTTCACCTTTTCAACACGTTTTTTTTCTGCAACATTTCGTAAGATGTAGTTTAAATGGAGACTAAAGCGTGCTTTTGTGTGAAATTGTTTTTGTTCTGTAGGAACAGGCCTGAAGGAGTTTCTGAGAAAGTCGTTAAACATTTTTGTTCCTAGAAAGTTTGAATAGGTCGATGTTGACGAAGCCCATTTGTACGAAACCACTTGCCATGTTTTTCTATTTATTTTATCTCATTGTATATTTACTTGAGTAACAATTATGTATTTAACTGTTAAAAATAAAAAATGATCTTTCATATTCATTATTTTCATAATAAACATTAGCCAAAGGTTATAAGCAATATAAACTAAAATTTAAACCTAGAAAACGACCGATGTAAACAAAACGGTTATAAAATAACTGATCTAATTGAGGTAAGGAATAAGGCTTATTTTAACCTTGTTATAAGTACCTCCTAAATTGCATAATAATAAAGTGAATTACAAAATGTGCAAAATATATTGTGTATAAAACACTTTATGTAAAAAAAAATTTTTTTTAAATAAGCTTTTTGTCATCACGGTTAATTGGAACCCCGGATAATGGGGGTCCTACTGTAGTTAAATAAGCTTTTTGTCACCCCGGTTAATTGGAAACCCGGATAATGGGGTCCTACTGTAGTTAAATAAGACATTGTTTATTTCTTTTAAAGGATAAAAAATAATTATTAGAAAGCATTAGAAAAGTATATCATGTTAACCTCTAAATGGCAATGGGCTACTTGAAATCCTGCCTAATAAAATAAATATACACCTTTGAACTAAATCATTGTACCAAGAATTGGATACCATTTCTAAATTATAAGTAATTATTTTAAGAAAATTATCAACTTGCTGGCGTGTTTCGAAACTGTTGTTTCATTGACGAAGCCTAAGCTGTTCAAAGTCCTAATTTTATTTAGAGTAGTGGTATACTTACTGCTACGGCGAGTTGATTTTTTTCCTCTTTCAGTCATTACAAAAGGACTTAAAACAAAGTCAGCAAGAGGTGATGTCTTTAGGTCTGTGTCTTTGAGGTCGTTCATGTTTAGTTCTGAAAATAAATTATTAAATGTATTATTTAATTTATTAAAATATTATGAAATAATTTCCATAGTTTAGGGAAATAAGAGCCAACTTGAAACTTTAATTTGTAACAATAAGCCGCAAACTAATTATGACACTTGCAAAATACATTTACACCTGATTTCATAAATGACACATCTAATCCACACATTAATTGTTAGTAAAAACACGCAATGTAGAGTGAAAAAAAGTGTATGGCCCATTTCCAAATATATACTTTTTCAGCAGGCATAGGCACACACAAAATTAATTTGGTCAACCTCACAATAGTTATGCCAGCTTCTTTTAGCAAATCATTTCACCTATTTAACACGTAAAACAAAGTTTTACTTCAAAACCTAGATTTTTATCAAACAAGCACCATGCCCATAAGTGAATACAACTAGGAGAAATGAACATAAAAATAATTTTGTTTACTCTTTTCCACCCCATTAAAATAAGAACTTCAGAAATATCCATACATCTTGTGGTATAAATATAACCAGCCACAAAATATTATGTTATTTACTTTAATATTTTCATTATTTTTTTTTTAGCACTCAAAAAGTGTGATTTTTACTCATAAAGTTTTAGAATTTAAAGTTGGTTTACTATTAGCTGTCAAGGTCTAATTGCTTTTTTCAATTTCTTCCATGATCGCAGGGATTGCAATCAGGGGGGAGTGATTTAATTATTTTTGTGGTATAGCAGTCATCAAAAGTTGTGATGTTGTGACTCGCAGCATGTTGAGCTGTTGGTCTATCCATATTCATAACTTTAACATCATGTCTGTGGCCATTCATTCTGATATTCAGACCATCCGTGGTCAGGGCTATGTACTGTGCTGAGCAAAGTTTACATTGTAGCTGGTATATGACATTTTTCGATGTACAATTATGATGACCCTGTATTTTGAAGACCATTTTTGTTGTTTGGCTGTTGAAACTATTTGCTGAGGGGTGTATTGGACACGTCTTGCATCTAAGTCTATTGCATGGGTAGGAGCCATGAGGAAGTTTGTGTGGTTTCTCTGCATCAGGGTCTGGTAGTTTAGGATGTACTAGGATGTTTTTCAAGTTGGGAGGTTGCTTGTACCAAATTTGCGGTGGATCGGTGAAAAGATTTTTGGTGTGGACGGAAGCTTGAAGAATTTTGAAGCCATTTCTCAATATCTTGATGAGTTTATGTAGACCAGGATGGTAGTCTGTTATTAAAGACAGTTTATTTTGTTCTGTTTGTGGTTTATGGTGAACCGAGGATTGTGCTGAATGAATTTGGTTTTCAATGAGTTTTTTTGGGTATCCTCTTCTCTGGAAGGCTGTTGATATCTTTCTATTAAAATCTTCCAATTTCCTATCATTCGAACAGATTCTCTTACCCCTGATTGCTTGACTGTATGGAATGGATCGTTTTATGTTTATTGGGTGGTTGCTGTCGAAATGGAGTAATTTTGGTTACATATGTGTTTGTTAGTGTAATAATACTATTTATTGTTTTCTATTCGTTATTGTGTATTAGTTTGTTTTTTATTATTTTTATGATTTCTTCTATCGGGATACTAGGGTACATGTTAATTATGTCGTAACTAATTATTTTTGTGTTGCTGCTTGTTTCTATGTTTTTTATTTTATTAATTAATTTGTATCCATTTTTTAAATTGTATGTGTTGTTCATATGTATTTTAGATCTTATTATTTTGTCTAATATTGTTGTGATTATGTGAGATAGGGGTGTTTTGAAATTTATTAGTGGTCTAAATGGTGTCTTGGGTTTGTGGATTTTAGATATGCCTGTTACCTAATATATAATCAACTGACCGAAAAGGGCCCTATCACATAAGATTAAAACTGCACATAGTAGTAGAATAATTGTTTACAATTAACAATAATAACTTTATAATGTCAGTGTAATAGAAAAATAATGGTCGTTAAATATCACAATATATATATACCAAAAACACAGGCGGATAAACTTAAAACTTATATAAGTAGATTTTTCAATATGCCTCTTATTCTTTGATATGTCCTTATGTATCTAGTGACCAAAAATGTATATTTAACAAAAATATTTCATTGCGAGCTATGTCAAACCATAGATGGCTAACTTATTAAATAACCAATAATAGAGTATTAGCTAAACTCTAACACAACTTATTCTTACCAGAAACAGATTTTTTCTCATTTCCGGGTGTTACATCAGAGCATGAAATAAAGCTATCAGTAACCATTGTCTGTAGGTCGATGTCCATAGGTATGTTAACAGTAGCAACTGCATCTTTAGTAGCAACATTAGTAGCATGACTGATTGTCCTTGAACCTGAAAATAAAACTTTTTTATTTTACTTGAACCAAATGTAAATTTTATGTACTTTAGTATATATAAATATTAATTAATAATAATTGAACCTAATTAACGTCTGTAAATTAAATTACTATGCCTTATATAAATTTGAAAAGTTAAATAGTAGCATACTTACTGTTGTGGCGAACTGATCTTCTCCTATTTTCAGATGTTACAACCGGGCTTGAAATGAAATTATCAAACGTTGGCTCCTGAACAATGGTGTCCATAGGTGTGTTTTCAGATGCAACTTCCTCCTTACTAATAACAGCTTCCGTAACATGATAGATCGTGCTTGGTCCTGAAAATAAACATTTTAATTTTACTTTAACCAGCTGTAAATTTTATGTACCAAAAGTATACATAAATATCATTTAAGTACTAAGCGTATTTCTAAACTAAGGGCTGTTTGTTTATAATCCCTCATAGTTCGTGTGCACGCCGCAACGAGCGCTTGCGTCATGTCCCAGCATGCCTTGGTAACAACTACGCTCAGTTACAGCTGTGTAGCTAACCTGTGCGTTGTGTTCTGTGCTTGCAAAATGTTCAAGGTTATCAAATTGCCAGCCCTTTGCGAAGTTCGTATGGTTATACGGTTTTTGTCGGCAAGAAACATGTCTGATGCATTAATTCACCGACAGATTTCTGAAGTTTACGGTGCTAATGCCATGTGTGAAGGAAAAGTGCGTAAGTGGGTTCGAGGCTTCAAAGATGGCCGCAAAAATGTCCATGATGAAACGCGATCTGGTCGTCCATCTCTAATGTCAGACGATTCGCTGGCTTCAGTTGAAGCGAAAATTCGTGACAACAGACGCTTCACGATTACTATTCTCTCACACGAATTTCCGGAAGTTTCGAGGTCGGTGATTTACAAATTTGTTCATAAAAAATAAAACTTGAAGAAACTGTGCTCGCGTTGGGTTCCTAAACTCCTGACGGAGGAGGACAAACACAAAAGACTCGAGAGTTCCTTGAATTTTCTGACACGTTATGACGAAAATGGTGACGACATACTGAGTCGAATCGTAACTGGAGACAAAACGTGGGTTTCGAATTTCACTCCCGAATCGAAACAACAAAGCATGGAATGGAGACACACGCAATCTCCCGTAAAGGTCAAAGCCAAACAGACTTTGTCACAGCGCAAGATCATGGTGTCCGTGTTTTGGGATAGGCATGGTGTCTGGTCGACTTTATAGAACGAGGAACAACAATAAATTCAGAAGCCTACTGGCAAACTCTGAGGAAGCTGCTCAGAGCGATTCAAAACAAGAGACGTGGCATGCTCACAAAAGGAATTTTGTTTCTGCACGATAATGCAAGGCCTCATACTGTCGCTCAGACCCGAGCTGCATTGGACTCTTTTGGCTAGGAGGTTTTGGACCACCCACCCTACAGCCCTGACCTTGCGCCGAGCGACTTTCATCTCTTCCGTTATCTTGGGCGGCAGCTGTTATGATGATGACGACAAATTCTTGGTTATTACTGCAGGCGGCAAGTTTTTATGAAGAAGGTTTCCAAAATTTAGTTGTGCAATATGATAAGTGTTTACAAAAACTTGAAAACTATGTAGAAAAATAGATAAAAGTATGTAGATTCCAAAAATAAAATTAGTTTTTGCAAATTTCTTTTTGTTTTTTTTTTTTAATTTTCAAACGGCCCTTACTTTAAAAATATCCCTCGTATGTTGAACCTCCTTTACTTTAGTGAATAAAAATTATTTATGCCCCGTTTACCCGAAAAGTTTAATAGTAGCATACTTACTGTTACGGCGAACTGATCTTTTCTTATTTTCAGATGTTACAACAGGGCTTGAAATGAAATTATCAGACGTTGGCTCCTGAACAATGCTGTCCATAGGTGTGTTTTCAGATGCAACTTCCTCTTTATTAATTACAGCTTCCATAACATGACTGGTAGTGCTTGGTCCTGAAAATAAACATTTTAAATTTAACTTTAACCAAATGTAAATTTATGTTTTTGTTTCCCTTGGTGAAAAACCAATTGTGGTTATCATCGCTAATCAACAGACAAAAGCGGATTTGCGATAACACGCAAATCGTATTTAGATAACACAAAATTTAAAAATACAAAATATACAAAACAAACTTAATATAAACATAACAGTATAAACATTTTTGTATATGTAACAATAAATATATAACAAAAAGGAGAAACAACAATAAATAAGCAAAAATAACAATAAAAACCATAAAACAATAAATAAATGATAATATTGAAATCATAATAGGTAGCAATTTACCAATAAATAAATCTTAATAACACAATAACAAGAACATAAAATATAATTAATTTAAATAAATAGGGAAAAAACTATACGCAGCACACAGAGAAATATATGTATAAATAAAAAAAAGTATATTTTAAATATTAAATTTTAAAAAAATATTTTGAAGTGATGCAAGAAGGTGATCACTTAGACAATGACCGAGGTATCGTCTGTTAGCGCCACCTTCAACTACTTTTTAAATTAAAAAGGGCAGGAATATTAGTTACTCCAATACAATCAACCAAAATATGTTTATTATGAAGATATCTCTACAATACTGACATATTTGTGGATCTTCACAACGCATCAAATATCCATGAGTTGCAAAAGTGTGGCCAACGCAAAGGCATGTAACTACCACTTCCTCCCTACGTTTTGAACAAATAGAAGACCTCCAGGGATGGACAGTATCTTAATTTCCCTCAGCTTATTCTGAATCAAGGTATGTCATTCGTCATTCCAAGCAGCGAGCAATAAAAGTTTCGCAAAACACACAATCAGATGCTATAACTCGTTGAGTAATAGGCACCAAACTTGTAGCATTCTTGGCCGCTTCAATTGTGTTTCTGAGTATTCTGCAGTGTTCAGGGACCCACAAAATGTTACCCCTACACCCACCAATTGAAGCCTTTGTACAGCACACAAAATGTCCCTAACTAAAATGTTAACAGAGAAAACCTCCTGAAGAACACTTTTAGAGTCAGAACACAAAAGGTATTGGGAAGATCGAATAACAGTTAATGCTTTTAAAATGGCAAATAGTTCTGCCGTGAAAACACTGCAAGCTGAGGGCAATCTGTACGTGTAACTATATCCCGAAGCATAAAACGCACAACCAACGCCATTGTCCAGTTTAGATCCATCAGTGAAAATAATTTCACTGTGTTGATGAGATTTATAAATAGATAAATATTACTGGAAGTAGACCACCTCAGGAGTATCGTGTTTTATGTAACTGGACAATGAGAAATCGAAGTGAGGCATTTTTATTATCCATTAACGTAGATAGCACATTTGTCGTTCAAACATTGTAGGAGTTGCAACCCAAGGATATCCATTATTCGTACCGCTCATATGCCGAATAGAACATTCAAACGTAGACGTGCCACGTAATCTTTATTAAAAATGTGTTTAAAGACAATTTTGAATGTCAGGTGATTAGGTTTGCTTCAAAGACCAGAAATGTAAGATATTTGTAGCATCTGACGTCATCTTAAAAGGGCAGGTTCCTTACCTTCGACAAGAAGACTAGGGATTGGGCTGGTTCTAAACGCACCAGTAGCAAGTTAAAGTCCAAAGTGGTGGACAGCATCGAGAGTTTTCAGAACTGTAAGTCATGCGGATGCATAGGCTTGACAGCCATAATCTATGTGTGACTTAAAGACTGTGCGATAAAATCAAAGCATACTAGTTCTGTCAGCTCCCCAATTCGTACCACTAAAGACTTTTAACATATCCAATTTCTTGCTGCATCTCACCTTTAAATCACGAACATATGGGATCCATGAGAGTCTTTTATTAGATAAAAGACCCAAAAATCGAACACTATCTGTGGTTTCAAGCCGAATCCCATCAAGATAAAGGATCGGCTTCTGGTGTTGCCTACGACGACCAAATGCTACAGATTGGGTCTTCAAAGCAGAGAATTTGAAACCTGTAGTTCTTGACTATTCCTCTAATCTGCTTATTGCTAACTGCAAAGATCTTTCCGCAGTTGTCATATTACAAGCAGGCACATAAATACAAAAGTCATCTATAAAGAGTGAACAGTTTATCGGAGATCTTATATTAGATGTTATACTATTTATTGTGACGGCAAATAGCGTTACGCTCAGCACGCTGTCCTGCGGTACACCATTCTTCTGTTTATAGCTGTTTGAATATGTGCCTCCAAGACGAACGCAGAAAGATCCGTTTAAAAGAAAGTTAGCGATGAATGCTAGGATATTCCCTCGTATACCCCTTGATTTCAAAGTGTTCAGAATTCCTCTTTTCCATGCCATATCATATGTCTTCTTAAGGTTCGAAAAAAACAGCAACGAGTGTTTGACGCAAGAGAAAGCCATCTTGAATAGTGGATTCTAGCAAAACCAATTAGTTAACTGATGATCGTCCTTGTTTGAAACCACATTGTTCATTGCTAAGAAGGTCGTTGGTTTCTAGGTACCAGACAAGACGGCGGTTGACCATCTTCTCTAGTAGTTTGCACAAGACGCTTGTTAAAGATATAGGCCTGTAACTACTGGGATTGGTTTTGTCTTTACCTGGTTTTAAAAGAGGAATTACTGTCGCTTCTAACCATGTATCGGAGAAAGACCGCTCCCTGAATAGCCGATTGTATATTCGAAGGAGGACAAGTTTTGCCGATGATGGTCGATGTTTCAGCATGGAGTATACAATGGGATCAGAATCTTTCATTGACACAAGAGTTGATTCAAATTCCTCTATAGATAAAGGAGTGTTCAAAGGAGAGTCCCCAGACAACCCAACAGTAAATGGTATTGCTTCCTCGTTCAGTTTATACCTCTGGAATAATCTATTATAGGCTGTAGTAGCAGAAAAGTTAGAAAATGATGTTCCTAGTACATTAGCAATATCACCACTGTTTGTGATCAATCTTCCATACGGTTGCTTCAGCGCAATGGCTGGCAATGGAATGGGAGTACCACTAACTGATCTTAACTTCCTCTACACTGTGGAGGACGGAGTTGTTTGTCTAATTGTGCCAATGTACTCTTCCCATGACTTCATTCTTCTCAGCCTAAATGATTTCATTTCTTCTACAGACATGTTCATAAGATCTCTACGTGTAATGACCACCCCTAGAAGAGTTCAAGGATCATAGCGAGCCAGATACCATGACCTGGTCAAAGAAAGATGTCATTTATGTAAGAGAAAGAGTTTGTCTCTCGGTGGAGATTGCAACTAGCAGTGTTCCGTTTTGAAGTTTCTTAATAGAGGCTACTGGACCTCCAGCACAAGCAGTAGTAGCCTTGTTAATAAGAAAAAGAGAAAATTTCGAAAGATCTTTTCCCTCCTTGGCAGTAGAAAATATTAAATACTTTGGTGGTGGTAAAGTCTGTGATGTTGCTTTTTATTCCTCTCGTCAACCTTAGGCTTATCAGGTGAAACCTGACATATCCTCTTTAAACTAACTCCAAATGATGGGTTTTTGTTTTCCATAAAAGCATATTAAGTCAGCCATCACGTCGGGTGTTACGGGCGAGACTATAGGAACGGGACACCATTGGATCACATTAAGATCATTTCCAACCCTCGGGACTCTGAGACCTATAGCTTTTCTCGACTGTATGGGCATCAGTCGAGAACTCGTAATACTGTGCCCAGGCTCTGACACCCATGCCCTGCGGACACTCCCTGACCAAGGACCGAAGCGGCTGGTAGACCAGAAACCAAACTTACATCTTCGGCAGGGCAAGCTCACATCAGCATCCCAGACCAGAGTTTGTCAAGCTCTGGCCTTTTCAGCTCTCCCAATGCGCAAAGATTCTGACCAGTCAAAATCACCTACAGAGAAGATGTGAGTGTTAATTTATAGGTTGTGTTGTGAATGTGGTATTTGTAGAACGTGTAATAAAGTGTTGTTAGTATTGTGTATGTTGTGTTAAGCTACCGCGAGGGAAACCAAGCCCCTTTTAGTAGGTGCAGCTAGTCCGCACCTCCCCTGCGGGGGTAAATTTTATGTACCAAAAGTACATAAATACTAATTAAGTATTATTGAACCTATTTAACTTTTGTACTTAAATTACTTATGTCCACTTTAAATCTGAAAAGCTTAGTAGTAGCATACTTACTGTTACGGCGAACTGATCTTTTCTTATCTTTAGATTTTACAAAAGAGCTTGAAATGAAATTATCAGATGTTGGCTCCTGAACAGTGCTGTCCAAAGGTGTGTTTTCAGATAGAATTTCCTCTTTACTAATAATAGGTTCCGTAACATGACTGATTGTGCTTGGTCCTGAAAATAAACATTTTAATTTTACTTTAACCAGGTGTAAATATTATGTACCAAAAGTACATACATACTAATTAAGAATTATTGAACCTACTTAACTTATGTACTTAAATTACCTATGCCCCCTTTAAATCTGAAAAGTTTAATAGTAGCATACTTACTGTTACGGCGAACTGATCTTCTCTTATTTTCAAATGTTACAAAAGGGCTTGAAATGAAATCATCAGACATTGGCTCCTGAACAATGGTACCCATAGGTGTGTTTTCAGATGGAACTTCCTCTTTACTAATAACAGCTTCCGTAACATGACTGATCGTGCTTGGTCCTGAAAATAAACATTTTAATTTTACTTTAACCAGGTGTAAATTTTATGTACCAAAGGTATACATAAATATCATTTAAGAAGTTGAACCTACTTTACTTTTGTAAATAAAAATTATTTATGCCTCCTTTAAACCCAAAATGTTTAATAGTATCATACTTACTGTTACGGCGAACTGATCTTTTCTTATTTTCAGATGTTATAAAAGGGCTTGAAATGAAATCATCAGACTTTGACTCCTGAACAATGGTGTCCATAGGTGTATTTTCAGATGCAAATTCCTCTTTACTAACAACAGCTTCCGTAACATGACTGATCGTGCTTGGTCCTGAAAATAAACATTTTAATTTTATTTTAACCAGGTGTAAATTTTATGTACCAAAAATATACACAAATATCATTTAAGTACAAGGTCTGTTAAAAAAATACGCAGACTGTTTGAATTTTGCGGCTCAAGTTAGTTTCAGGAGAATCCGCTTGGTGTCGCTAGGTTCGTATAAATCAGCTGATTAAAACGCGGTATTTCAGTCTCAAATATCTTCAGTTGATGAGTTACACGCAGTTTAGTAAAGAGTGTATTTTTGGTTTGTCGGATTGTAAAATGGACAGCCTGAAGGAGCAATGAATTGTTGTAAAATTTTGTGTAAAACTAGGGAAATCTGAAACACAAACATTTGGCATGTTTAACATGGCCTACGGCGATGTAGCCATGAAGCATACTGCATGTTTCAAGTGGCATGAACGTTTCAAGAGTGGTCGACAGTCTATTGATGGCAATGAGCGTCCTTCAACATCAACTGACGACCCACACGTTGACAAAATCAACACCCTGGTGCCCGAAAATCGACGTCTGACCATTAGGGAGCTTTCCGAAGAGTGTGGGATATCAGTTGGATCTTGTTAAGAGATTTTGACCAAACAATTTAAGATGCACTCGCTGTGAAATTTGTGCCACGCCTGATAACCGATGACCAAAAAGCCAATCGTGTCCGGGTTTGTCGGGAACTGCTTGATCGTTCAAATGAAGATGAGAACTTTTTGTCAAGAATTATAACCGGTGATGAATCATTGGTGTATGGTTATGACATTGAAACGAAGGTCCAATCATCCCAATGGGTGAGTCAAACGTCCCCAAGACCCAAAAAAGCTCACCAAGTTCGGTCGAATGTCAAGGTGATGCTGAATATTTTTTTATGCTAAGGGTGTTGTTCACTACGAGTACCTCCCTGAAGGCTCTACAGTCACCAGATTACCTACATTGAAGTACTGAAACGTCTGAGGGACGCCGTCCGACGCAAAAGGCCAGAACTATGGAGAAGTGATAACTGGTTTTTCCATCACGACAACGCTCCAGCTCACTCAGCCCTCAGAACTCGTGAGTTTTTGGCCACACTCGATCACTTTTCTTTCCAACCCCCCCCCCCCCATACTCACCTGACCTTGCTCCTTGTGACTTTTTCTTATTCCCAAAACTCAAAAAACCCCTCAAAGGAAGAAGATTTGAAACGATTTCAGAGATTAAGGCAAATCCGACGAAGGAGCTAAAAGCCATCACAAAAGAAGCGTACCAGGACTCTTTTAACAAGTGGAAACACCGTTGGGATAAGTGTGTGCGTTGGGGAGGAGAGTATTTTTGAAGGAGACACAGACATGTAACTTCCAAATAAAGTACATTTTTTTTTAATGACATCAGTCCGCGTATTTTTTTAACAGACCTCGTATGTGGAACCTACTTTACTTTAAAAAATAAAAATTATTTATGCCCTGTTTAAACCCGAAAAGTTTAATAGTAGCATACTTACTGTTACGGCGAACTGATCTTCTCTTATTTTCAAATGTTACAAAAGGGCTTGAAATGAAATCATCAGACATTGGCTCCTGAACAATGGTACCCATAGGTGTGTTTTCAGATGGAACTTCCTCTTTACTAATAACAGCTTCCGTAACATGACTGATCGTGCTTGGTCCTGAAAATAAACATTTTAATATTACTTTAACCAGGTGTAAATTTTATGTACCAAAGGTATACATAAATATCATTTAAGAAGTTGAACCTACTTTACTTTTGTAAATAAAAATTATTTATGCCTCCTTTAAACCCAAAATGTTTAATAGTATCATACTTACTGTTACGGCGAACTGATCTTTTCTTATTTTCAGATGTTATAAAAGGGCTTGAAATGAAATCATCAGACTTTGACTCCTGAACAATGGTGTCCATAGGTGTATTTTCAGATGCAAATTCCTCTTTACTAACAACAGCTTCCGTAACATGACTGATCGTGCTTGGTCCTGAAAATAAACATTTTAATTTTATTTTAACCAGGTGTAAATTTTATGTACCAAAAATATACACAAATATCATTTAAGTACAAGGTCTGTTAAAAAAATACGCGGACTGTTTGAATTTTGCGGCTCAAGTTAGTTTCAGGAGAATCCGCTTGGTGTCGCTAGGTTCGTATAAATCAGCTGATTAAAACGCGGTATTTCAGTCTCAAATATCTTCAGTTGATGAGTTACACGCAGTTTAGTAAAGAGTGTATTTTTGGTTTGTCGGATTGTAAAATGGACAGCCTGAAGGAGCAATGAATTGTTGTAAAATTTTGTGTAAAACTAGGGAAATCTGAAACACAAACATTTGGCATGTTTAACATGGCCTACGGCGATGTAGCCATGAAGCATACTGCATGTTTCAAGTGGCATGAACGTTTCAAGAGTGGTCGACAGTCTATTGATGGCAATGAGCGTCCTTCAACATCAACTGACGACCCACACGTTGACAAAATCAACACCCTGGTGCCCGAAAATCGACGTCTGACCATTAGGGAGCTTTCCGAAGAGTGTGGGATATCAGTTGGATCTTGTTAAGAGATTTTGACCAAACAATTTAAGATGCACTCGCTGTGAAATTTGTGCCACGCCTGATAACCGATGACCAAAAAGCCAATCGTGTCCGGGTTTGTCGGGAACTGCTTGATCGTTCAAATGAAGATGAGAACTTTTTGTCAAGAATTATAACCGGTGATGAATCATTGGTGTATGGTTATGACATTGAAACGAAGGTCCAATCATCCCAATGGGTGAGTCAAACGTCCCCAAGACCCAAAAAAGCTCACCAAGTTCGGTCGAATGTCAAGGTGATGCTGAATATTTTTTTATGCTAAGGGTGTTGTTCACTACGAGTACCTCCCTGAAGGCTCTACAGTCACCAGATTACCTACATTGAAGTACTGAAACGTCTGAGGGACGCCGTCCGACGCAAAAGGCCAGAACTATGGAGAAGTGATAACTGGTTTTTCCATCACGACAACGCTCCAGCTCACTCAGCCCTCAGAACTCGTGAGTTTTTGGCCACACTCGATCACTGTTCTTTCCAACCCCCCCCCCCATACTCACCTGACCTTGCTCCTTGTGACTTTTTCTTATTCCCAAAACTCAAAAAACCCCTCAAAGGAAGAAGATTTGAAACGATTTCAGAGATTAAGGCAAATCCGACGAAGGAGCTAAAAGCCATCACAAAAGAAGCGTACCAGGACTCTTTTAACAAGTGGAAACACCGTTGGGATAAGTGTGTGCGTTGGGGAGGAGAGTATTTTTGAAGGAGACACAGACATCTAACTTCCAAATAAAGTACATTTTTTTTTAATGACATCAGTCCGCGTATTTTTTTAACAGACCTCGTATGTGGAACCTACTTTACTTTAAAAAATAAAAATTATTTATGCCCTGTTTAAACCCGAAAAGTTTAATAGTAGCATACTTACTGTTACGGCGAACTGATCTTTTCTTATTTTCAGATGTTACAACAGGGCTTGAAATGAAATTATCAGACGTTGACTCCTGAACAATGGTGTTCATAGGTGTGTTATCAGATGCAACTTCCTCTTTACTAACAACAGCTTCCGTAACATGAATGATCTTGCTTGGTCCTGAAAATAAACATTTTAATTTTACTTTAACCAAGTGTAAATTTTATGTACCAATGGTATATATACATGTTATTTAAGAATGTTAAACCTCCTTTACTTTAGTGAATAAAAATTATTTATGCCCCGTTTACCAGAAAAGTTTAATAGTAGCATACTTACTGTTACTGCGAACTGATCTTTTCTTATTTTCAGATGTTACAACAGGGCTTGAAATGAAATTATCACACATTGACTCCTGAACAATGGTGGCCATAGGTGTATCAGATGCAACTTCCTCTTCATTAATAACAGCTTCCATAACATGACTGGTAGTGCTTGGTCCTGAAAATAAACATTTTAATTTTACTTTCTTCAGGTGTTTATTTTATGTACTAAAAGTATACATAAATATTAATTAACACTTTCAAGCCTACGCCCGAGTATAGATCATGCCTATTAGTTAATGCTATGCCTGTGTATAGCTCGGGTCCCTGTATTTATTGTCACAGCAACTTTAATTCCCGCATATTTTTAGTTTAGTCGATATTGTTTTTTATATAGGTTATTCTACTTTACATGTCTTTACCTTTAGACCATTCAGAGATTATTTTACTAACAAAAATCTATTTGTTCAAGTATTACAAACAAGAGCTATCAAACATTTGTTTGACAGATGTTGGTTTGTTCAGATAGTGTTTTATTAGTGGGTGTTGTTTACATTTCAAGTTTGTTGTGTTTACTCTAAATTTTATCTATAAGTTATTTCGTTTATTTAATTTGTAGTTTGTGTAATTTTTGTTTATGCTTCCGAGTATGTTGATTTTGCTTTAAATTTATCTTTCAGTTATTTAGTATATTGAATTTTTATTGTTAGAGATATTACGTTATAGATATAATGGGTAATGCCACTTTGGGAAGTAATTCAATTCGAGACTAGTTGATTTTAGAAGTAACAGTAACAGTGTAACCCAGATACACTTGACATATCTTTCATTGATGAACTAAATGGAAATGGAAATGATCAGATTCTAGAGTTTTCTAAATTTTAAAGAAATATTTCTAAATTACATTTTCTTTTAGTTTTAAAATGATGAATAACATGTAATATTTATTTTCATTCCCATGTAAAATATGTTTAGGGAAGTGCAGTGATGTACAGTGTCGCTACTTCATTTTTGTGTGACTTTTTTATACATGTTTTAAACCCAGTAATGTGAGTGGGTCTTGGTCCCATCTACCTTGAATTATCTAGACGTTACTGTACCTATAGGTACGTAAATAATAATTTGATGTATTCCTCTAAAAACTACTGATAATTAGAAATGTGCAAAATATTACAAATAGATAAAAATATTATAAATTAATTTTTAACATGCTAAAATAGAGGTTTAAAGTGTGTTACACTGGAAAATATTATTCTGAACCACTTTCAATTATATTTACTGATGATTAAAGATGAACAAAAAATACATTGTGCATTACAAAGAAAAATAAATAAGGGTAATTGTTATTAAATGCAATAAATCTGTCATTATATCATAATATATAACCAAAACATGTTTCATTTCGATACAATGTTTTCCCCCTAACTTCAAAAACATTTTTTTTTTAACTATATACAGCAATTATAAAGCAGATCTGTGATCTAACCATATCAGGCTTATTAAAGTTGAAATTGTCTTACCACTGTTAGATGAAATCTCTTCAGGAACAGTAAATTTTTCTGTTAAAGATCTGAAAAAAACACATTTTTTAATGTAGGACATATTGGTAGTTACACCCATTAACATTTCAAATCTATGGTTCACACACAAGTTAACAATTTCTCAAACTGTTATAATGCATTTTAAGACTAATTATTTTAAATATCTCCTTGTATTCCCTTTCACAGAGTTTTGGCAAAATTTCATTCTGTACCTTTTAGAGTTCAGTCTATTTTTATTTTTCAAATCCGCCAAAGAATTCACAATTTCTGTCCTTTAAAACGAAAATCGTTGGCATGCACTATGCATTTATATTATAAAAGAAAGGAATTGACAAGATTTTAAGTTTCTAGCTATTATAGTTTAATATATATTTGAGTACAGTTTTCTACTATTCCTAACATTATAATATTCTCCGCCACTGATGCGTTTCGTAGTAACTCCATTTTTAAAACTTAAATCGTACTCTCCATTTTCAAAAGTTAAATAAAACTCCGAGAGTACGATTCAAGTTTAGAAAATGGAATTACTCCGAAACGCATCAACGGAGGAGAATATTATAATGTAGGAATGGCAGAGAACTGTACTCAAATATATAGAAATATTCCTAACAGAAATGAAAAAGAGTATATTAATAATTGTTATAGTTTAAACTTAATACTGAATTTTTAAATTACTCTGTTTAACTCTCATTGTGTCCTTCAATACCAAAATTTCACAAAATCTCTTTTTTAATGTGGATTTGTGAAACAAAGATAATGACAGGTTTTATTATAATTTTTGTAGTCAACATAGGTTTTTAGATCAGTCACGCTAAATAAACTGGTTTTTT
The DNA here is from genome assembly GCA_036971475.1 of Prosapia bicincta. Lineage (NCBI taxonomy): Eukaryota > Metazoa > Arthropoda > Insecta > Hemiptera > Cercopidae > Prosapia > Prosapia bicincta. The sequence goes on along the minus strand of JBAIZL010000004.1, from coordinate 140,543,035 downwards.
TATAACTTGCAGTATTGCAGTGTTGTACATCTTGAGGTTTTTCTATCATTACACTATTGGTATTAACTTGGCAAAAAAACCACTACTTACTGATATTTGCTAGTCACAGCATTGAACAATGCGCTGAGACCTAGTGAGAAACGAGTCTGCTGAAAAATATCAGTAAGTAGTGGCTTTTTTCCAAGTTATTACCAAAAGTGTTTTTATGTGTTACGAGAAGGTATATTTTCTTTAGAAACATTGGATTTTCTGTCACTTAAAATCATAATTTTGCAAAATTCCTTCTGGGTGTACCCTTACATTGTTAAACAAAGGCAATGGTAAAATTTCAAGTGTCTACCTTTTGCAGTTCGGGGTTTTTGTTGATTTTTAAATTGAAATGGTTAACAAATTCACTGATGGTATTGTAACAGATATTAAGCATCATGAAATTAAAACAGCCAGGCACAACTTTCTAACTGTTCAAAATCCACATGGATAGCGCTTTTTGTTTCCATCTTAGAAGCTATGGCACCTCACCACTTTTGTTCCATAATAATACGTAGTTTTGAGTTTTCAGCACTAAATTCAATAGTTCAGCAACAGAAGAAATCAGTTTTGAAGCCTTCCGAAATCTATTGCGCAATACGGATACAAGCTGCAAAAGTACAATGGAAACAAGAAAAACCCTGAAACACCTGGCAAATAAAGGTTGCAAATAACTTTACAATGGATCCCTAGCAACTTTAGCACTTTAGAAATGAGGAGGGCAGACTTTCTGGCCAAAAATGGCATTCATAGCACAACCCTTTTGTATGCCCTCATCAACACAACTATAGACCGGCCCAGCAAACTAGACTTCACACAGCAATCAGCAAGAAGGAAATGAAAAAACCCTGTCACAACAAGACCCATTGACCACAGACTCCCATGAGCTGTAGGCCTTGCCAGGTTCAGAATGCAGATTGACCACGACTACCTGGCTGCCCATCTACATCGCATTGGTGTGCTCCCAACACCAGAATGCCCACTCTGTGGACACGATATGTGGATCATCCGCTGAAATGCAATGCACTCGACCATTTTGGAGATGATGATGACCCACTTAAGGAAGTTAGACAAGGTCAGTATAGACTGGTCAGTGCATCACCAAATGCCTCAAAAGCCAAATGTGGGTGTTGGTAAGTAAGAAATCAGTTTCCAAACATTTGAGTTGACAGTCACATAGGTTGACAAAACCATGCATACTGGATCAGGTTATAAGAAATGCCACCAACAGTGATACCAACCTGCAATAATTATATTAAATAATCTGAAACAAATAAAAAGACATATTTTAGATCTGCAACAGATCTCTAAAAATAATTACGTGAAACCCACTGAGAAAAGCAATACTATGGTCTATGATATCAACCAGTACTGTGGTGAAAAACTAGATGGGCAAATCTGTGCTTCTTATAATGTTTTGAAGGAAGATATGTAATAGTAATAGAGCAGCATATAAGTTGAAAGGTTATTTAAGTTAAAATAATCTGATATAGGTAAAGATAAAGCATACTTCAGTTCCTTAGTATTGATGTGTTAAAGAAAAAAGTTGTCCAGAAAGATAAAACTCATGTGTCAATGAGATGAATTTTTATTTTGGAAAATACTTAATCTTAAAGCTAATGTTTACTTACCTTAAGGATATTGTATTTTGTTTTTTCATGCTCATAGGCTTGTTAATGCTCGGAACTTCCTTGGCCCTGCTAGAAGATGCAACTTCTTTTAAATGGGTTACGTTCTTACCCTCAATATTCCTTTAAAAAGAAAAATGCAAAAGATAAAGGGTATAGTGACTAATAATCTAATCAAATGTAAAATAAAACCCTATCTGATGATGTTATCTTAGAAACCTTGCAAGAGTAACAATGATTGATCATCATAATAACAAAACATAAAAATAATATTAGAACCAATATCCTCAATTACAAGGTATGATCAAAAAATACGGTGATTGAATTTGTATAACGACAACTGCTGACTCTACATCAATGTGATGTAATTTACCCAGTAGCCTGATCTGTTAAACAGACAGTGACGCGTTTCAACACACTGGAGCTTGTCAGTTGACAGCCAGAGTGAGGTCGTGTTTATCGTGTTTAAGTCTTTCGTGGATCATGGATTTCAAAGATAGCATTAAAATTAAGTTTTGTTTTAAGTTGCAAAAGAATGCCAAAGAAGCTCACGAAATGTTAAAATCTCTGTATGGCGATAATGTGATAACTACAGCATCTTTACTAAGGAAAAAGTATACAAAGAACTGTAATTTCAGAATTTAAAATGTTTACACATGCTATTCAGCTGTCTTGAAATATTTCTGTTCTGCTTTATTTTAAACTGAGAGAAAATAGTCATTGAGTTTTTTAAAGTAATTTTACCAAGAACCACCAGTTACCATATAGTTACAGTCTTTGATGCTACGTTTTTCAGAAAACGCCACAAAACTTTCTACGTCTGCTTTTGTTACTAGTAACAACCGAGTCAAAGACTTCTTTTATGTACACGCTCTTTAGTTTCTTAATCACATCTTTATCCATCGGTTAGAGTAATGCTGTCACAGTGGGAGGTAAAGAAACAACATCAAAATTGCCATCTAATGAATTCAGTGAGACAGCTTCTGTGTGAGTAGCCACATTAACAATCAAAAGTAGGACCTTTCCAGATTACTTCTCTTTTTTGGGATTTTTTCACAATTGGAATAAATTCTGAAATCATCTGTCCATTTTTCTTCTGTTCTGTTAATTGAATATTTTAATTAAATACTTTATTACCCTAGCATTAAGATATCACCAACTAACAAAATCTTATCCCATTTGCAAGTAATGTCTCCAATCACAACAAAGCCCAGATCATGTTTTTGACTGCCAAGCCATTGGCCGTTCCCTTGTAACACATTTTAGATGGTGTTACATATTAAACATAAATTTCAGAAAACAAATGTGAATTAATTCCAAAATGTAACAATAAATAAGTTTTAAAAAATTGTCAATTTGTAAAAGTAAATCTGTGGATGAGACTGACCTCCAGGTAGAAATGTTTGAAACTAATATATGCGCAGATCGGTGTGCGTCGGAAGCGCCCACAGCTAACCCTCTGTCTCGTCCAAACCATGTAGTCAACAGCACGGGCATTAAGATAGCAGAGCGAGAAGTTTAATTTTTTTTAAAGATGTAACAGTTTCTTATATTCTTATTTGTTTAGTAGATGGAATGCTGCGTTACGATACAATGCCGGGACCAAATTCATAATTACAAGCGAGCTGATACTCTAACAAATTCATCTAATGAGCAATGCATGGCTTCAGCGGTTGTGACAAACAGCTAAGTTGTAAAAAATTAAGAAGTTTAGTGAACAAGTTGCAAATTTAACTATTTAAACAGTAATCATTCAAAATTTAAAACTTTAAACGTTCAATACTGTGTTTCTTTCTATTAATAATGTAGTAAATGTAATTTTCTTGGCATCATGTGGTAGATTTTTTATGAGTCGAAATTATAAAATTAAATATGAAATGAATTCGCAAAAACTCGAAGAAAGGGTCATTTCTCAGCCATAGATTTGTAGCCAGTAAAGCTCTGAATAAAAAAGTAATCTGTTAAATTTATGAAATCTGTAACTAGCGTAGTATTTCTCTAATATGTTTTGTTTGTGATTTAATACATTTTTCTTAATAAAGTAATGCTTGATTTGTTTGAATTAAAGATTTGTGCATTGAATTATTTAACGAACACATAACTCTTACATTTCAATTAAATTTGACTTTGTAGGTCATCATCTCATTATGTAACAATCACTGCAATATTTAACATCACCCTTAATTCCTCAGGGATTAAAGTTTAAAATAAATGTGTTACACCCTCCTTCAACTTGGAGCACCACCATAGCCATCGGGCTCCAGAACTGGCCGATCTTGTCATCAGGACTTTTGGTGGAATCTGAACTCATTGCACTTTGCACATCAATAGACACGATAACAACATTACCCTAGTCTTTACTATATGTTTATAAATCTGACAAGTTTTAAGAATTTTACCATATTAATTTAAATTTTGCTTAGTCTATCGTTCCTGTATTGTTCTGTATCTAACACAGTTTAACATATTTTATTTAAATTTAATACCATTATTTATTTTGCCTACTGCCCACTTTCTCAGTTATCTATTTTTGTGACGATCATTTGGCCATTGCAACTTTGGATAATCGAATTTACTATATTTAAATATTATTCCCTTCTTTGAGAAATTTAAAACACATATATCATAAGTAAAGGGCCTTTTCAAACAAGCGAAGATTGATCCAACTGTAATCCTAGAACTGCCTGATATAGTGCCTAAAATATTTTGATCTTTTCACTCTATTGTGTAGAATTTTTTTTAATTAAAAAAGCAATACATAAGGTGAAAATATTTGTAAAAAAATAAGCTTACGACGTTATAAGTATTATACATCATTGTTTTTATGAATTACAGTATAATAATATTTGGCACATCCTTTATCCAAAATCTCTTTTTATTTGTACAAAAAAAATTACTTTTTTTTACTTAAAATTTTTGTGGGTCCTAAACTGAAAAATATGTGTTAAATTCTTAAAATGTTCATACAAATATACTATAGAACCGAAAACAAAAAGTTTCCTTTTGTTTATAAAATTTTATATTGTTCATCATTTAATTTTTTGTAAAATAATAAGTACACAAAGAAAATTTCTAAAAAAAGTATTTACCTTTGTTTAGCAAATATTACAGTTTTATTTTTTAGAGGTTGAACAATCGCAACTTTCTGTGGATGGAGATTTTGTTTTGCATTAGTACGACTCCTTGTCACTCGTGGTGGAGGAGACAATGGTGTTCCTAATTCATCTGATGATGACTTTTTATTTTCATTCTCTTTTTCTGCAGCCCTAACAAAAGAAAACAAATAATCCGCTCTCAATATTTTCTCAAAGAAAACACCTGAGTAACAATGTTTACAAAATTTCAAACTTTTTAGCAACTATTCTGGCTAGTAATTTTTATTTAGTAGACAGCTTACTGTAGCAAAAAACAATTTTAAGGACTAGGTTTCTATTTTTTTAAAAAAGAGAGAAAAGAGAGTTCCACATTAAAAAAGAGGATATTTTGTTTAAAAACAGTAGATTTACATCATTTTATTACAAAAAGATATAAACTCAAATGAGCAAGCTTTTAAATTTGTAAAATGATTCTTTTTCCTCTTCAGTACTCAACTTTTAGCTTAACCCTCATATGTGTGCCACATATGAAATAGACTACCACTAGCATGGAATTAGTATGTAAAAATCATTTACAATTTGTTTATTGTAAATGTAAATTCTTACATTTATGTAAGAATGAAAAAATTGAACAATTTTTTTCAGTAGTTTTTACAGATTTAAAAGATTTTTGGGATGAATTTTCAAGCATTCATCTGGAAGTTACATGGGGTTAGATAAGCAAATTTTACAATCTTAACTGCTCTATAACAAATATATGAAATCAACAGATAATGGATCACATGGAATACAAAAACAAAATCATAGTGCACTCATATTATAGTAAGTGTCAAATAGGTTCAAATCCATATGTACAAACTCCATAAAGGTTACTTATTACTGATGTGTAATAGGTGATAAATGCAGTGTAGGTGACTGTTTATATCTTGTTAACTTTATTACACAGCACAGAATTCTAAATTTTTCAAACTTCAGTGGGGTACAGATTTAGAAATTTGTAAATACGAAATATCACATTTGCTGAAAACCTGTCTTACTGAGTTATCCTCTAATACCCATGCAAAGGACTAATATTTTAATAGATAGCCAAAACAGTTCTGGCATCAATACAGAAGATAATGTTAAACTTTAAAAATTTAATAACTATAAACAAATATATATATGAGGTTAATATATTACTATTGTAAATACAGTCGGCGCCGCTTATTGTGATCACGGTTAATGTTATCATTCGGTTATTGTTATCGTTTCATTGAAAAACAAACACGGACGTATATTAATACATTGTAATTAGGCCGCTTATTGTAATCATCTGTTCGCTTATTATTATCATTTAATTTGCCATTCAAAATCATATGCGTCAACGTATACTAGCATAGACAAAGTAAAAATGTCTACAAAGTAGTGTAAACAGCACGTGCAACACACAATGACGACCAATTCATAGAATGTTTATTTTTAGAATGACAGAAATACTTGATAACGGTTTCAGCACTTAGCACAGTTCTCAGAATGTCTCCCTTACTCTTTGTTTACGCAAACACCCTAGCCTCACTTGAGTCGACTTTAGTTGTTTGTTAACATTAGTTAATGTTACTACTGAACCATTTACACTACTGTCCTACTGTATTTTTTAACAGTGAATTTTTATGAACGTTTATTACAGTATTTCAGTGTGATTTTACATAACTTAATTTTTAAAGATCTTTTTTGTTTGTTTTGTAGAGTTTAGTGTCACTTGAAGTTTCAAAGGACAGTATAGCAAGATGTCCGAATCTCAAAAGAAACGACGAGATTTAAGTCTTAAACAAAAACTTGATATTCTAGATAGGTACAGTAAATTACCAAAAATGAGTCAAAGAAACGCTGCTTCTCAACTTGGCGTTTCTCAACCTCTCTTATGTAAAATATTGAACAACAAAGAAAAAATCTTGTCATTATCAAAGTGTAATGCAAATGTTGACAACAAAAGACATCGTTCTGGGAAGGATCCGCAAGTGGAATCAGCTTTGAAATTGTGGTTTAAAAATGTTCGCGAAAAAGATGCTCGAGTTGACAGCCCACTAATGCGTCTAAAAGCTGAGGATCTTGCCAAAAAAATAGGAAAACAGGATTTTGAAGCCACAGATGGATGGTTCAACCGATGGAAGGAAAGGGAAAACATTGTTTACAAGAAAACGTGTGGTGAAAAAAGAAATGCTGATTTTGTTGGAGCTGAGGACGGGTTACAATACGAATGGCCAAAGATTTTGGCCGAGTATTCTCCTAGCTGCATATACAATGCAGATGAAACAGGACTTTATTATCGTGCTTTACCCGAACATACTTACTTATTTAAAAATGAAATTGCTAACGGCTGTAAAATATGTAAACAAAGCATAACTGTTTTGTGTTGTTAACATGGTTGGTCATAAAGAAAAACTCTTAATTATCGGTAAATCTAAAAATCCACGTTGTTTTCAAGATATCAAAAAGCTACCGGTTGAATATCTTTCAAACTCCAATGCATGGATGACATCAAAAATTTTTAATAAATGGCTCACTAATTGGGATACCAACCTCAAACGCAACATTGTCATTCTACTAGACAACTGCACTGCACATAATGACATAAGCACTATGCTAAAACACATCAAAGTGATTTACCTTCCGGCCAATACTACATCAATTATTCAGCCATGTGACCAAGGCATAATTAAAAATCTCAAAAGTTTTTATCGACGAGAGATGCGTGCTAGAATTATAGAAAATATGGATGAATTTTAACCCTTACCTCAAATAAATTGGCTAAAAAAACTTCTTTACTCGATGCTATTCATCTGATAGCAAAATCTTGGAATGAAGTTTCTGAAAAAACTGTGAAAAATTGCTTTAGAAAAGGTGGTTTTTTTGTTGAAGAAAATTAAGAGCAAGCTACATCGGAGGAAGACTGAAGAGAACTTGAAGCCTTTCGATTTGTCCTTAAAAGAATATACTGAGTGGAAGGAGTTGACGATAGTATTGAAACAGCAGCGGAAATGACTGAAGACGATATTTGTGAGGTAGTTGCTTCAACATGAAAAGTTACTGAAGAAGAAGAAGGCACCGATGATGACGAAAATGATAAATGTGTACCGCAAAGATCTAAGCAGGAAGTTCACCAAGCTCTTGAGATTCTAAGGCAGTTTGTTCAACAAAAAGCAGAAAATTTCAACAAACATTATGAATATGAACAATTTATAAACAATATTTTACGAGAAGACTACAAACAGTCACATATAGAGGAGTTCTTCGAGATAAAGTAAATGTAATTTTGAAGTGTAAATAAGATTGAAGTGTTTTATAATGAAGTTTTATGTGTTAAAATGTTTTGATCAAGTGTTTTACGTAGTTCTATATACTGTATTTTTTTTCAATTATGCTAGATTCAGTGTTTGAAAAAAATCTGCAAGGGAATAAAATAAACTGACATGAAATATGCCCACTATTTTAACAAGTAGAAAACTAAATTACAGAAATTCTACTACTGTACATAAAACTGTCCGGAATAGCATCAAAATTTGGTAAGTACAGTTTAATTATAGTGTTACAGAATTAGAATTACTTGATGTAAAGATAGGCTTACATATCGTTCAGAACAAACAGTTGTGGCAATAATACAGTGAGTTCAATGCAGTACGGCTGTAGACTACATCGTGATTAAGCGTTAGGTTATTGTTATCAAATATGCTTCTGACAAATATGATCACAATAAGCAGCGCCGACTGTACTTTTATCCACCACTAAGTGCAATAATTTTACCTTGTGTGATGAGGCACCTTTCGGTCACATGACCATTGTCGCATCAGTGATTCGACAATGGTCAAGTGTCCGAAAGGTGCCTCATCACACAAGGTAAAATTATTGCACTTAGTGGTGGATAAAAGTATTTACAATAGTAATATATCAACTTCATATAGTCCAGTGCAATGGAAAAATAATGGACAACGTAAAATATCAAGATATATATATATAATAAACTAGGTAGAAATTTGATCTAAAAACTATTGATATTTAGAAATTTGCAAAATATTACAAAATTACTTTCAGCATGCTAAAATGAAGCTAGTAAGTCAAATAGAGCTAAAATGAATAATAACAATTTGACTATTTGTAAAATATAAGCTAATATCACTTTTTAAATTTGTAGGATCCAATCAATCAAAATATTTTAGAGAAAATAATTTCCTTCATGTCCTTTAATTTTAACAAAACTTTTTTAGGGTTTATGACAATTATACACAAAGAGCATAAACATTATTATTTGTTCATACTCATTATTTGTTCATTACTTGTATGTCATTATTTGCCTTTTGATAGTTGATTTATTCAAATTTCTTATTTATTTAAATAGTTTTTATTTGGACAAATAATTTTTCTACAAAATAGTACATTTTATAATATTGTATTTGAAGATAATAAGTAAATTAACTGAAATAGCTCAGTGTATCTGTATATATTTAAAAACAATGTATTAAATATATTATCTACCACTGTTGCAATTAACTTTAGTGATACTTCTATTTTAATTCTTTTACAGTTGAAATACAGAAATAATTTATTGTTATAAGTTCAATCGGACTTACAATCACATATTATATTTACGTTAATCTATATAATCTTATTTTAACAAGTTCAGCACGGCTAGCGTACCGGCATGTTCTGAGGTCCCTTGCGAGGCATTGAGAGCGCGCCAGTACGCTATCCTCTTCCCTTCTGAGAGACTGCGAGCGCACCGGCATGCTCACTCCTAGTCTAATTAAAACTTCTCGTGTCGATAAGTGTTTGTATAAAGGTATGGTTTTTACATCAGTGCTTCAGAAGAATTTGGAGAACATTGTGCCTGAGTTGTTTTTAAATCAGACCATCCCAAGTTACACCAGAACAATGCTTCAGGGAGTTTCATGAACAGATTTAATTTGGTTTAACTTTTATATTGTAATGTTTTTTAAAGTTTTTTAAAGTTTTAGCCACTTAACGCGGCAAAATATCCAGTAAAAACAATGATCATAAAAATAAACTAAGCTTTCTGAGCTAACACATGAATAAACGATAACTATCCTATTAAAGTGAATGAACCTACTCGAGGTGGGAACAGACTACTGTAAATAAGTCATTGACAAAACTCTTGGATGCCCGAAAACCTAATGTGTCATCATAAGATTGTAGTAAACAAATGTCAGCTAATCTCAGCTGTAAATAATCTAGGACGTAACATATGAATTTTTTTTTTTTTTTTTTTTTTTTTTTTTTTTCCAGGCGAAAAACCTATTGAGGTTATCATCGCCTAACTAAAGATAAGATTTTTAAATAAATATTACATAAAACTAATCAAAATCAAACAAATTAAATGTTTAAAACTAATTGTAATTATCTAAAACTAAAGAACCTAAAATTATACAAAATTTAAATATTATTAAATAGATTGAGGTGGCGTAAGAAAGCGAGGACACGGTCGATAGCCGTGACATCGTCTCCTAAAACCACCTTTAAACCACCTCGAAGATCGTAACGTATATACAAATTTGTCAACTCATTACAATCAAGCAGGATATGCTTGATTGTAATATTATTTCTACAAAACGGACATAGTGGTGGATCCTCATGTCGCATCAACCATCCATGCGTTAACAAAGAGTGGCCGATGCGAAGTCGAGTTACCACCACTTCCTCCCTACGATTCGAACGAACAGATGTCCTCCATGGTCGGACGGTATTTTTGATGTCCCTCAACTTGTTTCTATTTACATTTTGCCATTCTTCGTTCCAAACAGAGAGTAGTGTAGATTTAACTTTGCATACAAAATCTGATGCCATCACACGTTGTGTCGATGGCAACATACCTGTAGCTAATTTTGCACCTTCATCTGCTTTATTGTTTCCGAATATTCCACAGTGACCAGGCACCCAGAGAAATGACACCTCGACACCTCGTAATTGGAGCCTGTGTATAGCGCACAAGATGTCTCCAACTAAAGGGTTCTTAGTGTACATTTCCTGAATAGCCTGGAGAGCACTTTTGGAATCACAACACACAAGATATTTAGATTTTGCAGACGAAATAGATCTTAAAGCTTGGAAAATTGCATAAAGTTCTGCAGTAAAAACGCTACAGACTGAGGGCAATCCGTAAGTGAAAGTTTGTCCTTCCATATAAAATGCACAACCTATCCCATTGTCCAGTTTTGAACCGTCTGTGAATATAGTCACAGTATGTTGGTGAGTTTGTTGAATCTGCAAAAACTCCTGACGATAAATAACGTCAGGAGTATTGTGTTTCAGGTACATGGACAATGAGAAGTCACATTTTGGCTTTTGTATTGTCCATGGAGGGATGTAGCATGATGTTCGTTCGAATATAGGTGGATGTTCTAAATTTAGATTGCTAAAAATGCGCAACGTTCTTATTCCGAAAGGAGCAGTTGAACGTTGACGCACGTTGTAACGATCCTCGAGATAGTTATCAAAAACTGCTTTGAATGCCGGATGTTTAGGTTTACTTCGAAGACCAGTGTAATATGACATTTGTAGCATTTGACGTCGCATTGAGAGAGATGGTTCTCCAGCTTCAACTAGAAGGCTGGAGATTGGGCTTGATCTAAAAGCACCAGTAGAAAGTCTAAGACCAGCGTGATGTATTGAATCCAGGAGTTTCAGAACCGTAGGTCGAGCAGATGAATAGGCTATACAGCCGTAATCTATGCGCGATCTTACAACGGCACGATAGAAACGGAGCATACAGGTTCTGTCTGCTCCCCAATTTGTACCACTAAGAACTCTCAACATATCCAATATCTTGCTGCACCGGGTCCTCAAATCACGCACATGCGGATTCCATGAAAGTCTTTTATCCAATAAAAGACCCAAAAATCTCACATTATCCGCGGTTTGAAGCCGCGTACCATCAAGATAAAGAATAGGTTCCTGGTGTTGCCTGCGACGACTAAATGCTATACACTGGGTCTTCGAAGCCGAAAACTTGAAGCCCGAAGATTTGGTCCATTCTTGCAATTTATTAATCACTAATTGTAAGGATCTTTCCGCTGTTGCCATACTTCTAGCAGCCATATATATACAAAAATCGTCTACAAACAGGGAACAGTGGACCGGTGACTGTACGTTTGAAGTGACGCTGTTAATGGCAACAGCAAACAGCGTCACACTCAAAACGCCACCCTGTGGTACACCATTCTCTAGTTCGCAACGATCAGAATATATGCCTCCTAGACGTACACGGAAAGTCCTGTTATTCAAATAATTTTTTATAAAAGCAAGAATGTTACCTTGTATACCCCATGATTTCAATACGTTCAAAATTCCTCTTCTCCATGCCATGTCATATGCCTTCTCAAGGTCAAAGAAAACAGCTACCAGTGTTTGTCGTAAGATGAAGGCATTCTGTATAGCTGACTCCAACAAAACCAATTGGTCAACTGATGAACGTCCTTGTCTGGAACCACACTGAACGTTAGAAAGAAGTTTGTTTGTTTCTAGATACCAGACAAGACGACGGTTGACCATCTTCTCCAGTAGTTTACATAAGCAGCTGGTAAGAGAGATGGGTCTGTAACTACTGGGGTTAGTTTTGTCCTTTCCTTGTTTTAGAAGAGGAATTATTGTCGCTTCTAACCATGCATTGGGAAAACCGTGCTCCTCAAATATACGGTTGTATATCCGAAGGAGAACTAGTTTTACCGACGGTGGTAGATTTTTAATCATGGAGTATACAATATCATCCGGGCCTGGAGCTGAATCCTTCGTTGACGAGAGAGCTGACTCCAGTTCGTCGATAGAAAAATGGATATTTAAGCAAGAATCTCCAGACAATCCAACGGTGAAAAGTAAGCCTTCCTGTTTATGTTTGAACACCTGGAAAGCGTCATTGTATGCAGAAGATGAAGAATGTTTTGAGAACGATAACGCTAGCACATTGGCAATTTCCTCACAGTCCGTGGTCATAACTCCATCCGGATGCCTTAATGAAATTAATGGCATCGGAACGGAAATGCCACAGACTGATCGTAATTTCTTCCATACTGTGGATGGAGCTGTAGTTCTTGTAATTGAGCCAATGTACTGCGACCATGATTCTCGTTTACTTTGCCTAAATATTCTCCGTGCTTTCGCACGGAATATTTTATATTTTTCCAGGTTTTCACTCGTTGGATGTCTCTTGAACTGGTTCAAAGCTTTTCTCCGTTGACGAAGGATCACAGTGCACTCATCATTCCACCACGGAACAGGTGGTCGTCGTGGTTTGGATGAGGTTTTCGGAATTGCCTTTCCGGCGGCATTCAAAACTGTTTTTGTAAATAAATTGACAATGTCATCAATGGGAGCCAAGTAATCCACGTCCAGTGATTCTAGATTTTGTGAAAATTGTTCCCAGTTGGCTTTTTTCAGGATCCAACGGGGATGTCGAACACAACAGGGTGAGGAGTCACACAAAGAGATCTCAATAGGAATGTGATCGCTACTGTAAAGATCAGGCAATGCTGACCATTTTAGCCTTGTAGCCAAGACAGGACTGCATAATGACAAGTCTAAAGCTGTCCATCCACCTGTTGACGCTGCTAAATGTGTCGGAGAACCGTCATTTAGCAGGTATAAATCCAGTTCCGATCTGATGCTTTCGATTAGATTACCTCGCGGGTTGCATTTTGGGGAACCCCATGAGACATGGTGGGCATTGAAATCGCCCACTAATAAAAACGGAGTCGGTAACTGATTTATAAGGTCTACAAGATCTCTCTGTTGCAGGTTGTCACTAGGTGGGAGGTAGACACAACAGAGAGTGAGTTTGTATGGAACAGCTGTTTGAATTGCTACTGCTTGTAAGGGAGTTATTAAGTTCAGAGAAACGGCGTCGACACAGTCACGGGCTAGAATGGCAACGCCACCTCTAGCTCGATTTTCTGCAACGAAGTCCGATCTGTAAACTGAATACTCCCTTAGATGGAAATTGTGCGATTCATGAAGATGTGTTTCCTGAATACAAATGTACAGAGGGGACACATCCCTTACAATTAATTTGAGATCCTCAATGTGACTTTTAACACCGTTAATGTTCCACTGAATCACGGATTGTTTAGGTGTGGACATCGTATTTAGTGAAATGGATTCACCTGGCTCTCACTGCTGTCATTGCAAATTCGCTGGCCTGGAATGTTGGACGTTCCAGGCAGAGAGTCATCAGATTCCATCACCACTATTGTAGTGGTGGAATCTGAAGAGTTTTTTGACTCAGAAGAGGAGTTTGAATTGGTCCTCTTTTGAGTCGCTTGTGGTTTTGCACCTACTTTCACAGGTGCAGCTTTTTTATTATTTTTAATACTCGTATTGGTAGTTTTAACGTTTTTCGCACTTGTCTCTAATAGTGTCTTGCTTCTTCTAATTTTTGCAGAGGTAACTGGCAATGGTGATATTTCCGCACATTCAACATTAGTGTTTGAGTTGGAAACCAAATTTTTAGTCACCAAAGCTAATAACTGGCTAACTTGTTCCGTGAGAACTTCAATTTTCTTGTTTAGCTCAACGCAGTTGGAACACGACTTCTCAGGGGTGATAGCTGAGGCATAAGATTTCGTTTCAAGTCTAGGTTGAGTTGACTTGAACTTCTTTTTAGCTTCGTAGAATGAAGTTTTGTCCTTTGCCATTATGCTGAGGATCGCTTTCTCCTCCTTGAACTTTGGGCAGTTAAAGGAGCGAGCAGGGTGATCACCAGCACAGTTTGGGCATTTCGGAGCACTTGTGCAAACCTTATCAGTATGGCCTTCAGATGCACACTGTCCGCATACCTCTGGCTTGGAGCAAGAAGAACTTACGTGTCCAAAACGTTGGCATTTAAAGCACCGGCGTGGATTGGGAACGTAGGGCCTAACAGAAAGCCGTTGATAGCCCGCATATAGGTATTCCGGGATAGATGGTTTCCCGAATGTCAGGATTAATGATGTTGTTGGAACTCTCTGACCGTTTTCCATCCTCATAATTCTTACGACATCTGTAACACCTTCAGATTTCAGTTCGGAATTTATTTCGTCCTCATGGACATACAAAAGATCCCTGCATGATATTACTCCCTTTGATGAGTTCAAGGTTTTGTGGGGAGCCACCGAAACCTTGACCTGATCAAAGAAGGAGGTCATTTTTAATAATAATTGTGACTGCTTCGAATTGCTTGTTTCCAACAGCAGTGTTCCGTTCCGTAACTTCCTTATGGAAGAGACGGGTCCTGCTGCGCATCCAGTTATAGCCTTTTGAATTACAAAAGGCGATACTTTAGAAAGATCTTTGCCAGCTTCTGTGCAAGACACAACTAAAAACTTTGGTGATTCTAAAATCATTTCTTTCCTCGTATTTACTTCTCTAGGCATTTTCGGAGAAACCTCACGACGCCTCTTTACACTACTCTGGTTGGACATTTGTTGGTTTTCCATAATTTGTTTTTAAGCTAACCATCGTGTCAGGCGTTACGGGCGAGACTATGAGAACGGGTACACCCATGGATCACTTTCGATCATTTCCAACCCCCAGAACTCTGGGGCCCATAGTTTCCTCCTTAGCTCGACTGGATGGGCATCAGTCGAGAACTCGTAATACTGTGCACAGGCTCCGACACCTGTACACCGCGGACACTCCCTGACCAAGGACCGAAGTGGCTAGCGGACCAGCAACCGCGCATACGTCTTCGGCAGAGCAAGCTCACAGCAGCGTCCCAGACCAGAGTTTGTCAAGCTCTGGACTTTTCAGCACTCCCAACGCGCAACGGTTCTGACCAGTCAAAATTCCCTAAGAGAAGGTGTAAGTGTTGAAATGTGTATAGATTGTGTTGGTGTGTGTATGTGTGTGTGTGTATGCTTTGTGAGTGGTGTAGTGTTAGGCTAGGGTACCGCGAGGGACGCCAAATCCCTCGTAGGTGCGGCTAGTCCGCACCCCCCTGCGGGCATAACATATGAATTATCTATACTTGTATTTACATTATCGACCTCTATCGCTTTGTGAAACACATGGCACAAGTAGAAACAAACATTCCGAGTTAAACGATGGGTGGTTAATTTTACTATTTAGTATATTTTAGTAATAGGTACTTAAGATTTTTATGTAAATTATCCTTTTTTCTCTGTTTTTTTTTTTAATGAGTTTTATTATTTGTCATACAGTATTTTATGATTTGTATTAGTTGATAATTTATGTAAATTTCCTTTTTTTATTGTGACCTAATAAATAAACCAATATTTTAACTGTTTTGATGTTCCCAATAAACTTGTATATGGTAGAAATAAAATTATTGAGATGAAAACAACAGACACGATAATTAGATGCAACGACAAGCTATGGAACCCGAATAGCATTTCAATGATTCCACTGCCAGGGGCGGCAAGCGCACCGCCACACTCCCAATTTTTACAATTTAATAGTGTTTAATTTTTGTTTACTATTTTTCCCGTTTATAACTAAGAATATAAGTATAGATTTTGATATAAAATAATGCTGTCAAATGTGGAAGTTAACGAAAAAACCGTCAGTAGTTTGATGAGATCACCAATATCGCAACCATGCTGAATGTGTTAACAATGATTATACACTATACATCTTGTTATTTTAAAACTGTCTTATTAACATTTTTTTAAAATTTTAATTTAATATAACTTATAAATTTCTGTCAGTTTCATATTTATTTCTAAACATTTAGTTTTTTGCAAATTATTGTTTGCAATAATGCTAAATAATAATGACAGCCTTCCTGAGGGAACTGGTATTTCAATACCTATATTCAGAATTTCAAACATATTAACAAAAATTATTATAAAATTTTTTTAAAGTCAATTCTTACTTAAATCAACAAAGAAAAATTTTATTTTTATTTTATAATTACAATCAATATAAATATGTATGTACATATATCAGAATAACAATATTAAGTGGTAAAATAGAAAGTGAATTTCCTTACAATTTTTCATTTTTCTTTCAATAAATGGTGTTGGACTATTATTATTAAGTTACTATTTTATATGCTTCCTTTCTTTTCGCTGCTTTCATTGTGTTGTAGTTTCTTTCAACTTTTTTTTGCATTGTTTGTATGTGAAGCAAGGTTTGATAACATTAATCCAGTTGTTTGTTTATTTTATTCTTTTCATTAATTTGTAATCCTAGAGCATAATTTATAATACTGCGTGGTTGCCATGGCCACAATTTAAGGTTATACAATGGAGGTTTTTCATATATATCTTTGAGAAGTTCATTTCTAGCTATGGAAAGTAGGCTCAGTGGCAAAAGGCACTAGATTTCGAACATGAAGATAATTGGATTGATTCCGATCTAGACCCCTAAATTATTATAATTTAATTATTGAATAAATATTTGAAAAAACTGTATTAACATCATTGTCATCCATTCTAGGTTAAAATAATGTATTTGAACTTGAGTAAATGAATAAAAAGTATTTATCAATGATTGAAAACTTTTACAATATATATATCAGGAGAGTGTGGGCTAATAATAGAAGAAATTTAACAAAAATGTTATGAAGAAGTACTATGATGTTTTGAAACAAATTCTAGTTCTACACATTTGTCAGTCAACCTAAAATTATAAACATTAAAACAGATGCACAAATTTAACCAATGTTTTATTCGCTATAAAGTTAAGAGAAAATAACTTACCAACATTTTGCAAATTCTAATTTTTTTGCTGCTTCTCTTCTCATAAATTTAGGTGAAATGGGTTTTGTTAATTTTTTTGAGCTTGAAGCGTGATTTGCTTTGAATTTAAACTGCAATTAAATGGTCAAAGATTAATGTAAAATACTATAGTTTGAGGCAGTGAAATTCAAAAGTACAGTACAAGATATAATTCAATATGATTTTAAAAAACAGAAACATTAATATAAGCAAGTGTTTTATATTATCAATATTTCACACATTTTAGATCTCTAAAATAAAATCTATTGTTTATAGTTCACTGAGCTTATTGCAAAATTGGAGCCCCAGATCGATTTGAAATGTTTTCTCATCTAGGACAACTCCTGAATTATATATATAAAATCGCAATCAAAACAAAATAATACTAATTTTTATTTGTTAAAGGAGTATTATTGGATCTGATATATCTACAACATTATTAACCTTTCAAGCTAAGCCCTTGCTGAGAAATTTGTATTATTGATGGCAGGTAAGTGTTCACTCAATTTAGTGTCTTATACAAACATATTGTTCTGCGATCTCTTTGACTTTTTTTATACTATTTGGTAAGCAATGCCTTAAAACTAAGCCCTTCACTATGATGTTGCTTATGTCACACACTAGCCAAAAATCATGTATAAATCATGCAATCTCAATAGATCATAATGTTGAGCCCTGTTGATACAACGCATGATCTGTATTGACAATTTTTTTATAAATTAGAACTTACAGACTTAACACTTTGATGCTGGCCCAAGTTACTTGGTATAAAAATGAAACTTACATGGCATACCATATATTGTCCTGATTTCTTATTTATTTTGATATACAACACAATTACTTTATATTTGAATTTATATATTTAAAATAATGTTTCATAACTGGTCCAACATTGCAAAGATCTACTTTTATGAAAAATTTGCGTTTATAAATTGTACCTTAAGTAATTAATGAGTGAGTAAAAACTATTAACTTGCGTCCTGGCGTGTTTTGCTGTTTAATTTTTTTCAATGGCGAAGCCAACCCGTTACTACTTTGACCATGAAACTAATGTTCCGAAATGTGTCAGCACACAAGTTAATAGTTTTCACTCATTAATTACTCAAGATTTATTCAGTGAATTCAAGATGATTACAAGCAATTTTACTTACAAACTGATGTCATGAAGATTACCAATTTCTATTAAAACTAATGAATAAAGTAGAACCTCTCTAATTCGCCACAGTAATAATAAACATCTTCTGCACTGTCAAGTAGTATAGTATAGGCACTAGCCATCAGATAAGGCCGATGCCAGACATGAGTAATTCGATTACAGTGAAAATCTCTCAACCACACATCTGATACCCGCTATAAAATATAGTCGAATTTCAGTAATCAACTAACTACAGTATAGTAGACAGCTTTGAGTTGCATTATAAATTACATTGTAGTTTATACAAATTGTATTCAACAGTTCAGTTTTTGTTCCCTTTCTTCATTTTATAATTGTTTCCAACAGTGGTTATATAAAGGGGAATTGTCTTAACATGGTAATTAGATGTTTATCTGGTTGTAATTACAAACTATACTGCAGACTACTAATGATTTTATAGTGTTGTTGAGCTTTTTGCTCGACATAACTCATTTAAATTCAACATTAATTACATTATATACATATTTACATGCTATGTTTACCCTCAGTTACATTGTTAATTTCATTGCTTCTGTAATTCATCTTTTTCTCAAATTCATCATGCCCTTGGTCCCGAATGTGACGAATTAGAGGTTCTACTATAAATCAATTTTAAACATTTGTACAAAACACTTCAACTAATGTTACTTCTTTACAAACAAAAAAAAACTTTCTTACAGACATTTTTATAAAATTTGCTTTCACATTTGAAAGTAAAACTAGTAAAAGCTAAATACTACATACTAACTTTTTTCTGTAATTAATACATTAATTTATATTATCATTTAAGTTTTTATACTTTTTAATTTATACCAAACAATTTTTGTTTAATAATGCGGTAATAAACAAAAGTGAAAATAGCCAGATGTTCTGTACTTCATTAGGAATTGAAATAAAAACTGAAATTATTTCAACTTTGACTTGAGCTATTAATATAACATTTGAACATACATTGACTTGTCACAATTGCCTATAGTAACACTTACTTTTTTTGTTCATTGAAAATGACCATTTCAGAAGATGTATCCAATTGTTAACTCAGACCATAACTGATTGTTCAGATACTGAAGAAGTCAGTTACAATCTAGTTGACAGTATGGTATATCTCCCAGAACAGCTGACATCAATAAACAACAAAAATAAATAATTATTACTATGGGCATGTGTGACATCAATATATGTTCAAGCATTTAAGTGAAAAAAATAATGGTAGTGGCATTCTGAGAATCCACAGATCCAACTGAAAACATATCTGCTAGGATTACTTGCATGCTATAAATGGTGTAACTTTCAACTGAGCCAAGAGGATTTTTATATGATATTGAATGCTGTTATGTGAATTATTTTATGAAAATATTTTCATAAACTCAAATTTAATAAAAAAGGTTTGACAAGTTTTGAGAATCCTAAGTTCTGCCAAGGTTCAAAATCAAAAATATTTTTAAATTCAAGAATAGCTCTTACCTAAACTAATTTGACTCTTAATTTCTAACAATTTTACAATACTTCAAAAATATAATGAACCTAATTTTTAAAATATTTCTGAAACCAATACTAAAATTAAAGATTTATATTGTTATAATTATTCAAGCAAATAAAAACAAGAGCAAATAGAAAACAACTTACCACGGTATTTTTTGAACTTTTTGGGAAAGGAAATACATAATCAGAAGGTTTAATAGAAACTGGCTCCTTAAAAAGTATTTCTATTTTTTTCCTTTCTGTTACTAAGTTTGTGGATCTTGTTACTCTTTTTGATGTGAATGGGCAACTGAGAGGAGAGTTTACTGCATGTCGAACTACTCCTACTACAAAAGGTTTTTTTGCAGTCTTTTTATTGTTTTGCACTACTTCTTCTTTATTTTTTTTCCATTTTATTAATCTCATTCTTCTCTTGTCCAGTGCATTCAACTCTCCTGGGATATTTTCTGGTTCTTCATCTAATTCAACTAAAAACAAACAAAGTTAATATTGTTTTTTCTATCTTCAATTTGAACTATTAATATTTTCACTTAAACATTAACATAAATTAAAATTTAAACACTTGCCTATAATAACACGTTTTGCCTCAATTAGGACAGTCCAGAAGATATGTATCCAATTAAAAATTAAGACCACCCTAGTTAATAACAAAACTTATCTCCCAAAATAGTCATCCTCATTTTGAAAATATGTTATTTTATCACCCTTACTACGTTATTTACATGTTATCTAAGGCTATGTACACATGAGAGCGTTGCAACGTGCGTTTTGAAGTACTACAAAACAAACGTCTATGTACACATGCAATTTCAACTGAAGGCGCATCGTAACATGCATCTCGAAGTTTAGTTGTGGAACACACGTTAGAGTTTCCAAAGTCAAGGCTATGTACGCTTTACAACACTCTCTTGTGTACATAGCCTAAGAGAGACAGAAAATGATGTCATAGCAAGACTCTAAAGTGAAAAAATACTAATTACATAATTATTTTCCATCCCCCCACTACACATAAAATGAATCAGTAGTGTCTAAGACTAGAATCAGTGAAGTCTTGAGATTATAGATATTTGCCTTTCAATATTATAGGTGTTTACTCGTAAGCTGGCACTTGACCGTTCGTTAGAAATTCTGTTCTAGACTAGATAAAAAAAAAACATTTTCTGCCGCCATGAGGGTTGTGTCAATTGGCCTCCTGGACTTTGTGTAGGCGCTCCAGTAGATATATACGAAATGCTGTAAGTGATGTGTGTCTACATCTGCGGAAATGTTTGCAGAACAGTCTTTGCCAAGTATTCATTCCCTTCCCGCTCCTATAATGCCGCGCCAAGTCCAAGTGCCAGCTTATGCGTCAAGACCTTTACCCTTGATGGATTTCTTTTTTTATGATTCTCTTATAGGAAATTTGCACATAAATTATTATTTTATTACTAATGACTGAATATTTAATATTGAATACATGTAAAACGTTACTAATTCAACGATTTGGCTTTATTTTTTGACATAGTAATTCGCAAAATGCCTAGAAATGTAATTAAACATGTTGTTGAGTCTCAAAAAATTACAAATTTTGAAAAAAATCGAGGTAAAAATTTAGGGGTGGAAAATTGTTCAAAACCACGAAGAAGGACGATATCCACAAGTATTTTTTTTCTTTGAGGAAAGTTACTTTTTTTCAATTTAAAGTAGGATAAAAAATTCTCAGCAGAGGCATAAGTTGTGAATGGGCACGGAGTGATAAAAACGTTTCGTGACGACACACCAACTCTACATTCACACCTTCCTTGTGACTCTGAGAAAAAACATTTTCACTCATTCTTAAGTTTTGACAAATTATTTCTTATGGATATCGTTTGTTTTGGTGGTTTTGAACAATTTACCAAAATATCGTAGGTGGCCAAACTACCAAAACATCAACAATAACTAACCCTCCACCACACACAAAGATTTATTAAAAAACCAGCGCACACAAACCTATTTATAGCCGTAAAACTACTTAAAAGGACCAAACAAACACTTACAGGCATTATTTCAAGCACAAAACAATCACTTACAGACACTATTTCACGCACAAAACAGAAAATATTGCACTTAAAATCTATACACATCTGATTCCCACTGTCCTACAAACATAGGATTCTGCCGCTAAAATAAGGTGTAGCCAACCTTGTAAAGTAATATTTTACGCACTATGATACTTATAATTGTACATATAATTACGCCAATAATTAAAAATAGACGGACTTTTATCTTCAGTTAGTATTACACAACTACCTTCAAAATTGAAAACATAAACAGCGAGTATTGAAAACATAATACTTCATATTGTTATAATAAGTTGATAAAATAATAGTAATACTTTATATTGTACTAGCGATATATCAAAAATGAATCGAATGAATGTGAATCAAAGTAAGCTATAAAATAAAATCATTTATTTTATACCATGGTTAAAGGTTAGTGTTTTACTGTATTGTAATAGAGGTATTCCGTATTAAGGTTTCCAATCTCAATGGTAGTTGAGTAATAATAATTAAAGTTATAAGTCTGTATATTTGTAACTTCTCTTCAGCTGCTATTGTGCTGTAATAACATTGTTTGTCAACATTTTTGAACAATATAAAGTGTTACTATTCTTTTATCAAATTATTTCAACAATATGAAGTATGTTTTCAATACTCACTGTTAATGTTTTCAATTTTGGAAGTAGTTGTGTAATACTAACTGAAGATAAAGGTTCGACTATTTTTAATTATTGGCATAACTGTAAGTATCATAGTGCCAAAAATATTAGTTGTGTGAATATTCCATTTTACTTCTAACTTTATTTCCATGTTTAAAAATTACAAAATTAAACTGTGTTATAAAAGAAGTACTCATTGTTTATATTTTGAATTTTTAAGGTTGTTGTGCAAAATTAATTGAAGATATATTAATTATTAGTTTCCGTCTGTTTCTTAATTATTGGAAAACCGTACAAGTGTTCTGTGTCCGGTTAGATGTTTTTGTGCGAGTAATTTTTGTATAATAATAATTATTTAAGTAATTTGTACGAATAATAATTTTTTTTTACAAGGTTGGCTACATCTTATTTTAGCGGCAGAATGCTATATTTGTAGGTAAGCTGGAATGAGGTGTGTATAGATTTTAAGTGCAATAATTTTTGTTTTGTGCGTGAAATAGTGTCTGTAAGTAATTGTTTCATGCGTGAAATAGTGACTGTAAGAGATTGTTTGGTCCTGGTAAGTAGTTATGCGGCTAAAAATAGGTATGTGGATTGTAATACATCTTTGAGTATGGTTGAGGGTTAGTTAACGTTGATGTTTTGGTATCACTGCGTGCCCATTCACAACTTATGCCTCTGCTAAGAATTTTTTACCCTGCTTTAAATTTTTAAATAGTAACTTTTCTCAAAAAAAAAGAAATTACTTGTAAATATCGTCCTTTTTCGTGGTTTTGAACAATTTTCTAAAATATCGCAGGTGTCCGCGCTTATAAATTTTTACCAAAATCGATTTTAACAAAGCATTTTAACAAAGCACTATTATAGTTTCACCAAGCACACAAACTTTATAAAGCTATAAAACTCACACACACCTCTTGTTTTTTTGGGATAGTAGGTCCCAGAATTATTCAAAAAGTCAAAACAAACCGTGGTAATTATATTGACGTGCGACTACCGCTATTTTCGTGAAATGTTTTTACTTTTCTTATGAATTTTTACGTCCTAGACACGAATCCAACATTATTTTTTGTCGCTGGTGCAGTTTTTTTTTTTAAATATACTTACAAAAACGGTAAAAATATAGTCTTATTGACGTTGGTTCTAAATTTTTTTTTTGTTTAAATTACTCGTTTTAATGTGTATAACACGATTATCAACATTTTTTCTGCAAGAAAATACGGAAAGTTACTTTTTTCACATTTTAAATGTTAGGTTGTAATGGCATGTAGGCCTATAGTGTGAATCAGGCGCGCAGAAGCAACAGATTTGTAATTTTATACAACATTACTATATACCTACGTTAAAATATATCTACGAAGTATCCAGTCAGGATAGATTTGGTAATAATTTTATATAACATTACCATCTACCTTTATTAAAGTATACCTACGAAATATTCAGTCAGGCTAGATTTGGTTGTAATTTTGGTAATGTTGTATAAAACTATAACCAAATCTATCCTTACTGAATACTTCGTAGGTATATTTCAATATAGGTAGATAGTAAAATTGAATAAAATTATAACCAAATCTAACCTGGCTGGATACTTTGTAGGTATATTTTAATGTATGTAGGTATATAGTAATGTTGTATAAAATTATAACAAAATCTAGACGTTTAATAATAAAATAATAATGATGATATGACGTAGACGACAAAAAATAATGTTGGATTCGTGCCTAGGACGTAAAAGTAAGTGAGAAAAGAAAACAAAAAATCACGAAAATATCGGCAGTCGCATATCAATAAAGGTTAGTTTAAGTTATGTTTTTTTAAGTATATTTTTTAAAAACGGCACCAGCGACCAAAAATAATATTGGATTCATGTCTAGAATATAAAAATGTAGAAGCTGTGAATGGGCGCGGAGTGATACAAATATTTTTTTACGTCAGTGCTGGGAATAAGATTGTACACATCGGCCCCGGTACGTCACGCAACCTTACGTGTGTAGATATTTGAGAAACAACATTTGGGCTTAATTTGTATACATATATTTAAACATACTTATAAAGTCTCCAGTTAGGATAGATTTGGTTTTAAATTTATACATTACTGTATACCTATATTAAAATATAGCTAAAAAGTGTCCAGTTAGGTTAGATTTGGTTTTAATTTTATACATTACCTAAATGGTTACATTTATACAATTAGAACCAAATCTATCCTGGGTGGATACTTCATATTTTATACTTTTATTTTGTTAAATTCATTAAAATTATGCCAAAACGTAATGTTACACATTATCCAAGTGTAACGGTTAGTACATTTGTGATGTGTAGCCCTCCGCGATGCAGGCACCTTATTCACAAATGCTACATCCGCGCTGAAATTTTTACCCAACTTTAATTTAAGAAAAAAATAACGTTTCAAGGCACAAATAAAAATAATTTCAATGAAAATAGCCTTTTTACATGTTTCTGAATGTTTTATGAAAATATAGGCCCGGTTTAGGAATCTAAACAATTACTAAAAATTCTTGTGGATATCCTATTTGATGGTTTAGAACAATTTTCCAAAATATCGTAGGTGGCCACCCTTATACAGTTTTACCTATTTCTTCTGTTTTCAAATCACTAGCAATGTTTTTTTCGTATTTTCATATCTTCAATAAAACCTAAATTTACGAACTTATATTTGTAACATTGGTCAAATTATTAATTCACGTTTTGTAAAATGATTTTATGCTTCATTCCTTTTACAACTGTTACTACTAATAGGACTACATTACTATAAGATGTGAATAAAAATCTTATTTGTATATAGAATTTTAAAATTTGACTAACCATTTTCAATATTCCTCCGTGCATTTATTGCTGTCAATCTTTTTTCTTTTCGGTTGTTTTCCATCAATACTTTCTTTTCGATTTTTCTCCCGTCATAATCTGAGCCTCGTTTGTACAATCTAGAAAACCTATTTGTAAAATAATTGCCAGTATCCATATTGTCGTAAGTAATTACAGCTACACGAACAAATTCACATATTTTAACCGTTGTCAATAGAAGAATGTGGCTTACTAACGGTTATGAAATTCGATTAGGATTGGCTCATAACTTTTTAAAAGAAGTTAGCCTTAGATAATAAGTTTAAATTCTATTGGTTACTTAGGCCACTGCCTTCAATGTTGTACACATTTCTATTTTAAGCAATTGTTTTGAGTAAATATGCTGATGTTAAATATGTCATTTATAAATATAATCAAACGGTCATACAGATAATATATTAAAATTACCATCAACTACTGTAGACATTTAAGATATTCTAATTTTCAAGTAATTCAAAAATATACTATCATTCTGTTATTTGTTTTCTTATTTCAAATACAAATTTTCCGGTATATAATATAAAACCTGTTTTAAACATTTTATTGAAATAATACTAACATGTATACCAGTTATATATGAGTGTATGACCTGTCGGTAATAACCTTAATAGCTAGAGCTCAATCTTTTTTTTAATATTTAGTTATTTAGTCGCGTGGCGAACGATTAAGTTGCTATAACGTTCTCAATTTACTAAAAGGTGGCAATATAGTCAAGAATATTAGTATTAATCACTTAAACAATAGTTTATGAGTATCCGAACTTTGGATAGTTAAAATTCGGATAGTCATAAACTATTGTTTAAGTGATTAATAAGATTCAACCGAACGTAATGGACTATAAAATTCAAGAATTTTAGTATGTTATTATTATATACATAAGTATTTTAAGTAGCAGTTAACGCAACAAAGTTTGAAAGAGAATAACCTTTGTTGCAGAAGTTATTTTAGAAAATGTTTGTACTTTAAGATAAATTAGTGCAATAAACGAAAATAAATTAAGCACTACTAATTGTCTTGTCAACAATTATGATATCCTGAAGTATAGTTTTAGAAAGTGAATCAAAAAGAGAAAATAAAAAATAATATTTCTTATATACATTTTTCGACATATGCAGATTGCTTGATCAGTTTATCAGCTTATAAGCTGAATTAAATTAACATGATTTCGTTTATTTAATGAGGGGATCTATTTGCACGAACTTGCGGATAACATCATAGTTCAATACAATTGGGTATATACCGTCGTGTATAAACACACAAATTATCCAGAACCTATTCCATGTTATTATAACCACACACACACACACACACACACACACACACACACACACACACACACACACACACACACACACACACACACACACACACACACACACACATATATATATATATATATATATATATATATATGTGTGTGTGTGTGTGTGTCTGAAGAATAAAGTGGTAATATCATGATGCACTTATATTGTCATGGTGACTAAAACTAACGTAAACAAATAATATGTCTCCTACTGAGGTGAGTAATTTCTCTTAATTTTATCTGCATAATCTTACCACTGACATATATTATATCTTTACATTTACATGTAACCTCTTATTTTATGTTCAATAATTATTTTGTATTGGTAAATAATTTAATTTGGTAATTCACTTCTGTCATGGATGATGTGTAATATGACTGTAAAAATTATCACATTTAGTGTAATAAAGTGAGTGAAATATTTTTAATAGATTTGAAATTTAAATAACTCTACAAAATGTATTATTAATACTACAATAAAAATGCCTCACACAGTAGTATGATCTTGTTGCTGTTTATTTATATTATATTACAAAATATTTGATTTGCAATTTTACAGCCCTTTCTGAGATATCTCCCTGTGTCACTTCTGTTTTATTCTAAATTATATAACAATGAACAACAGCTATGCAACCTCTTAACCAATAAGATAAAACTTACAGAGCTCAAAATATATTGCCCCCTGAATACTACTACAAAACATCGATATTGGTTTGATTTTTCCAATAACTTCATGCTTACATCGGCCTGTATTGCCTCTTTATAAAAAAATGAGATCTAATACATCTGCTACCCTTGAAAACTTTTCTTAGTTACTGTTTTATAGGTAACAAAAATGTAAGGCTTTTAATTTGTCTACTGTACAGGCTTCTTGGCATGTAGATGTTCCAGCCCAAAGTGAATAGCAGTTACTTGAGTGCATTAACCAATACTGTGAGTCACAATCTAGATGGTGATATGTCAAGATGAACAACAGAGTACCAAAATTGTTATAAATTCTATGTCCATTCTGTTTTAGTAAGAAGGTTTTATTTTAAGATCGCTTCTGCCACTTTTAATGTCTGGTTTTATTCTTAACTTCTCTATACTTGATCTTGATGGGTGGGAATTTCTTATATTTGATAGTATATACAATTTGGAAATAAAAGCTGCTATAAAAGGATATCAATTACATATTTCATTAAAGTATTTAACCTTTTGTTTATTACTTACAGTGATAACTATTTATTGATTGTTTTTTTCCAGGGCTTTCAAGAAAGAAGTACAAATACAATAGTGTTTAATTTATCCAAGAACGAGTGTTTTAAATTAAACGAACACTACAAAATTTTACAAAGAAAACTCAAGGGTAGTTGGAAAATCATAATGTCAGTGAACTAGATAGTTAGATGGTTTACATGCATGTGCTTGTTCAGTAGAACTTCATTATAACATACTATATTAAATCTGACTTTGCCTATAACAAACTGTGTTTTAGAAATAGATCACACCAGCCACTCACCATGTAAACAGGCATCACACTGCCCTTGCAGGGGCAATGCCTGAATGGCTGAAGACTTGGCTAATGTCACTACCTTTTGTCAAGTGACATTCTCCCTAAAACTGATGCAATAAAACTGTAAATAATATAAATATAGTTAGAAATGTTACTAATAATTATAGTACCAATTTATGTAGTGTTTGTAAATGTTTTGCTGAACAGAAACTTTTCAAAACTTATACTTTACAATGTTGTACATAATGCCTGGAATAATATTATTTATTGTTTGATGATTATTTTTACTTGGGTGTTCCTTCTCTATCACTTACTTAGAAATACACACAAAATTGCTTCCACCTTCAGAAAATTCAGTTACTGAATATTATAAATTAATTTTTTTTTTAATTTTGGCATAGGGTTAATTGTAAATAAAATTATAATAAGTTAAGAGAATAGAGCTGAATTAATGAAATTTAATAAAAATATGGTAGGTTTAAATTTAGATTTAAGATGAAAAATAAATGAAATAAGTTAACTGAGGAATAAGACAACAGGACCTTAATTAGGTTATACTAGATGTAAGAAGAATAAGGAAAGTGAAAAAAATCAATAAATAATAACTGCAAATTTAATAATGGGATATTTTATCAACTTTTATTAATTGTTAGGATTACATATACCAAAGAAAGAATCTGTTTAGGTAACAAGAAATAGTAGGTTACATTAACCAATGTTAGGTTGAGATTAGAAAAACGAGTTATAGTAATTTTGATCTATAGAGTTAAATATAGTAGCAGTAGCAATAGTACCAGTAGCAGGTGCAGTAGTAGTAGTAGTAGTAGTAGTAGTAGTAGTAGTAGTAACAGGAGCAGCAGCAGTAGTGTTAGCAGTAGCCACAGCAGCAGTAGTAGTAGCAGTAACAGGAGCGCTAGTAGTAGCAGCAGCAAGAGCAACAGCAGTAGTGTTAGCAGTAGCCGCAGCAGCAGTAGTAGTAGCAGTAACAGGAGCGCTAGTAGTAGCAGCAGCAAGAGCAACAGCAGAAGCAGTAACAGTATTAGTAGCAGTAGTAAAAATAGTAGTAGTAGTAGTAGCAGCAAAAGCAGCAGCAGTAGTAAAAATAGTAGTAGTAGTAGTAGTAGTGGTAGCAAAAGCAGCAGTAGTGAAAGTAGCAGGAGCAGTAGCAAATGCAGCAATAGTAGTAGTAGTAACAGTAGCAAGAGCAGCAGCAGTAGTAGTAGCAGTAGCAATAGTATTAGTAGTAGTAGCAGTAGCAATAGTATTAGTAGTAGTAGCAGTAGCAATAGTATTAGTAGTAGTAGCAGTAGCATAGCAGCAGCAAAAGCAGTAGCATAGAAGCAGTAGTAGTTGTAGTAGCAGTAATAGAAGTAGTAGTAATAGTGGTAGAAGTAGTAGTAATAGTAATAGTAGCAGGAGCAGTATTAAGAGTAGTAGTAGTTGTTGTTGTAGATGTTGCTGTAGTAATATTAGAAGTATTAGTAGCAGCAGTAGTAAAGGTAGTAGGAGGAGTAGTAGTAATAACAGCAGCAGTAGTAGTATTAATAGCAGTAGTAACAGAAGCAACAACAGAAGTAGTAGCAGTAGCAGTGGTAGCAGTAACAGAAGTAGTAGTAAGAGTAGTAGTAGTAGTTGTGGTTGTTGTTGTTGCTGTAGTAATAGTAAAAGTATTAGTAGCAGCAGTAGTAGTAGTAGTATTAATAGCAGTAGCAGTAGTAAAAATAGTAGTAGTAGTAGTAGCAAAAGCAGCAGCAATAGTAAAAAATAATAGTAGTAGTAGTAGTGGTAGCAAAAGTAGCAGTAGTAAAAGTAGCAGGAGCAGTAGCAATAGTAGTAGTAGCAGTAGCAAGAGCAGCAGCAGTAGTAGTAGCAGTAGCAATAGTAGTAGTAGTAGCAGCAGTAGTAGTAGTAGTAGTAGAAGTAGTAGGAGTAGTAGTAGTAGTAGTAGTAGTAGTAGCATAGCAGCAGCAGTAGTAGTAGTAGTAGAGTAGTAGGAGTAGTAGTAGTAGTAGTAGTAGCAGTAGTAGTAGCATAGCAGCAGCAGCAGCAGTAGTAGTAGTAGTAGTAGTAGAAGTAGTAGGAGTAGTAGTAATAGTGGTAGAAGTAGTAGTAGTAGTAATAGTAATAGTAGCAGGAGCATTATTAAAAGTAGTAGTAGTTGTTGTTGTAGATGTTGCTGTAGTAATATTAGAAGTATTAGTAGCAGCAGTAGTAGAAGTAATTGGAGGAGTAGTAGTAATAACAGCAGCAGCAGCAGTAGTAGTAGGTACAGTAGCAGTAGTAAGAGTAGTAGTAATCGTTGTTGATGTTGCTGTAGTAATAGTAGAAGTATTAGTAGCAGCAGTAGTAAAAGTAGTAGGAGTAGTAGTAGTAATAACAGCAGTAGTAGTAGTAGTAGTATTAATAGCAGTAACAGAAGCAACAGCAGAAGTAGTAGCAGTAGTAACAGAAGGAACATCAGAAGTAGTCGCAATAGTAACAGAAGCAACATCAGAAGTAGCAGCAGTAGTAGCAGTAACAGTAGCAGAAGCAGTAGTAAGAGTAGTAGTAGTAGTGGTTGTTGTTGTTGCTGCTGTAGTAATAGTAAAAGTATTAGTAGCAGCAGTAGTAGAAGTAGTAGTAATAATAGCAGCAGAAGTAGGAGTAGTAGTTGTGGTTGTTATTGTTGTTGGTGTTGTTGCTGTACCAATAGTAGAAATATTAGTAGGAGTAGTAGTTGTTGTTGTTCTTGTTGTAGTAATAGTAGAAGTAGTTGTACTAGTATAATGTTCAGGCTCTTAGATCAACTATATTCTCTTTCATGCCTCCCAGTATAGTACAGTTGTGGATTATTCATTGTAGTCTGAATGTTCTGTAGATCTTTTCACTCCCACACGTGTCTCAAGACTTTTATGGGCTGTTAGCATTCGAAATGACATTACTGTTGAACTTTTTGGAAGATCTGAAATTTGGGGAGTTATCAGTATGGACATTGGCTTGTTTGTAGCACTGTTGATATTATTTATTTGTTTGTTGTTTGAATTTATAGTTTAGTATGCAATGAGCTAATTGAAATATTTGAGGGCTAATATATGTAGTATATTACATATAATATATGGTTTGGATGGTTGATATAGACTTCTTAGCTAAACTTTTGCCTTTCTCATTACCAATAATGTTATAATGGGATGGTAACCACTGGAATCTTATAGTGCTGTCACCTCTATTAATATTTTGTGTATACTTTTGAATAGCTCAAATACTAATGCCTATTGGATTTGGAATTTGGCCTGTAGAGTAAATATTTTGTCACACCATATAATTGCTTTACCAAAGTGTTGTAATTAATTTATATGAAGTGGAGAAGAGGATAATGGCAGATAATCAGGGTTGTTTATATTTTGACTCCTCGATATTTTGTACAAACCCTGCTTGAAATTTAAGTTGCCTATAAGGGTTACTATATTTCTTCAAGTATTCATTTGTTGGCAATCTGGGGAACTTGTCATACTAGTAATCAATATTGGTCTTTCAATATTCTGTTGTATTGAGTAATTTTTGTCAATATCTCCATTGCTGTTATTGAGATGGTTTCAGCAGCTCCTGTTATCAACTTTATTGTACAGTTTTGTAGTTTTTTCAAGGCATCTTTGGTTGTTTCACATGAAACTATTAATATTGGTCTTATGTATGTTTTATAAATTTTATTTAGAACTTCTCTTGAGCAGTGCCATTTAGGCTCTGCATGCTTGTTCCATGCCATTTCTTATTTAGATATATTCTTAAATACTTAGGGCTATAAAAGTACTGTAGCAAATTAGTGAGAGGGCTGATGAACCAAAATACAAAATTTACATGTAGTAACTACGTAGAGTTCACTATAAATTAGGACTTTATATTTAGCACTGTAGAATTACAAATTGATTTTAATACAAATCTAACAGAAATGTTTTAGTATCTCAATCAAAGTTGTGTTTTACAATATTTTGCTTATATTCATAAAACTAAGATAGGTTTAATTTCAGAAATAAAGATGAAATCACAAACGATTTGTTAAATGGCATGAGTTTATTTATTTTGGCTGCACCAAAGGAGAAGTTTACTGAAAATGAATTTAATGTTATAAAAAAGTATTTGGACAGTGGCGGAAGCATTTTGGTTATGATGGCAGAAGGAGGAGAAAAAGTTTATCCAACAAATATTAACTTCCTACTAGAAGAATTTGGAATTATGGTAAACAATGGTAAGTTTTTAAAATAAGAAAACCATTACCTTTAAAACATTCTTTGCTTATATTTATTTTAAACGTTCTGTCGAATTACTAAAATAAATATTGAGTGTAATATTTTTATAGCCTGTAATTGGGGAAGTCTAATATAAGATACTAATATAAGAATAATTGTGTAAAATTTCTGAAAGGCTCAACCACTTTCTTTATTTATTTGGTTTCATTTTTAGGTTTTTATAAATTAGATACAGTAGTCCCTAGCTATTTGTGGGTTCGGTGTTCGCGGTTGGCAAAATTACAGAATATCCCGCTAATATGTATCGTATTAAAAAAAAAAAGATAAAAGAAAGAGTATATGTACTGTGCAGGTTGTAGCATAATGTGTTTTCGTCTTATTTATTTTGTACAGTACTGTAGTTGCTTATCACAAAGAAATCTAATTACCTCCAAACATCCGTTATACTGTACACTACTAGGCCTACTACTCAAAAGATTGGCATTTCTTATTTATAAGGATGAGACTGGAATATTTTGGAAAAGAATGCCTTCACCAAATTTCTTATCAAAAGAAGAGAAATCTGCTTGGGGTTTAGTGCCGCAAAGGGTCGTTTGACTGTTCTACTGTGCTGTAGTGCTAGTGGAATGATGTCTCAGTAGCACATGGAATTTACGGTGAAGGATTTAAACATATTAAAAGTGATAATCTTGACAATCCTTTGAAAAGTGCAAACCAAGATTTGATGTAAGAAAGCAGGAAGAACTTATTACCATACCTGTGCCTATCTCGGATAACAAAGACAAAGAAATTGCAAAAATTGTATTGCCAAAGTTGACAATAAATCTGTTAATGAAATGTATGTTTAAGGAAACAGCTGCATCCGTTACTGAAATTGATCCCTCTTTAGAACAGATGTTGAAATTTATACAAGAGGTGGAAGATGCACTATTGGTACATAAAAAAGCGTCTAAAGAAATAGAGAAAATCACTCTAAAAGTAAATAACAAGTTTTTTAAAAATCAAATTAACAGATTTTAAAAGATTATTTGTCTAAAATTAGGTGTCTAAAAATTTATTTGATAGTGTTAAATATTTTGCCATGTAACGGCAACATTGATTTCCGGAGGACCTTAAATAATTAAATGAATGAAGTTGACGTTTTGTACATACCTCACTGGGCGAAGTACCACCACTTGTCGGACAGTTATTCGGGTGCACCCTTTCCCGCACTTATCATTTACCTGTTGAACTTAAAGAAATCACTTATATTCAAAATGTCACTATTAATGTTAAGAGTACCTTCGCCACACGACAGGAGAAACAAAGAGAGAAAAATGGTCTAAACCGAGCCTCGTTTAGAACACACAAAAACTACATCACGTCGAAAGTGACGGGAGAGATGTCGTTTAACCGACGTTTCGAAAGGAACTGGGCGGTACCGAACCTTGTAAGAGACAAAGGTTGGCCGATAAGGAGTCCCTCTCTGAAGCATTTACACTGTTTTTTAGATAATATTTAATTTAAAGAAAAGTACGTAACATACCGGGGGCCTTGAATCCTCCTAGGAATCAAAGAAGAATACAATATAAGCTACCCCAGCATGAGAGAAAAAAAAACAATAATTATCAATAAACAAACTGAGAGTTCTTCACAAAAAACAAATATACACTAAATAAAATAAAAATTCCTTTTCTAGAGACGTGAGAAAAATAATAAGTTTATTCTGCACTAATGGGCAGGGGGAAAACCTTATGAGAAGGTCGAGTTATAAGTCCTTGCTGTGTCTTGAGCTGAACAACTCGCACCACACCGTCTGTGCCAGGGAACACTTGTGTCACTCTTGCCAATGGCCAAGAGAGAGGCGGAGTAGGTTGATGCACTAGCACTAGGTCGCCCACACGCAGGTTGTCTGTCGTTTCCGTCCATTTGGTCCGCTGCTGTAGAGTGTGAAGATATTCCAGCTGCCACCTTTTCCACACGCGTTGGGGAAAAGCATGGACGACGTGCCAATGCTTAAGTCGATTAGTAGGGACTTCAGCCAGATTTCTTTCGGGTACGGCGACGAGTGGAGCTCCAATTAAAAAGTGTCCTGGGGTCAGAGCAGTTAGATCGGAAGGATCGTTAGATAAAGGTGTGAGTGGTCGAGAGTTGAGGATTGACTCGACTTGAGTTGTCAGAGTCATGAATTCGGAGAGAGTTAGAATGTGTTCACCTATGACGCGACGCAAGTGATGTTTAGCGCTTTTAATTGCGCTTTCCCATAGCCCTCCTTGATGAGGTGCAGCAGGAGGATTGAAGTGAAAATTAACTCCACGTTGAAATGAAAATTCACAAACGAGATCTTGTCCTGAGGTCCTGAGTAGAGATCGCAGAGCATTGTCAGCTCCCACAAAGTTTGTTCCGCAGTCGGAATAGATGTGTTGACAAAGACCTCGTCTAGACACAAATCGAGTCAATGCTGCGATGAACACGTCTGTCGAGATATCAGTGACCACCTCAATGTGAACAGCTTTGTTGACAAGGCAAACAAAGACACAGATGTATGCCTTGATGGTTCAAATAGAGCTTAGATTATGTACTTTCAGAGTGAAAGGACCACCATAATCAATGCCTGTGTTGAGAAATGGGCGAGTTGGGGTCAGTCGAGGTTGAGGTAAGTTTCCCATAAGAGGATTTTTATTTTTAGGTCGGTGCTTAAAGCACACAATACACTTGAAGATGCGTGCACGGACTACATTCCGAGCACACAATATCCACACCTCTTGTGCGAAAAGTGATTGGGTGAGTTGAACTCCAGAATGAAGGTACTTCCGATGATATAGGTCAATCAAGGAGTCAAGCACAGGGTGTTTCTTAGGCAAAATCACCGGATGTTGTGTCTCATAACGAATCTGTGCTACTTCGAGTTGTCCACCAACTCGCAGGACGCCATCGCTATCGAGAAATGGTGTTAATCGTCGAAGCCTAGAAGATACCCTGTTAGGAGGGGTGTGTCCTAATGCCTTTAAATCTTCGTTGAAGGAGGATGCCTGAAGTAATTTGAATATTCGGATTCTGGCTGAGTTCAACTCCCCCGTAGTGAGAGGTCCAACAGTTCTTCCTAAGTGACGAGAGTTCTGTATCAAACGCAACAAGTACGCCATTACACGCTGCAGTCGACTAAAGCTAGAATATTTCCGCAGCAAGTCCCATTCTGAGTGAACAGTGGAGAGAAGAGATATAGGTGAAATAGGTTTATATTCCCCTGTGTCAATGAGTTTTGCAGGCTCAAAATGAGATATAGGCCAGTTATCATGCGACTGTTGTAACCAAGAGGGTCCGTACCACCATAATTTATGTTGAGGTAGTTCTGAAGGAAGTAATCCACGTGACGCGCAGTCAGCAGGGTTGTGTTCACTCGGTACGTGCCTCCAATATAATGAGAAGGCAATAATTCTTGAACCTGCGCTACCCGATTGGCGACAAAGGTTTTGAGTCGATAAGGAGGTGTTTGTATCCATGTCAGTGTTACTGACGAATCGCACCATAGAAAAACAGAGGAAAATTCCATTATTTTGTTATAAAGAGATATAATATACACCACTAATTGAGCGAGTAAATAAGCAGCACTTAGCTCCAAGCGAGGTACAGTGAGTTTTTTCAGTGGGGCTACCCGAGTCTTCGATAATAGCTGCCGAATTACCACCGAGTTGTCACTAATCTGACATCTTAAGTAAATGACAGCAGCGTATCCACTCTCAGAAGCATCTGAGAAACCGTGTAACTCAATGTTAGGCGAGTGACTCAAGCGTAAAGCCCGCGGAATTACAATATTTTTTAAACAATTAGAAGTCTTTGCAAATGTTTGCCACTGAGTTAGAAGTTCAGGTGGTAGGGATTGGTCCCAGTCTAACCCTTTTGTCCAGAGGAGCTGCATAAAACATTTTGCCCACATGACAACAGGCGAAAGGAAAACACAAGAGTCATAAATTTGAGCGATAATGCTGAGCACTTGGCGTTTAGTTTTAGAGTTTCGAGGAAAATTCAAATGGTAAGTAAAATCGTCCGAAGAGGATGACCAATGAAGTCCGAGAATATTATAATGAAGTTGTGCGGTATCCTGAAGAAACGTGGGTGTCTCTAGGTGTTCGTCTGGAAGATCCTGTAATAGTTGATAAGCGTTAGTAGTCCATTTCCACAATTCGAAGCCACCTCGAAGTAAAAGAGAAATGAGCTGAGTTTTCAGATGAGAGGCCTCATCAATGGAATCACCACCCGCAATAATGTCGTTGACAAACGTTTGTGTGCGGAGTACTTCGGCAGCCTGAGGGAATGAAGCACCTTCATCGGAGGCGAGCTGATGAAGAGTTCTTATCGCCAGGTAAGGTGAACAACTAAGTCCATAGGTTACTGTGGTCAATTGATAAGTGGAAATAGGTTGATCAACATGGTCCCTCCATAGGATCAGCTGATAAGGTTGATCATCAGGGCGGACTTTGATCTGACGATACATCTGACGTATATCGCAAGTAAAAACCACATTATGATAGCGAAACATGAGTAACAGATCACAAATGTTGGTCTGCATTTTCTGTCCTGTCCACAGGGTGTCGTTGAGAGAGAAACCGTTGGATGTTTTTGCACTGGCATCAAAGACTGTTCGAAGGCGAGTAGTGGTGCTGGATTCCTTTAGAACCCCATGATGAGGTAAAAAGTAGTGAGGTGAACTGAGCTGAGTGTTTTGGGCAAGTATCATGTGTCCAGAAGTCAAATAGTCAGACATGAATTCTGCATAAAGTTGCTTGAAGCGAGGCTTAGAGTTGAACTTTTGTTCGAGAGATTTTAATCGTACTTCCGCGTTCCCGCGAGAAGTTCCGAGAAGAGGTTTATCTTCTTTGAAAGGAAGTCGGACACAGTAACGACCTGAACTGTCGCGTGTATGAGTAGCGACATAATGAGCTTCACATGCTTGATCATGTGGTGAGAGTTTTGAGGTGAAGGGCACTTCTTCATGTTGCCAGAATTTTTGTAGAGAATTGTGCAGTTCCAAGTCGTTCACCGTGAGTAATGTGGTGGACATACTAGCACTAGATTCCCTTTCACAGGTAGGCAGACATGGAGCTTCTCCCATAACCATGAATCCAAAGTGAGTGCCTATCAGGCACGGCATATTAGAGCCGAGAGAATGCATAGTTGGAGTCAATATTAAAAGAAAAAGAGCGCCGCCCAGAAGAATATCAATGCGACTTGGCAAATGAAAAGTAGGGTCGGCAAGCGTATAAGATTGTACCTTATTTAGTACTTTAACATCAATGTGAGTACGAGGTAAATCGACGCAAATTTTGTCAAGAATGAGAAAATTATGTTTGGAAGCTATTACTGTGCCATCGAGAGTGTGCACGCCTAAAGAGGTCATGCCCCTTGAGCGAGTAAGAGTTTGAGAAAGTCCAACAATGTTATGATTACTTCTCGTTCGAGTTACACACATTAGTTGAGCTACTTGCTCTGAAATAAATGAGGATTGGCTTCTTGAGTCCACCAGAGCCCGGAAAACATTAGTCGTCCCGGTAGGAGAGGAGAGTTTTACTAACAGTGTGCCCAGGAGCACAGTTGTACTTTGAGAGGCAGGATTAGTCACCTGAGAAGTCATACTAATAGGTGACTGAACAACTTCTGTTACACCTTGGTCCTGGGAAAGAGAGGACTTTAATGGTGTATGCTGAGGTAGGTGATCGTTGTCGAAATGGAGAAGAGTGTGATGTTTCCTTTTACATTGAAAACAAGTCGAATTGGATTTACAAAACTTCACACTGTGAGCGCCTAAACATGAAATACATCTACTATACGACTTCGCGATCTTCAAACGCTGTCGGAGATTTGGCCTTAAACTTAAGGCATGAATAGATTTTATGGTCTGTTCCTTTACACAAAAAACATAAAGGATGCTTTGTCTCAGACGCTGTGTCATTGACAGAGTTATAAGTCACCAGCGAAGTCCCCTTTCGGTTAACCTGAGTCTTATACACTAACTGTTTTCCCTTTGAAATTTGAGGTGAGTTTGAAGGTAATGAGTTAGCGTTGAGAGTTGAAAAGGAATGTAGTGTCGCGTGTTCAAGTTCACTACATTTTTGTGAGAGGAAGTTGATAATTTCCGCAGGTGTTGCCAGGGTCGACGTGTTATCCCGTGATTGTTCAAGCTTCTTCAGTATAGTAGAATCCAGCTTGCGTAAAATCATCGCTGACAATAAGGGATTGTTACTCGTGATATCAATTTGTAGCACCTTCAAGGCTTGGGTGTTCTCTGTGTAACTTGTAACAAAGTTACGCATTTGGTTAGAAGTGTAATTGATATTCGGCAAGTCGAGAATTCTATTGAGAATGATATCTCTCCATAAGAAGGTCATACGCGACTTCATAATTAACTTTCGAAATAGGTAAAGAGTTAATTAATTTTAATGGTTTGCCTGAGAGTACATTGAGCAAATACTGTAGTTTGGTGACAGCATTGAGAGATGTATTTTTATGTATGGTAGAGTCAAAGAGATTTTTGAAAGAAATCCATTCAA
Organism: Prosapia bicincta; assembly: GCA_036971475.1. Classification (NCBI taxonomy): domain Eukaryota; kingdom Metazoa; phylum Arthropoda; class Insecta; order Hemiptera; family Cercopidae; genus Prosapia; species Prosapia bicincta. Next base: position 140,503,838 of record JBAIZL010000004.1, on the reverse strand, counting down.
ATGGATCACCCGTGAAATGTTTGAGTTCCAATTTTGGAAGTCGCAGTGGGATTTGCGACGAGAGTGAAGAGCTAGCTTCGGTTTTTTGCCTAGCAGCTTGTTTCGCTTCTATTGAAGCAACAGTGTAATTTATGCGAGAAACAAGATCATTAACCACAGCCGAAGTTGAGAAATTGGGAATAAAATCGTTATCTTTTTCCAACTAGAGTTCATTGAATAAGTCCAATGTGTCTAAAAATTCTTGTTTAATGCTAGCGACAGAGGGAGCTCGGATCATTAATTCCTGCATGATCGCTTTATCAGAAATCTTTTGCGTGAGATCATAAATAGATTGGATCTGGGAAAATAGAGCTTCCTTCTTAGCAGTGATTACCCTTAGTGATTTGGCCATTTTGTAGAATTGAATTATATCTACAATAACAATAAGGCTCTTTAAATACACTAACAAAATATGCTATACTAATAGCAAGAGCGATAGAGAAAGCATAAACTAGTTTCTCACAAAGAAATGTAAATATTGAATGTTTGAACTTATGAACGGACGTAAACAGTTGAAGTAAACAAATGTCTCTTATTCAAGGTTACAATAACAAGATATCTTCCAATAATTGCAATCAGAAAAACGTTCAATACAAATTATGAAAAATGTAAATATTTTAAAAGGAAATATTATAATTACATTGGACAGCATGTAACTGAATGATCTGCTTCAAAACAATAAGCATTAATAAATATAAATTTGCAATTTATAAGCACTGAAATCATAGGTGACTTCTTTTACCATACTAAATAGTTAGCAGAAAATATTTATAAATATATTAGCCTATTAACATTAGCATGAGTGGGAAACATACATTTTGAATCATACGAATTGTTTACAAATAAACAAGCGTAGTTAATTATAAAGATATGCTTTCAGAGAGGGTTTGTTATAATCTACTGTATTTGAACAGCTGATAGATAAGAAATTGGGTGAGGTAAGCCTTGTAACAAGGACACGATATTGCGTGCGGTTGGAAATAAGTACGTCACACTTGTGGACATGTTTTAACATAGGACCTTTTCAAAAGATCCGGGCCGTAGGACCAAAAATGTTAAATATTTTGCCATGTAACGGCAACATTGATTTCCGGAGGACCTTAAATAATTAAATGAATGAAGTTGACGTTTTATACATACCTCACTGGGCGAAGTACCACCACTTGCCGGACAGTTATTCGGGTGCACCCTTTCCCGCACTTATCATTTACCTGTTGAACTTAAAGAAATCACTTATATTCAAAATGTCACTATTAATGTTAAGAGTACCTTCGCCACACGACAGGAGAAACAAAGAGAATAAAATGGTCTAAACCGAGCCTCGTTTAGAACACACAAAAACTACATCACGTCGAGAGTGACGGGAGAGATGTCGTTTAACCGACGTTTCGAAAGGAACTGGGCCGTACCGAACCTTGTAAGAGACAAAGGTTGGCCGATAAGGAGTCCCTCTCTGAAGCATTTACACTGTTTTTTAGATAATATTTAATTTAAAGAAAAGTACGTAACAGATAGTGTTTAACAATAATGAATATGTGTGTGTGTGTGTGTGTGTGTGAGCATGCATATTTAACAGAATTTTTGTGTTTTCGGTTTGAAGGTAAACATAAATACACTGTAATCAATAAATATATATATATAATTGTGCAGTACGTAAATATACGATACTGTATACTGTAAGTGTACAGTATAGCTGTAATTAATGTTAACGTTTTTGATATGGAACATAACCCTTCCCTTTTGATATACAGATGGTTTCAGTATTTGCAGTGTGTTTGGGGAGTGCAACCCCGGTGAATAATGAGGTGTCACTGTATTTCAGGTCATAAATTTTAAAAATTTTAAAAACTGAAAAAAGTGTAATAAAGTGTATTTTAAAATTTTTCCAAAAGTGTAATATATGTATATATATATATATATATATATATGAAGTTATTATTATTACTTGTAAATAATTTTTTCCACCACTAAGTGCAATAATTTTACCTTATGTGATGATGGCCCTTTCGGTCACTTGACCATTGTCAAATCACTGATTAATTTTTCTGGTGTGGATATTCGGTCCGTGATGTTGATATTTGTTAACGTCATACTTATTTCTTCTTGAGCCGTGTGTATAATGTTTTTGAATAGTACATTGTCTGCATGTGTTGTCTGATGGTTCATTAAATTGTTGTTTATGTTTTTATAAATGTGGTATTTTTCTAGAGAGTTTAGTTCTATTGAGTTATTATTTATTTCAAGTATGGTTAGGTTATTTTCATAATTTGTTATTTCATGTTTATGTGATATTAGGTGTGCTGCAACATTTGATGCTTTTGTATTTATTTTTGAATGCTCTGTAATGTTCTTCAAACCTTATTTTAAATGATCTGGTTGTTTTCCCTATGTAAAATGCGTTGCAGTCATTACATGTAATTTTGTAAATTCCTGATAGGTTATGTTTTTCTGTATTTGTTTTGTGGTTTGTGTTATTAAGATATTTTATTATTTTGTTGTTTGGTTTGTATGTTGGAGAGTAGTATTCTTTGTTGCATATATTTGTTAATTTTTCTATTTTGTTATTGGTGTATTTATATTTTAGGTAGATTTTTTAATTTTTATTATTTTTGTGTTCAGGTTGTAGTGTAGTGTTGGGGTTAGGTTTTTTTTGTAAATTTATTGAATATGTGTTTTATAAGGTGTTTGTTGTATCAATTTTCTATTGATATTTTTGTAATGTTATCTAATTTTTCATTTAATTTTTGTTTGTAATCTTGTGTGTATTTTATTGCTTTATTTATCATGTTACTGTAAGTGTTAATTTTGTTTGTCTAGGGGTGGTTAGATTTGTAGTGTATTGTGTTGTTGTTGTTGGAAGTTGGTTTTCTATGTACTGTAGTTTCTATTCTATTATTATTTATATTGAATGTAATGTCAAGATAGTTAATTGTTCTGATTGTTTCTGTTTCGACGGTGTATTGTATGTTTTCGTTGTATGTATTTAATTTGTTTAGTATTATGATGTGTTTGATGTGAATGGTAGGTTGGTATAATACAAGTATATTGTCTACATACCTTGTCCATAGTAAAATATCATGTGTGTTTAGTATAGGTTTAATTATTATTTGTTCAAAGTGTTGTAGATATATTTCTGACATTGCTGATGATATGGGTGATCCCATGGGGAGTCCAGTTGTTTGTTTATAGTATTTATTGTTAAATTGGAAGTAATTTTGGTTACATATGTGTTTAATTAGTGTAATAATACTATATATTGTGTTTTCTTTTTCATTATTGTGCATTAGTTTGTTTTTATTATTTCTATGGTTTCTTCTATTGAGATATTAGGGTACTTGTTGGTTATGTCATAACTAATTATTTTTGTGTTGCTGTTTGTTTCTATGTTTTTTTATTTTATTAATTAATTTGTATCCATTTTTTATATTGTATATGTTGTTGATATGTATTTTAGATATTAATATTTTGTCTAGAATTTTGCGATTATGTAAGATGGTGCTGTTTTAAAATTTATTAGTGGTCTAAATTATGTGTGTCAGGTTTATGGATTTTAGGTATGCCTGTTATTATTGGTGCACATGGTTTGAATGGGTAAAATCTTGTGTGGTATTTTAATTTATTGTTATAGTTTAGGGTATTTCTGTGTGTGACTATTGGGTTTTTTATTGTATTAAGGTATTTGTTAGTTGGGTTTGGAATTTGTTTGTATTTATTTTCTTTTATGTCGTTAGTCATTGAATTGATGTACTGTATTTGGTATTTTCTATTATTACTGGTGTGTTTGTTTTATCTGATTTTAATATTACGTTGTCGTTGTTTTCTAGTTTTTCTTTGAGTTTCATAATTTCTTTTTTGTTTATATATTGTTTTGTGTTTTGGGGTTTTTATTAGGTTAATTTTATTATTAATGTTGTTTCTTATGTTTTCAATGTTTTGGTGGGTAATTTTATGGATGTTTGATTCTGTGTCAACTATTAGGTTTTTTATTATTTGGTTTTTGTTAAAATTGGGTAGGTTATATTTGAAAGCATTTGTTATTATTATTTTTTCTTTTTCAGTGAATTGTGTTTTAGTTAAGTTTATGAATTTTTTGTTGTTACAAACTTTAATGTTTACATTACATTAAATACAAATAATAATAGAATAGAAACTACAGTACACAGAAAACCAACTTCCAACACCACAATACACTACAAATCTAACCAACCCTGGACACACAAAATTAACACTTACAGTAACAGTGTCAGCTTATTGCTGATAAATAAAGCAATAAAATACACACAAGATAACAAACAAAAATTAAATGAAGAATTAGATAACATTACAAAAATATCAGTAGAAAATTGATACAACAAACACCTTATAAAACACGTATACAATAAATTTACAAAAAAACCTATCCTCAACACAACACTACAACCTGAACACAAAAATAATAAAAATTAAAAAATCTACCTAAAATATAAATACACCAATAACAAAATAGAAAAATTAACAAATATATGCAACAAAGAATACTACTCTCCAACATACAAACCAAACAACAAAATAATAAAATATCTTAATAACACAAACCACAAAACAAATACAGAAAAACATAACCTATCAGGAATTTACAAAATTACATGTAATGACTGCAACGCATTTTACATAGGGAAAACAACCAGATCATTTAAAATAAGGTTTGAAGAACATTACAGAGCATTCAAAAATAAAAATACAAAAGCATCAAATGTTGCTGCACACCTAATATCACATAAACATGAAATAACAAATTATGAAAATAACTTAACCATACTTGAAATAAATAATAACCCAATAGAATTAAACTCACTGAATGGTTCTCTATTTCAGATAATAATATATTTAGAGAATAATATATTTTATAACAACCTACAACCTTATATTTTATAATAATTAAACAAAATTAACCCTTGCTACAAATATTTAGACAACATTGATCTACATTTTGCAACACTCTTAGTATGTTTATAACCTTCTGATGATGGTAACAGTGTACATCAAGGTTATCTAGATATTTGTATTAGGGGCTATTGTTGTGTAATTATTATAACTACACTACTGCGCTCTTTATAGATTTTTGTGCCTATATTTTATATAAAACTATTATGTGTGTATTAGTCATTTTTAGAAAGTCACCTTGTGATAAAAAGCAGGGGATTTATCACAACTTATTTCCATTTCCCCAATATATCAAAAACTACTAAAGGTACAATTCTAACACCTGTTTTATTTGCATTTGCAGGTCAAAAACCATAAGAAACAACCATTTAAACTCCTTAGTTAAAGCCTCATAATCTTCAGTATGATTTTATTTTATGGGAGTTGAAACCTTTATGAAGAAGCTATTTTGATAAAACCTTTTATAATAATTTTTATATATATACTCGTAATGTCTAATAAGTAAGTTACACTATTTTTATTAATCCGTGTGGTAAGCAGAAAACGTCTGGGAGTCAAGGGGAATTTGGATAGGGGTTTAGGCCCACTGTAAAATTTCTATACATATGAGTCAATCGAGCGGGCTGTCAGGCTCCAGCCACTATGAGGATTGCACTTGTTTCTGCCGCTGATTGCAAAGTTGATGGTGTTATATATTTTTTAACGGTAAAAAATAAAATTGGGACTGATATTTATTGAGAGTTTTCTAGTGTTTATGGTCAAGATATTATGTCAAGACCAGTGGTTTCTCATTGGAGCCAGTCATTCAATGAAAGTAGAACAACATTGCAAGATGAACAACAAAGTGGTCACCCCTTCACTTCCCTAACCTCAACTGTTGTCAAAGATATCCGAAAGGTCATTGTTACCAATGGATGCCTAAACCTTGATGAAATCCTTTCAGAATGTGGAAATAAGTTATGCATCCCTTAACAGAATTATTTCTGAAAATATGTGTCTATTAAAATTGACAAAAAAAGTTTATTTGTTTCACCAACACCCACCCTCATGCTGCTCATGACCTGTTTGAGGAGTTTCTATGGGATGTTTTTAGACATCTGCCTTACTCCGCTGACCTTACACTAAGTGACTTCCACTTGAAGTAACATTTTGGGGGAAGACAAATCACAAATGAGGGTGATTTCAAGCAAGCCAATATGGCGGCAGAATGGTGTGGCGCTGGATTAAAAAACTTTTACCATGGTACTACAAATGTATTAAAATCTAGTAGAAAAATAGGTTTTTTAATGTACTTTTAAAAATGTATAATTAAATTTTAAAATATTAAAAAAAAGAAGTGTAACTTATTTTTGAGACAACTCATGTTGATATAATATATTACTATTGTAAATACTTTTATCCACCTCTAAGTGCAATAATTTTACCTTGTGTGATGAGGCACCTTTTGGTCACTTGAGCCTTTCCTCTTGAGCCGTGTGTATAATGTTTTTTAATAGTACGTCGTCTGCATATGTAGTCTGTAGGTTCATTAAATTGTTGGGTACGTTTTTATAAATGTGGTATTTTTCTAGTGAGTTTAGTTCTATTAGGTTATTATTTATTTCAAGTATGGTTAAGTTATTTTCGTAATTTGTTATTTCATGTTTATGTGATATTAGGGGAGCTGCAACATTTGATATTTCTGTATTTTTATTTTTGAAAATGTGTGTGACGTCAACAAACACCAATATCACAGACCGAACATCCACACCAGAAAAATAGAGGAAAATTAAGCAGTGATTCGACAAGGGTCAAGTGACCGAAAGGTGCCTCATCAAACAAGGTAAAATAATTTCACTTACTGGTGGATAAAAGTATTTACAATAGTAATATATTATATATATTACATTGTAATACATTATATATATAATGAACGCCCTCATCAAAATACATAAAGTTAACGACCCCATAAGACCCCTAATAAATTTCAAAAATGCACCTGCCTATAAAATATCACAAATAACCTAAAACACAAACTTAAACTGGAAAATAAATACACCATAAAAACTCAAATAAGTTAAACGAGAGACGAAAAACAATAAAGATAATAAAAAACACTAAATTTATATCATTTGATATAACAAACATGTACTATAATATACCAATAAACAAAACCATCCAAATAATATAAAACAAATTACCTGATCTTAAAACCAACCCCAAACACACAAACCAAATTACAAAATGCCTAAAGACCATACTAAACTAAAACTACTTCATATTTAATAATAAGATATATAAACAAATATATGGCTTAGCTATGGGATCACCCCTCTCAAGTATAATATCAAAAATATACCTCCAAAACCTTGACAAATTAATCACACAAACCATAAAAACATACGACGCCCAACGACCATCGGAAACAATATATTGACGATGGATTATACATCTCACAAAATAAAGCAATAAATAGTACGTAATATCATCCTAAATGAAATCAACAACTTACACCCTAACATAAAATTCACCATGGAAGAAGAAATAAACAATAAAATAAACTATTTAGACCTAACAATAACCAGAAATACATAGAAATGACATTGAATACTCAATTTTTAGGAAACCTACACAAACCATTAATACAATACCAAACTACTCTAACCATCCCCCACAACATAAAATGGCTGCTTATAGCTCACTCTTATGCAGAATGCTAAAATTACCTTTAAAAAATGAAGAAAAAATCAAAGAAAACCAAATAATATATCAAATAGCCCAAAAAAATGGATACAATAAAAAAACTATAGATAAATTAGAATTTAAAATATTAAATAAATTAAAACAACTTAAAATCGAACTACAAACAACAACAAAATGGTCCACATTCACATACACAGGATACAACATAAAAAGAACAACTAAAATACTTAAAAATAATAATAACATAGCTAACAAAAACACAGGAAACATAATCAATAAAATAAACCAACCGGAAAAAAACGTGTCCCACACGTAATAACGGAATATATAAAATTGAATGCCCAGACTGTAATAAAATATACATAGGCCAAACAAAAAAGAAATTAAAAGACAGATATCAAGAACACCTCAATGCATTCATCAAATCTCACATTTACAACTCAAATTTAGCTACACACACCATCAGAAGTAAACACACATTCCTCACATTAGAAAATATACACCTAATTAAAAAAAGTACAAAAAGGCTTCAAAATGACAATCTGGTAAGAACTAAAAATTTATAAACATAAAAATAATATCATAAACAAACAAATACAAATAAAATTAAAAAATACGGTAAATTGTTCAACCTAATAGACAAAATCAACCCCAAAACAAACTTAAAAGACTCCCACAGTGGAGGGAATTGAAAAATAGAACAATAACAGTACACCATGTGACAACAAAAATCCCACAAACGTAGCAGTCTACTACAACCCCCCCTCCCCAGTCAGTTGATGCTAGACAATGGAGATACTATGAATCTTTGAAAGTTAACTCACATAAATACCAATAAGATTCTTGTTTAAGTACATATAGTGAAAGTGATATATATATATATATATATATATATATATATATATATATATATATATACTTGATATTTTACGTTCTTATATATATATATCTTTTCTTCTTTTTTGATTGATAAAGATCATTGTATGATTGAAATATTTCAATAGTGTGATATGTTTTTATATGTGTCTATTTATTTATTTCCAAGAGATTGCAGTTTTAAACTATTGCCACTAGGTAAGTTTGTCAGTCTCCTATCTAGTCAAAAAATTCCTAAATAAGCTTTAAGCTGTACTAGAAATAACCTAATATATATATTTGTATATTGAATATGCTTATACATCTTGTGATGTAATTATTGAATAAAAATATTTTAAATATAAGAATCGTTTTAATTTATATACTTTTCAAAGCTTTCCACCAATAAATGTATTAGTATCTTCTAGAAAAACATTGATTTATCAAAAATATTTCAAAAATTGAATCATTTGAATTACAATTCAAACGTATATATATTGATAATTATACTTCTATCTAATTTTTTCCATGACAAAAATGACCTTGTAAATAGTTTGATGTTTTAATTTCACTTGAATTTGTTAATGAATTAATTTGTCTTCAACTTTATGTTTATAAATTTTTAATCTTTTATATGTGTTCATTAATCCTATGTTTATCTCTTTGATTAATTTCATATTTCCTATTTCAGGAATTCGGTGTCCATTATTGATACGAGTAGCCAATTTTTATTTGTATATGTTCGGTTTTATATAGGTATTTAAATGTTCTTCATATCTTTTATTAAAATTTCTTCTTTGTTTGTCTTAAATATGATTGATTACAATATTGAGATTTTATATTATATCACCATTTCTTTCGTGCATATTGTTTTGATTATTGTTATTGTTTATTTTTAATTCTAATATCTGTTTTGTATATATATATATATATATATATATATATATATATATATATATATATATATATATATATATTTTTAGGTTAGTTCTAGTAGAGCTTAAAGCTTATTTAGGAATTTTTTTGGACTTGATAGGAGACTGACAGACTTACCTAAAGGCAATAGTCCAAAACTGGAATCTCTTGGAAATAAGCACATATAAAACACATATAAAACACTTAATACACTTTTATTTGAAATATTTCGATCAACATGATCTTCTTCAGTCAAGAAAGAGAAAAACAAAACCAGGTTTTGTTTTTCTCTTTCTTGACTGAAGAAGATCATGTTGATCGAAATATTTCAAATAAAAGTGTATTAAGTGTTTTATATGTGCTTATTTCCAAGAGATTGCAGTTTTGGACTATTGCCTTTAGGTAAGTCTGTCAGTCTCCTATCAAGTCCAAAAAAATTCCTATATATATATATATATATATATATATATATATATATATATATATATATATATATATATAAACACACACACAAAGACAGACACTCATTGAAGCACTCAAATTAATTGACAGTTTTTAAGAAAAAGTCATCACAAGTAAGGTAATTAGCTATCATCAATTTATAGTCATACTTTTTATCTTATAAATTGTTACTCACTTTTATTTTACTGTTTTTTTTATAAAACCTACTTTGTCATTTTTCTCAGTTTTGTCACTTGTATGAAATGGCTTAAAATAAAAAGACAGCTATTTTAAAGAGTGAAGAACAATCAATTTATTGGGACAATGTCCCTACATACTATGATATTTTTAAAACTCAAGTATTGATATCAACTGTTAATAATTTTTTTGGACATAAAATAATGACTTAAAAAGAACAAGTTGGTTGTAAAATTGTCGTCCTAGTAAATGGAATATGATTGACTCGTTAAAACATCTCTGTTTATTCTAAACTATTTGGTCGTTCTTCCTTCTTCCCCTACACTTTCTATCTTTTTATCAAAAATTATATTTTTAAAATTGGTTTATTTTCTAAATTTCTTGATATTACATAGAAAAGACACTCTAATTTATATTGTATAACAAAATTGTAAATTTGTTTTCAACTGTTTTTTTTTAACAGACTGTGTTGTCAGAACTCATTACTATAAATATTTTCATCCAAAAGAATGTTTTGTTGCAAACGGAGTGCTTAATAGAGGACTAGGAAAGTTTCTGGGCAAGGATGTTTCAGACAATCCTTTGCAGTAAGTATGCAGTATAATAATTATTACCAGATTAATAATTTCCTCTAAAAATGATTTCTTTGCATTTGAAATGTACCCAAGGATTTAATAAAAAACTGTGGTCAAGGTTTTATTTATTTCAATTAAAAGAGTCAACTGATTGCTGTAAAATACAACATATACACAAACTTACTACATAAGGACTTAAATTATTCGAACTCTGACTATTCGAATTGCTAAATATCTGAATGGCTTTCAGATTTTTAGAAAAAAATTAAAATGTAGCTTACTGCGATTTTGAAAATAATAATTATGACTACATGTGGTACTGGTATTTTCTCTGCAAAGCTAGTGTAGAGATTATTATTTGGATTATTTTGCACTGATCTAGTGCAAAACATGTCTGCTGAAAAACATCAGTAAGTAGTGATTTCTTAGCCAAAGGGTATCAATAAAAACAATTGTTAATAAAACCTGATGATGTACAGCAAAAAAATTGTTATTATTTGGATGCTGAGTCACCATCTCAGTGCAGTTCTATAGAGTTGACTCCGTCCATCGCCAGATGCCTTGCCCTGCCCAACAGTTATTCTTCTTGATATCAGTCAGTGTGTCTTTGATTCAGTAGGTCCATTGTTTTGTTTCTGCCCTCCCAAGTTTCATCACTCACCATGTCTTCTAAAAAAAAATAGTTGCCTTATCATTAACTGATAAGCTAATTGTAGATAACTCATATAAAGGAGTTACAGGTAAACAGCCGGCTGAAGTGTGTTGGGCAATCAATGATTTCAGACATTAAAAGAGCAAAGCTATACAGTACTTTTAAACTTCATGTCAGTGATTGAAAATGTAGATGAAAGTTCTTCAAGAAGCAGCAAAAAACAAAGACTTAGAAGATGGTGTTTTCAAGGGTCTTTAGCAATAACCTTCTATTGGAAACCTAATTTCGGGTCTATTCTTTGTGAAAAACCTAAGATCTTAGATCAGAAAATTAGAAAAAAAGTATAAAACTAAAAAAAATATAGTTTTTTCTCCCATTTGCAATTTATACTATAGTTAATTAAAGACTAAAAATAATACAATTATCGGAATTTTTGTTTATCTGATTGGGGTCCAGTCTATATTGATTCGGATAGTTGGAGTTCTACTGTATACGACATATACTTTACCTTTTCTCCTACAATTTACAGTTTTATATGCTCATTATATCTGTTATTCAAATTCATAATAAACTTTATTTTATTCATAAATAAAATAAACTAAACACTTATAAGTGTGTTTGTTGTATACAAAAATTGATATAAAGTTAGTTTTTACTAAAATTTTTTCCATTATCTGAAATATCTTTTAAAAGCTCTAAATGTTTACAATTTTCCAAAAATTTTATTCAAAAAAATTGTTTGTCCTAAATGTGCCTAACACTTTAATGGTCTTGGAGAAGGTATACACCCCCTCTCCTCGTAGACCATACTCAGGGAATGGATCAGATGTGTATGCTTAAGTTCAACATTGATGATCAGTCTTTGTAGTCCATGTAACCGCTTACGTGCTGTTTTCTCTATGTTTGTGGGGATCCATGAATCAAATTGTATACTTAGTCCACAGTATTCAGTTCTATTTATTATTTTGTAGAATTATTTCATTTTTCATCTATTAATAAACAACTTTTTTGTATACATTTTTTAAATTTCAGTTACAGTTTACAGCAATACATTGTGGTAAAATCACCTATTTATTTATACAAGCCTATATTCTAACAAAAGATTGAAGGTATATATAAAAACTATATCTGTACAGTAGAAAACAAAACAAAACACATTTCAAATTTAGTTCTATTAGTATTAGAATATTGAACTATAAATTAGTTATATTGATAATACTTTGGTATTATAATATTCACATATTATTTTACTTGTATTATATTCAGATATTTATAAGTCCATACAGTAAAATACTGTTCAATATTGCAATACATGACATTGCATCCAACCTACCTCCGGGAGTCGAGTGCGTCTCCTATGCTGATGATGTAACGCTATTCGTCTCACATAGAGATCCGGACAGAGCTAACCAGGCGATGCAGATGGCCCTGGACCGAGTCTCGAACTGGTGCAGGAAGTGGTCACTGAAGATCTCTGCAGAAAAGTCAGAATGTGCAATATTTACAAGAAGGAATACTCTAGCCGACTACAAACCCAAACTAAAACTGAATAACATAAATCTTCAAAATAACCACTGCCCTAAGTTGCTAGGAGTACTGCTTGATAAAAAGCTGAGATGGAAAAATCATATTGAAAAACTGTTCAAGCTTGTAGCAAACGTCTCAATTCAATCAAAGTAGTCGCCAGCCAACAATGGGGCGCTGACACCATATGCTTGAGAACATTTTACCTATCTTTTGTAAGAACAAAACTGACCTATTGCAGTGAGGTCTGGGGAGCAGCCGCAGCAACGCACATTAAAAAACTTCAAGTGATTCAATCGGCTGCCTTAAGAATTTGCCTAGGCTGTCCCAAAACCACTCCCATTGCAGCAATGGAAATAGAATTATCAATAGAACCCATAGATTTACTGCTAGAAGAACAAACATGGAATAAACATCTAAAAGCCCTCTCCACTACACATAACCCATCCACTACAATATTTAAAAGAAACGACTACATGGCAATCATACACTTACAGTATCAATTTGCTCGCTGTTGAAATGCCTTCTGAGACTCCAGAGGAAATCCCAGTCTGCAACCACAAACCCCCTGGGAAGCAGAATGAAATAATGGTAACTCTATACCTACCTTCTTGCCTAAGGAAGACCCCCAGGAGGCACTTCGGCGAGAGTCACTGGAAATGATTCAGAATCTGTACCCAGACTCCGTTCAAATCTACACCGATGGGTCAGTAGATCTAGTCCAAGATAAGTCAGGAGCAGACTACTATAACCACTTCACCAGAGAAGAATATTACATACCAGCAAATGCAGCCTTCAGTGTCGATGCAGAGTTGCTGGCAATAAATGCAGCCTTGGTAAACTGCCTTCAACTACGAGCAGAGAAGTTCTGTATATTCACTGACTCCAAGAGCGCCTTGCACATTATAGAGAACCGAAAACCAGGAAGCTACTCATTCAGACTAGAAGAAATAACAAATTTACTCAACACTCTCAGCAAAGATGAGAAACAAATACAGCTCCAGTGGATCCCCTCACACTGCGGCATTGACGATAATGAAAAAGCAGATACAATCGCCAAACAAGCAGTAGGAATGGGCCCAGTCTTCTTACCACAGTACTCTCTAAAGAAATGCCTAAGTGCGGTGAAAACATCAGTTAGAAGAAAATGGATCCACCGTTGGAGAGAAGAATCCAAAGGTAGAAACCTCTATGACATTCAAAAGAAACCAAATGATTTGGAAATGTATCAAGGGTTCCCAGATTTACAGCCGTCTTTGCAGCACGAGCAAGAATCGGACACATTGTGACTGAGACCTATCTCTTCAGATTTAATCTGAGTGAATCACCACTCTGCCCTAACTGTAGAAAAGAGGAGGAGACTCTAGACCATATCCTCCTTTGATGCTCCTTACCAATTCCACCAAGAGCATCTCTGCTGTCTGCGCTGGGAAGCCAGGGAAACATCAAAACAATATTGATCGATAAACAGTTCTGGACTTAGGCTGCAGCAACTTATTATGGACATCGGACCATCGAAGTCACATGACCCTGGACGTCCGCAGCAAGAAGTAAGTAAGAACTAAGTATAAGTCTATACAGTGGAATAAAAAAAACAAATTACACATTTTTGTGGAAAATATGGAAACAATCCAAACAGTAGTGAGGCTAATTCTCACACTCTTTACAATATGAAACAACTTTTTTTACATTGTTTTTTGGTAGTTTGGTCTTCTAAATGTGTGACATAAGACCCTTTCCAATACTTGCATACTTTGTCAAACTTGCCTACATTTTATTAAACCTGTGACTGATCAATGGCCACCTCTTATTTATCACTAGAAGCATTGGGTCTTCAAGGGCTGTTTTTTTAGTACACCTTTCACTAATTCTTCTTTAAAAATTAAATGGTTTTTCCAAATTTATTTGTTACTCACAGGATGTTGAAATTGTGTTTTGTAGAAATCATAACCACATCTCGTTTATTGTGCCATTTGAGCACAACAATCCCATGCGAATTTTTCAATGTTATGACTTCCCCATGTTTGAGTTTTTTTGTTGTTAGCTCTTTGGAATTTCGTTTTTTTTAACTTGTAAGGTACCCAAGAGGTGGATTTTTCTATTCAATAGCTTGTTTGCTATTCTAGTAATAATTTTCTGCTACAATTGTTCTGCCAGAGTTCAAAACGTCTTCTGAAAGTGTCATAATGACATTTGTGGGTACAGCACCTCTGGGGTTCCCTTCTTTCCCAAATAAATTTTTACTCCATTGTTTGGAATGTATTGTTTGAAGTCTAATGTGCCTGTAAATGAAACCAATGATTAGTCAACACAAGTAGTTTTTCCTGGTGTGAACCTTTGTTTTATAATTTTTTATCAAGAATTGAGACCGTGAATGAACTGTCACAGGACAGTCTTCATTGTTTGCGAAATGCAACATTGGTAATATAATTCAAACCTATTTCTGCTCATTATGGGTGACACAACTCATTAAAAAAGTTATTTTATTCAATGTGGTCCTGACTTCAGTATGATCATAAAGTAGGGTAATGAACCAGCCCCATGTAGCAAACCAATCCAAGTTCCTCATTTCCTTGTTAGATGTCTGTATCCATTTTATCTTAGTCTACTCGTGAATGTTGTGTAGAATTTGCTCAACCATCATGGCAATAATGTCATCATTGACAAATTTGGTAAAAATACCATAAGGGGTTTTATAGCATTTTTCATCACTGTTATTTACACTCGAAGTCTTGTATAAAAACTGATGCACTGATCACTAACACTCTTCCATTCTGATTCTTGAACTACAGATGCATTTAAATTCAGATCAATTGGAAACAATGATGTAAATACTTGTGAAATAGCCTTTCCCTCAAACTACTGTTGATTTCTACAACTGTAATTGAGCTTACAAGTCCAGCTGTGCAGTACTCAAATTCTATCCATCAGCATTCTCTTCTGTTTTTGTGGCAGGAATCACTACTTCTTTCAGAATCTAACTCTTGGCATAAATCAAATTAGGGTCTTCTGATAAATTGTTTTGTTACAAATCATAGTCCGATTTATGGAAATCTGCAAAGATACAGGTACAACATTGAAATGCGGACGAGTTACAAAAAATAATCCAAAACTTCAATACAAAAATAGCAACATGTGAAATAATCGTATAAGGAAAGTGATATTACCATGATGATGTTACCATCATGATTATGTTCCATGATTTATAAAGAGAACTTGATTTTCTGCTTACCTCCATGTAAATAAGCTTTTTCACATGCAAGATGCACAAGAAGTTTAATGCGAGCAGACATACGTGTATTATCCATACTAATTATTTGAAGGGGTATCTAACCTAAACTATTCAAAATCAATTTGTAGAAACACAACATCCATCCACTGCAACAGTAGCTAGTGGAATGTCAAACTATTCAAACAAAGTGAATAATTATGACCTTGGATATAATGACAACTTTTGAATGTCATATGATTACTGAGCCCCGAATGCTAGCTGGTAGCCATGCACCCCTGCCACAGCCCCACATAGTTCATTCTGTGACAGTTCACCTGTGATTATAAAACAATTAACCATTAAATCCATTTAATACTTATTCCTTACTATACTACATAGCAAAGTAAGTTAAAGGGCTTTCTTGGCTAATTCGAAAAAAGTTAATTTATCTGTGGCCATTAAAGTGTTAAGAATAATGGGAATGCAATAATTTTAAATTATTTGTAAATTAAGGATTGTAATATTTAACAAGAAAAAATAACTACTTTGGTTAATAAATTAACTTATGTTTAGTTACTTTAAACTAACACTTAAGCAAATGAATATGTATATACAAATTTCAGAATTTTGATAAATGATTTAAACAATTGAATCTCTATGGCTATAGAGGGTAGAAATATTCATTGATATTACAATAACATTCAAAGTTGAAATGCTGTTTTCAGAGCACTGAGTTTTGTGTATCCATATGGCGCTACATTGAATGTTGCTCGACCAGCAACTGCTATTTTATCCAGCGGTACTGTAGCCTTTCCTCTTAACAGGCCTGTTCTAGCATTTCATACTTCAACCTCAAGAAATCATGGGAATGTTAAAGGTATGTAGGCAAAACTAGTTTCAATAATAATATGATGAATTAAGATTCCCCACTGAGACGTGTGTTTAAAATATTCTGGTCTCAATAATCTGAAGTAATTAAAAATTAATTTGGTATATCAGTTTCTTCTGATTTTTAAGATAAATCAATTATTTAAGTTATAGGATCTAATAAGCGGGATTTATTCAGGACAGGGCAGGAGTATACAAGATAACATATGACTGGCCTAGCTTCTGCATAAGTCAAACAAGAAAAAACTTCACCGCACAATACAAGAAAAACATAAACATAAAAAATACATAGCCTAAATCAAACTTTGCCCTTCACATGAAGAACACACTACACACATACACCAACACAGACACTAATCCTAAAGTTCTTCACTACATCTAAAAAAGTAACAATCTAAATACAACAGAAAACTACAAAATATACTTACACCACAGAAACCATCCATGGTACATTCTAAATGAAAAAATACACTCGCAATCTAATACTATATTTGAACACATAATTAACAACTACTCAATAAACAGTAATACACCACAGATTTACGCTAATACAACACACTTGAGAAACAATCTTGTCTGGACTCTCAGCACTGAACAGTGCCAGTGCATTAATCTAGTGCAAAATTTGTTTCCTGAAAAATATCAGTAAGTAGTGGTTTTTTTTCCAAATTATACCAATTATAATAATATTAATAAAAAACCGTCAAGGGATGTACAACACAAAAACTGTAAGATCTTATAGCCGTACTGAACTTGGAAGTAAGACATCTGTCTGGAAATTTTGTTGTCTTTGAGTACTAAAAAAACAGCAGATAATATTATATTTATTCATTCAAATGTAATAAAATATTTTTTAAAAAACAGTATTATATTTTGTTTAGCATTAACATGATTTTATCTCCTTTTTGGTTAACCATGTGTGCTGACAACACCTATTGGTGTGACAGGGTTATTTTGGCAAGCATGAATCTCCTGGCATTTATTATGCCTGATCATTCAGTCAGTATTATTTTTTACATTGTTCAGTATTTATGTAGTTTATGTTTATTAGTTTTAGTCATTGATTATAGTTATCTTTATTAATGTGTCAATAGATTTTATGAGGAATAACAAACCATATACTTGTCATAGTGCTAATCATAAAACCATAATGAAATTGACATAAGTTAATGGCAGTACCTCGGAATGGAAGGCATTGAGTGGAGAATACAGAATATAAGAAATGTATGACTGTTCTCATGCAGGACCCAATGTTAAACTATTACTTATATGAGCATATAACAACTGGTTGGTATGTTCTATATCCAGATTTGCTTTTTTGTGAAAACCATGTGCGATAAAAATCATCAATGATATCCAGTCCTGATGTAATTAGGAATCTTTTGAGCATATCAAGAAACAGAAATGAGCCATTGACAAATACAAGGTGAGGCAGAAGGATAGATGTTAAGAAAAAAAATCAGTATATCATTATCTGTGCATTAAAAAGTTAATTTACAGGTTAATATTAACATTATGTTCCCACTTCGTAAAATTAATCTGCCAGGTGACGGCCGTTCTCTCTCGGAAGTTGGTTTCCACTCTCTCTAACAGCGAAATGTCAATTTGTACGACTTCCACAGAAATTGCTTCCTTCAGTTTTTTCAAGTGTAGGGCCTATGTAGTTTAAGCTTGTATACGTAATTTTACAAGTATACAAATTCTTGTTGTGTGACCTGTCGCCCGATCTTATTGAAACCATACCAATATGTTTTTTTTAAGTTCAAGTAGATAGAATCAGTGATTATCTGCCTATGTTCCGAGATTACAGTTATAGTGTTCCAATGATAATAAGTCAATGATAAGTCTTGGGTGCAATTGTTGCACTATGGCCATTTTGTAGAGATGAAATCCTAGATAACTATGCAACATGCCTTACTGAATGATTACTGAGCCACAGTTCAGCAGAATATCCCTTAGCTGATCTATGGATTGCCAAACTATTTCCACATTTTCTGGATCTTCCACTAGGCGAGGAGCCCCTGGCAGGTTTTTATTCATCACTGTTCCACGTAGACAAAATGATTCAACCCAACGTAAAATGGTGTTACAAGTAAGTATACTTTCATATCTCACAATTTAAATGGCTAAAAAACTCCCAATGAGCTCCAATGACAGCTTCATTATGATGCACAAAACTATTGTAAGCAAAAAACACGATTTTGCACAGTATACGACATGACATTTGACGGAGCTACCAAACACTGGACCACATCAGTCGCCCCACTTAGACTACCCAAGTCGAAATACCATCTGTTCTAAAATCCGTCCTTTCTGCATCACCCAAATTACTGATTACCCATTAAGAAAGCTTGAAAGGAGAGATTAAAAGGAAAAATGCTTTAAAAACTTTATATAATGTGTAGAATAAGGGCAATTACAAATGTGAGGGAAACTCTTGAGTTTATAATGTAAGTACTTAATGTATATTTACTTAATGTATATATACTTAATATATATATATATATATATATATATATATATATATATATATATATATATATATATATATATAAAAGAATTAATGTGTTTACATAAAATTTAATATTTTAGCATTTACCGTGGTATCATTTATAAAGTGAGCAGTAAACATATTAAATCAGAAACAAAATATTTAAAAAAAATATATATCACTGAATATGAATCATTGAAATATATTGAGAGAATTGTTAACACTTTTAAAGAAATGGAAATTATAGTTGCGAATATTAAAGGTAAATTATTTGTAGTTTGTAACTGGTGTTTTCTACAATTGTGTCATTTCAAACACAAGATATGGTAGAAATCGATCTAAAATGGAAACAAATAAGCTTTTAAAAATACTATCAAGTAAAACGGTCATCTTTATATTTTACTTTTTATCAATGGTTGTTATTTTTTTTACTAAAATTTTTAATATAATTTAATACCTAATGAACTATTTACTAATAGTTTAATAAATGCTGTTACCTTCAAGTAAACATTAAATTTTGAAATTGTTTTATAACTAAATAATAAAAACTTTGACAACAAACTGTACTGACATGTGACTAAACCGTTGTTTCATTTCTGAAGCCATACAGCTACTGAAAGCTTTCACTAGAGCAGGGGTTTTCAATTTTTTTCAAAGAATGTACCCCTTAAAGAAAACACAATATATTTGGAAATATATTTGAATGCATTATAAAAATATCATGAGAAGGATGAGCTTTCTTCTTTTTACATAGCTTGAAAACCCTCTTTCACATAGGTATGTAGTTGAATACCCAATAAGAATCTTTACAGCAGTATTTAAAAGTTCTTGGTACTCCTTTCCAACACTGATTCAAAATCCACAACGTAGCATTGAAATATTTTTTGTTTAACGACGGATCACAGGATAGTTTAATGAGTTGTTCCTTCTGGAATGTTTTCAGATTGCTCAAAGTTTCAATAGCACCAACGAATTAAATTATAACCTTGCGTTATTATGAAACAGAAAGAAATAAAATGGTTTAATTTTCCATTAACTTGCCCCTTGTACTCCCTGACAATTTCTGCTTACCCACAAGGGGTACAGATACCGCAGTTTGAGAACCCCTGCACTAGAGGATACAAATCTGTGATGGTTTAATATGGTTGCATGCCTAGGGTAGGCAGGTTGTGTACTGTTAATTTGAATAAGATAGCATAATTAAAATGACTTCATAATTAAAATGATGTTTCAAAACGTGTTTGCACAAAAACTTATTCAAGTTTTTTACTTGGCTATAAAACAATTATTTTAAGAATAATCAATGAAGTCAAAATGATTAAAACAACCGGTTTTAAATGTTAAAAACTAAGTGACAAATATAAAACTTGCTAAAACTGCATCATCACATTGGTGGATGTATTTTAGTTTCTATTTTTTCTGTTTTAATAATTATATAAGGCACAATGTTTTCGGAACAGCATGCAACAACACCTTATCAAAGCTCGACAAAGTCCAAAATGCTGCCTTGCGAATAATAACTGGAGCAGTCAAATCTACACCTATTAACGCTATGGAATTACAAGCTGAAATTGAACCACTGCAATGCCGAAGAGACAAAAATTGCTTGAAATTCTGGGAAAGAAACAAACGAGCTCACTCCCGCTTTTGGTCTAACTATTGACCTGCTCACTCCAGATTAAAAATGCAGCAAACACCGATTGCGCACGCACTAGCCCTAGCAGAGAAGTATAACATCAACACAGGACCTCTACTTTCTCAAGTGCCCTTTCATATTCACCCCAAGTTACCTTGGGCTAGCATCAACCTTCTGGGCCTGAACTTGACAAAACGAAACTCTCATATTGCTGAACTTAGAAAAGCCTTTTACCAAACTAGCCATAGTCTGTACCCCCAAAACCATTGGCTGCATATATATACAGACGGATCATCGCTACCACAAAACGGCAAAACCGGTGCAGGCTTCCATTGCTCTCTATTTGAGGGCTCCATCGCTGTCGTAACTCCCAGTAGCAACATTGAGGGCAAAGTCGCAGCTGTAAAAGAAGCATGCATCAAACTTATTCAGTTAGAAAACAAAAAAATGTAGCCTTCCTGATAGACTCACAACCCACCATAGTTGCTTTATCACAAAACTCACCTACGGATAGCAATCTCACATTAGAAACACGAGAGATCCTGAATAAATTAATTACAAACGGCTGGAACATCAAACTACAATGGGTCCCTGGACATGTGGATGTGGCTGGGAACGAAAGGGCCGATTTCCTAGCCAAAAAGGGAACTACACTGTTACAACCGAAACTGAAAATGCCACTGTCAGCTGCCAAGGCTCTCATTGATTTGTCAGTAAAACACAAAATGAAAGCTGTGTACCAAGAGGCTGCCACCGGAAAAACCTGGGAGAAACTATCAAAATCCGGACCAGACTACTATCCTGACCGCTTCATAGCTGTTCCAGGGTTCCGCACCCTCACCGGACATGACCTCCTGCCTGCTCACCTCCACCGTATAGGTATCCTGGACAGCCCCTCTGTGCTCCTTCAATCTTTTTGATCCAGGCCATCTCCAAGCATGCCCTGCACTGGAGCATGTCAGACAACAGGTGGAAGGGCTCAAACCCGAGGAACAACTCTCCGTGATTTACTGGTCAGCGTGTCACCAAATGGCAGAAATGCCAAGAGTGGGCGTTGGCTAGTAAGTAGTAAGTAAGTAAGTATGTTTGTAGAACATTGTGGTTGTATTAGTTATTTTATTAATTTAAATTTACTAAATATTTACCTTTAAATATATTAGACTTCTTGTAAAAAGTGATGAATTTTTTCCCAGATTTAGAAACTGATTCAATCATTGTGTGTAAATTTAAACCCTCTGAAGTTTAGTTCTCTTGTTGTGATTTTATCATTTTATTACGTGTTTTATTTTATTTGTATTATTTTTCAGGGCCTGTAGGAAAATTAGCTGTTCTTGGCTCTGCACATTTGTTTTCTGATCAGTTTATTGACAAAGAAGATAATGACCGGATTAGAGATATTATATTCAACTTCTTAACATCAGATTCAATCGAACTTAATGCTCTAGATGCTGAGGATCCTGATGTAAGTTCACCTTTTAATAATCACTATTATTATAACTGAGTTATTATTATTATTATTATAAGTTTTTATTATTATAAATAACACAGTCTAAACATTGAACTATGTTAATTTACTCATCATCTGAAATATATCATTAATTCATTAGATTTTGCCATGATTTAAGTTATGTAAAGCACATTTAGGTAATAAACAAAAAAACAAACTTCATTCTGCAATAATCAATGATATTTTTCTGCAAACTATTCAAGGTTTTATATGTACACATTCAAACTATTTTCATATTCTTGAGAGAAATTTTTATCATAGAGACATCCATTAAGTAAGTATTAATATGCTAGAAAAGATTAGTATATACTTAAATGAAGTTTGTGCTAACTGTATTTTCCTTCATTTCTGAAGTATTTTTTTATGACATATCACTTTTTCACTAAAAAATTTGCTGCATGTGGTGTGAATCGTATATTAATAACTGACAAAAAACTGGGTTCTCATTAATTGAGACACCAGTTAATTGGACCAAAATTTTAAAAACAAAAATGAATTTATGTTATATAAACAAAATTACGCAAATTATTTGTTCTAAAAAGTCACCTTCTATTAGCTCACACTTCCCTGATATATAATCTTGTACAAATTGTCAATCGTTAATAAAATATGTTTTTATTAATCCAATCAATTTCAAATATATATTTGTATACCTATAGTGGATGACAATTGATGTTAATACAGATTTTTCAAATATTTATTCAATAATTAAATTATAAAGTTTTGGGGGGTCTAGGTCGAATTTGAACTGAGTATCTTCATGTTCAAAATCTAGCACTTTTTGCTACTGAGCCATCTTTCTATAGCCAGAAATGAACTTCTCAAAGACCTACATGAAAAACCTCCATTCTATAACCTTAAACTGTTGCCATGGTTACCGGTACAATATCATAAATAATTACCTATCTAAGATTAAAAATGAATGGAAAGAATAAAATACAAACAAATTAAATTAATGTTCTCAAACTTTGTTTCACAAACAGATAATGCGAAAGAAAAGCTAAAAGAAACTAACAACACAATGCAAGCAACAAAAAGAAAAGAAAGCATACAGATAGTAAAAAAATAAAAATAATAGTCTAACACCATACATAGGAAAGAAAATGGAAAATTGCAAGAAAATTCATTTTCTATTTTGCCAACTAATATTGTTATTCAGACATATGTATAGTAATACAGTCGGCACCGCTTATTGTGATCACATTTGTCAGAAGCATATTTGATAACAATAACCGAATGATAACAATAACCGAACGCTTAATCACGATGTAGTCTACAGCCGTACTGCATTGAACTCACTGTATTATTGCCACAACTGTTTGTTCTGAACAATATGTAAGCCTATCATTACATCAAGTAATTCTAATTCTGTAACACTATAATTAAACTGTACTTACCAAATTTTGATGCTATTCCGGACAGTTTTATGTACAGTAGTAGAATTTCTGTAATTTAGTTTTCTACTTGTTAAAATTAGTGGGCATATTTCATGTCAGTTTATTTTATTCCACTGTAGATTTTTTTTTTTTAACACTGAATCTAGCATAATTGAAAAAAATACAGTATATAGAACTACGTAAAACACTTGATCAAAACATTTTAACACATAAAACTTCGTTATAAAACACTTCAATCTTATTTACACTTCAAATTTACATTTACTTTTTCTCGAAGAATTCCTCTATACGTGACCGTCTGTAGTCTTCTCGTAAAATATTGTTGATATTCATAATGTTTGTTGAAATTTTCTGCTTTTTGTTGAACAAACTGCCTTAGAATCTCAAGAGCTTGGTGAACTTCCTGCTTAGATCTTTGCGGTACACATTTATCATTTTCGTCATCATCAGTGCCTTCTTCTTCTTCAGTAACTTTTGATGTTGAAGCAACTATCTCACAAATATCGTCTTCAGTCATTTCCGCTGCTGTTTCAATACTATCGTCAACTTCCATCCACTCAGTATATTCTTTTAAGGACAAATCGAAAGGCTTCAAGTTCTCTTCAGAGTCTTCCTCAGATGTAGCTTGCTCTTGATTTTCTTCAACAAAAAACCACCTTTTCTAAAGCAATTTTTCACAGTTTTTTCAGAAACTTCATTCTAAGATTTTGCTATCAGATAAATAGCATCGAGTAAAGAAGTTTTTTTAGCCAATTCATTTGAGGTAAGGGTTTTAAATTCATCCACATTTTCTATAATTCTAGCACGCATCTCTCGTCGATAAAAACTTTTGAGATTTTTAATTATGCATTGGTCACATGGCTGAATAATTGATGTAGTATTGGCCGGAAGGTAAATCACTTTGATGTGTTTTAGCGTAGTGCTTATGTCATTATGTGCAGTGCAGTTGTCTAGTAGAAGGACAATTTTGCGTTTGAGGCTGGTATCCCATTTAGTCAGCCATTCGTTAAAAATTTTTGATGTCATCCAAGCATTGGAGTTTGAATGATATTCAACCGGTAGCTTTTTGATACCTTGAAAACAACGTGGATTTTTAGATTTACCGATAATTAAGAGTTTTTCTTTATGACCAAGCATGTTATTTCAACACAAAACAGTTATTCTTTGTTTACATATTTTACAGCCGTTAGCAATTTCATTTTTAAATAAGTAAGTATGTACGGGTAAAGCACGATAATAAAGTCCTGTTTCATCTGCATTGTATATGCAGCTAGGAGAATACTCGGCCAAAATCTTTGGCCATTCGTATTGTAACCAGTCCTCAGCTCCAACAAAATCAGCATTTCTTTTTTCACCACACGTTTTCTTGTAAATAATGTTTTCTCTTTTCTTCCATCAATTGAACCATCCATCTGTGGCTTTAAAATCCTGTTTTCCTATTTGTTTTGGCAAAATCCTCAGCTTTTAGACGCATTAGTGGGCCGTCAACTCGAGCATCTTTTTCGCGAACATTTTTAAACCACAATTTCAAAGCTGATTCCACTTGCGGATCCTTCCCAGAACGATGTCTTTTGTTGTTAACATTTGCATTACACTTTGATAATGAAAAGATTTTTTCTTTGTTGTTCAATATTTTACATAAGAGAGGTTGAGAAACGCCAAGTTGAGAAGCAGCGTTTCTTTGACTCATTTTTGGTATTTTACTGTACCTATCTAGAATATCAAGTTTTTGTATAAGACTTAAATCGCGTCGTTTCTTTTGAGATTCGGACATCTTGCTATACTGTCCTTTGAAACTTCAAGTGACACTAAACTCTACAAAACAAACGAAAAAGATCTTTAAAAATTAAGTTATGTAAAATCACACTGAAATACTGTAATAAACGTTCATAAAAATTCACTGTTAAAAAATACAGTAGGACAGTAGTGTAAATGGTTCAGTAGTAACATCAACTAATGTTAACAAACAACTAAAAGTCGACTCAAGTGAGGCTAGGGTGTTTGCGTAAACAAAGAGTAAGGAAGACATTCTGAGAACTGTGCTAAGTGCTGAAACCGTTATCAAGTATTTCTGTCATTCTAAAAATAAACATTCTATGAATTGGTCGTCATTGTGTGTTGCACGTGCTGTTTACACTACTTTGTAGACATTTTTACTTTGTCTATGCTAGTATACGTTGACGCATAAGATTTTGAATGGCAAATTAAATGATAATAATAAGCGAACAGATGATTACAATAAGCGGCCTAATTACAATGTATTAATATACGTCCGTGTTTGTTTTTCAATGAAACGATAACAATAACCGAATGATAACATTAACCGTGATCACAATAAGTGGCGCTGACTGTATTTATATTATTTATAATTATAAAATTAAAATAAACTAAAATAAAAATTTTCTTTGTTGATTAAGTAGGAATTGACTTTAAAATAAAATTTTATATTACTTGTTTTGTTGTGAGGCTATCCAATGTTCTGAATATGTCTAGTATTGTGTACATGTGACTAAGTACATTGTGACTATGTTCAGTAAGGGAACATTTTGGTGTAGGGTAGAAAATAGGCTTTACTACAAAAGCTAAAAACACACTTTTGAAACATGATCAAAACTTTGAAATACTGAAGTGATATGTTAGCTATTTGTTACCCAGTCCATCCTTGTAACTCGCAAGTGACAACACATAAACATAAATGTATTACTTTTGTTAATGTTATATGACTTTGTTTTGAAACTCTCAGACTTTATCGCAGATTATTTGTAAATACACCCAGCATAACATTCTACAGTTCTATGCTCAACATTCATAAAGTGAGTGGTGTGTTTTAGAGGTACCAGCCCTAACCTGTACTTTGCCAGTGTATATTTTAACACCATTTAATAATTACATTCTTGCAATTACCATTGTCATGTTCAGAATATATTCCTGAGTAATACATATCAAACAGCAAAAATCAAGGTTATCTGGCATTTAATAAAGTACATTATCTTTTTTTTCAAAATTTTGTTTATTAGGACCAGCCGTTTAATCAGACCAAATCATCCTGGTCCCAAAATCGTCCAGCTTATAAGTACTTAAAATTTTTTTTAATATAATTTATTAAAAAATTGTTATATATATATATATATATAAGCCCTATATATTACATGTATAAAAAATAACTTGAATTTTGTAGTCCATTATGTTCGATAAAACTTAATTAATCACTTTTACATTAGTTTATAACCATCCAAACTAAATTTTGTAATTATAAAAACTTACTGAGACTGTACATTTACGATCGCTCTGTGGCAATTTTCATCAGTGTCTTCCACTTGGAGTTGTTGTTATGTTAAGTGGTGACGGTATTAAAGGCAGGTTTTCAGTTATCAAAGAGTATGTGCGATTTGTTTTAGGTTTATTCGTTTAGTATGTTTTACAAAATTGAGTCCACATAGTCATAAACTAATGGAAAAGTGATTAATAAAAAATAAGGTATATTTTCCATAACTTAAAAAAATATTGTATCCTGTTTTCCTTATTTTGTATTATAAGATTTACAAAGAGCGAATTTGTTATTTACTACACACAAAAATTTATGCACTCTATTTTTATTACACTCCATTTCTATACAATAAGACTAATTCGGGTTTTACATGAAAATTCTGAATTAAAGGATTTTTTTGTATACAAATTATACTGTGACAAATAGTGAAATTTAATGAAATAAACAGGTACGTTTGTATAGTATGACAGGTTTTTCTGTCATACGGTTTTCCCTTCATTACCAGAGGGAAAACTGTTGCTTCTAAATCACAAGGACTCCAAGGTTATTAGTGATCCGCACATCCTGAAGGCCGCTGCTTTGAAAACGATTACGGATCTATACAGCAAAGATAACTGGATCCATGTATACACTGATGGGTCAGCGGTAAAGCATGCCTCTGGTGCTGGCTTTTACAGCCACCACTTTGAGGGTTGCAGCCTAGTTGGAATTAATGCCAACAGCTTTGATGGTGAGATTGCGGTTATAGTAGAAGCTGCCGAAAAACGTTGTTCAATCTCCGGAAAGTCAGCAAGAGTTGTGTTCTTCGTGGATTCACAGGCTGCTATAATTGCACTAACTAGTAATACCTCCAGCCACTGTGTGCAAACAATGAATGAACGAAAGGCCCTGGCAGGGATGATTGAAGGGTGGTACATTATGCTGAAATGGCTCCCTAGCCATGCTGGCATTGAAGGGAATGAATGTGCATACCAGCTAGTGAAGAAAGGTAACACCTTGCCATAGCCTGACAATCCTATATCTCTATTGACAGCAAGAAGCCTGATTGAATCTACAATCAATGAAAAAACAAGGGAAAGCCAAAATGAAATGAGCGGTGGGAATATATAGAGGGGCCTGGCGCACACATTGCTAATACCACAAAGCCTACTTAGAGTGGAAGCTGTTGTCAGATTCAGAATGCTTATGGGTCATGACTATTTGCAAGCCCAACTATATAAAATAGAATCAGCAGCCTCAGATATTTGCCCTCTGTGCAACTGTCAAAAAATGAACGCTCCACATCTTCAGAATTGCACAGCATTGCAAGATGTGGAAGACTGAAGCCAGTATTGTCTCTAATGAGATGCTAAGAGGAAAATGGCAGAAATGCCAAGATCTGGCATTGGATAAAGGAAAGGAAAGGATTTATATAGTATACTACTGTTCATTTTAAATAAAAACGTTTTCTTTAATGGTTAGTCAAAGATTTATCATAAATAAAAATAAAAATGACACACTTTGCAGAATCCTATTTGTTAAACAATAAACTTAAGACACATGAAAAACACTGTGTAGTTCAATCAAATATAGGTCTGATCAAAATATGATACAGTTCTGTAATGTAATATTTTTGAAATCTTGATAGCAGGAATTTTTTTCAAAAATACAGTACATATTGTATTACTATGTGTATAAGAATCGTTGTCCTGAGTGACTGACTGCAAATCAGCATAGAGTCGAAATTATAAAAGGTAGAAACTTGAAATTTTTATTGTACATTCCTTTCATATGATAGACGCACACAAAGAAAGGATTTTGCAAAATGTTGATTTTAAAGGCTAAAAATTGCAATAATTGCCATGATTGTTTCAATCATCTGTAAACAATTGCACATAGTTTTGGTTAAATAATACGCTATTATAACTTTGTATTACCATTCCATAATCATTATCAATTATTAGTTGCTTTTAAAGTTATTAAATTAACATATAAATTGGCAATTTTAAATGAGTGCAGGCGAAGCCGCCACAGGATGCTAGTTGTATTACAATTGAAATATAACAAACCATAATGAGTTTATTTTGAAGAGGGTTTATCAACTTGAGCAAAGAAACTGAAATTTATTTGTTGTATATTTGGTATTGATGGCAATCACTTCATACCTCATTTCTTGTAGAGGCAAATAAAATTTTAGAAAATCTAGATCATCATTGGGAATAATCATTGTATGCTTTAAAACATTGACTGTGCCATCAATGAGTCACACCCAGTCTAGGCCGTTGCAAATAGCATGGTAATCTTGCTGTTTTGAAGCTTCATGAAAACATAACTGTTTTAAAATTCATTCTATTAGCTCACACTCTCCTGATATATATCTTGTACAAATTTTCAATCATTGATAATTGTTTTTATTCATCCACTTAAGTTGAAATACAATATTTTAACTTATAATGGATGATAATTGATGTTAATACAGTTTTTTCAAATATTTATTCAATAATTAAATTATAAAAGTTTGGTTGGTTAAGGTCGAATTCTAACTGACTATCTTCACGTTCGAAGTCTAGCGCACTTTGACACTGAGTCAACTTTCTATATATAGAAATGAACTTCTCAAAGATCTACATGAAAAACACTATTGTATAACCTTGAATTGTTGCCATGGTTACTATACTGTATAAATAATGCTCAAGGATTAAAAATGAAAGAAAAGAATAAAATAAACAAACTGGATTAACGTTATTGGTTATTGCTTCGCTAATGGACAATGCGAAATATAAGCAAAAAAAAAAAACTACAACACAATGCAAGCGACAAAATAAGAATCCGTATAAATAGTGACAAATAAAAATAATAGTCCAACACCATACGAAGAAAGGAAAATGGAAAATTGCAAGGAAATTGGCTTTCTATTTTGCCACTTAATATTGTTATTCTGACATATGTATCTACGTATTTATATTAATTGTAATTATAAAATAAATAGAAACTAAAATCAAATTTGTCTTTGTTGACTCAAGTAGAAATAGAATTTTAAATAATATTTTATATCACTAATATCATTGTAGAATTCCCGATACAGTTCATTTTATTCAATTTGATCTCAGCTTTCATTCGATGAAGTCCATTATTTATAAGATTGTTGTCCCACACCAACAATACTATCCTGAGTAATACAAAAACCTTACTGCTATTTGACGGCATATCTATTTAAAGTAGTAAATACTTTGTTAGACGTGCAAAAAAAATAATAAATTTTGTAGAATAATCTTTTTTCGAGTAGTCCGATTTAATCTGAATTCCAAATTAGGGAAGTTTTACCTTATCTTATTGCAACAAATTAAAACCTATATGTTATCTTGAAAATCAGGAAAATACTTATACCGTATTTATTTATGTAACTGTTTCTTTAGTACAGGCTTAGTACTGTACTTTAGCCGAGTTAAGCATGCACGGGTTAGTTCAGCATGTGCTAACTACTTCAACATGTTCTGATTTAACCCTTTGATTATCAACATGTACATGCCCTAATATATAGCCTGGGAGCCACATATTTTTGAAAGATTTTTAGATTTTCTTTTTACTAATTTTTTTCTTTATGTTTCTCTAATTTTGTTAATGATTGCACTATATTAATATTTGCTACAAAATATTTAATATTTAAGAAAGTATAAATTTTGTCAACATTAGTAGCAGTCCACATTTTAAGTATTGAATTGACAGATGTGGTAGTATTTTCACACATAAAGTCGTAATATTTGTTGGTTTCCATAACAATTTTGTTGACCAAATCTCTATAAAAAAATATTTTGAAAATGTCTTATTCTTTAACTCAGTTGGCAAAACACTTTGTTAGAAATGCCTGATTTATTTGTTTCAAAATCATGAAACTTGTGTACAAAATTATTGACCTCATTCCATTGAAATGTGTAAAATACAGTATAAATTACAAAACCATCATTAAAAATGTGAGACAAACCATAGACTTTTCACCCAAAAAAATGGTGATTATGTACACTGTGTAGTATTTATTGTTCAGATAAAATCAAATATACCCAGAAAAACTAATTGTAAACATATGGCAATGCTAATCTTAGAGAAATGATGGAATGTTCACATATGGAAATGCTTCTATTACCTGTAGCACGATCTTACGTTCTGGTACATGAATGCTAACCAAAGAGTTAAAATTGCTCTAGCTTCTTCGGGCTGATGGCCCGATGTCCTGTGTAGACTGCTAAAACTTGCTCTGGCTTAATTACAAACAACAATAACTCTTGCTACAAATATTTAAATAACCTTGATGTAAATTTTGCTAACACAGTTAGCGTCAGAAGGTTACAAACATACTCAAGTATGATGCTAACTTTATTAGCGAAAAGTACATCAAGGTTTGTTAAATATTTATTGCTGTAACTTGTTCAACTTACATAATGTATTTTGTTCAGTAACAAATTTATGAATAATGTTTTAGAGAATAATAAGATTGTAATATAAATATTATCTCTGTAAAACAATTAAACATATTCCAATCCAGTGATATATTCAACTAAAAAAATGTGTGTTGGTTGTATAGTTCAATTAATAAATAATATAATGAACAAAATAAAGAAGTTTACTTATCAAATATTGATTTGGTTAGTGATTTACAAATGTAAAGATTTAGCAAACACTAATGAAGTCACCTTTTAAGATAAGCTTTCTAACTAGTTTAGTAAGTACTGTAGGTTATTCTATGGACAACTGAGACAAAATTCTGCATTTTCTATAGCTTGTATTTAATTTTAACTTTTAAAAAATAAAAGGTTTTTTAGCTTTAAAAGTAATTATTGCTTAACTGAGTGAATACTTTTGAACTTACTTGCTGACGTGTTTTGAAAGAATCATTTCATTGACAAAGCTGACCTGCTACTGTGTTACTGCTCATTGAGTAGAAAATTGGGTTCGTCAATGAAATTATTGTTTCGAACTGCGTCAGGATGTAAGTTTAAAAGTATTCACTCAGAGGGTTAGCTTTGTAAAAGGAACAATCGTTTTGAAACGTGTCAGCAAGTAAGCAATTACGTATTCACTTAGTTAAGTAATGTAAAAGTAGTATTCACTCAGTTACGTAATATTTGCTTATAATGTAATTAGGTAATTCAGGATGATTACAATAATCAACTTTAAAAGGTTTTTAATTAAATATGATTGAATTGTCTTATTTTTTTTAGATTTCAGACTATGTACAGGTACCTGATACATGCTATTTGTCAGATCTGCCTCAAGGCAGTTTACAAGAATGTGCAGAAGACTTACCTACTGATTATACTCGTCTGTTTGACCACACATTGTATTCCGTTAATATGAATTGTGTGCCTTCAGTATTACAAGCCTACACTGAATTGCAAGTTAAGCATGAACCTCTTCGTCTGATACCTCCACAGTTTGAAGCACCATTGCCTGATTTGCAAGCAGCGGTAAATGTCCTAATTATAAAAATTATCTCATTGTTTGTAATGTGTTCTTAAAAATGTCTTTGACTGAAAATATTTTTGCAAATCTTTATTTTTATAAAATACTACAAAAATGTTGTGATAATAATTATACACACAGCTGAACTTAAGAAATTAATGGAATTTATTAACAAAATTACTGGGCATAATGTTTTAATCAGTTCCTAAGTTGGACACTGGAAAATATTGAGGAGCTAGCTCTGCACTAAATTTAAAGACAGGTAATTTGTAACATGATTAAAATGTGAATTTGATTGGGTTTGTTTGTTTAATATGTTTTACAAACATACCAGACACAAACTAAAAATATATGTGAAACATAAAAACATCAACATAACTACATCGAGGGAATAACAGAATGTAGTTATGGCATTGCAGAATCGTTACACTCCTTCTTGTAGATTCATTATTTTTTTTTTTGCTTAAAAGATGTTTAGTACATTACAGTTCAAGTATATTTTGGTAATCTATTCTATTTAATGTTTGGAATAGCATTATATTGTATTTGTTAATAAATTATAGTTAATTATGTTTCTGTTATAAATATGTAACTTTCTTCAGATATAAATTTGTACTAGAGATGGGCAAATAACTTGTATGTTCGATCGTATCCAGATCACTCTCTCACTGTTAGGAGTTAACTCTTCACTTCCCCTTCCCTCACCTATCTTAGGAGTGGATAACAAGCCTATTTAAGCATTTTAATAATAATGTTTAATTATATCTAAATAAGATGTTTAGGAATTTTCATAATGCATTGTCTTTAAGTATTTATTTTTTTATGATATTGACTCACAATATCATAAGATATATCTTTTATCTGTTATTGAAAAAAAATATATATTTTTAACAAATATTGTTTCTTTAAGAAAATAATGTGCTAGCTAGCACAGTTTAATCAAAAAAGGTGAGTAAATAATTGACATACAATAAAGGTTGACTCTTATATAACACATGGGTAAAGCAAATGAAATTATTCACTTCTCGTTGTCTTTCCAAATTTCAAATGCTTAACAGGAGCAGAGATCGCCAATCAGTCGATAGGTGATGACTAGCAAATTAGTGATTAAGGAATGTTAAGTGGTGACATAGTGAGGGAACAGTGAAAGTTTGAGAGGTTGTTTTGTTTGATCCTCAAACAAGCGAGTTGTGACAACTTTGACATAGCAAAGAGTTAAGAGTTACTACTTTTTTTACCAGATTTGTTTCTCTGGAAAGAGTTAACTCCTTAACAGATCAGCAATCTCAAATTTGTACACCTTTAGATGTTCTTTTTATTAGCTTTATATAATTTCTACACCACAGGAATGGTTGTTATTTGTGATGGTGTTGGTTGCTAAGTTTAATTTATTTGTATGTTAAATATGAGATACACATTTGAGAGTTTTGTATCTTTCACGTAATTTCTTTTTTTGCCGAATATAATATTTGTTGAATCGATGAAGAAATTGTCACACATTTTAATAGCAATGATGCTGGAGATGTTTAAAGACCTGAGACTATTAAGCCCCAAAGGGTAGCACATATAGAAGGAATTAAAATGTTTTAGGCAGTCATTAAATATGCTAAGCAGGAAGAAGATGGAAGGCAGGTCTGTCAACATTGAGGCTCCAGAGATGGCGAGACTTGGCAGCAAAGAAGCAGGAATCATCACAAAATCTTAGTTTTTTTCACTTATCCGGAATTTGTTCCCTGCATGTACGTACGTACATATTTCCTCTAAAAAAATGTTTCTTACAATTTTATTATTTTGTTGTATAACACTGTATTGATTTTTTCGTATATTATTACTACAAAAAATGTTTGTACACTAAATTTTTACAATATAAAATATGAACACATATATGCATGACGTAATAACTATCCATTTTATTCAACTCTTCCAATTACCCTCCCCTTTATCTTATGCCACTCTTCTTCCAACCTGTTTATGGCAGAACAGCAAAATTCTACTGAAATTAAACTAACTTATCAATAGTTTGATGCCTATGTTATGTAAACAGTCTTTAACATCTGTATTTATAATAAACGGTTTTATCTGTGATTTAGTGCAGTTTTATTAAAATATTCGTATTAACGTATGTAATCTATATATTTAATTCCGTAAGGGAATCGGCCCCCATGAAATTTCTCAAACAAGGAACAAGATAAGACAGCTTAATTATATTCATTTTTAAGCTTGAGGGCCAAAGACAGTGGGAAAACTATCAAACAATCACCTGAGCTTTTCCCTACTGGCCTTGGTAGATCTAATGATTTTCTAATGGAAAATTTTCCAAAGTGGATTTAATGATACGTAAGCCCTATAAGCAAGATGGTGATAATTAAATATACCAGATGGTGATAACATCACCTGATGTAAACTGCTGATGTGAATTCGAATGTTTATTTATTTTATTTTTATTCTGTTTAATTGAGATCTATCTAATAAAGGAAGGCTGCGAGTTTGTGTAAAATTATTTAGGAATGGTGTGGAGTAAAAATAATGTTTAAGGATAATTTACAAGAACATTATGTATTCTATTATTTATGTATTTATTATTTATTTTGCACTTATTAGAAGACCATGAGTTTGCAGACGAGAATTTAAGAATGGTGTAGAGCAGAGAAACATGTTAAGGATAGTTTACAATGCAGCAGAAGAGGCTGATGAATATATTTACAAGTTTAGGCAGAAATTATGAGATTCAGAATAGTGTTGAGAGGCTTGACCAAAGCTGCCAGCAGTGTAATGCACTTCATTTTCCCAGTGAGTTAGTAAGAGGACATTTTAAGTTATGTTGCCACAATGGAGTGGTATTGCTACCACAGCCCAGAATAAACCTAGCACTGTAACATTTAATGTTGAACAGTAGACATTTAGTGACAATATCAGAAAATATAACA
Organism: Prosapia bicincta; assembly: GCA_036971475.1. Classification (NCBI taxonomy): domain Eukaryota; kingdom Metazoa; phylum Arthropoda; class Insecta; order Hemiptera; family Cercopidae; genus Prosapia; species Prosapia bicincta. Next base: position 140,468,273 of record JBAIZL010000004.1, on the reverse strand, counting down.
TTGCCATAGCTTAGGCATCATTTTCAGCATGCAACAAAGAGATACCTGACAATGGTCCTTATACTTTTAAGGTGCAAGGGCAGATTTATATATATATATATATATATATATATATATCTCAGACTGCTATTCTCGCTTGCGTAAAATGTATTGATATTTAAATCACATTAATATAGTATTTAAACTATTAAGAAATATTTAATATCGAAATCTTGTTGCTGTTCATGTCGAGCTGGTTGTAATAAGCTGCAAAAGTGTAATAAATATTTAATAGTGAGTAATCCATTTAATTTTATTGTAATAAATATGAAACAGCAATTGATGCCACAATTAATATAAAATTATCATTAATTGTAATATTTTCACTGTGCACATAGAAAGTCACTGTTTTATTAGTTAATTTTAAAGTAAGTTACAACAATAATTATTATTTTTTTTTAATATGTGAGATATTCTCCCAGGTGATTGATATTTAATAGTTGAAAATTTTTTAATTTATAGTATACAATTATGTTTTTTTTATTTCAGTTTTATTTTATTGATAATTTTTCAAGATAATTTTCTATCTATTCCACTTAGTTTATTATGAGGCTAGATTTGGATTTTGTTTCCACAGTGTAGCCTACTTGTTTTATTAATTTATTGAAAGTCTTCAGAGTATTATGGGAATAATTCTAAGTAAATGCTGAATTTCATAACAGAGTATTTTTATAGGTATTTCCACCATCATTCCGTGATGTGCCACCACCAGCATTAGAGCTATTTGACCTTGAGGAAGCTTTCAGTTCAGAACGTGCAAAACTATCACAGCTTGCCAACAAATGTCTGTCTGGCGGAGCAAACAGAACTAGAGTTGGTCCTACTGGTGGTGTTGCCCTTGAAGAAGAAATCTCAGATTTAGAGTACTGGGTTCGAGAGGCAGGGAGAATAGTTGGCGTAGGAAACAGTATTGATGATGCTGCTAAAATTTTGCATTCAGTCGCACTCCAGATCGCTGAATTCAAGAAAAATATTGTAAATTAGGTTTCATATATGTATTAACAAATAAAAATTAAATACATGAAAGTAATAATTGTAATTAATTTCTTGAAATTAATTAAACAGTCTTATTTTTTAAATAATATGTAAATTTCAATCAGCCTTTACCATGTTGAATAACCAGTTCTTGTCTGACCATCGAAGTCAAGCAACGTTAGATATGGTTAACACTTGGACGGGTAATTTGTAAAATACTTTTCTTTATATCCAAGTCCGGTGCCAAAATATTTTACCAATGTTGTACCATTAACATGTGTATTATGGGATTTCTTGGTAGGCAATAATATCAGCAAAGATTTATGACATAAAATCGTATTTACAAGTTTCGTATCCTACTGAAGTTGACAAATATTCAAATAGTACGAAAGATAATGTTAGGTTTATTTGAAATGCTACTTCATTGTATTGAGTTTATTCATTCACGTGCTATTCAACAACAATTCATTGGGTTGAAAAATTGCCATTCTTGTACACTTTTAATCTGAATTCTGCAAAGTTCATTAGACACTGACTGTCATCCTGTGGCGAATTGTTTCTATTCTGTTACTTACACTATTTCGGGAGTTTTGTTTTTAGTGAAACAATATTATTATGTTTACGTTTTTATTGTGTTGTTTTTATCTATAAATTTCATTACTTGAAACTATTTGCATTTTTAACAACTACAAAAATATATAAAGCTTTTTAAAAAATTGAAATTTTTTGTATACACCATCCGTAATATTAGTATGTAGTCTATTTCAAATATAGTGTTCAAAGAGATAAACCAATTCATTTAAACCTCAGTATAATTGATTTTGTATCACGTTTAATCCTTGTTACTTTAATGTAAATGTATGGATTTTTAGCAGCCGTTTTCACCAACATCTGATTAACCCTTTGCCATCGAATGGGCCACTTACGTGACCTAATGATTCTTAATGATTTCTGTACCAGCTCTATGTTGATTGAAGAATCTTTGTCTTTTCAATTTGGGTGGGCCACTTTTATGGCCGCTAATTTCATAGGCAGCTGGGAGCAATTTTTGTTTGTTTGCTCTCTGAGGTCAGATGGGCCACTTTTGTGACCACTAGTGCTTTCTCTACACGATAGGTTAGGCCACTTTGGTAGCCCTTTAGTATATTTGTGAATATATATATACTATGGTAATATAGGTATTATAGTGGGACTACTGAAGATTATGTTTTCAGCAGTTGGCTGCACTGATTATTTAATTCTTTCTTAACATGCGTTTATAAAATGTTTCTTCAGAGTCTCTTCACCTTTATGACTTTAATCAATCTGTCTTTAAGAACACGTTTTCTAAATTGATATTTAAGCAAATCTTTTGGAATCTACATGCTAGACCTGCTAATCATGGTGGTCCTGTAATAGGTACTCTAAGCATTCTCAAAAAAATTTGCCTAATAAAAAAAAAAAAAAATTAATTTTGTACCTCTAATTTTTATTGACTTTTGAATGATTTTTCTCATTATTCATATCTTATTGTTTTGTAAATGAACCAAAAATATCAGAAAGATATGTATTTTAACTTGTAAAATAAATAAATACAATTCAATAAAGTCATTTTTGCCCTTTTAATTATAAAAATCCGAAATGACTCACAATTGTACTAGGTAAGAAAAAAACAGGCTCCGACCTGCCAAAGCAGAGTGTGTAGTTTTGTGCCTAGTAAACAGACAAAACACCATGTTCACAAAAGTGGCCATTCCTACCAGACAGGACAATTAGGTCAGTATAGCGATCGAGCTGCAATGGAAACAGCTGTGGGCAGTTAAGTGGCCCATCCGACCTGACAATCCTTAAAACACCCATCTGATGGCAAAGGGTTAATAAAAAAAGTATTTTATATTTAGGAATTTTATTCATTATGTTCTTATTTGATTGGTAAAGGCTACAGTGCCTTTGTAATATATTAAATGTTTAGGTTTGTATTTACATGTCTATATTTTGAAGAAAATAAGATTATTACAAATGTGAGTCTGTCCTATCTGATAGAATAAATTATTTTAAATAAATTAAACTAAACCTTTACATATACGTTATAATAAAAATTAGTACAAAATAACTGAAAATAATATTAATTTCTAGTTTTTGTAATAAATAAAATTAACCAATTTTAATTATTAAGATTTGAAAAAGGTTGACATATTGTATAGTTGGCTCATATGAGTAGCATACTAGCTTTTTGGAATAATTAAAAGAAAAAATTAATTATGTTGCAAAAATTGAGATAAAATGAGCTATATATATATATATATATATATATATATATATATATATATATATATATATATATATATATATATATATATGAAGTTAATATATTACTATTGTAAGTAATTTTATCCACCATTAAGTGCAATGATTTTACCTTGTGTGATAAGTAAAATCATTGCAATTAATGGTGGATAAAATTACTTACAATAGTAATATATTAACTTCGTATATATGGTCAAGTGACCGAAAGGTGCCTCATCACTCAAGGTAAAATCATTGCACATAATGGTGGATAAAATTACTTACAATAGTAATATATTAACTTCATAAAATCAGTGCAACGGAAAAACAATGGATAACATTGATAAAATATCAAGAATATATATATATATATATATATATATATATATATATATATATATATATATATATATATATATATACATTGGCCTCCTCAAAACAATTACATAATTTCCTTAAAATACTGTATAACAATAATGAAGAGAAACAAAAAAATATTAAAATTGCTTGTCCTAATCATCTTGACATTCAAAATCTTGTTGCTGTTCATGACGAGCTGGTTGTAAATTACAAATTACTTGCGACCAGACATTTGTTAACTAAAAGTTGTTAATTTTTAACTTTTAGTTAACAAATGTCTGGTTACATGTAGTAGCAAAAGAGTAATTTGCATCTTGAATTCACTGAATAAATCGTAAATAGTTAATGAGTACCTAACTTGTTGACATGTTTTGAAACATTCGACTCACTGACAAAGTCAACGTGCTACTTGCCAACCAACCAGTGAGTAGCGGGTGGGCTTTCTCAATGAAACAATTGTTTTAAAACATGTCAGCAAGTAAGTTAATAGTTTTCACTTAGTTATACAATAATTACTTATAAAAAAATATTACATCTGTCTGAATTACCTCAATTTGTTTACACATAAGAATATAATTATTTCACTATAAAAACTACAATAAATAGCCTTGAAATAAAATCAGTAAAATAAAATTATTGTAGTAAGTTTTGTAAAACAAACCAATATATTTCTAAATGGGATGTAGCAGACAACTGATTAACTAATTATAAGTAAAGTTAACAGTTGGGCTGTATTTGGGATTTTTTTACTGAATAATTACAACTATAGTAGGATTTTGTAAGAATCAGATGTGCTATTGTCCGCCCTATATTTAGGTGTAGAATTAAATGTGATAATGAAAATAGAGAAATTAGCCATTTAACTAGTGTTCTCACTAACTCTTGTGGAAATTACTTAAATTTTACAATATGATTATTCTTGCAGATTTTGAAGTACCCATACAAGATTTAGCTTCTAATAAATAAAGGATGTAATTAGACTTTTAATAGTCATTGTTGACAATGGGCAAAAAGGTTCTCATTAAACATCTGGGGCCAAAAACTTGGGGGTTACAGACTGTAAAAGTGATATTATTTTTCTAAGGCAAAGAAAGCGTAACCATAATAACTTGAAGGGCTGTTGTAGGGAAAATAGAAAGATACTGCTTAATACTTTGTGATTTATTCTACTGAAGAAAATATATTGACATTTTTAATTTTATTTTTACTTATTTAATTTACTGGATCTCAAGTCTAGGGTTTCTCTACTAACAATGTAATTTCAATTCATTCTTAAATGTAAATTTCAAAAACTTGCATCTATTTGGACATATCCGTTCTTATCCAAACATCTCTAGGGTGTAGCGCGTCTGCAACCTAAGGAACCTTATGGCGCGGCTTAGCTGTTTGAGTCCATTTGGACCTTCATATGCTTTTTCTCTATTAAAAGTGAGGTCACTGGGTATCAACCAGGTCAAATAAGACTGCGAATAAGCGAACGGCTACACTGTCTCTGCTGTTCTGACAATATTATTTTTATTTATAATGATGGACCATGTTGTATAATGAGTAATTGCCCATAGCAATGTACATTGTTCTTACTTAATAAAAACATTTATTTATTTTTTTGCTATTGGTCACTGGTTGTGGGGGTTGTGCATTCTGCCCACAAGCCGTCACTGTTAAACATCAAACTAAGTCCTAATATAGGCAATTGCCAGAAATCAATATACAGTATGCCCAAGTGTTTAGTCTTTTGTTTCATTGTGAAATTTTAGTGGATGCTAAAATCTACATCCTCCTCATTGGAAAACAGCTCTGTAGGACACTTTAATGTTCATTTTGCCATGGTATTTATTCATTTAATTGTATTTCTGTTCTTAATGAAAAAACTTCTGACTTGAAAAAAATTGTATATTTTGAGGTGTTTCAAATTATTTTACAAATTAGATATAACTTCATTATTTGATGTGTTATGTAGAAATCATTTAAAGGAGTAGTTTTGTTGATTTTAATTTGCTACTTTTATGTTGGTGAAAAATTATATTATTAACTTTTACATTAGTTTATGACTATCCAAACTTTAATTTTTTTATACATTTGTAAAAACTTACTGAGACATAACATTTTCAATCGCTCTGTGGGGATTGTCATTAGTGTCTAAAATTTCCTCTTAGAGTTGTTGGGTTAAGCAGTAACGGTTTTAAAGGTAGGTTTTCAATAGTGTCAAAGAGTATACGCGATTTGTATTTTGTCTGTTCGTGCCAACAACTTCAAACGGAAAATTTACACACTGATGAAGATAAAACGTTTCAGTATGTTTTTACAAATTTACAAAAAATTAAAGTTTGGATAGCCATAAACTAATGTAAAAGTTTCTAATTAAATTTCACCAAACGTAATGGATTACAAAATTCCAAAATTATGACTTCTCTGGTAAAAATGTAAGTTTGTTAAAGTGGGTAAAATTTTGTTCTTAGGGTTTTAATCTTTCCTCCAGTTAGTATTTTTTTCATTAAGGTTTCCTCTATTGACAAAAAACCTTGCAAATTTTGTATTTTATTAATTCATTTTCATACTTTGGTGGACTGTAAATGGTAGAGATGATATATTTTTTCATATTATTTAATTACGCAAGATCTGTTGTTACTGACATATTTCATTTTTCCAATTTTATTAATTGATATTTATTTAATAACTTGGAGTATTATTTTGTTTATAAAAAAATAAAACATCTTAAACCACAAACACTTATCTCCTGATGTACATTTCGATTGCAAAGCAATTTTCTTTAGAGGAAATAACAATACTTTGTTCAATTGACTAATTACTACTTGTTGATGTTTTTATTTATATTTTGCTGATCCCTGTCTTCAGTTTTGATTATGTAGAATGAAAATTGTATCCCTGTAATGTAATGTATGAAGTTGTACTGAATTAATTTTTTGAATTTTTATAAATATATTTTTTTCTTTTATTTTAAAATATTACCAATACCATATGCAATTCAAATTTCTTTTTTTTTTTGTAATTTGCAAACATTTTTAATAAAAATGTTTGTATGATATCTCAATTTATTTTTCGTATCATTTATTTAGATTTTGTAATATTTATGGTAGTTTTAAATTTTGTTCTTTCATAGGAATCCTATTTTTTATTAAATTTATTTCGCTATCCATTCCCTTTCATCCTTTTTTTCAAATCTGTAGAAAATCTTACTGTTTTTTAAATTTTTATATTAAAGCACTTGAAACAATTAATTTATTTATCATTTGAGTGTAATCTTTCAGTAAATCCTCACTGATATTTCCTTTAATATAATTTGACAATCATATTTACTTAGTTCAAATAGCCTACATCATATATTTCAATATGATTTAATTTTTCAGTAAGCATATAAAATTATTTTAAGTGGCTTGTACAAAGATTTTTATTTTAGTTGTATTTATTTAATCTTTCAATTAACCAATAATTATGTCTTTAAGATATAAATATCTAAGTGTAGAAGAAATAATGGTGGCTTCGATCAACATTCAAGAAGAAGAAAAAGAATTCCCCCCTTTTGTGACAAGCATGCGCACAAATAAAAACAAGAGTAGGATATTTTTTTTCAAAGCCAGTTGAATGGTGTACCGGTTGGTATAATATGAATGTTTGTGTGCGTTGAACTTGTTCAGTGATGTGTTTATACTTGGTTAAATGTGGTTTTTGATGTAGTACAATGAAATCAGAATATTTTTTAATAATTTTAACATTTGTGTTTTGTTTTATTGTTCCAAATTCTCAAGAGAATGACAATAATCAGATGCCAGGTTTGTTTTAAAACATAATTTTTAGTAATATTATGTTTATGGTAGTTATAATGTTATCTTTACAACTTCGTTTCACGTTATTTTTATAACGCGGCTATATAAAATTTAGCACATTTATAAACTACCCTAAAGTAAGATATTTAGGTAGAAAAATAAGTGGATCTAATTTAAGGGATGAATGCTCCATTTTAATTTCAATTCAATTTTGAATGACTTATTATCTTCCATGTGTAAATGGGAAAGAGTTGTTTCAATATTTATTTATAATCGTTGTTGAATAATATGGTTCAAAATCCTCAAAATAAGTCATTGGCTTGTATTTAAATAAAGTATTTAACAGTAGTGGTTTGGCCTAATCTTATAAAATCTTTGTAGGCTATAGTTATAAAAAGGATGGGATTTATTTGGTTCGAGCTATTTTTGTTCTAGTTTTAATGACAGCATTATTTGTTGCCTGTAAGAAACAATCAATTTATAAGCATTCTAGTTATTGTTAACTTAAGGGTGATTTTGTTAAATATTGCATGTTTCAGGTTAGGAATATTTTTTAGGAGACCTTTACAAATTTTTATTTGTAATAATGCAAAATTCTTCATTTTTTAACAGGTTACAAATATGTTAGTGATTAAAATGATTTTTCAAACATAATCCTGAATTTATCGTATTTTTTTTACATGTGTAAATGGTAAACAAAAAATTCTTTGTGTTTGCTAATAAAACTGATAAAGTATCATTCCAAAACAATAGACCTATGTATATTCACAGTTTTGGAAACTATGTATTTTATTGATAAAAAAATATGTAAGTGGTAAAGGTTGGTCTAGATTAATTGGCTTTCAGTCAGCTTAACAAAATAAACGAAGGGTAGTATTTGACCAGGTGTAGGTTAAACTGGATTTTTTCATTTTCCAATAAGTTAGTCAAGGATACATAACACATTTTTTGTAAAAATAATCCTCACTTCTAAACAATAAAGATACGATTTCACACTCCCAAGACATATAATGATTGAAATTTGAAAAAAGTAGGAATATAACAATGTACCAAAACTGATGAAACTATAAGCTCAATTTTTTTTAAAATTCAAAACAAAGCACTATATTTTACTACATCATTATAAATTCATGAATTTTGTAGTCCATTACGTTCGGTGAATCTTATTAATCACTTAAACAATAGTTTATGACTATCCGAACTTTAAATTTGTTAAAACTTACTGAGACAGAACGTTTTTGATTGCTAGTTGGTAATTTTCATCAGTGTCTCCCGTCTGAGAAGACACTGATGAAGATCGCCAACTAGCAATCGAAAACGTTCTGTATCAGTAAGTTTTAACAAATTTACTAAATTTAAAGTTCGGATAGTCATAAACTATTGTTTAAGTGATTAATTATTATAAAGTTATAATATAGCTATAAAGTATACAGTTATGATATATTTGGTTATACAAAACTAATAGCTTCACTGAAGTTATATGAACTAACATAAACAAACGTTCCTGGCTTTATTATGATATAATGTCTTGTTAATGTGCTAACATGATTACAACAGTATTTTCCATTCTTTCATAGGGCTTAGTGACAAGTAAAAGTTGTAATTTTGCGGACAATTATAGTGTTACACATAAAAATTATAAATTTTAATGAAAAATTAATATCTAATTTTAACAAAAACTACATCATTTACCATTTTGTCGCTATTATGAAACTGTTTAGAAAGAAAGACATTTGATTTAATGAATCAAATGATTATTTAATATGTTTTCTGTATTTAATTTATTGTTCTTTTCAAGTGAGTACTAACAGAGTATTAATATCCATTCTGGCTTAGGCTATAAGTTTAGTAATAACTTTATAAGGGTAACAAATTAGTTGTAGAAATGTCCTCTATTTAACGAAAATACTTAACCCCTTTATCCTAAAATGTTATGTTAGATGTACAAGAGTATTTTATTCTAATCAATTGTGACAGCTTATATCAGAAAGTACAGAGACAATAGATTAAACAGAGCTTTGACAGTTATCTTCACTATATATCAATTTACAAACTTAGTGTTTATTCACATAGGTAGGACATTGGAGCCAAATGATTAAATTTACTAAAAGGTCGTTTTTTATTAGAAAAATTAAATTTGTTCAAACCAAATCTATCTTAACCAGATATGTTATAAAATAGGTAGATTTTATTTTGGTGAAAAATAGTGTTCTCTTTTATAACAAAATTTATAGTTCATACAGTTTTGATTTTAATTTTATAACACAAAAGTATATTATGTTCTAATTTCTTAAAATTTTGTTCACTATTTATGTTTTGCGACAATTAAAATCATTTTTTACAATGTATTTTTAAGAAAGTTTTATAAAAAGGAAAAAAATATTTCACACACCATTGATTGATCTACACACCAATTTATTTGGCCAAGTATTAAATAAATTATTATTTTGGTTATGTTAAAAAGTCTTATGAGGAAGAAAACCATCACTTTTACTAGTTGTAAGCTCCGAAACTAAGTGTTTCCAGACTTAAGTTATATGAGTTGTAGAATTAACTCTAAAAAAGTTTACTTATCTTCGTACATCATCTGAATATAATTATCAGATGTATGTGAGCATGTGGTAGATATCTCTTCATCACGGAGAGCAGGTCTATTTCCTGTAAGAAGAGATTCTGCGCACACAAAGCCATAAGTGTCTCAATACTGGGTACCATTATGTGCTTCCCTTAGTACTACCTAATTGTACCTACCCTTATCTTTTCTCTTTCGGGGTTTTAATGGATAAAGACCTTTATGATCCTATAGACAGTAGGTCTATTTCTTGTTCTCTACCATTCACACTTCACACCATATCCCCCCTATATATTGAACTAGGACCTTTATATACACACCTTAACCCTACCTGTGATCACAGTTTTTTTCTATCCTTTGTAGGCGATAATAATTCTACTTTTTCATCAGTTTTCAAAGCAGTTTAATTAAAATCTGTATTATAGGATTTTTGAAGTAATTGTACTCTGTATAGGCTATGGATGAGTCCTGGAGCCAGGACTACTTGCAGCCACCTCAATATAGCCTCCGCGACTTCGGACCGGGTTTATACAGCTGTTTCAACAATTAGTCACCTACTGGTTGTCTTTACTATCAGGATATAATTTTGTTTATAAAACATCAAATAATATGATTATTTTTATCAGTTATAAACCTATTGAAGAAGTTTCGGAAAAGTGATTAGACATTTAATATCATTTAGGGTAAATGAACTATTAAACTGATAACTTGTAGTATCCATAGTTTGGTAGTAAAAGTTCAATTTGAAACATAATATAGTCGAGTTCGCTATCATTTTCCATAATGTTTTTAGTAGCTTTGAAATAACTGATGAAAATAATCATATTATGATGTTGTATGAACAAAATTATATCCTCGTAGTAAGATAACCAGCTGGTGACTCATTTGAGAAACAGCTGCGGTTTGTTGAAGGTGGCTGCAGGTAGTCCCTGCTCCAAGGCTCATTCAGAGGTATATAGTTATTAGTTTGTTCTATGAGGATGACCGTTTTGAGAGGTGAGCCAGATCTTGCCGTGCTGACTTTTGGTTTAAATTGATTTGGTATTGTTTCATAGGGCGGGAGTATTGTAGCATACCGGTGAGGATTCTAACAGACCGTAAGAGACAATTGCTAGGTCAAATATCGTAAGGCAATCGTAGTATAATTGCAACAAATTGTTGTTTTTGTTGGGTCAACGAAACGTTTAGCGAAACATGAAGACGAGTTTGGTCTCATACATTCACACATATATTGGCAGTATTTAGTTCAAACACTGTATTTAATATTTTGGTATTTATTTCCCGTTCCAACGTGTTCGATTTCAGTAAAAACAAATTTGCAAACTTTCGCTCACGCACCAAAAATTAAAAATTTTCCGTCCCAAAACTGAACATTTTGGCTTTATTATTTTGATGTAGTAACTAGCAAAATACCTTGAAATGCAATTAAACTTGCTAGCGACTCCCAAACAATTACAAATTTTGAAATAAAAATCAACTTTAACACTTCGGTTCATCACATGCTTTGCACGATGTAAGTTCTATCGTTCTTGGCGATAAAAATAAAATGTGTGTAAATGTTCAATGGAATATTTTCTATTTTGTGCGTTTAATAGGGCCTGTAAGTGTTTGTTTCGTACTTTTGAGTAATTTTGTGACTTGTCGCCAAAAAATAAGATGTGTGTGGGATTTTTGTAAGATGTGAATGTGTGTTTTATGATTTTGTAAGGTTTGTGTACCGTGTGAAACGTAATGGCGTGGTGCTAATAGTGCTTTGTTAAAATTGATTTGTTTAAATTTGTATTTTTGGCAGTCAACAGCAAATGTATTTACATTTTGAGGCACTTTGCGAGTTATTACGTCAAATAAAATAAAGCTAAAAATGTTAAATAAAATAGTAACGTCCACGTGCGCTGGGGAGGGGGGAAACGAAGTGAAATAAATACAATTTTCAATAATTAGGGCGCGAGCAAGTGTTTTCATACTTTTTTTTCGTATCCCTGATGACTTTCTGCGTCTCCCGGTATAATTTGTTTTGGTTTAATTTAATTTTTAATTGTCATTTAACTAATCTCTTTAACATTAGTTTATGATTATCCGAACTGTGTAAATTTGTAAAAACTTACCGTGACAGAACGTTTCCGTGGCGATCTTCATCGAGTTTATTTAAACTAATAACTTAATTTTTTTTTGATGAAGATCGCCACATAGCGATCGAGAACGTTCTGTCTCGGTAAGTTTTTACAAAATTCAAAGTTCGGGTAGTCGTAAACTCCGAACGTAATGGACTACAAAATTCAAGAGTTTCCAATTTAATATTAATTGCCAGCAATTCTTAGATTGCTTCTACAGCCTGTAATCCAAGAAGTGCTCTTTGTCAATGAGGTCAACAGGCGAGGGTTATATCTGGTTTGTTTAGACAGTGTTAAAGAATGGAGTCAGTTGGAGATCTGAGAAGCGTCACGTAAACAAACTTGCGCGGCTGTTGTGATCATTCTTGCTTATTGTTTTGACTTCCACCACAGTCAAAGATCGTCCCAGAGGTCCCAGACACCCCCTGAAATACTTAAGCATATAATTTTTAAATTCCTTCTATTAGCTCACACTCTCATGATCTTGTACAAATTTTCAATCGTTGATAAAATACTTTTATATTCATCCAATTAAGTTCAAATACATGTTTTCTATCTTAATTGGATGACAATTGATGTTGATAAAATTTTTTCAAATATGTATGCAATAATTAAATTATATAAAAATTTGGAGGGTCTATCCGGATTCGAACTGAGAATCTTCATGTTCGAAGTTTAGCGCACTTTAACACTCTCCAATATCTAGATTTTTTTGTTTCTCAAAGATGTATATGCATTTTTTGTTTTGCTCCATCTGGTTGTCAGGAACCTCCATTTCTTAAACTGTTACCATGGTTACCACACAATATCATAAATAGTAAGCATACTCGAGGGGGGAAATAAATAAAAGAATAAAATAAATAAACAAACCAGAAATAAGCAAATAATTATAAAATGTTTCTTTTGTTGACCTCAGTAAGAATTTACTTTTAAAAAATTATTTTATATTACTTGTTAAATACATATATTCTATCTCTTTATTGGTTAGTAATAAAAACTGGTAAATACTCAGTACACATAAAATACACTCAGTATTCAATATCTAAAAACTGTATCTATAGTTGAAATTTACCTTGGTACTATTGTTGATTTATTTGTAGGGAACTAAAATTAACATCTGAAATATAACTAATTAGTAGCATTTTCGTTTATTTTCCGTATTAAAAAGTACGAAAATTGAACAAAGTGTAATTTTTTTCCAAATTTGTAACTAGGGCCCCGAAACGCTCCCTTCCTCCCCCTTACTAGGGATACTATTTCGGATTCCCAGATTCCTTCGATGTACACCCCAGAAGTACGATCCTAGGCGCCTACGTCTCAGAACGCACTTTGTAAGCGAAATTCTATCCCAAATGAATTTACCTTCTTCCCGAGTGTAGTTAGAATAAATTGTAACTTGTGGCTGTTGGTCTCTGATGATGACAACGCATTTGCCGAAACATGTTTAACGACAGTAAATACTTTATTGTGAGATTTGGGTTGTAGTGTTTTATTTGTATATTACACTAAAATAAAAAAAAAGTACTTACGAAAGTTATACTGTCGAAAAATCATTATTTTTGTAAATCCTTCTAGCAGAAGAATGGGGACAAACATGTTTTCCTGTAAATGCAAAGGGCCCATATCTATATGCTTCACGTGTTTTGTATCCTATTGGCTAGTCCATCTCGCAGGACCAAGGACGCCAGTGTGCAGACAGAAAGTCGATAGTTCTGTTTGTTTTCCTCAGGATTCATCAATCACCCCTCTGAACCAACATTAGTCATGTATCTGGTAGACCAAGTCCAGCTTTAAGTGAATACTACAGTAATACTGGCAAGCAGGCTGGTCTATTTATTTAGACGGGTGAAATCTTTATTTAAGGTATCCAGTTATAAACTAGTAATATAAACAAAACAAAACTTTAAGTCAATTCCTACTTGGGTCGACAAGGAACATTTTTATTATAGTTACTTTTTAATAAAAAATTACAACTTTTATGAATAAAGTAAAATAACCTATGTGTTAAAATACATAGTTGTTCTACAGCACAAAATCAACTGTCTTATAAAATAATATTTTATCACTTATTTTAAGGCAAATGGGACGAACCAACTTGTATAACTTACCCCTTTTGTGAAAAGTCTTACTCCTATATGAAACTAAAATCGATTCATTATTAAATTTAAATAATGAATTAATAAACAAATATTCTTTGAGCTTAGCTTGTGAGGTTATGTTAAAAACAAATAAAAACATACACAAAACTCACAAATTACATTTATTTACTCATACGCGTTTCAATGACCAAGTCATCATCATCAGTGAGTGTTACTATTACAAACTCCAACTTACAACTAGGGTGAAAGTAAGGTTACACTTCCGTATTTATACAGCAGGCCTTAAATAAATGAATAATTTGTGAGTTTTGTGTATGTTTTTAATTAATTAATATTTGAAAAAAACTGTTAACACCAAGTGTCATCCACACTAGAAATAAAATACAAAACTCATTATAATTTTATTGGAATAACTGTTGAAAGATTTTTTTGAAATATAAATTAATATATTTATCACCTAAAACTAATGAAGAGGAACATTTAAAGTTAACAATGTATAATGAATAAAGTAACACAACCAACGAGATAAAACAGCTGTTCTACAACACAACCTATTAGATAAAATCTTTTATTGTATGATATCATGTTATCACTTAATTTATGCTAAAGTAATTATATACAACACGTACATAGAAGCGTTAGAGCGTGACAATTTTAGCATGATGCCAAATCGAAGAATTTTCTCCGTGCAATTTATCCGTTTTAATTCCTCAAAAAAAAACGTATTCACTTCAAAAAGAAATATTGGCTTTTTGTTGCCCCTGTGTGTGACTAAGAGCATGAGGCTTCGCAACATTGTTCGGCTTTTGAACGTTCGGCAAACATTCGAAAGGGTACATTCTTGTATTAAAGTGAAGACGTACGAGTACATGGAACCTTCCATGTTCGTGCACAGCGTCAATCCGTCCAGTCCCCGTCCAGTGTCACTGAATATAAGGGTTACTAGTAGAAAAAAGTGAACAATTAGTATAGAAACGAGAATATGTATTCGGATCAAATGAAGTATTTATGTGAGCTCTGATGATGGGGACCGTTTAGACAGCCTGTATCCAAAAAGGAAGTAGGGGGCAATGAAGAGACAGACCCTCTCTTCATCGCATGGTTAAGATTTTCCTGTAATTCGTCGTGAGGTGATTGACACGGGGCAGTAACAGAAACATAATGTATCCTGGAATAAAGTGTAAAATTACCCATTTCCCGATGTCTCTTTTGCTATAGAATGTACCCAAAACTGACTCCTTTTTGGGGATAGTAAAATTGTCATAGCTAAAAGATTGCGCAGCGTGTTACTAATGAAGTTGCCAAAGCTACGTTGACTAATTTTCTTTATTTCAAATGTGTGTGTGTGTGTGTGTGTGTGTGTGTGTGTGTGTGTGTGTGTGTGTTTGAGTGTGTGTGTGTGTGTGTGTGTGTGTGTGTGTGTGTGTGTGTGTGTGTGTGTGTGTTTGAGTGTGTGTGTGTGTGTGTGTGTGTGTGTGTGTGTGTGTGTGTGTGTGTGTGTGCTTGAGTGTGTGTGTGTGTGTTTGTGTGTGTGTGTCCACCAAAAGTTTTCGAACTAAACTTTCCTATTATTTGTGTGTATAAATTTGAACAAATACTTTTTTAATTCCAGATACCTTAAAACAAACTTTCATCTTAGTCTCCGGCTTACGTTTACCGTAATGGGTTAATTTTCCAATGGAAATTCTCTAAAAAACCGAAGTAAAACTAAAGGTTTTAAGAAACATAATTTTTTACTCAGTAGGTATTATAGTTAGCCATTTTTGTGTAAGGACTTTTATTGAAGCCTTTATTTTTGTGAGTTTAAAAACATTTTTCTCCATTATTCTATCTTTTATAGTTTTATATATACAAAGGATCCAGTACAGCGCGTTCCCCGCTATTTTCCCCCTCTTCCTGGTATGTCGACCTTTTAAGGGGGCAACGACATACGTTTTTCACCCAAGTGCCCAGAAAAATAATCTGAAATAAAATTGCGCTAGGCTTTCAGTGAATGCTCAACCCTGTCGTGGCCGAGTGGTTTGCCTGGTTGTTGATTGGACAGGTGTCGCGAGGTGAGTTCTTGTAAGAAGATAAAAGCCGAATAGAACGGAAGCCTTTATTGCACTTTTACACATTTTTCTTTTTCACTTAAACACTTATTATGTAATCTTACTTATTACATAATTAAACACAGAGGCGAACAGTTACTCGGACAGAGTAACGTGCTCCCTTCTTCAGAGCAACATGCTCCCTGACCCGTCTTGCACACGTATTATACAATTCTACGTGTTACATAATACAACCCATAGGGGAGCATTTACTCGGACAGAGTAAGATGCTCCATTGGTCAGAGCAACATGCTCCCTGAAGGGTTCGAGGTGCAACACAATCCTCGAGCCATCTACTGAGATTGGTAATGGGTGATTATGTCCCTGTGGTTTTATAGTATCCCAGACATTCCTTGAATTATTTCCAGAACATTCCCGGCTATCTGGAATCTTAATGGGTTTCTATAATATTTTAATTGTTTTAACTTAATTACTAGCAATTTACTTATTGCGTTTTTAAATTTAAATGCCTATTATGAAAGATTTGGAAAATAAAGGGTGTTACAAAAGGCAGGTAACCATTGGGGCACAACACTCCGTACTATATAGTGTAATTGTAATTGGCAAGAAATATTTATTTTTCGTATCCATTTGCGACCCATGTTGCCGGCATTGTGTACGCCTCACACCAAAACCCTTTGTTGTAGTAAACTAAGCTCAAATATAAGTAAATATATGTAGTCATATCTGGCCGGCCTGAAATTTCGTCAGTGAGGTCAGAACCACACAAAGCGAAATTCGCTTATGTGTGCTTTATTTAGGGGCGGAGAGATGGGCAGTTCCGAGAAGAGTCCCAAGCCCCCAGCTGCCACTTCACAATGTTTGTTCGTTTCAACTCGGCCCTGCACAAAAACCAATAACATTTTAAAGTAGCGAGGACAGTTTTTGAAATAAGCTATAATGTGTGGTTAATAGAGGTATTTTCTTTACTAAAAATATTTTGTAAGAAATTTGTTAAAGACCAAGACCCTTGAAGTGTGTCGGAGTTGTACTTCAATGCTTCAGTAACAGTGGCGTATGTAGCTATTATTTTGGGGGTGAAGTGGCAAAAATTTAATCTTAAAAAAATAGATAAAATAAAATTATATAAAAATAAAACAATTTCTAAAATGAAGTTTTTTGCGTGTGTAATATTACACAAATCCATATGTAAATGTAGCAAATAATAAGTATAATTCATCAGACACACGTTTTTGAGGTACA
Source organism: Prosapia bicincta (assembly GCA_036971475.1). Lineage (NCBI taxonomy): Eukaryota > Metazoa > Arthropoda > Insecta > Hemiptera > Cercopidae > Prosapia > Prosapia bicincta. The sequence goes on along the minus strand of JBAIZL010000004.1, from coordinate 140,450,774 downwards.
AAAGTAATGAGCAATATGCAATAAGTTTTAATAAATATTTTGTAAGAAATTTGTTGAAGAACTAAGCTCTGCTCTAAGTATGTCGAAGTCGTATTTCATTGCTTCAATAAGAAATAATAAACAAGAAACATAAAAAAAAAATAACTAAATTCCCACTGAGGTTAGAGAAAGATTTTATTTTAGCTACCATAGAGCACTATTTACGATATTTTGTGGTAACCATGGCAACAGTTTAAGGTTGTACAATGGTGGTTTCAAACGACAACCAGATGGTGGGAAAAATTCATATATGTCATTTAGAATTTAAAGTCTGGGTATTGGAAAGTTGGCGCAGTGCTAAAGCGCGTTAGACTTTGAACATAAAGATTTACAGATCGAATCCGGCTGGAACCCCAAATTTTTATAATTTAATTATTGAATAAATATTTGAAAAAACTGTATTAATTTCAATTGTCATCCACTATAGGTTAAAAAAGTGTTTTGAACTGGATTGGATGAATATAAACGTACATTTATTAACGATTGAAATTTTGTACAAGACGCCTATAGGCTATATCAGGAGAGTGTGAGCTAATAGAAAAAAATTAATAACAGCGGCGTATGTAGAATTATATTTCGGAGCCTGCGCAAACTCTTTTACAATGAAAACAAATTGGTTTTTAAATTTAAAGGAAATAGTTTTTTTACTTGTGTAATATTACACAAATCCATATAAAAATGTAGCAAATAATCAGACACGAGTTTTTGAGATATAAAAGTAATGAGGAATATACAAAATAAGCTCTTAATATACGCAATAGAAAATTAATTAATGTTTATATAAATAGTTTTGCGAATTTTTCCGTTATTAGTTCCATTGAAAGTATTTTCACCAGAATATTGACTGATTTCCGTTTCTAAGTAATTGTAAACGTTTATATCTCATTAGTGGGTTAGCCATTAAGGTCCATGTAATGTTACTAAACGTTTGGGAGAAGCAAATAGTGCTTAACAATGCCAACGATCAGTGAAAACTTATTGATTTAACGATAGTGATGTTGCGAGCGTAAACAGCTTGTAATTGTCCTTAGGGCAGAAGAGTTAATATTCTGGAAATTGTAAACAAAAAAATTGATTGTGTGCGTATACGAGCGCTTGTTTCTACTTCAACTGTTTAGAGATATTGATAATTTTCTGTTGTAGAATCCAGTTTGATAAGTTATTCTTAGTGATATAAGTGTTCTTTAAAACGTAGGCTAAATATTAAAGCTCTGAGCGGCGCGACGTATGGTTGCACTTATGGTCGGGATGCGAAGGAACACATGTGATCGTCCTGATAGCTCCTTCAACGTTGCAGGAGGGAAAATAACTGGAGTTTAATGGCGCGACAAAACGATTTCACAGATGTCAAAAAGTGTATAAAAATTGCAACTCCCGTTGAAGGAAAGTCATACAGTTTGTTTCATCAGATATAATAAAAGCTGTGGTATCTGCACATCTTGAGATTTACTGGCTCTTAATGGCGAAAGTCAGATCACCTCTCGTTCATTTCGAACTTTTACCATTATATACTTAGTAAATATTAGATTTTACCTAGAGTTACGGTAACTGGTCTTTTACGGTCTTTTAGTCAGTTCTAAGGAAGACAGTATTAGATTGTGGTGAGGTATGCAAGGATTTTTATTTCACATATTATTAACAACTTTACTATTAGCTTACAGTTTAAGCTATTTATCATGACGGGTAAGAACTTGGTCATAAATTGTATATGTTACACTTCCGATGAGAATTACTTTGGAAATCGCCAGCAATTATAAAAACTCTCTATTACTTAAAAAAAAACATTTAACCAGCCTGGCCATATATTCATTTGTAATCTATTAAATACATGATGACTTATGTTTTGAAGTTAATCATCGACGTAATGATAACTTTTGTTAAGTTATGTTTGGTAAAACTGTATTTGAATTTTCATTGATAGCTCGTTTTCAAATATTTTTATGTTCATTGTAAGTTATAACATTTACACACTTTTACGTTTTTAAGCAGTTCGACACTGCCCTCGACACTGTTGAAGTAAAAACTAAAGGGGCATACTTTGAAGCACATTGAAAGTACTTTACGATTTACAGTTACGTGCGAGTGGTCTTACGATCAAATGGAGGCGGCCTTTCTAGCCCATGGTTCCCGACCGGCTCCATACTGATGGCGAGACTCTGCAGGGTTATCTATATCTATCCCATGACTCCAAGTTGATGGCACGAGCCGTGCTAGTTTATAAGAGCTGAAAGGCCCAGATGCAACGCATAGATAGACTGCTGGCCCCCTGGGACAAAACGATCCACCAACAAGTTACTACGGTTAGGCCAAGAACAGCCCGTTCCCCTGCAGTTGTCTGTCTATATCTACCCCTAAGCAGGCGTTTGTTTTCCTGATCTCTCTTCTGACTCTAGACGGCACAGTTCTCTTCTTATTCACCTTGGTCGAACGATTAGGCCAAAAACAGCCCGTTCCCCTGCAGTTGTCTGTCTATATCTACCCCTAAGCGGGGATCGGTTTGCCAACTAGCGTTTGTTTCCCTGATCTTTCTTCTGACTCTAGACGGCTCACAGTCCTCTTCTTCTTCACCGTCGAATGATTATGCTAATGATCTTGTGCCCTCTGCGGTTGTCTGTCTACAAATACCCCTAAGGGGGGGTTTGTCAAGTAGCGATTGTTTTCTTGATATATCATTTTGCTCTAGACGGCGCATAGTCCTCTACATGCCGTCTAAAGACAATCAAATTTAATTGTTTGGGGGTAAATCATTTAATCAAGTTATGGACTATGCAGTACCAAATTCCGCTGTGTAAAAGCAAATCATGATTTTCCCCAGCTTTCATTAACAGTAGTTTTTGTGGCGTCTGTTTTTGTTTTATCTTTATGCCCTTCCCCAAAACTTCATTCAAGAGGTGATGATGTACATTATTTATTTTTCACTCGGAAATAATGTTGAAGTAGTTTTTATCGAAAAGTATTTTTAGACAAAGATGAAATCGTTAATATTCTCATTAATTATATAGTAAGTGAACAATTTTATTACTTGGGCTGAGGTGAAGAACATTCAGCTTCGGTAGATTGAAACAAAGTCGAACGAGATTAGACATTGTAACTCTTGATTTCAATCTCACTTTTAAATAGCTTACTACATGTATTCGAAATTAATTTACTGTATATGACAAAAATTTGGAGAATATAATATAAACTGGAGAATAACTTATCTACTTTTGAAAATATTCAAATTACACTATGTGAAAAATTGTCATTAGAATACATATTTTTTCTTCCAAGACGAGGGACTTGAATCGGATTCATTGGGCCGGTTCGTAACGCGAAAATCACGCACTCTTGCGCTCGTTTTTAGACTTATCCCAGCCATTGACATTGGAACGTTGAAGCACCTTCCATCATTGACAAAAACAAGCCTGGGCTAAACATAGTTCACGAGAAATAAACATCTGAAAATAAGCACTTGTTTCGATCAAAATGGTCAGATTACTGGTACCGACTGTACAGGTCCCAAGGACAACTACTGTACAGTCTAGTGGGTAAACAAATGGACTTGCGTGTCCAGTATGTTGAACTCTTGAGTAGCTTCTTTTAATATTGTTCCGTCTAGGCTAGAGCTTTCCGAGTGTGTAGGATCTGAGTCACGCTCGTTGGAGTGCCTCTAGTTTTCTCTGCGACTAGACGTATATTGACTATGCTTATAATGCTGCGACTTGTTTCTTTTTCTATTTCTTACTGCATATATAATTTAATAACAATAGTAATTATCGGCTTTAGCTTAAAAACATTCCTCTCGCCCTCGAGGGAGTTTTGGACAAAAATGAAAACTGTTATAGCCTCGTCTACATAAATTTTGAATTGAGAAAAAATTTAATTTAGTTTTACATCTAACACCAAAAAGTAAACTACAAATAACAAATTAGAGCATAGTTTTGCAAATTTCTCAATGAAAATCGCCAACAATATGAATGTATACAGTTTTTATTCATACAGTACAAGACGCGCCTAAAAATGTTTTCATTTGAAAAATTCGAATAAAAATACTAACATTTTACTATCGCTATATTGAATTATTTGTATTGAGGCTTATCAAAATGTAAATAAATAAAATATTTATCAACTGATCAAAACTATTTAATGAAAAACTTTTTCATTGACAATATTCAATAAATAGTGTAACATAACTTATGTCTTAAAACAGTTGTTTTACAACATAACGTATAACATAATATCAGCTGTTGCATGAAATCATGTTATCATTTAATTCTCTTTGAGCTGGCTCAGCGCAACCTGGTGAAATTAATACTGACGCGAAATTGTATTTTTATGTCCGATAAGTTTTTGTAGGCGTCGCTATAAACACTTCAATAACATTAATAAAACTTGGCGCTTATGCTTCCAAAATTTAAATAATTTAAGACATCAATTTTCTAAGGCGACTTTTGAGTGCCCAATAATCTTTTTGATACTAAACCATAAACGCGCTATGTTTAACTGCAAAAAATATTAATTTTCTTCGGGCGATAAACCAATGTTGGTCAACATAGCCAAATAAAATAATTCCTTAAAAACTAATATGTAAGTAAACAAGAATTAGTAAAATTAGTAATACAGAAATATATTAAAACAAACAGCAATATATAATCACAAACAAAAACCTAGCAATAAAATACAACACATAATAATATAACAAAAACAAGTAATATCAAAACACCTTTTAAAGTTAATTTCTACTTAATTCTACAAAGAAAAATTTTATTTTAGTTTTTTTTTATTTTGTAATTATAATTAATATAAATATGTTAGTACATATGTCAGAATAACAATATCAAGTGGCAAAATAGAAAGCGAATTTCCTTGAAATTTTCCATTGTCCTTTCTATGTATGGTGTTGGACTATTATTTTTGTTTGTTACTATTTATACGCTTTTCATTTTTTTGGCGCTTGTGTTGTAGTTTTTTTTTCGCTTTCCTTTTGCACTGTCTGTTTATGAAGCAAGTTTCGATAACGTTAATCCAATTTGTTTATTTTATTCTTTTCATTCATTTTTAATCCTAGAGGAATATTTATGATATTATGAGGTAACCATGGCAACAATTTAAGGTTGTATAATGGAGGTTTCGATGACAACCAGATGGAGAAAAAAGAAAAATTTAAATACATTTCTGAATTATACATTTACAGCTATGTTAGGTACCATTCCAAAGCACTAGACTTCGAACATAAAGATACTCAGTTCGAATCCGACTATACTCCCAAATTTTTATAATTTAATTATTGAATAAATATTTGAAACAAATTATATTAGCATCAATTGTCATCCACTACAAGTTTAAAGAAATGTATTTGAACTTGATTAGATGAATAAAAACGTAGGCCTATTTTATGAAAGTTTGAAAATTTGTACAAGAAATATATCAGGAGAGTGTGCGCTAATAGAAGGAATTTAATAATACTATAACAACAAGTTGTATTATAAAATATGTAATTAATAACAATAAATAATAATATAACGATATATAAGTAATAATAAATCTATAACAACAGGTGTCAAATCGCGTAATAAACATCACACATAAATAACAATAAATTACTAACAAAATGTATTTTAAGTATAAATATAACACGAAGTTGTTAGAAGTAAGAATATTAAGCCTACATTTATATTAAATAGTTAAAATATTAAGTATGTCCCTTTAGGAATACTATATACTGTATAACACACTTGGCAATGTATTCAGTAGTTAATCTCTTAAACTTGAATAATTGTCTTTTTCCAGGTTTTTCTTTTAATTTTGTAACTGTACAATAATGTTTATAAGTAATTACCCTTCACCCGTTGATCCAATACTTGAGCTACTCTCTATTTAGCCCTACTGATCTTGTCCTTTACACATGTGGAGAGGGAAAGCGTAACGAGTATTTTTAAAAAGATACAAATTTTCGATTTAGAAAACAAACTAACGTTATTGTATTTTTTGTGAATTTAAAAATTATGAAAAACAAATTGCAAAAACAGATTCAGATGTTTCTAGTGAGGAGAAAATTGGTGGTAAAGTGTTTAAAAAAATCATCAACTTAAAAATACAGTCTTTTATTATTGGTCATTGTTTGTAGTTATTGCAAGGCCTACGCCTTAAACAGTTTCTATTTGTCGATCTCTGAACTTTGGACTGAATAAACAATTGGTTTCAATATTAAGTTAATAACGAGACCTCCAGCTGATAGAAGTAACTTCACTTTCCTCGTGACGTGTGTAGCGTGTGTAGACAGAGCGCGTCCAAGTGGACCATGAATAATGGACTAATTGAAGGTGCGCACCTTCCTCAAGGTCGACTCCGGCCATTTCCGTTCCATTCCACATCCGAACTCTAATTTTCTCACAAAAAGCAGCGTTGTGGATCATACAAGACGACGAACATGCAAATGTTTCTGCATTGCGTGGATTCTATAAGACAGTGAGAGAAAATGTTTATACGTGTCAAACAACACTTAATAAGCTAATTATCGCCTGAAATGAGCTCTCTAAGTACACTTCACCCTTGAGGGGAAAGTAAACAGAGACTTTCCCCCGGTAGGAAGCAGGTTTACGTTATAAGCTAGAAGCGAACCTCTCTTTACTTACGTTCTACTTACTCCCTTATCCTCATTAGGTATTCCTCGCCCTTGAGGGGAAAGTAAACAGAGACTTTCCCCCGGTAGGAAGCAGGTTTACGTTATAAGCTAGAAGCGAACCTCTCTTTACTTACGTTCTACTTACTCCCTTATCCTCATTAGGTATTCCTCGCCCTTGAGGGGAAAGTAAACAGAGACTTTCCCCCGGTAGGAAGCAGGTTTACGTTATAAGCTAGAAGCGAACCTCTCTTTACTTACGTTCTACTTACTCCCTTATCCTCGTTAGGTATTCCTCGCCATTGAGGGGAAAGTAAACAGAGACTTTCCCCCGGTAGGAAGCAGGTTTACGTTATAGGATAGAAATGAACCTCTCCTTACTTACGTTCTATTTACACCCTTATCCTCATTAGGTACTCCTCGTCCTTGAGGAGAAAGTAAACAGACATTTTCTCCCTATTTTAAGCAGGTCAAGTTATGGAAGCGACCCGCTCCTTTAGTGGCGGGGGGTGCCTAAAACCTAAGGGGGTTGCAGATCGTGATATTTATGTTAAGGCAAAGATATCGTAATCATAAAAACTTTAAGGTCTGGTGTAGGGAAAAGAGATAGATACTGCTTAATACTTCGTGATTTTTTCTATCGAAGGAAATATATTGGCATTTTTTATTTTATCTTTACTTATTTAAGACACCGGATCTCAATTCATGAGTTTATTTATTAACAAAGCAATCTCAATTCATTCTTAACTATGGATGTCAACTAACTCGGAGCGCAGCGGAGATGGGGTTTTTCGGATGGAGCTGATCGTAATTGAACACTCCCGAGGTTGCAGGCCGTTTGCAACCTAATAGATTCTTGCCTAGCTTTTTTATTCTGTCTGAAGCTTCCAATGCTTTTTTGCCATTAGGAACGACGTCACTGGGTGTTGCAGGTTTGACTGCAACCAGGCCGAATGAGACTGCGACTGAGCGAACGGTCATATGGTCGTTGTGGTTCTGGCGGTTTTAATATTATTTAAAATGATGGATCATGTTATATGATGAATAATCGTTGGTAACAATGTACATAATAAATAAATTTATTTTCTGTTTGCATTTAGTCTCTGGCTTGGGGGTTGAGCAACCGTGCAACCTGTCCGCAAGCCGACACTGACTTTCTCCCTCATCCCCATCACAGCTTCCAAGGTGGCAGTTCCCTTGATACACTTTTCCGCTTGCCATTAGAACAAAATTAGGACATATTTTATATTAGTTACAAATTTGACTACTTTGTTCAACGAAAAAGGTGAATTTGGTTATTGAAAGAGTAAAAATGAGTTAAATCATTACAACACACACATACTAACACGCACGCGCACACACATACCCAAACAGGCAGACAAACAAACGCGCGCGCGCGTCTCATGCACACCTTTAGTCCACGTATACTTGCCCCTCCACCTAGTTACTTATGCTCCCTATATGATCACGGATAGAATAGGCCTACCTGAGGTATTAACCCTGTGCTCACGTGTCAATCACGTTTGCTACACAGTTTAGCGCGTCCCTTAACACGTGTAGTGGAAACTGTCGTGAAGATCTTTACGTTTCATTTGGAATCAGAGGCGGGCAGTTAATCACAGTGCGTTGCTTTTGCCAGCGATGCACCGGAATAGACCTGACCGTGTTCCCGTTGCCGGCTTTATTGTATCATGCGCGCTTCTTTCGTTAATTAAAGTGGCTTAGCAACTGATAAGATTAAGTCATCCTTTCTTTATCATATGTCAGCCGCAAACTGATTTCAGGAATTCGATGGAACCAAATTGTAATAACAAGTAATATAAACAAAAACCTATAGCATTAAATTAGTAGTTTTATGAAATCATATGTTGTCACTTATTAAAAGCCAAATGGGACGAAATAACAATATTGCATACCTTGCCTCTTATGTGAAAAGTTTGTCTCCCCTGTAAAACTAAAATTAATTTGTTAATTTTAATAAATGAATTAATATATGAAAAAAACTGTATTAAGATTAAGTGTCATCCCTTACAAGTTTAAACAAAAGTATTCGATCTCGAGTGAATGAATAGAAGTATTTATTAACGATTGAAAATTTGAATTATATATAACTTTGCAACACTTTTCTTGTATTCATTTATCACTTTCACTATATGTACTTAAACAAGAATCTTACTTGGTATTTATGCGAGTTAACTTTCAAAGATTGATAGTATCTCCATTATCGAGCATCACTGAACGGGGGTTGTAGTAGACCGTCTACTACAACCCCTTGTCAGTGATGCTCGATAATGGAGATACTATCAATCTTTGAAAGTTAACTCTCATAAATACCAAATAAGATTCTTGTTTAAGTATATATAAGAAGGAATTGAAAAAAGATATTTAGGCTACGGTTTTCATTTTGAAAAATTCGAAAATCTACTCGAGTACATGAAAATAGGCAGAGGGCAAGCAAGGGAATACAAAGCGATGTCCACCAAGGCTGTTTCCCTAAAGCTGCGGACATACAGAAGGGAACTGGTGACGCTAACGCAACGCAAACTGAAGTTGCTTTTTTATAGCAGAGTTGAATGCACATATTCATAGTGAAGTAATAGCAACGCGACTAGCGAGTGACACAGAAACTAGAGTTGCTCCGGTCACGACATGCTGTAAACTCGTTGCTCAGTTTCTCAGTTGCCAGCAGTATTTGTTGTGTTGTGTATGTGTTTCTCAAGAGTGCTATCGTATGTAAATAATTATTTTTATTTGTATATTTTGTGTTTCTGTTTCTTTAAATAGTCATTTATTATACTGCTATAGTATGTCAGAAAAACAAAATATTGCTGGTTCTGGTCATGATTTGTGTACCCAACAACTTCAAGACTGAATGAATGATTACCAAAATTTTTTCAAAATATATGAAATCGGGACTTGAACTATATAATTTGATTTGTTTATAAACTAATTTTTATTTCATTGCAATGTAATTTTAGTTTAAGTTTTGCAGTTATACGTAAAAAGAAATATACATTAAATGAGAAATTAAATTTAGCTGAGTATTATTGTTAACCTTTCTCCATCTGAAATCGCTTCTCGTCAATTAGTTATTTATTTTTTGATCTATAATACATTACTAAAATGCAGTAGTAACTACTAATGTTCATAAGATAATAATTAAAAATTGATTTGCGTAAATTCATAAGTTTTGCACAGCAATATATTGACTTTGTCTCGCATGAATGACGTTAAAGAGGTGTACACTTAATTGTGGTTTTTTGTAACGTTTTTGTAGTTTCTTTCTTAGAATTTACTAGCAACTTTATACGAACAAGTAAACCAATTAGCAACTCTTCTAATAGCAACTTAGGTTTACGTTGCGTTGCCGTCAACGCTTCCTTCTGTATGTACGCAGCCTTAATCATTTGGTTGTTCTGAAAAAATAAACTCAAAAGCGTTTATATTTTCTACACACCTATATAGTTGTATGTGTTGTTTGTTTGACATCTATGCACTTAGACATCTATACACATATTACACACTCTCACAAGATAGTACACACACACACACACACACACACACACACACACACACACACACACACACACACACACACACACACACGCGCGCGCGCGCGCGCGCGCGCGCGCACGCGCGCGCACACACACACACACGCACACACACACACACACACACACACACACACACACACACACACACACACACACACACACACACACACACACACACACACACACACACACACACCCTCACCCACCTTACAGACTTTTAACTAAATTATAGGCAAACATTTAGCTTACGACTTCAGTGTCACTGAACTTTAGCTGAAGTTCAGTGTCGTGGTGTAATTTGAAGATTAGTGCGGTTAGAGTTCAAAAAGCTTTCCTTATGATGACACACTTCTGTGCAATGTTTATTTATTTGTTACACTTAAACTAGAGGAAGTAAGTACAGTATTATCAATTGGACCAATAAACCTAGGTTCTTGTGTAATGTATATCCGGCACGAGGATGGATATAGGATGGATCAACGTTATGATTCAGTTTACATACATTTCCTCCAATCCTATATTAGAATAATTACAATTACGGCCATAAAGTTTTTCGAAAAGCATTTTTTTTTGATTTTGAGAGTTTTAGAATAAATTGGGAAATTATTTGAATTAGTATTAGTTGCACACTTTTATATCTGTTGTAAACTACAAAGGTTTAGTCCAGGATCTAAAGGGGGTTGACATTGAACTGAAAGCCTACTCAAATTTATTTCAGATTATTGTTCTGGGCACTTGGGTGAACCGTATGTCGTTGCCCCTCACGTGGCCGACATACCTTAGTAACGTCACGGAGAACCTTCGTATGACAGAAAAACCAAAACAAAGTTTTTAAACTCACCCAAAGTACAATCACCCAAGTGCCCAGAACAATAATCTGAAATAAAATTGAGTTATGCTTTCTAGATACCTAGACTAGTACGACAATGCGCGTGACGTTTACTTGCTTCTGTCCAATAGTAATATTTATTTACAATAGTTTAGACAGTTGTTATATAGTAATTTCATTATAAAAATATGTATTTCCAATTTTTAGACCTGATAGAGCGTAATTAATTAAAACAATTAGTTTTTTTATAGTTATTTCTGAAATAAAACTATAGTAAAACCCCAAAGTTTTGGAAAAACATTTTTAACTAAGAAGGTACTAGAGATAGGTATTCAGTGGTAATGAGTTTTTTTAAAGCCCATATTTTTGTGAGTTTAAAAACATTTTTTTTGGTTATTCTATCTTTTATAGCTAAAAGTTTTTCTCCCATATAAAACTAAAATTAATTCATTAAATTTAATTATTGAAATAATATTTGGAAAACTATATAAACATCAAAAGTCATCCACTACAAGTTTAAAGAAAATGTATTTGAACTTGAGTAATGAATAAAAAGTATTTGATTAACGATTAAAAATTTGAACAAGATACATATAAGGAGAGTGCGAACTAATAGAAGAAATTGATTAAGTTAAAAATTTTTTTATAAGACTCGTGTAAGGAATATAGTTTGAAACCGAGCGTCGAAAATAAAAACAAGATTTAACTCATACATTTATTCTTGGCCACAATTCTGAGAATATATTTTAGACTGTGGCGGACAAAATTTATTTCGTTCATAAAGTCAAAACGCCAAAATACGGTGTATAGAGTGTGGAAGAGAGCTACTGTGTGAATCTTTGCTTATTAGCCAGCAAGAGTCGTTGCCAGCATTGTTGGGGACTGCAGGTAGCCGGGGCAACGATCAGTTAACTGCTTTTGAGAGTTTTCCATTTGAAGTAATTTGAAATAATTAATTCTATTTACAATAAAATTTATTAATTCAGTTTTGTTCTTGGCTTTTTAGCTGTATATAATACACTATACAAATACAGCTAGATTGTGACAACAGAAATTCTCTCGAGAACATTAAAACTTTTACTAAATTTTATAATCTTGTGATCTTAAATACAGTAGTTTATATTCCATTGCGTTTGAAATAAATATGCCCTGTGGACGCTGGCATGAGCGTTCGAGTTTCTTGAATAATTCAAAAGCTCACTGTAGAGTCGATTAATCGAATCATTTAAAGTTCACTATAGAATCGATTCATGTAAACTAGCAGTTCATGCTCATGCCTGGAATTCCTCCATTTTGGTAAAACGTTGTAGCCTATCCCTCAAAACCTGGTTCAGAGGCGTTCTTCCTTGCGACGACAGCCTTATATTCGGCGCAACAATGGAACATCGTTACGAAACGCTTCAGTCCAACAAGCGGTCAATGACGCAATGAACTGGATTTTTAAAAGCAGAGCCGTCAAAGAACCGATATCTTTCAGAGGCAAGTCTAGGCAAAGATGCGGCTGTGTACCATTTACTCGTGTCCATTTTTCGTTTCGTCGTTAAAGTCATTAGTGACGAAGTTGTTGAATTAGAGATTGTAATTGTACTTTCTTTGTATATATGCGTGGTTTAGGACGGTTCGGTTCTAATAACAGTAGAGTCTCGATAATTCGAGGTAGATGGGACCGAGACTTGGTCGGATTACCGAAAACTCGGATTATACGGAAATACCTTCCTGTGCATTAAAAAAAATAGGAGTTAATGAATTCAAATACTATAAATAAGAATGCACAACACACGTTTATAGAACTGTATTGATTACATTACTTACATAAATTAATGTTGCTTTGGAATACATTGTTCATGGTTGCTACATTTTTGGAAAACGTTATTAAGTGTCTTCCGCGTCTACTTACCATATAGTTTTCGAACTGCGGTGTTGAATAGATTTCTTTGCAGAAGCACATATGTTAGCATGGTGTTCTGTATATTTTTTAATATAGCACACTGCAGTTTCTAAGGCGGCGGTTCCTTTACCGTGACTTATTTTCCATTCTTTTACTATCTCGGTCGAATCTTTATCTTCATTCTCATCATCACTGCCTTCAGTAGTTTCTTGTACCATTTCAATAGTAGTAACATGTTTTACTGTTATTTACGTTAGTCCTTAGTGTTTTACACCAAAGCTTGACCTGGCAATGCCGAGCCGTGTGATAATCGAATGGTCACTAAATTCGCAGTGTTTATATGGGAGCTTTCAAATCCAACGGCGGTATGTGTCGAACGATGGCGAGCCGTTTTGTGCAGTCCTACCTTCCTCAATTCGAGCGTTTTCCGTCAAGGGGTTTCTGCCTTCATTCAGTCTAATTCATTGTTCCAGCCTAGTGAGTTAAGAAACATAACGCAATATATATTTTCAAGTTCTTTTTGTTCTTTATATTTTGTTAATTTAAAAATATTATTATAATGAGTATTGATATGGAAATGTTAATTAGTTCGATTTAAGAAAGCCCTCCGTTGTGGGATCACCCTCTAACAAGAAGTACATGGATACAAATGTACCGCTCGACAATAGTTAACACTCTAATACCCGCAATACAGTTGTTAACAATGTTATTTTTCGTGTCTTGTAGCAGAGTTCAGATATTGTAGCAAAGAGAAACGAAAACATTTGAGGGATAGCTGATGGAGTAAATTAACAATTCGGAGTTTCTTGTATAGAGTTACGAACTGTTCAGTAGTCTCGTGATCTTTATTGATATTGTGAGTCCAGTATCGCCTTCTTTTTCCCACACATTCGTCATCTAGTGAGGAACTATCCAATAACATCATCATCAAAGTTGATGACATTATTATTGCACTACGTTGCAACTGATACTGATAGGAAGGGAGCACTTCTCACTACAAGGCTATGAAACCTACTACGTGCGAATAGGAATCAGTGTGAACGCATAGCAGAACTTGCCTAGCTTTGCATCGTATCGCATCGCCTGGCCCGGGCCGGCTCGGATTTGGTGTGTACGTTGCCTTACTCAACCATTGACGTACGTCCGTATCATCGACATTTTCACAACCTGGAAATTTCTTGATAACAATTCTTGTAAAACGTGACGTCTGTATTTTTTCATACAATCCAGAACACCCTGATCCATCGACTGGATTAGGCTCGTAACATTTGGGGGTAGAAATAAAGCACAGATATCATCAGACCACACTTGATCTTCAAGATGTGGCGGTGCATTGTCTAACAGTAAATATATTGAATTTATTTTCAAATAGATAAAATAGTCTGAAATTGAAATAGACTCGAATTTAACGGAACCTCGAAAAATCGGGACTCGGATTGTCGAAACTACTGTATGTAACCTTTTGTTCCAGCACACATATTTCCTAAATTTTCAAAGGTTTTTCTAGCATCAAGCATCGCCACTAAACCCGTAGTAATAGGTTTAATGTGTAACATATTGTATCTACGCCATTTCTTTTAATTAGATGAGAAATTAAAGATATATCGTTTTTCAATAACCGTGTTGGGTGTTAAAAGTGTTTTGTGATACCGGAATCCAAAGGGTAATTCGGTTTTAACAACGTACTACCATATATTAATGAAAAGTCGGAAGTGGTATGGTCGAGACGCTCTAAAGTCGGTTCAGAATGTGTTTGCGCCTGATGTAAACACTATCACGAGGCGAACACGTGCAAGGGACGGTAAGCTATGAGTTCGGTTCACAATCATGCATCGGCAATTGGGCTACGTCTTACACTGGTACACTTAATCATTCGAAAAAGAGAATTATAGACTAATGAAAGTAATAAGACTATTCAATAATTTATGCTACAAGTTTTTAACTTAGCATGTTATTATTTCATGTTTAAGGGGTCTGCAAAATCCGATTCCGATGACGACGAGGAACTGTCGTCAACAGCTATGACGAATGGCTCGATGTCTTCAATTATATTGTCTAATTTCCACATATTCGACTCTTCAACGTCCACCACATGTTTCACATATTTTTCCCACTTATCAGGTGTAACACGCGAGACACCTTCGGTTAACAGTCTGTGCACCTCTTTAATGTTAAAAGACACATTGTTAGACGCAACATAACCTTTAACCTCAGTCCATACCATTTCTATTGGGTTTAATTCGCAGTGATAAGGAGGGGTTCTCAAAACTATTCTATTTGTTTCTTTAGCAATTTCATCGATAACGTATTTTTTGTAATTTGGCCTATGAATGGAAACGAGTTTTAGTAATTCGACCTTCAACATGGATTCATCTGAAAAAATCCCTTTGTCAGTCAACCAATTTCGAATTTGTTGCTTATTCCAACGGGTCGTAGGTAAGCGTTCTACTTGTACAGAATGATACGGAGCGTTGTCCATTACGATAACGCAGTTGTTGTCCAATTTCTGTATTATCGCGGAAAACCATTCTTTAAAATTTTCACCATTCATTTCTGAATGGTAGTCAGTATCTGATTTTGATTCGAAAATCAACAGTCCATCTTCTACAAAACCTTTTTGTGACCCAATATGAGTGACAATAAGTCTCTTACCCTTTCCAGTTGGACATTTTAAACCCGCCGACAGACCCCTCAGAAAAGCATCTTTACTGGAACAGACTGACTTATCTGTCCAAACCTTTGATTTCGTATGGCCTGCATTGACCCACGTTTCGTCCAAATAATAAATCGTACGACCTTCCTCGCGATAGGCTTTTATTTTTCTTAAGTAATCTCTTCTCCATAGAATAATATCTTCTTTGTCCAACAGTATACTTTTACGGTTACGTTTCTCATACCTGAAATTTAGCTTTTTTAATATGTGAAACAAAGTGGTTCGTCTTAGGTTAGGTAAGCCTAACTGTTCGTCGGTATTAACTAAGTGTAGTACTTTATTTAAAGTCGGAAGTTCGTTTTTAAAAAATAACTCGTGTACTTTCTTCCTTATAGCAGTTTTTAAAAAGTCATCCATATTATTAAAAATAGTTTTGGTTTTTGGTTTCCTTTTGGCAGGAGACTTCAGCGTACCCGTTTCTTTTTTTTCTTTAACGATTGAAAAAACACTTCGAGCAGAAATTCCTGCAGATATCGCTACTTTCTGCAAGATGTCTTTGATACGGCATTCTGGATTTTCATCCTTTAAATTTTTATAAAGGCGTAAAATAACTTGCTTTTGCCCGGAGTGTATTACTTGTCCTCGTTTATTTTTGTTGACAGGGGATGACATTGCTTAAAAGTTAATCCTTAAAAACTTAACAACACCACAAACTCACAAACACAAATATAACAAACAACGATCTTAAATTATTCCACTGTCACTCACAACTAAAAAATGTTAGGCACAATAAACAGACGAACAAATGTAACCATGGACGTTTCCAGACTAACTGTTAATCGGGCGGCAGGATATTTCAGTTTTGTCACGAGGTCACTCAGCCAATAGGGTTGCCGAAATCGTTATGTTCACGTGAACAGTTCACCACTCCCTGGCGCAAACACATTCTGAACAGACAGTAGACAGATCCGGACAGCTGGCTGTAAATTTATAATCAAGCAAACTAGTCGGGGGTGTTAGCAGGTGGTCCCGACCTCAGCGTTCATCCAGAGCCATACAAACAGCTGCAACTGGATTCCGAGCCGAGGAGGGTTTATTGAGGGTGGCTGAGGGTGTTCCAGATCCAGGGTTCATCCAGAACCATACAAACATCTGCAGGTAGGTCCAGAGTTGGGAAAATTTTATTGAAGGTGGCCGCAGGTATCCTTGGCTCCAGTGTTCATTCACAACCATAGAAACAGCTGCAGGTAGGTCACGAGTCGAGGAGGGTATATTGAGGGTCGACGAAGGAAGTACCGGTATCAGGGTTCATCCAGAGCCATACAAACAGCTGTAACAGGATTCCGAGCCGAGGAGATTTTATTGAGGGTGGTTCCAGGGTAGTCCAGAGCCTTACAAACAGCTGCAGTACTGTCTTCAGTCGAGGAGGGTTTATTAAGGGTGGCCACAGGTGGTCTCGCTTCCAGAGTTCATCCAGAGCTTTACAAATAGTTGCAGATAGATCCTGAATTGAGGAGAGTTTATTGAGAGTGGCCGCAAGTGGTCCCGAGTCAAGGAGGGTTTATTGAGAGTCGCAGAAGGGAGTACCGGGTCCAGGGTTCACCCAGAGCCCTACAAAAAAGTGGAGGTCGGTCCCGAGTAGAGAAGAGTTTATTGTGGGTGGCCGCAGGTGGTCTCGCTTCCAGGACTCATCCAGAGCTATACAAACAGCTGCAACCGGATCCCGAGTCGGGGAAGGTTTATTGAGGGTGGCCGTACAGGTAGCCCAGGCTCTAGGGTTTGTCCAGAGCCATACAAGCAGCTGCAGTCGCTCCTGGGTCGAGAGGGTTTATTGAGGGTCGTTGCAAATGGTCCCGACCCCAGAGCCCTATACAGCGTATTCCCACTTTAAAAACGTCTAGGATATTAATTTTAATGGAACTGCATTGAAATTGTAATTACTTTTTAATAAATTGTTTACGAAAAGACACCAAAATTTTCCGTGAAAATTGTTGTTTTACTATTTAGACACTTAGTCAATAAACTAGCCTAGATAAACTTATTAGGGTTTTAGTTTTTTGTCGTAAGACATTTCAAATTAATATCAAAAGGTTTTAAATAAATCCTGGCCTTCTCCAATTATTCAGAAATAATTCATGCTTTTGAGCAGTTTTTTACTCATTAGCATATTATTAACGTTTTTTGTGTTGTTGTTAATTGACTTTGGTTCAGTGTTGTTTTGTTGTTGTTATGTTAGCATTTATTGTATCGTTAATTGTCATTTAATGTATTGTTAAAATCATGTATCATATTACACTTTGATATTACTTGTGACCAGGCTTTTTGTTAAATTTAACAACCTTTAGTTAACAAAAAGTCTGGTAGCAAGTAATATGAAAGTGTAATAAGTCATTAACAACAAGTTCGTCATGAACAGCAACAAGATTTCGATATTTCGTGTATCATAGTTTTATAATGTGCCCACCATTTATGGTTTTATGTATTGCTGTTCTGGTTGTTGTTTTATCAAACAAGTTTTGTTAATCATATTGTAACAAGCTACGTTTATTATCAAGTTTATTTAATCGTATTATAATTTTGTTCTAAGAATGAACGTGTTTATTAGTGTTGTATTTGTGATAAGGTTTAGTGGAAGAGGTTACGCGAACTTCGAAGTGCCTGACTGAAGACGTATTGCTCTTTATCTTTGTAAAAAAACTTAAATATATTTTATACGTTTCTTATGCAAATTTATCTTCATGTATTTAATTATCCCTCACTTTACAGTTTGTGATAGTGAAGCAAATGAACTGAGCCGAACGTGCTTGTACATCGCACTATTGCGAGTTAATTAGCAGTTGTACAATGAAGCAATCATCCGACTATTATTTATGCTAGAATTCCGATTTACTTTACAAAAACGTTTAGTTGTTCTCTATCTTTCCTAATGTAATTATTAGAATTACAAGAAAGTAGTCATTAATTCTAATTAGTAGACATGGAATGTAATTTACATTGTAACCTATCGGCGAGCTCCTAATTAAGCCCTGTAATTCCTTTTTATAGATAGTAATTCTCTCAGGATAAAAAATTCTCCGATCAACAAAAAGTTAGGTTATGGCACTCGGGGGAGCGCCGAGAGAAGTGAAAACTTATAGCCACTTCTACGGTAATTTTGAATTGAGTAAACCATATAATTTTAAGTAATGAGAAATTATTTGAACTTTTGTTATCGAACGCGGCGAATATGTTTTCATTTCCAAAATTGGATTAAAAATTCATAACTAATTATTATCATTATATTAAATTATTTGTATTGAGGTTTATCAAAATTTATATAAATTAATATATTTATTAACTGATCAAAACTATTTAATAATAACCTTTTCCCTTACCAACGTTCAATAAATAATGTAACACAACCTAAGTGTTAAAAACGTTGTTATAAATTTTTTAACAAAGTAAAAAACTAACAACCTTAGACAAATATAAAATTTACTAAAACTACACTTTGAAGCCAACAGCCTTTTCTATTACATGACACACACTCAAACAACCCACCCATTCCACAGTCATAAATCCATTCGCGTTAGAGCCTTTACAACTAGCCAAAATTACGTATTCACTTAGTTAAGTATTTTTAAAATTAGTTTAATCAGTGAATTCAAGTGATTACATCAAGCAACTGCAAGAGCGAGTAGCGACCAACTGTCATCAGTAATCAACCTCTACCGACGGACGAAGTTCAAGGTATACAAAACGTCTCTCCACATTTCCTTTAACACTCAATGCCTCAAGCATAACCTAACACCTAAATACGCTAAAATTACAATAAATAACAAAACACCTGCTGCACTAAAAACAACAACACAAGCACATAAAATATTTATCAAAAACAGCATTAAACAGTTATACGCTAAAAAAGACAAACTTACTGACAATCATACCCTATAAAAATTACACCAAACCCTCACAACAATTCTACACCACACGAAAATCTAAAGCTACACAACCTCGCAACACAAAACAATATCACTATCCACACCGACCACCAATTTCACCCGCGCACCATCAACACCACAAATATCAATTTCAGTACAAATGAATTAACACTATTAAACAAAGGTCTAAAATATAACGTACACCCCAAAAAATACAACCACAAACAAATGTCGAACATCCTTTTGGACACTGAAACAGCAATACAATACACAGATCCCACACGCCACGAATATATTAGACAAGACATTAAACATAAAATGCAAACATACTTAAACAATAAACCTATCACAAATAAAGAACATTCAACCCTTAAATCTATTATACAAAAACGCGACAAACACAACCTAAATTTCTTAAAAGCAGACAAAGGTAATTCCATCGTAATAATGCACCAACAAGACATCGACAAGAAAGTAAACAGTTTCATAGCTGAAAACAAAATAACCGAAATATGAAAAGTGAACAAAAGAAATATTACAAACAAATAAAACCCCAAGCCCCTAGATTAATTGCTTTACCTTAAATCAACAAAAACAACAAACCCATCCGTCCACTAATCAATCACACACATACATATTCACATAAGCTAGCCAAATACATAGACAAACTTATTAGAGACAACATAAACTTTCACAATCACACATCCATACATAATAACATAGACCTCATACACAAAATGCAAGACATCCACATACCACACAACTCTACCATTGCCTCATTGGACATAAAAAAACCTGTACACTAATGTGTCAATAGAACAAACACTCCACATACTACAAAATATGCTCACAACAAACAACACTCTACATAAACTCACACATGAAATAATGAGACTCATCACATCACAAAAGTACTTCACATACAAACACAAATTCTACACACAGAAAGATGGCCTCCCTATGAGTTCCCCCATCTCAAGCATCCTAGCAAAAATATTCCTACACCATAACAAACAACAAGACATTCTACAGAACAATAATCACACACATAAAATAATTTATTACCATAGATATTTAGATGACATTTTAATATTATACAACGGCAAATCAAAAAACTACACAATTACATTAATACCATACACCAGAACCTCACATTTACCCTCAAATTAGAAAAAAACCATAAAATAAACTTTCTAGACCTTACCATCACCAAACACAAGACATAATTTCATAATATACAGAAAACCAACAACTACCGATATGGTCATTCATAATACATCTAATCACCCCACACGACACAAACACGCTGCATTTAATCATATTTTCCACCGCCTAATCAACATACAAATGCTACAGAAAGACTACGATGAATTACTTAATACCATAAAACACAGCGGTCAACAAAACGGTTACCAACACACACACAGACAACATACTCAGGAAAATTAAACATGCCGTCCAGTAGAGGGTTAGCTTCGTAAAAGGAACGAATGTTTTGAATCGCGCCAGCAAATCAGAAATTACGTGTTCACTTAGTTAGGTATTTTTAAAATTAGTAAATTAAATATACTTATTAGCTGATCAGAACTATTTAACAATAACATTTTTCTTTAACAAAGATCAGTATTTTTAAAATTAGTAAATTAAATATACTTATTAGCTGATCAGAACTATTTAACAGTAACATTTTTCTTTAACAAAGATCAATAATTAATATAATATAAACTACGTGTTAAAAAAGTTGTTATATAACATAACACCTGATATATGAAATCATATATTTTCATTCACTTTGTGGTGATTTATAGCGAAATCTGATGGAAATTATACTGACTCGAAATTGTATGTTTATGTTCATTTAATCAGTTTTTATAGTCATTTATAGCAGTTTTTATAAATACTGTAATCACAATTAATATAAATGAAGTAACATAACTTGGATGCGTTAAAAGAGATGTTCTATCACATAACATAAAATCAGCTGTTTTATTAAATCGTATGTTATCACTATTTTAAGCTAAATGGGACGGAATAACTTTATTGCATACCTTGCCCCTTCTATGATACGTTTTCTGCTATATAAAACTAAAATTAATTCGTTATTAATTTTTGATTAATGAATTGATAATAGAAGTAATTGAACAATGTGTCAATAGGTTTTTCATAAATTTGCTTTTATTACAAGTTCGGCAAGTCCTTATTTTCCTTTGCTGTAACGTTTTGTGTTTATGTGGCTTAACACTTTTGCATGCATATTCTTACATTGTGGACATTATATACGCGTGTAGTTGTTCCTCTTATCGTCCAAGAGGCGGACATTCAAACGATTTAGGGACTAGTGTTCGACCTTTGTATTCACTGTCAGAGATCTGAGGGCCAGGCAGGAACAGGAAATGAGCGGCTATTACGCAGTCGCATTGCGTACGTCTTGCCAGTTTGCTGATAAATGGCGCCTTCGTAATTATTTTCTTTTCGCCTTACAGAGCTTATTTAGTGAATACTCAATGAGTCTGAAGTAATAAAGCGCCCATGCATCTTCCTTCAGTCTGTAAATGTTTGCCGGCAGTTAGCATAATTCCAGGGCCATAACAAAATGCCCTGTGTGTCACAGACTTGTAGTAATGAGTGCTATGTGTATACCAACCTACATCGTACATTATCCATTTATCTGTTTGGGTTTACTTTCTCACGTTTTCATGCAATCAAGTTGTCCTCAATTTTTGTGATCATAATTTTGCAAAACGTTATTGACTTTCACTTGAGGGTAGTCACTCACTTACCAATACTTACATCAAAGTAGTATTAAATCAGGAAAATCATACTTTATCCCTCCTTCGTACTTATCCATACTTATCCCTTCGTACTGGCTACTATGATTTTGTCTTAAACCCATGTGCTTTCCTTAGTCCAACCTAATTCCATCTACCTTTAATTATCCTTTCTTACAAATTGTTACTGGTAGGAACTTCTTTACAACACCAATAGAGAGCGGGTATGCTTCAAGAACTCGACATTGTGCATGTCTCGCCGTATCCCCTTCCAAGTGTTCTCCAGCAGGTTTTATGTCTACCTGGACCCATCCTACATTCAAAATCTTTTCCTACCCTTAGGGCAGATAATAAAGGTTGTGTGTATGTGTGTGTTTGTTTGTGTGTGTGTGTGTGTGTGTGTGTGTGTGTGTGTGTGTGTGTGTTTGTGTGTGTGTGTGTGTGTGTGTGTGTGTGTGTGTGTGTGTGTGTGTGTGCGCGCGCGCGCGCGCGGGCATATGTAATTGTAAATAAGCCACATTTCTATATATTTAGAAATATACAATGTATTTTTAATACAATATTAAAAATACAAGTATTTTTAGAATATTTCTAACAATGTATCCATTCAGATTGCGATGTAATAGGTTCTTATTATTTTTGTTTTAAGAATACCATCCAAGTAAATATTCTAATTGTTTGGACAATATCAGGATCATAATTACACCCTTTCAAGTTTAAATGCATTCATTTTCTTCTACTTTTAAATGTCCTAAACATTTTCAAGTAACTTGACTCGAAAGGAAAAAGTAATTGAACGCGACTCTAGAAGGGGACAAATTAAATCGTGGTACGGGACGGCAGCTGCTTTGTTTCCTGCTTTAATTAACGGGAGGGTCGGATTGTAGTTGTCTAATGGTATTACTGTACCGGGCGGAATGAGTTATTGTGAGGAGGCGGCTCTCCCGGATTTATCTCTGTAAATGTGTTTACTTTAGCGGCAACAAGCCATTTGGAGTACAGAAATACCAAAAGTTTTCTTCTAATTTTATTACTTAACTTGTAAGTTAGATAAATACAAATAGTAAGCGTAGTTATCGATTAACCACACGTCTAAGATTTTAGAAATAGTTATACCTACTCACGTACGGAAACTGAATCACCTGTAGTTGCCCTCTCGATCAGTTGTGGTGAGTTGATTGTTTCCTCGTGTTCGTGTTGACGTATGTCATTTGAGGTTAGTTTTTCCTGACGTGGTGCTAACTATGTACTACAAAACAAACTTTTGACGCAGAGTATTATTTTCGCTTATTTGGATTTGGACGTGCGGGTGGGTTACGTTTGTCAGGAACTATTTCACAAAACCCGCCTAGTAGCGCTGTGAGTATTATTGTTTTTGAAAAACTCCGAAGATCAGGTAGTGTTTTGACACAGCGGAAGGGCTTTTCAGGCCGACCAACTACTGTCTGTACAAATGAAAACCACGGAAGAATGTGACAGCAAGTGTTATAGTCACCGAAAAGAAGCCTAAACCGAACATCTTTGAAACTGAATTCAAGCAATAAGTAGCATCGGTGGGGATAATGTTTAAAACCATTGTTGGTTTTCCCTGCAATATACAAACTGAGCAACCTTTGAACTGTATAAACAAAACAGCCAGAGTTCAGTATTGCGCTTCGGTGCTAACAATGTGCTATGGAAAACCTGAGTTTCTGAGTGACGTATGCTTTTCGAATGAATGTAATGTGTATGTCTTGTGAGTTAGCTTCTTTTTACTATGGTGTGTTTTGTATGGTGTTAAAACTATGTACAAAGTCCTTAGGTAGAAAAAATAACAAAACCTGATGCTGATAAAACAAACATTAAATTTTTGAAGTACTAGTAATACGTCGACTTACCTCGCTACCTCGTCTTACGCGATTCCCAAGTTACGCAGTTTTAAATGATTGATTCAACCCGCCGTGTGGCTGTCGCGTCGTAGCGTTGCGAGAGCGTGTCTCGCCCAGTCCGCATCGTCAGAAGGCTCAGTTATGTCGTGTGAAAAATTGTCCTGATGACCAGAACACGATTTGTTCTCAAGATAAACTCATTTTTGACAAATTAAAAGACGAAGCTGGAGAGGTAGCTAAGGATGAAATGTGTAAATCTAGCAACGGTTGGTTCAGTCGATTTAATAATCGTTGTAACTGGCACAGTATTGCAGAAAGTGGAGAGGCAGCAAGTGCTGATAAAGAGGTTGCATCCCTGTTTCCAGAAAAATTTAAAGCTATGATAGAAGAAGGTGGCTATACCAGCGAAACCATATTCAACCGGGATGAAACTGGCCTGTTCTGGAAGAAAATTCCTAAAAGAACTTTTATAGCGCGTGAAGAGAAAACATTTCCAGGTTTTAAGACCGTCAAAGACCGATTGACAGTGATGGTTGGCGCAAATACAGCTGGTGATTACAAGTTGCAACCTATCATAGTTTATCGCTCAGAAAATCCAAGGGCATTAACAAATATTTCTAAAGCTGGCTTGCCCGTGATTTAAAAGTCGAATCGGAAAGCTTTTTGAGGACGGGTTTGCTCATCATTTCATACCTCAAGTCGAAAGTTATTGTAGGTATAAACAATTCCTTTTAAAGTGATGCTATTAATTGCCAATGCACCTGGCCATCCCCCTTCTACTTTAACTAATTTCGACATACGCGTGAAAGTGATATGTTGGCCATCAAACACAACTAGTTTGCTTCAGCCGATGGATCAGGGGGCCATGAAAACATTTAAAGCTTATTACACAAGAAGGTCATTTGCGCATCTGCATGGAGCTATGACCCAGTACAACGAGCTCTCTGTTAAAGATTTTTGGAAACAATTCAATGTTTTAGATGCAGTGAGAATCATTGGGCAATCTTGGAATGAAATTTCACAAAAAGCTTTGAATGGCGTTTGGAAAAAGCTGTGTCCATTTTTGTCGCTACTGAATCTCTAGCGGAATCAGTGACAAAGTTTGTGACAAAATTGCTGATGTGATTGAAGACGCGATTGTCGCTTTTGAAAAACAACTAAATTTAGAAGTTGATAACGGATGACGTTCAGGAACTGACAATTGATGACCTCATAGAAATGCGTTAGCAAGAGCAAGACCTTAAAAACCCAGATTCTTTAGACTCAGTTGACGTTGATGATGAAATGACGGTTAGAAACTTGACAAAGGGCCTTAGTTTAATTGAGCAAGGCTTACAAAGTTTAGAAAGCATAGACTTCAACGAAGAGCGCTTTTCAGCTACAAAACAAGGAGTACAAAAATATTAGCCAGTTATGAGGAAATTCTGCGTGAGAAGAGAAAATCTTCAATTCATCAAACGAATTTACTAGATTTTATGAAGCCTTCTATATCAAATTAACTTCTTTGCAATATGTATGAATATAATTTTTTTTGTTTTAGGAATTTAAGATTTTAATACATACATAAATTATTGGTTTATTTTGTCTTTGGTCCCGACTAAACATGATTCTTCTTAGATTATATGTAAAATTATACCCCGACTTACGCGAAATCGACTTACACGGTTATCGCCCGATCCCACCTATCGCGTAAGTACGGGATATTACTTTAATAAAAAAAAGGATTAAGTCAATTCCTACTTGGCGAACAAACAAAAATTTTACTTTAATTATTTTTATTAAATAATTACAATTAATATACACATGAGTATATATATGACAGAATCACAATATTAAGTGGACAAATAGAAAGCGAAATTAAATATTAAAAGTAAATAAGTAAATTTAAATAGTCAACTAATATTTGAAAAAAAAACTGTATTAACATCAAGTGTCATCCACTACAGGCTTATAAAAATATGTTTGAACCAGAGTGGATGAATAAGAAGTATTTTATTAACGATTGAAAATTTGAACAAGGTAAATAAATTTATATAGGAAGAGTGTGCACCTACTAAGAAGGGTTCGGTGACACTCCTATCCCATACTCCATTGTAGCACAACACCACTATCAACCCTAACATCTTCTTTTAAGGATTTTTAAAAATCGTTGCTCGTTGGGAGGGCTGAAAGGATCATAGCATGGAAAACTTTGATAGGATGGTGATGTGAGCATGTTTGGTTGGCCAAGGAGTGTTTGCTGTGTTATTTGTATTTATTACTGTACAAGGTAAACAGTTAATGCTTTAAGTGCAACACTGTCTACTAGTTCCTTGTGGCGATGCATACTAAAATGTAGGGCCTTCACCGGTCAAAAAGTTGACTTATGTTTGCAAAACCTAATTAATTATTATTTATATAAATATTTTATTTTGTTCAATATTAAAATCGGGACTTTCGGAAGGTTTTACTGGTTCCAGAGAAAGCGGTCGGAGTTTCTGGTGGGAGTATAGTCTCCTGCCAGTGAGTAGTCCAGGCCTTACATTAAGGGCTTTGGAATCTTACTGTATGGCATCACGTGTCGTGGCACCAAGCCTTCCGTCTCGGGTCTGAGGACAGTCACTAGGTATGAACGATATTTTCTGTCCCGGTGACTTGTCACTGATATTCGTTTGTTGCTGGTGGTACTAGTGGCAAAATATGGAAAATGCCAGTTCCAGTCACAATGGATCGATCGAAAAGTCCCTCCGTTGTGATTGGGCAAAAATTCACAATCACTGGTTGAAACTGCTTTCATTTTTTGATTTGTCGCTGTCACTGGATGAAACGGCTCTCATTGGTTGATTTGTCGCACTCCTGGATGAAACGGCTGACATTGGTTGATTTGTCGCTGTCGTGGATGAAACGGCTGACATTGGTTGATTTGTCGCTGTCACTGTCTCTGCTCTCACCGTTCGGCTCACAGCTCCGATTATCGCGCAGTGTCGTTGACTGAAGGGGGCAGGAGGGGTTGTCTCCGTTGCTATTGGTCAAAATATCGCTGTCGCAACTGAATAGCTACTGATATTTTACCACGGCTGCCATTGGTTGATTTGTCGCTGTCACTGGTTCTACTCATTCACATCGTTTATGGGTGGTCGATTTATTTCAGGTTTCAAGATAGTGACAATGCTTTGTACAGTAGACGCTATTTCGCTCTCGATAGATTATTCTTAGTTTCATAGTAGTTTATTTTTAAATAAAATGAACCTTCCAAAAAGAAAAAAGCTAGGCGTGGAATCATTTCACCAGTGTGGTATGCCTTCCTGTTATTGGCACATGTAGTGCAGTACCTCTTGTCACCGGTAAAAGTCACTGATCCAAACCTGGCGCTGTCACTAAAATCACCGATTCGTTAAAGTCACTGTTTCGTCTCTCTACAAGTCTTCAAGTTGATAGTATCGAGTTTGAGGATGGATTCGTATGGGCGTGATGTCTCACTGTGAGCTGTAGATTCTCCCAACATAAGCATCTACCTTGGACGAAGAGATGAGGCAATTGCATAAGTGCTCTTTATCTACTCTATACATAAACACAGCATTTTTGTCACTAAAACACTTAAACATATATTAGTATGTTTCACGTGCCTATAGCAGCACTTTCTTTTTTGATTATTGAGGACGGTCGTTTCAGGAGATGTGTCTCATTGTCAACTCAGACCCTAAAAAGAGCTTTCTTGATAATTAAAAATTAAATGCTACTATAGGCTAGCGCAACATAAATATAAATAGTCAAGTGCTTTTGGTTGAAAAGTGGTAGTTCAGGTGAAGATGGAATCTAATAATTTATCTTTTTTTTATTATTCTTCAAACATTTTCACTAACGATGGTGATTGCAATCAAATCTACCCAACCGAATATTTTGTTTGTGTACTGTAATGTAGTATAATATAGTACTCTGTTTTCTATTCAAACAAGTAAAGTAAAAAAAAATCAGATTTTACTTAGGTTAACAAAATATTTATTGTAGTTACGTTTTATTAAATAATTACAATCATAATAAATAAATTAAGATAAGCTTTGCGTTAAAGCAAAAGTTCTATCGCATAACCTATAACAAAAACACATCTGTTTTATGAAATCATATGTTATCAGTTATTTTAAGCCAAATGAACGAAATAATTATGTAGCATATCTTGCCCTTTGTGTAAAGATTTTCTTCCATATAAAACTAAAATTAATTTATTAAAATTAATTAATATTTGAAAAACTGTATTAACAAGTGTCATCCACTACAAGTTAAAAAAAAAATTTGAACTTGATTGTATCATTAAAAAGTATTGAAAATTTGAACAAGATATATATATATATATTTATATATATACATACATACACACACATATATATATATATATATATATATATATATGTAACTTTGCAACACTATTTTCTTGTATTCTAAATACCAAGTAAGATTCTTGTTTAAGTACTTAATTGAAAGTATTGTATATAGGGATATATGTATATATATATATAACTTTGCAACACTGTTTTCTTGTATTCTAAATACCAAGTAAGATTCTTGTTTAAGTACTTAATTGAAAGTATTGTATATAGGGATATATATACAGTATGTATATAGGGATTGTGTGAACTAATAGAAGGAATTGAAAAACGTAAAGTTTCGCGTGCGTTGTAACATGAGGTATTTCTTTGTGGTTTTTTATTTTAATTGTTGTGGTTGGCACCAATTTTTATTGTTTTCTAAAATCCTGAGGTTATTCTTTTTTAACTTTAAAAAGCAAAACGATGTCGTGCGGTTAATCTATATTTTAGGCATTAGAGGAGGCGTTAGACATTTTAGGAATGCGATGAAAAACATATCGTCTAAAAAGAAGGAGAATATTCGTAGCTAAATAAATATTGTATTTCATGCTTTAATCTAAAAATACAATAATTATGTCGATAACTACATTTGTGTGGCTGAGCAAAGAATATTACACATAATTTTAAAGTAGAAATTTAGTTTTCGAAGCGTAAGGGTTGATGGTAAAACCTCGCCCTATTGAAAACAGGTTAGGTAAGTTTGTGCCGTTTCCCAAACTTTAAGGGTCGCTAAATGCAGGTGGAGGGTTCACGTGGGCAGGATATCCTTACTGCCATTAGCCCAGACCCGCTTAACCAAATAACTCCGGTTGGGGGAAATTGCAAAGCACTTTCGTACATCGAACTTAAAGTTGTATCAGAAGAAGCATAATTGTTTCAAATAATTCGTGCTGGCTTCAGAGTTTGACGGGAAACCTTACTTTAGTGATAATTGTGAAGTAATTTCCATATTAATACTCTTTCATTTTCCTCTCTCTCTTGCTCTCTCTCTCTCTGTATATATATATATATATATATATATATATATATATATATATATATATATCGTTCAAATTTTTAATCATGAATAAAATACTTTTTTATCATCTACCTAAGTTCAAATACATTTTTTAAAACTTAAAGCGTTGGCCTATGACACTTTACGTTAATACACATTTTTCGAAAATTAATTCATTAATTAAATTTAATGAATTCTAATTTATTTTTTATGGAACAAAAATTTTTCAATATCACCATTTGTCTTAAAATAAGTGCTAACATATGGTTTCATAAAACAGCTGATTTCGAGTTATAGGTTATGTGGTAGAACTACTGTTTTAACCTATAGTTTATGTTATTTTATTTATATTAATTGTAATTATTTAATAAAAAATAACTAAAGTGAAACGGTTTGTTTATATTAGCCTTACTTATTTCTATTAAGATCGTTTTGGGTAATTTTTGAGTTTTGGATGTTTCTATATTTTCGGAAGCGGCAGAACACCTTTGAAAATAGCAGCGGCCAATCGAGTGAATTATTGTAATTACAATTGGGGTACAAAATTAAGTTTTAAATAATTATTCATGGTTAGGATTTCACCAAGAAACTATAATTTCTATTTTGGTAGTTTTGTTTGTTGTTTTGTTTCTATATTTATTTATGATATAACTGTGTGTGTTATAATCTGGTGAAATCTAAGATTTCAGTGCTATAATTGAAAAATTAAAAAATTGAAAACTTGTCATTCTAGAAAACAAATTGATTGTGTATGTGAAGTATTGCTACAGAGTATTAATTAAAACAGAAGAAGCAAATTTTAGAAATTTTCGACTTAAAACTATGTTAAATAAATTCGAAATTAGATGGCTATAATGTCAACAAAAATTGTT
Source organism: Prosapia bicincta (assembly GCA_036971475.1). Lineage (NCBI taxonomy): Eukaryota > Metazoa > Arthropoda > Insecta > Hemiptera > Cercopidae > Prosapia > Prosapia bicincta. Next base: position 140,420,442 of record JBAIZL010000004.1, on the reverse strand, counting down.
TTAAATATATGTTTTAAAATATATATAAATCACAATGACACGAGAGCATAAGGGAAAGTGTGACAACGAGATGAGTATATCGACGCAACGAAGGATGCGATATCCACTTTAGTGACGGGGTGAGTAACATGGGGGGAACTACAAGTTTTATTCCTGGGTGGAGTCATAAGATTGCTCTGAAAGTACAGATGGGGCACTCCCCCTCTAAAATAGCGAACATTTAAAAACTTATTGGCATTGAGCCAGCATCCAAAAAAACTTACATTATAAGTGACATTATTTAAACTATTCTTTTCATTGGTAAGTTAGGGTATGTTGTTAAATGTTGTTCTCATAGAACGCAAACCGGAGGCTTTAAGACTTATAGCTATGGAAAATTCAAAATTGTAAAATTTTACAAAGTCATAAATCTAAAAATAAGCCTGCTTTTATTTCTATGAGAAACATAACGTTGAGTACCAAACTTCGTCTGAAACCATTCCTAAAATTTCATTTTGAACATCATGACTTGAAATGTTATAATAAAGTTCATATTTTTCCTTGAACGTACAATAGTTTAGAAAATAACTCATGCAACCAAAATAACAACTGATACTGCAGAGTATATTTCTTGTCAGTACTATTATATTTTTGTAGTATTTTAACGAGTTCATTATAAGATTTTTATTGAAAAAAAATAATACACCTGTCCAGAAAGTGGGAGGGGGCAAGGCCCTCCCTTGCCTCTCTAAACTACGCCTATGTGGGGCAACTGTCGGTCTGCATTAGCAACGCAGGCTAGGCCTTCGGGAAATTCTGCGCAAGTTTAGCTATCTTTTGCTTCCAAATCGAATAATACTTTTTTAAAATTATTTTCTATCTACTATTTAAGATTTTACCGAAAAAATTAAATTTAAATTATTTTTATATAATTTTACAAGAAAAATTAAATTGTTTACATTGCAGTGAATATTGAAAAAAGGTTTCCTAATAATATTTCCATGGAATAATTGTTTCCATGTCCAATAATACTTTTTTAAATTATATTTTATCTACTATTTGAGATTTTACTAAAACAATTAAATTTAAATTATTTTAATATAATTTTACAAGAAAAATTAAATTATTAATATACTCATCTTTATTTCTGTTAGGAATATTTCTATATGTTTGAGTACATTTTTCTGCCATTCCTTTCAATATTCTCTTCTGTTGACGCGTTTTGTTTGGAGCAACTCAATTTTCAAAAAGTACGATTGAAGTTCAGAAAATAGAGTTAATCCGAAACGCGTCAGCAGAAGAGAATATTGAAACTTTTGGAATGGCAGAAAAATGTGCTCAAACAAAAATAAAATTGTTTACATTGGAGTGGATACTGAAAACAAATATTTCAGTCATATGAGTTATATAATGGCTGCATTAGTTTTATGCAGATGTAAACCATGAAACAGCTGACGCTAAGAATGTATCCTTATCCGGCATAAACTAAAATGAAGGTCAAACATAGCAAAGGTGGACTGGGAGCAGATAACTTGTGATATAAAATTCATATTAATTTTAAATTGGGTTTAATAAGGTTGAACCAGTTCATTAAGGAGGAAATAATATTTTAAAAATATTGCAATGCTAAGGAATATGATTTAATTTTAAAGAGGGTTTCTTCTGCCTTTTTAACATAAAAATAGTCAAATAATTATTTTTTTATAGTTATTAGAGTATATGATAGTGTATTTTCAACTAATTTGTAAGTGATGAGATTTTTGAAAGAAATGTCGAGTTAATTTCCCATTGTAGCTAATTTAAAATGTAAACAAATGAATAATTTACTCGTAGACTTTTATGTAAACAATTGTTGAATAAATATGTTAAGTCAGATGTTATAATGTTAATTAAAGTTGTAAATTTTTCTATGTGATGGTTTTTGAAACATAATATTAAATAAAAACACTTGAACATATATTAGTATGTTAACACTTGTCCATAGTAGCACTTATTTTTTGATTATTGATAACAACTGTTTCGGGAGATGTTGTGTTCCATTGTCAAATCATACTATGACTTACGGACAAACAAAGTTACGTCTGAGTTGACAATGGGACACATTTTCCAAACCGCCCTTAATAAACAAAAAAGTAAGTACTACTATAGGCTGGTGTAACATAATAACATTGTACAAGGGTTTGCAGTGAAAAACTAGTTGCTCAAGTGAAGATGGAATTAATTAATAATAATATTACCTATTATAAATTAATTTTGAAATAGGTAATATCACAAATACAGTAGTTGAAAATTCAATGGAATCACAAGTAAATTTACAGGATATACTTTGTTTCATGTGAATATGTTGATAGTGTTATAAAAATGTACATGGTTTTGTTTATATATACATATAAAATTAAATTCAGGCGAAATAGAATCTTATTTACATATTTTGTTTGAAAACTGAGAATAAATGAGCAATATATAAAACAATAAAAAAAACTAAATTCCTACTGAGGTAAAAAAAAGATTATTATTGTTTGCTTATTTCCAGTTTGTTTCTCTATTTTATTCTTTTCAATAATTTTTAACCCTACAGCACTATTTATGATATTATTTGATAACCATAGCAATAGTTTAAGGTGGTTCAATTTAGGTTTTGACGACAACCAGAGGGGGGAAAAATTCATATACAGTACATCTTTAAGAAACACATTTCTTTGTATTGGAAAGTATTGGTGCAGTGGCAAAGCGAGTTACTTTGTTAACATCGGTTGTCATCCACTATATGTTAATAAAAATGTATTTTAACTTTATTGGATGGATAGAAAAGTATTTTATTAACGATTGAAAATTCTTACGATATATATCAGGAGATTGTGAGCTAGTAGAAAGAATTTAATAAAAAGTAGTTTGAATTTTCGAAGAAATTTCTAATTAGAGAAATATTTACTGAGAATGTCCGACATATTAGTTAAATTTATCATATTTTTTATATTTGTAATAATCTATTTTGATCAAGTTATAAGGTAAAGATTTTGAAGACGAAATTAAGGAACGTATTTTAAAATTTATTTTAGAATAAAATATTTTTATGTTATTTTCAATAAACGAATTGATAAAGAAATATAAAAGCAGCATAAAATTAAATCGAATTTGAACTTGTGATAAGAAGTCACTGTACCTTTTTCAGCACTTATATTTTGTTTCAAAAACTTAAGTAAATAAATTGTAGTACGACATATGTATTCATTGTAGTACCACATATGTATTCATTGTAGTACCACATATGCATTCATTGTAGTACCACATATGTATTCATTGTAGTACCACATATGTATTCATTGTAGTACCACATATGTATTCATTGTAGTACCACATATGTATTCATTGTAGTACCACATATGTATTCATTGTAGTACCACATATGTATTCATTGTAGTACCATATATGTATTCATTGTAGTACCACATATGTATTCAGTCTCTGAGATATAATAACCTAAAGGGTTAATTCTCAAAAGGTTAGGTAGTTGTTTATTAAAGTACAGTGATAGGTTTCCTGTAAAATTGCTAAGCTGTGGTACAGGTTCTGACTGGGGTCAGAGCTCTTTGTGTCAAATTTTACCTGGGTCGGCTGGTTCACAGGTAAACTTGGTTTCAAATAAACGGCCAAGACGATACTCCTGGTTACCACTTAGACCATCGCAGTGTGTTGAACAAACGCGTAGAATATATGAAAGCAAGGTATTTAAACGTCTGTAGTAGCACTTACTTTTTGTTAAAATAAGGACTGCCGTTTCGACAGATGTGTCACATTATTAATTCTGACTGTAACATTTAAACAAGTAAGTGCTACTAGAGAAGTGTTTAAATATTTATAATGCTGAAGTATACAGGAAAAACTATTAGCCAAAGTCGCGGTTGGAATAAATAATAATTAGTTGGAGAAAAGTGATGGAAGAGAAAATGGTTCAAGTAAAAAACAAATGTGTACAAGTAGTAGAATATTTTTGTTTTATGAAGCAGTGATCTTGGTTTTTACATTGGCGATAAGAAAACGGAAATTCATCAAATATAATGTAGTCAGATACGTTTTACCTTGTATTTGAAACTATGGGTTCGCCTTTTAGGTAGGCAACAGGCAGTGCGACATAAATGTACAGTCTCGACTCTATTCTCTACTTACTTTATTTTGTAGTGTTGGGTCTTACGTTCGGTGATCTAGTTCTTTGTAGGGATGGTTGATATATTCTGTCACGGTGAATTGTCACTGATATTTGGTGGTACCAGTGACAAAATATGGAAAGTGCCAGTCCCAGTGACAATGGATCGATAGAAAGTTTCCTCTGTTGTGATTGGGTAAAAAGTCGCAGTCACTGGATGAAAGGGCTGACATTGGTTGATTTGATGCTAAAAAAATAAGCGAGGTGTGGAAACTATTCACCGGTGTGGTATGCCTGCCTGTTATTGGCACATACAGAGCAGTCTCAGTATCCCTTTACATCGGTAAAAGTCTTTGTATTTATTCCTGTACAAGGTAAACAGTGAATGTTTGGAGTGCAACATTGCCTACTAGTTCCTTGTGGCGATGCATACTAAAATGTAGGGCCTTCACCGGTCAACAAATTGACTTGTTTGCAAAACTTAATTAAATATTATTTATATAAATATTTTATTTTGTTCAATATTAAAATCTTGAATTTCGGAAGGTTTTACTGGTTCCAGAGAAAGCGGCGGAATCGTAGCTTTTGGTGGGAGTATAGTCTCCTGCCAGTGACTAGTTCAGGCCTTACATTAAGGGCTTTGGAATCTTACTGTATGCCATCACTTGTCGTGGCACCAAGCCTCCCGTCCCGGGTCTGAGGACAGTCACTAGGTATGAACGATATTTTCTGTTATGGTGACTTGTCACTGATATTCGTTTGTTGCTGGTGGTACTAGTGGCAAAAAATGGAAAATGCCAGTTCCAGTGACAGTGCATCGATCGAAAGCTGCCTCCGTTGTGATTGGGCAAAAATTCACAATCACTGGATGAAACTGCTCCCATTGGTTGATTTTTCGCTGTTACTGGATGAAACGGCTCTCATTGGTTGATTTGTCGCTGTCCTGGATGAAACGGCTGACATTGGTTGATATGTCGCTGTCCTGGATGAAACGGCTGACATTGGTTGATTTGTCGTTGTCCTGGATGAAACGGCTGACATTGGTTGATTTGTCGCTGTCACTGTCTCTGCTCTCACCGTTCAACTCACAGCTCCGATTATCGCGCAGTGTCGTTGACTGAAGGGGACAGGAGGGGTTGTCTCCGTTGCTATTGGTCAAAATATCGGTGTCGCAACTGAATAGTTACTGATATTTTACCACGGCTACCATTGGTTGATTTGTCGCTGTCACTGGTTCTACTTATTCACATCGTGTATGGGTGGTCGATTTATGCCAGGTTTCAAGATAGTGACAATGTTTCCGACAGTATGTCAGAAGTGCTTGAACGAACGGCCTCAAAGGCTCTTCTGTGCTACCACGAAAGGTTTCATGCTCTATCACTCTTAGAACAGGAGAAGAGATTTAGGCCTTTTAGATACAAATAACGGTTAACTGGGGAGTATAATATGTGTTAAACAGCTGAAGTGTTTCTGCCAACTGTCACCTGTTAATGCCAGAGCGAGGAACATCCTATCATATTTCTCGGTTCCGAGTTCCGAAAACTAATTTTTCGATACTGTAACATCTTTAGGCATGTTAACGTTCGTAACGCGTTTTCATTTTAGGCCTATTTACATATACCTTTTGGGAAGTGTTGTATTCTCCATCTAGAGGATTAGGCGACCCCCAACACACACACACTTGCACTTGCTCGGCTTACCTGCCGCCGAGGGTTCTTCTATGAGTCACCTAATGAAGATACTATGGTACTAAACTATTCCGAAAGATAATAAAGTAAATGGGAAAAAATGTAATTCTGATATTATTATAAAGAAATTATTGTATAACTTTTATGGGCGAGAATTACGTTGTCCTTGGTCTGTATTTGTGGAATACAAAAATGTCAATAGAAATTATCTAAATATAACAGTTAAAAAAAATTAGTTTTGAAGGCCAAGAGCTGGTAGGTGGTTTGTGGAAATCCATCGGCAAGTACGCCAATGCAGATAAAGGTTCGTCCGCTTTTCCAGAACCACTTGCAGCAGTACTGCTATAATGCCCAGTAGATTGGTTCGGTCCAGGCACGTGCAAAGCAGCCTTAAATCCTCTCTCGGTTAACCGTACAAAGTTCTGAACTCCCAGGTTAGGGATTTGTGTTTGGCCAGAGGCCTGACCAACCTGACAACTCTTGAGATGATCGGGAGGTGATGCTAGAGAATTACATTAGCGCATGGGCGTTTGGAGTGAAGGGGTAATTCAGGTGGTAACTTTCGATCCCGTCGCTCTGAGATTTGTTCGATCAGTCTGGAAGGGCCCACAGGTATAAGTTCCGGAGCAGCCAAAGTTAGATTTCAAAAATACAAACCCAATTATAAATACAGTGTTGGGAGGTTTTGTAGAGAAACTAGTAGACTAATATATAACAAAACATTTTAAAATCAATTCTTACTTAGGTCTAAAAATTAAAGTTAAATAAATTAGAAATTAGAACTCTAAAGTTAACAAAAATTATGTTTAAAAATATTTAACAAGTAATATAAACAAAAATGTTTTAAATGTGAACTCCTACTTAGGTTAACAAAGAAATGTTTTATTTTAGTTACTTTTTATTAAATAATTACTATTAATATAAATAAAGTAACATAACCTATGTACTAAACAGTTGATCTAGCACATCACCTATAACATAAAATCAGCTGTTTTAATGAAATCATATGCTATCCCTAATTTGAAGCCAAATGGGACAAAATATTGCTTACATTGCACCTTTTTGTGAAAAGGTTTTCTCACGTATAAAACTAAAATTAATTAATTCAAATTAATTAATGAATAAATATTTCAAAAACTGTATTAACATTAAGTGTCATACACTACAGGTTTAATAAAATGTGTTTGAACTTGAGTGGACGAATAAAAGGCGTTTGATTAAGCATTGTAAATTTGAACATTAGGCCTATATATATATATATATATATATATATATATATATATAACTATTATATATATATATATATATATATATATATATATATAACTATTATATATATATATATTTTTTTTAAAGAAGATTGTAAAATAATAGAGAGAATTGAATAACTTAGAAGTAGCTCGGACAATGTAACGATACCACAGCGATAAAGTACACACATTCCTCTTCCCCACGGTCCCTGTTCACATAAAACTAACTTTAGAGCTGAAGCAAAGTTAACTGTTACCTCGTTGGCCCATCTTTGCCACGCTTAAAGTTTTTACTTTATCAGCAATGCATTTATTTTCAGTCTTAGACAAATTCAACGAACAGGTCGCCAGTCAAATGATTAATGAAAAAAATCAAGTACTTACTCTTACGTGTAATAATTGATCAGGTTTGTAAGTTAAAATTATAACGAAATAAATAATTACGCACAAACTCACAAAACAGTATAGGCCTACTTTATTGTCCTACGCATTGCATTAACTTATATCATGATCAATGAAGCACTACACATTGCTGCAGTTGTAAATTTGTAGTGGTGTCATGATGTCAAGTCATTGAACTTATGTCTCGTCCGTTGCAAACGTAGGTGATGAGCAAGGGTGTACTGGTTTTATTTGGACAGTTGACTGCGCTAGTTTTGGGACACAAGAGTATCTCCTACCAGGTCCCTTGTTACTGATTTCCCCCCTGAATGATACCTGTAGCGTTCTTCTGTTTCGTATCTCTAGTTTCTCTGTACGCTACGACCACATTACTTCTTCGCTGGCGGTAATGAGTTGGCTGTGGTAAAGTTGTCGCACCCTCTTCACTATTGTAATGCAGACCCCTCCCCCCCTTGAATGATCACCTGGAGCGTTCTTCTGTTTCGTATCTCTAGTCTCTCTGTACGCTACGACCACATTACTTCTTCGCTGGCGGTAATGAGTTGGCTGTGGGTAAAGTTGTCGCAACCTCTCTACTGTTGCAATACAGACCCCCCACCCAATTTATTTCCTTAATCCTTCCGTCACTCCCCCCGGTCTATATCTCTACAGAAAATGTCCTTAAAAAAGGGCTATAGAAGTGTGATAGTTTCAGAAATTAATCAACTGTTGTGTATTTTAAAATGAAAACCTATATTTATATATTATCAAAAGTATCAATAAAATTGTAGTTTCATTGAAAGGAGAATAAAATACTCAAAAACCGGTAATTCCAAACACGAAACAAGTTTATTAAACACATTAACTGTTTAGGGTTTAATATAATGTTAAATTATTATTTACATCAATACAATGTCTGTCGAAGGTTTAAAGACTCCATGAAAAACACAAAATTAGGATTTTCTCAAAGTATATTTGCTTTTTTTTTTTGAAAGATCAAAAAAACCTCTTGCAGTTGCATTCAGTGTGTCCTCCATTGGCTCTTCGGCTCCACAGGGGGGTGCGGACTAGCCGCATCTACGAGGGATTTGGCGTCCCTCGCGGTACCCTAGCCTAACACTACACCACTCACAAAGCATACCCACACACACACACGCACGCACATGCACATACACTAACATCTTCACTTAGGGAATTTGACTGGTCAGAACCGTTGCGCGTTGGGAGTGCTGAAAATTCCAGAGCTTGACAAACTCTGGTCTGGGACGCTGATGTGAGCTTGCTCTGCCGAAGACGTAAGCGCGGTTTCTGGTCTACCAGCCGCTTCGGTCCTTGGTCAGGGAGTGTCCGCGGTGCACAGGTGTCGGAGCTTGTGCACAGTATTACGAGTTCTCGACTGATGCCCATCCAGTCGAGCTAAGGAGAAAACTATAGGCTCCAGAGTTCTGGAGATTGGAAATGATCGCAAGTGATCTAAGGGTGTACCCGTTCCTATAGTCTCGCCCGTAACGCCAGACACGATGGTTGGCTAAAAGCATTCTATGGATTCTAAAACTAAGTCAAATTGTTTGAGTTTAAAGAGGACTCGTCAGGATTCACCTGATGAGCCTAAAGTTGATGATTTGAGAAAGAAGTTGATGGTGGCAACGTCACAAGCATTGTCATCGCCCAAATATTTAATAATTTCTAGTGCCGAAGATGGAAAGGATTTGTCTAGAGTTTCTCCGTTTCTTATAAATAAGGCAATTACTGCCTGTGCTGGAAGTCCTGTCTCATCTATCAAAAAATTAAGAAATGGGACACTGCTTGTTGCTACTAGTAGTAAAAAACAGACCCGATCTCTTTTAAAAACGACTTCCTTCTTTGACCAAGTCAAGGTGTCTGTAGCTCCCCATAGATAGTTGAATTTCTCTGAGGGGGTCATTACATGTAGGGACTTGATGCACGTCCCAATAAATGAAATCAAGGCCGAACTCTCGTCACAGTCTGTTACGGATGTTGCTGTTATTATGAAATCTGAAAAAGGCGAGAAAATTAAAACAGCCTCTTTCAAACTTACTTTTCGGAAACCAGAGATTCCTGAATATATTAATGCAGGTTATCAAAGGCTGTCAGTGAGGCCTTACGTAGCTAACCCTCGGCGATGCTTCAAGTGTCAGCGTTTTGGGCACATTAGTTCTGCGTGTTCGAAACAGGGTGTATGCGGCAAGTGTAGCATGGAAGGTCGTGATGAAAAAGATTGTGGTAACCCCCCGAGGTGCGCTAACTGTGGGGGCTATCATCCGGGGCGATCTTACAACTGACCTCTCTTTAAGGAGGAGAAAGCAATCCTTGGCATCATGGCTAACCAGAGGATATCATTTGCTGAAGCTAAGAAGATCTTTAAAGCTTCCCAACTAAATGTTGTCAATAAAACTTATGCTGCTTCCGCGAACGCTACGAAGTCGTCCTGTGCCAACCGCGCAGACCTGACCGGAAAAATTGAAGCCCTTACTGAGCAGGTTGCACGCCTTCTGTTTTTAGTGACAAATGGACCTTCAGTAAGTGTAGTACAACCAGCGACTACGCCGAGTAATCTGCTAGTACGTAGCAAATCAGCCGATACAGGCATTTCTGCACAGGTATCTTTCCACAAAGTAAAGACTCTTAGAACAATTAATAAGTCTGAAAGCGTTAAGTCCGTAACATTAGAGGGTAGGAAGAATAAACTAAATTTTAATATTTAAAAAAAAAATGCACCAATTAAAGTTGGGGAAAAAAAGAAAAAAACCAAAGGCCATAGAAGGGGCCCATTTCATCTCACCTTCTGAGCAAACAAATTCCTCGAGTTCCACCACTGCAATAGCGGTGATGGAATCCGATGATACATTGCCTGAAGCGTCTCCTGACGTTCCAGGTAAATTAACATTTAATGCCAACATTGAGAGCCAGGTCAATCCTTTTCACTAAGTAACAATGTCCACACCTAAACAATCCGTGGTTCAGTGGAACGTTAACGGAGTTATAAGTCACATTGAGAATCTCAAATTAATTGTGAGGGATGTGTCCCCTATGTACATTTGTATTCAGGAGACACATCTCCATGAATCGCACAATTTCCATCTAAGGGAGTATTCAGTTTACAGATCGGACTTCGTTACAGAAAATCGAACTAGAGGTGGCGTAGCCATTCTAGCCGTGACTGTTGTCGACGCCGTTTCTCTGAACTTAATAACTCCCTTACAAGAAGTAGCAATTCAAACAGCTGTTCCGTACAAACTCACTCTCTGTTCTGTCTACCTTCCACCATGTGACCACCTGCAACAGAGAGACTTGATAGACCTGATAAACCAGTTACATTCTCCATTTTTATTAGTGGGCGATTTTAATGCTCACCATGTTTCATGGGGTTCACCAGGATGCAACTCACGAGGGCATCTGGTTGAGAGTGTCAGATCAGAACAGGATTTATACCTGCTAAATGACGGTTCTCCGACACATTTAGCAGCGTCTACAGGCGGATGGACAGCTGTTGACTTGTCATTGTGCAGTCCTGCTCTGGCTACAAGGCTAACATGGTCAGCATTGCCTGATCTTTAGAGTAGCGATCATACTCCCATTGAGATCTCTTTGTATGACTCCTCACCCTGTTTTGATCGACATCCCCGTTGGATCTTGAAAAAAGCCAACTGGGAACTTTTCTCACAAGATCTAGAATCACTGGAAGTGGAAGACCTGGCTCCAATTGATGACATCGTAAATTCAATTACCAAAACTATTTTGAATGCTGCCGGAAAGGCAATACCGGAAACCTCATCAAAACCACGGCGACCACCTGTTCCGTGGTGGAATGATGATTGCTCTGTAATCCTTCGTTTACGACGAAAAGCTTTGAACCAGTTCAAAAGAAATCCAACGAATGAGAATCTGGAAAAATATAAAATCTTCCGTGCGAAAGCACGTCGAATATTTAGGCAAAGTAAACGAGAATCATGGTCTCAGTACATTGGCACTATTACAAGAACTACAGCTCCATCTACAGTATGGAAGAAATTACGATCCGTCTGTGGCATTTCCGTTCCGATGCCATTAATTTCATTAAGGCATCCGGATGGAGTTATGACCACGGACAGTGAGGAAATTGCCAATGTGCTAGCGTTATCGTTCTCAAAATATTCATTTTCTGCATACAAGGACGCTTTCCAGGTGTACAAACGTAAACAGGAAGCCTTACCTTTCACCGTTGGATTGTCTGCAGACTCGTGGTTGAATATCCATTTCTCTATCGATGAACTAGAGTCGGCTCTCTCGTCAACGAAGGATTCAGCTCCAGGCCCAGATGATATTGTATACTCCATGATTAAAAATCTGCCACAGTCGGCAAAACTAGTTCTCCTTCGGATATACAATCGTATATTCGGAGAGCACGGTTTTCCCGATGCATGGTTAGAAGCGACAATAATTCCTCTTCTAAAACAAGGAAAGAACAAAACTAATCCCAGTAGTTACAGACCCATCTCTCTGACCAGTTGCTTATCCAAACTACTGGAGAAGATGGTCAACCGTCGTCTTGTCTGGTATCTAGAAACAAACAAACTTCTTACTAACGTCCGGTGTGGCTCCAGACAAGGACGTTTATCAGTTGACCAATTGGTTTTGTTGGAGTCAGCTATACAGAATGCCTTCATCTTACGACAAACACTAGTAGCTGTTTTCTTTGACCTTGAGAAGGCATATGACATAGCATGGAGAAGAGGAATTTTGAACGTATTGAAATCATGGGGTATACAAGGTAACATTCTTGCTTTTATACAAAATTATTTGAATAACAGGACTTTCCGTGTACGTCTAGGAGGCATATATTCTGATCGTTACGAACTAGAGAATGGTGTACCACAGGGCGGCGTGTTGAGTGTGACGCTGTTTGCCGTTGCCATTAACAGCGTCACTTCAAACGTACAGTCACCGGTCCACTGTTCTCTGTTTGTAGACGATTTTTGCATATATGTGGCTGCTAGAAGTATGGCAACAGCGGAAAGATCCTTACAATTAGTCATTAATAAATTGCAAGAATGGACCAAATCTACGGGCTTCAAGTTTTCGGCTTCGAAGACCCAGTGTATAGTATTTAGTCGTCGCAGGCAACACCAGGAACCTATCCTTTATCTTGATGGTACGCGGCTTCAGACCGCGGATAATGTGAGATTTTTGGGTCTTTTATTGGATAAAAGACTTTCATGGAGTCCGCATGTGCGTGATTTGAGGACCCGGTGCAGCAAGATATTGGATATGTTGAGAGTTCTAAGTGGTACAAATTGGGGAGCAGACAGAACCTGTATACTCCGCTTCTATCGCGCCGTTGTAAAATCGCGCATAGATTACGGCTGTATAGCCTATTCATCTGCTCGACCTACGGTTCTGAAACTCTTTGATTCAATACATCACGCTGGTCTTAGACTTTCTACTGGTGCTTTTAGATCAAGCCCGATCTCCAGCCTTCTAGTTGAAGCTGGAGAACCATCTCTCTCAGTGCGACGTCAAAAGCTACAGCTTTCATATTACACTGGTCTTCGAAGCAAACCTAAACATCCGGCATTCAAAGCAGTTTTTGATAACCACCTCGAGGATCGTTACAATGAGCGTCAACGTTCAACTGCTCCCTTCGGAATAAGAACGTTGCGCATTTTTAGCAATCTAAATTTAGAACTTCCACCTATATTCGAACGATCATCATGCTACATCCCTCCATGGGTAATACGAATGCCAAAATTTGACTTCTCGTTGTCCAGGTACCTAAAACACAATACTCCTGACGTTATTTATCGTCAGGAGTTTTTACAGATCCAACTAACTCACCAACATACTGTGACTATATTCACAGACGGTTCAAAACTGGACAATGAGATAGGTTGTGCATTTTATATGGAAGGACAAACCTTCTTTTATGGATTACCCTCAGTCTGTAGCGTTTTTACTGCAGAACTTTATGCAATTTTTCCATTCCGTCTGGAAAATCTAAATATCTTGTATGTTCCGATTCCAAAAGTGCTCTCCACGCTATTCAGGAAATGTACACTAAGAACCCATTAGTTGGAGACATCTTGTGCTCAATACACAGGCTCCAATTGCGGGGTATCGAGGTGTCATTTCTCTGGGTGCCTGGTCACTGCGGAATATTTGGAAACACTAAAGCAGATGAAGGTGCACAATTAGCTACAAGTATGGTACCATCGACACAACGTGTGATGGCATCAGATTTTGTATGCAATGTTAAAACTATACTATTCTCTGTTTAGAATGAAGAATGGCAAAATGTAAATAGAAATCCGACCATGGAGGACATCTGTTCGTTCGAATCGTAGGGAGGAAGTGGTGGTTACTCGACTTCGCATCGGCCACTCTTTGTTAACGCATGGATGGTTGATGCGACATGAGGATTCACCACTATGTCCGTTTTGTAGCAGTAATATCACAATCAAGCATATCCTGCTTGATTGTGATGAGTTGAGCGATTTGTATATACGTTACGATCTTCGAGGTAGTTTAAAGGTGGTTTTAAGGGACGATGTCACGGCTATCGACCGTGTCATCGCTTTCTTACGCAACCTGAATCTATTTAATAATATTTAAATTATGTATAATTTTAATTTCTTTAGTTTTAGTTACAATTAGTATTAAACATTTATTTTATTTTATTTCGTTTAGTTTGGTTAGTTTTATTTTGTAACAATGATTTAAAATAAAACTTTAGTTAGGCGATGATAACCTTGATAGGTTTTTCGCCTGGAGGAAAAAAATGGCTCTTCGGACCGCAGTCACAGAGTCTGGCATGGACTCAATCAGCATTGATGGTGACGTCTCGTCATAGTGCATAATGTTCTAGATCGACTCTTCCTTGATTTGGGCTAACTTTTGGATAACTTTAATGCCAAAGAATTCCATAAGGTCTGGCGAGCGTGCTAATCATGGTAGTTATTCATTGACTTTGTCTTCCAACCACTTTGCTGTAAAATGACCCCGGTGACAGAGAACGTTATCTTGGGAAAGATAATTCTCGCCCGTTACTCTGGAACTATTACTTCCTGCAATATTTGTCCACATTGACTTATCCACCATCCAAAGGTTACGCACACTCAAATAATTTTTGCTTCTTGATTGGGAGGTCCAATGTACAATGACGCAATCCTTTTTGTATCCTTCACTTGAGATATACAAAACAGTCAACATTTACTTCCATCAGAAAAAAAAACACTTCTTTTCTAGACATGTAACATAAACTCATTCATCTTCTGTTTTTCACCGTATTAAACAGAAGTTTACGCAAATCCATACAACACGTAGAACCAGCATCTCTCAACGGTTCCAGCACTGGTGTTTACCATCCTCTTCTACAAACCGTCCGGATCATTAGAACATCCGTGTGGTGATCTAACATCAATACGGCAATAATTACAAACAAATTCAGACTAAGCTACCGAAATAAGTTTTTTTTCAAAATAGCAGAACATAGTCCTTGACTGTGTATAAACCTCGGCGTTTATACCGTCACGCTGTGCAGTCGGATTGTGTATATAAACCTCGGTGTTTGCGCAAACTACACCGTCACGCTGCGCAGTAGGATTGTATATATAAACCTCGGGGTTAGTGCGATTTATAGCGTCACGTTGCGCAGTCGGAATGTGTATATAAACCTCGGTGTTTGTGCACACTATACCGTCACGCTGCGCAGTAGGATTGTGTATATAGACCTCGGTATTTGCGCGATTTATACCGTCACGCTGCGCAGTAGGATTGTGTATATAAACCTCGGGGTTAGTGCGGTTTATAACGTCACGCTGCGCAGTAGGATTGTGTATATAAATCTCGGTATTTGCGCGATTTATAACATCACGCTGCGCAGTCGGTTGGCGTGTATAAACTACGCTATTTGGGCGATTTATAACATCACGCTGCGCAGTCGGTTGGCGTGTATAAACTACGTTATTTGGGCGATTTATAACGTCACGCTGCGCAGTAGGATTGTGTATATAAACCTCAGTGTTTGCGCGATTTATACCTTCATACTGCGCAGTCGGACTGTGTGTATAAACCTCGGTGTTTGCGTGATTTATAACGTCATACTACGCCGTCGGTCGGTGTGTATATACTTCGGTATTTGCGTGATTTATAACTTCACGCTGCGCAGTCGGTTGGCGTGTATAAACTACGCTATTTGGGCGAGTGTTTGCGTGATTTATAACGTCATACTGCGCCGTCGGTCGGTGTGTATAAACCTCGGTATTTGCGTGATTTATAACGTCATACTGCGCCGTCGGTCGGTGTGTATAAACCTCGGTAATTGCGTGATTTATAACGTCATACTGCGCCGTCGGACTGTGTGTATAAACCTCGGTATTTGCGTGATTTATAACGTCATACTGCGCCGTCGGTCGGTGTGTATATACTTCGGTATTTGCGTGATTTATAACATCACGCTGCGCAGTCGGTTGGCGTGTATAAACTACGTTATTTGGGCGATTTATAACGTCACGCTGCGCAGTAGGATTGTGTATATAAACCTCGGCGTTTGCGCGATTTATATCTTCATACTGCGCAGTCGGACTGTGTGTATAAACCTCGATGTTTGCGTGATTTATAACGTCATACTGCGCGGTCGGTCGGTGTGTATAAACCTCGGTATTTGCGTGATTTATAACGTCATAGTGCGCCGTCAGTCGGTGTGTATAAATCTCGGTATTTGCGTGATTTATAACGTCATACTGCGCCGTCGGTCGGTGTGTATAAACCTCGGTATTTGCGTGATTTATACCTTCATACTGCGCCGTCGTTCGGTGTGTATAAACCTCGGTATTTGCGTGATTTATACCTTCATACTGCGCAGTCGGACTGTGTGTATAAACCTCGGTGTTTGCGTGATTTATAACGTCATACTGCGCCGTCGGTCGGTGTGTATATACTTCGGTATTTGAGTGATTTATAACATCACGCTGCGCAGTCGGTTGGCGTGTAAAAATTACGTTATTTGGCCGATTTATAACGTCACGCTGCGCAGTAGGATTGTGTATATAAACCTCGGTGTTTGCGCGATTTATACCTTCATACTGCGCAGTCGGGCTGTGTGTATAAACCTCGGTGTTTGCGTGATTTATAACGTGATACTGCGCCGTCGGTCGGTGTGTATATACTTCGGTATTTGAGTGATTTATAACATCACGCTTTGCAGTCGGTTGGCGTGTATAAACTACGTTATTTGGGCGATTTATAACGTAACGCTGCGCAGTAGGATTGTGTATATAAACCTCGGCGTTTCCGCGATTTACACCTTCATACTGCGCTGTTGGACTGTGTGTATAAACCTCGTTATTTGCGTGATTTATAACGTCATACTGCGCCGTCGGTCGGTGTGTATATACTTCGGTATTTGCGTGATTTATAACATCACGCTGCGCAGTCGGTTGGCGTGTATAAACTATGTTATTTGGGCGATTTATAACATCACGCTGCGCAGTAGAATTGTGTATATAAACCTCGGCGTTTGCGCGATTTACACGTTCATACTGCGTAGTTGGACTGTGTGTATAAACCTCGGTGTTTGCGTGATTTATAACGTCATACTGCGTCGTCGGTCGGTGTGTATAAACCTCGGTATTTGCGTGATTTATAACGTCATACTGCGCCGTCGTTCGGTGTGTATAAACCTCGGTGTTTGCGTGATTTATAACGTCATACTGCGCCGTCGGTCGGTGTGTATAAACCTCGGTATTTGCGTGATTTATAACGTCATACTGCGCCGTCGGTCGGTGTGTATAAACTTCGGTATTTGCGTGATTTATAACGTCATACTGCGCCGTCGTTCGGTGTGTATAAACTTCGGTATTTGCGTGATTTATACCTTCATACTGCGCCGTCGTTCGGTGTGTATAAACCTCGGTATTTGCGTGATTTATAACGTCATACTGCGCCGTCGTTATGGTGTGTATAAACCTCGGTATTTGCGTGATTTATACCTTCATACTGCGCAGTCGGACTGTGTGTATAAACCTCGGTGTTTGCGTGATTTATAACGTCATACTGCGCCGTCGGTCGGTGTGTATATACTTCGGTATTTGGGCGATTTATAACGTCACGCTGCGTAGTAGGATTGTGTATATAAACCTCGGTGTTTGCCCTTTTTATACGTACATACGGCGCAGTCATATTCTGTTTATAAATCTCGTATTTGGTCGATCTATATAGTCATGCTGCGCTGTCGGATTGTGTATATAAACCTCGGTGTTTGCGCAACGCCTCGGTGAACGTTTATCGCAGACGTGAGCTCGTCGTATCTGAGTTTAGTTGCACCCGTTGTTTGTTTTGTCTTGTACAAATACAACTCCCCTGTCCAAATAATTCAGTTTGACTTGCGGGAGAAGAACAATAATCTTGCTTCCTGCTTCAGAGGATTTTGTTGTTTAATAACTTTATTAATTGTCTTTGTGAGAAAGTGTAAAAAGCATAGATAAATGCTTAAACATTCAATTCGCTGGTTGTAGGAGATTTAGACAAGTTCTTAACATCTTAATTTTAAGCAACCAAGAATTTAAAACAGTTCTTAAGATAAGATAGGTTTTGGTAAATTCATTTGCGATACAGTAATTGTAGGTTTTGTTGTAATATTTACCTATGAAAGTAGTAAAGGAATGTACATTTGTATTTCTTTTGTAGTTTTCTAGGCGATGTCATTTTACATAAACAACTGTAAAAATTAGTTTGATTTGTTATTCAAGGAATTATATTACAGCTGCGGTAGCTGTAGGGATCAAAGCAACATTGGTTTCTTACTATGAGAAATGTCTGAAGATTTCTCTGATATATATAACCCTGTTGCTTTGAAGAATTAGACTGCGGACATACAGAAAGCAACGCAACGTAAACTTGAGTTGCTATTAGAAGAGTTACCGCTTTACTAGTTCATATAAAGTTGGTAGTTTAGTTGTCAGAGGAGGATGCGTTCTTTTGTATATTCTAAGAAAGAAATTGTAAAAACGTTACAAAAAAAGACAATTAAGTGTACACCTCTATAACGTCATTCATGCGAGACAAAGTCAATACATTGCTGTGCAAGACTTATGAATTTACCCAGACCAATTTTTTAATTATTATCCTATGAGCATTAGCAATTACGACTACCTACCTTTTAGTCATGTATTATAGAACATCAAGAAATAAATAATTGGCGAGAACCGATTACAGCTGGAGAAAGATTAACAATGACACTCAGCTAAATTTAATTTTTTCAATTAATATATTTTTTTTACGTATAACTGCAAAACCTAAAATAACATTATATTTCAATGAAATAAAAATTAGTTTTTAAACAAATCAAATTTTATAGTTCAAGGGCCGATTTTATATATTTTGAAAAAAATTGTTGGTAATCATTCGTATTGTCTTGAAGTTGTTGGGTACTCAAATCATGACCAAAACCAGCAATATTTAGTTTTTCTGACGTACTATAGCAGTATAATAAAAGGCTATTCAAAGGAACAGAAACACAAAATATACAAATAAAAATAATAATTATTTAAATACGATAGCACTCTTGAGAAACGAATACACAACACAACAAATACTGCTGGCAACTGAGCAACGAGTTTACAGCAAGTCGTGACCGGAGCAACTCTAGTTTCTGTGTCACTTGCTAGTCGCGTTGCTATTACTTTACTATGAATATGTGCATTCAACTAATGCTGTGAAGAAGCAACTCAAGATTGCGTTGCGTTGCGTTGCCGTTACCAATTGCCTTCTGTATGTCCGCAGCCTTAGTGATCGATAAGGCCTACCGGGGGTGGATGCAGGTCTATGTGCACGCACTTGGATCTGGTTTACTGTGCGCACCACACGCACAAGGTGCACATTGGTAAAAACGAAAGAAATAAAGTCAACCTATGTAGTAACGGAGTGTGCGAGGTCGTAGGATCGGGTCAAAAGTAACCAATAACAGTGGCGAAAAAACTTGCTCAAGAATTATATGACGAAGGGATGAGAAACGTACTGAAACTCAAAGTAATAAAATCTACGAATGTGCGTTATTGTATACTACATAATAGGCATTGGCCGAATCCTAAAATTTTCAATTCCGACTCCGTTTTCCATTCTAAAATTTTTTTTCGATTCTCGATTCTAAAGTTGATTCTCGATTCTTTCAAATTATATAATCCTACATGATACTCCCTAATAATGATTTTAGTTAACATTTCGGTCGTATGGCGAATCCTTTTAAAAGTTCCGTTTCAATGTAATAGGCTACACAAAACGTCCATCCTTCATTCATGTATTTGTGACAAATATATCGGATAAAAGTGACAAACAACCGGACCAGATATGCTTCCGATAGTTTTGTTGTTGCGTCATAAATAATACTTTTTTCAATATGTCAAATCGGGACTGGCCTAAATCGTTTAATTCGTTAAAAACAATTAATACACAAATCAGACATAGTCAATAATTATTTATTTTCCCAATAAATTACACCGCACACGTATTTAACAGTTACACAAGTAATATAAATTTTTTGAAAGTCAATTCCTACTTAAACCAATAAAAAAAAAATTAGTTTTATTATTTGTTTTGTTCTACCAATTAATATAAATAGGTATACACATGTCAGAATAACAATATTAAGTGGCAAAATAGAAAGCGATTTTTCTTGCAGTTTTCAATTTTGATTTCTATGTATGGCGTTTGACTATTATTTTCGTTTCTTACGATTTATATGCTTTCTATTATTGCGTCGCTTGCATTGTGTTGTAGTTTATTTTCGCTTTCCTTTCGCATTGTCCGTTTGTGAAGTGAGGTTCGATATCTTTAATCCAGTTTGTTTGCTCATTTCATTCATTTTTAATCCTATAGCATTATTTATGACATTGTGTGGTAAATATGGCAACAATTTCAGGTTGAGCAATGGAGGTTTCGATGACAACCAGATGGTGGAAACAAATTCATGTATATCTTTGAGAAGTAAATTTCTAGCAATGGGAAAGTTGGCTCAGTGCCAAAGCGTTAGATTTCGAGCATGAAGATACTCAGTTCGAAAACTACCTAGACCCCACAAATTTTTATAATTTAATTTATGAATATATAAACACATACAAAAAACTCACAAATTAATCATTTATTGACTCATACGCGTTTCAATGACAAAGTCATTATCATCAGTGAGTGTTACTACTACAAACTCTTAAGTGAGTGTTACAACTAAGTGAGTTTGTAGTAGTAGTAACACTCACTGATGATGATGACTTTGTCGTTGTAACATAACCTGAATGAACATCAATTGTCAACCATTACAAGTTAAAAAAAAGTATTTGTACTTAAGTGGATGAATAAAAACGTATTTTATTAACGATTGAACATTTATACCAGGAGAGTGTGCTAGTAGAATTAATTTAAAAAACAGGAATCAGAATCGGCACTTGAATCGATGGAGAATCGAGTATCGACGTTGCTCGATACCATTAGAATCAGGTATCGATTCAGCATTCAGAATTATCTTGTGTAAAAAAAAGGTATGGGCAATAGAAAATACTTATAATTTGTATATTTTCAGATATAGCTGGCAAATATTTAAGGAAAGGTCTAATTAAAACAGAAACCTGTGTTTCCTTGGCTCGTCATAAAACTACCCCCGCAGAAGGGTTGTTTGCGGACAGCGGATGCCTTACAGACTTAAAAACATAGGCCTATATAAAACAACTGTCCGATAGCTAAAAGTTTGCAATGTGGCATGTCTAGTATTGTTAATGCAATACCGCTTTGTGAAAAGATACAAAATACAAATTTTGCACATTTAAAATAGATCAGATTTTTCATCCACGATACCCAAGGGTTTGAAATTTTGCCTTTAATACATTTTCGATGAGGATACATGAATCATAAATAATAGACTAGAAAATGTAAAACAAAAAAATAATAATAATAATAATAAGTTTTGGCACTTGGAGGAGTGTCGACAAAATTGAAAATACATTTATTCCCACGTCTACAGAAATTTTGAATTGAGAAAAACGTTTTTTTTTTGGGTAATGAGAAATTATTTGAACATTTGTTATCAGATGAGGTTAAGAATGTTTTTACTTCAAAAATTGGACTAAAAGTACATAATGTATTGTTATCGTTATATTGAGTTATTTGTATTGAGATTTATCAAAAATTAATTAAATTAATGTATTTATTAACTGACTAAAATTATTTCATAATAACTTTTTTCCTTAACAATGTTCAATAAATAAGGTAACATAACCTACTTGTTTTAAGTCATTTTACAACATAACGTATAACATAAAATCAGCTGATATATGAAATCATATGTTATCATTAATTTCACTTGGAGGTGACTCATAGCGTAACCCGATGGAAATCATACTGATGCGAAATTGTATGTTCATGTCCATCCAATAAGTTTTTGTAGCCGTCGCTATAAATTTTTCACTTCATAAAGTTAAAACGTTAACTTTTATTTTGGAATGATCTAAGAGAATAACATTTTAGTTTTCTACTCATCAAGAACATTCGATATAACTGTATAAATCAACTATGGCGTAATGTTTAATTTTAATAAATAAAACCTCTATACTACAAATAACTTTTTAATGTATTTAACACCAGGAGAATTTAAATTAAGAACATTGGTGTTTATTTTTATCTCTAAGACTTAAAAGCAAAAGGTATATGTGTGCTTTAATCGTAAATTTTTGTGAAATTTAAATAAACGAGAGTTTTTTAAATGTAAAATATCTCTTAACGCCCACGCGTTAGTTTGTCATAAAAATTCCAATGTCCCGGGGTTGTAGGAAAAAACAATGTATTATTATTTTTAGAGGATTTCAAAATAAAAGCTTGTTTTAAAAAAATGTTCTATCGTTAGCGTGAAGCTTTAAAGACAAAGAGGGGAAATAATTACAGAATGTTTATAATTACTCGTAAATGGGTATTTGGTTTTTTTTTGCCACGGTTACTTTCATTTTACCGAGGTTAGCACTCACTAAAAGCTTTGGCAATTGAAAGATGGCAATTTATGGAGACAGTTGGCCTGTTGTTTATTTTGAAAGAATTCCGCCTGTTTTCGACCCACGACCGCCAACGCTATCTACTCAGCGTTCTGGAAAACTGATTACCTCTGTGAATTGCGTGTTGCTAAACGATCACGTTAGCACGTTATACGGACGTGATAAACCCCGTCGCCTTTCTCCTTCGCCGTAAAGACGTTGACGAGCATCATATCACTTACATAACACTCGGTAAAGAATAATAATTGTAAAACAGTTTAGGACTATTTTTTTCCTTAACGAACCACGATATGACCACTACTGTTATCTTAAAATACAGCTAGCAACTGGTTTCTCAATGTAGAAAGTTACTTCACTAAACTATCTAAAACCTTCCTGAAACGTAATTACTAGCTTCTTATACTAGTATTACAAAAAACGTAGCCTAGCTAGTTTCCTTGTTAAACTAAAGGCGAATTTAGTTAATTATTTACTGCAGCTTTTGTTAAACAAAAATAATAATTAACTAGCCACTATATTTTTTACTTAAAGGTAAATAGTTGCATTTTACAGTAACTTCCCTATTTTTAAAAGTAAATAAACCTAGTTGAATTTTTACGATTATTGTTCTATTTTTTTGGTATTTTTTGCCTCATTAAAAAATTAAGCTAAATTTCTTTAACACAAATACTTACTTGGTAATAGTTGATAGAGGCTGTCTAGCCTCAGATTTTTCTCAATTGCACTACACATATTGCTTGAAA
>JBAIZL010000004.1:140379731-140394731 GCA_036971475.1 Prosapia bicincta | reverse complement strand
CAAAACAGCATTCTCAATAGCTTCAAACATCATGGAACAAAAATTTTTTTTTTATAGCCTTCAAATAGTATGGTACAACACAAAACATTTTCATGGCTTTCAAATAGTACAGAACAACACAAAACATTTTCATTGCTTTCAAATATTATGGAACAACACAAAACATTTTCATGGTTTTCAAATAGTATTAAACGACACAAAACGCATTTTCATGGTTTTCAAATAGTATGGAATAAAACATAGACTAACATTTTCTTGGTTTTCAAATAGTATGGAACAACACAAAACATGTTCATGGCTTTCAAATCGTATGGAACAGCACAAAACATTTTCTTGGCTTTCAAATAGTATGGAACAACACGAAACATTTTCATGGCTTTCAAATCGTATGGAACAACACAAAATATTTTCATGGCTTTCAACACAAAACATTTTCATGGTTTTCAAATGGTATTAACAACACAAAAAATATTTTCATGGGTTTCAAGTAGTGTGGAACAACACAAAACATTTTCATGGTTTTGAAATAGTATGGAATAAAACATAGACTAACATTTTCCTGGTTTTCAAATAGTGTGTAAAAACACATAACATTTCCATGGTTTGCGATAACAATTTTAAAATAAAATAAATGTTTAAAGTCGACTCACTTTTTACGATCATTTTTTGATGACATTTCTGACGTAGCAATTTCTATTGGTTCAATGTAAACGCCAGCTAAGTTAGACTCATATCAACCTGAGTATGGGGTACTTCTTGTTACTTTTATCTAGGCTAAAAATAACTTATGGTCTCGTATCATTTTAGCTTATACCTCGATTAAAAACAGAAGGGGCAGGTTTTCGGTATGCGAGCAATTTAATAGAAATGTAAGTAATTTTAAAAGAACTGAAAGCTATTTTTATAGCGCTTATGTTACAGATAAAGCAAAATCCTGCGCTTGTGCATAAAGAAGTCCATTGTCTGGCCAAGCCAGCGTGTCAGAGATATTCAGGTTCTGATTCCGAGCACACCAGACTCATAGGCCAGAGTTTATCTCGTCAGATAAAATTGTAGAAAAATCACATGCAAGAGTTTCGCCGAGATTTAGACGAAATTAAACACGGTTATAGAATAGCCCGCACTATGGTAAATTTGTTTAATGCATTTGTAGCAAACATATACAAGAAATAGACAGTTTGTCCTTTGTTGTCTGGCCCAATATAAAGAAGTGTACTTGTTTTGGGACCCGCGCCTATGATTCATTGGCCGACAGTAAGACTGTTGTACAGTCTACAAATTATTTTAATGCGTGTTGGTATTGTTTTTCAATGACGTAAAGCTTTGTTTGGTGTTTACAAAAGCAGCTTTCAAGGACTAGTGTACAGGTTGATGGGTGCCGGGTACAGTTCTTTCATAAGTCCATGTCCCCATTCTATGGATGGCTCGAGGTTCGATTGCACTACCTGGACCAATCAGGGGTTATCACGAGGGTAAGGAAAACAGGTCCGATTGGAGGTTTCTCCTTCGGTAGTTCTGGAAGGGCGGAACGTAGTTACAGGTCAAATTTTATAAGCACACGAGGTGAGGGTGGATGTCCTTTCAAGCCATTTTCAAAAACATCGACCCTTAGACTTCCGTTGACTCATGGGTTGCCTTATTATTTTGTTACTTGTTAATACTTGTTTAATGTATAATACAAATAACAGAAATGTAAATAGGGCGTTCGCGGAAGGGGGCTAATAGGACTGTCTAAGGGTTGGGACGAAGTTGGGATTTATGGCCTCGATGAGGAATGACAACAGTGCCTGATTTTTTCTAGACGACGAATATACAATTTCTACTTAAGAAATTTCTACTTAAGTGCTAGCTTATAAAAATTTATCTATAGGGGTGGAAGACTCGTCTCTTACCTGGAGCAGCCTTACAGTAACACCATTGAGCTTTTATATATCGTAGGTTCTGGTTTGGGGTTGGATTCGTGGGGCCATAGGGATCGTTCCCTCTGTATAGATGCCCTCCCACAGTCTACTTAGCAGTGGAGCTGGTCGGGAACCAGCATAAACTCCATTCAACTCGCATTATTACTGACTATATAAAGGCTCGATAGATCGACATCGTTAAACATCAGAATTTTATTGGTGCAATATTTAAGTGCAAATTAAAAAAATGCATCGTCAGTTCCATTTTCTTTTAGAATGTACTTAGCCCTAATCGCTTCCAATTTGGACGTTCAAACAGCTGTAGCATCGTAATAAATTTGAACTACATACAGTGGTAGGTTAACTATTGTATTATAAATAATTAAAATTAGGCTATATATTCGAGTACATTTTTCTGCCTTACCTTACATTACAATATTTTCCTTTTGTTACCACATTTCGGAATTTCATTTTCAAAACTTAAACGGCACTATTTAAGTAAGTACTATTACAATTTTGAAAACGGAGTTATTCAGAAACGCGTTATCAGAGGAAAATATTGTAATGTTAGGAAACGTAGAAGAAATTACTCGAATATATATATATATATATATATATATATATACACACACACACACACACACACACACACACACACACACACACAACCACACACACACACAACCACACACACACAACCACACACACACAACCACACACACACAACCACACACACACACAACCACACACACACACACAACCACACACACACACACACACACACACACACACAAACACACACACACACACACACAACCACACACACACACACACACACACACACACACACACACACACACACACACACACACACACACACACACACACACACACACACACACACAACCACACACACACAAACACACACACACACACACACAACCACACACACACACAACCACACACACACACAACCACACACACACACAACCACACACACACACACACAACCACACACACACACAACCACACACACACAACCACACACACACAACCACACACACACAACCACACACACACAACCACACACACACACACAACCACACACACACACACAACCACACACACACACACACATACACACACACACACACACACACACACACACACACACACACACAACCACACACACACACACACACACACACACACACACACACACACACACACACACACACACACAAATAAAATCAGCGACACTTAGTAGCATAAGATTACACTAAGTAGTTGTGAATAATTAATTTACTTCCGTTTATGAAATAGGCAACACGCATTGCACTTGATTGTGTTGACTTGTTTATATTTATAAGTACAGGTGTAGGGATTGTTAAAAATAGTATTTGAGTATGAACTTCTAGACTATTTTTTTAGCAATGTTAAACGGTTTATTAACAATAAACGATTTCTTTACGTCATATTTAAGTGAGATTATCATCATATTCTAACTGTAACTTACTCAACTAATTTTTAAACATCTCATTGTTATTTCCAGGTTTGGTTTCACTAGTCTCCATCTATTAGGTAGTTGCACTTTCTCTTTCAGTTTTCCTTCAACCTCTTACGCCCTTGTGCACGCCTTAGGCCTAACACAGTTTCAAGAAATATGCTAGCAACAAATCTTACTAGCCTATTTATTATTCAATCGCTTAAATGAGGTTATGCTAAACACTTGACATAGAACCAAATCGTTCTGCTTCTATTCTGAAGCATGGTCGATTTTATAACACTTGACTTCTTCATTAATTCATTATATTTGCTGACTCATTGTTTCTATTTTTAGAACTGTTATCGAGGAAACACTACAAAAATACAGTTAGAATGTTTCTAGTAAATTTATTGTTTTGTATCGTTGCCTCTATTCTTTTTAAAGTGTTTCAGAGGGATTTAAGATTCAGTGTTACTTGAAATAGCGTGCGATGATGAAAGAGCAGGAACAACCGCGTGCGGGTGAAATTTTATAAGCTGGCACAGGTAGAAATTGGGTATTCGTCGTCTGAAAAACATCAGGCACTGTTGTCATCCCTCATCGGGTCCATAAATCGCTGGCTACCCGTCCCTACTCTTACATAATCCTATTAGCACGCTTCCGTGAACGCCCGATTTACATTTGTTGTTATTTGTACTATACTTTAAAAACTTTTAATGTAACACATAATTATCATGTAAAAAATAATGTCAACCTAAGTTAGCGGAAGTCCAAGAGTCGATGTTTTTGAAAATGACCTGGGAGCATCTCCACCCCCCCTTCTCCTCGCCCTCTTGCCGGGGCCCACAAGCCCCTAATCGGCAGCTTATAAAGTTTAACCTGTAACATTCGGTTAAGAGACTACATCGTGAGTAAACAGTTTTTTCGGAATTATGATAATGTACAGGATTAAAGTTATAATACAGTTTTACGATTTGCCCATCTTGATATTTGTGTATAGTACTATATTATAGGGTATTTCCGCTTACTGTTTGAGGGGGGGGATAAAGGAGAGCTGAATTTGGCCAAATACAAGCCGATGATAATCTAGGGAGCTATAGTTTTATCCATATTTAAAGGTTAATATTTCTAAAAATAGAAATAATGCAGTTCTAAAATAACAGATGTTTAGCTGAATTTTTTGCATCATTTGCTTCGTCAACAAAATAATGGTTTTAGCAAAACAAAATTCGCACAATCAGTGGCGTATATAGAAGAGGGACTCAGGCGTTCCCTACTTAAAATGTAACAATTTTTATTACGTATTTTAATAACTTTTATATAGACGAATCTAAAATCATAATGGTATATTGATATCTTTTTCAATTAAAAATATTTTTTTATTAAGGAGGATAGTAATTTGTAGAACTACATTGTAATTATTGATACAATTTATTAAGACTATAAATAATTAAAAATATAGAAATATATTATTTATATTATTATTATTACTATAGGAATAATATTTGTCTGAATGAAACACCCATAATACGCTGTATACTGTAATCAAAAAATGTTTTCAAAATAGATAGTATAATAAAGAACGATACCAAGTGTTAATAAGTTACGGATAGTGTAATAAATTACGGATATTGTAATAAGTTACGGATTGTATAATAAGTTACGGATAGTGTAATAAAATTACGGATAGTGTAATAAGTTACGGATAGTGTAATAAGTTACGGATAGTGTAATAAAGTTACGGATTGTGTAATAAAGTTACGGATAGTGTAATAAGTTATGAATAGTTTAATAAGTTACGGATAGTGTAATAAAGTTACGGATAGTGTAATAAGTTATGAATAGTTTAATAAGTTACGTATAGTGTAATAAAATTACGGATAGTGTAATAAGTTATGGATAGTATAATAAGTTATGGATAGTGTAATAAAATTACGGATAGTGTAATAAGTTATGAATAGTATAATAAGTTACGGATAGTGTAATAAAGTTACGGATAGTGTAATAAAGTTACGGATAGTGTAATAAGTTATGGATAGTGTAATAAATTTACGGATAGTGTAATAAGTTATGGATAGGATAATAAGTTATGGATAATGTAATAAAGTTACGGATAGTGTAATAAGTTATGAATAGTATACTAAGTTACGGATAGTATAATAAGTTATGAATAGTGTAATAAGTTATGGATAGTATAATAAGTTACGGATAGTGTAATAAAGTTACGGATAGTGTAATAAGTTATGGATAGTATAATAAGTTACGGATAGTGTAATAAAGTTACGAATAGTGTATTACGTTACATATTGTGTAATAAGTTACGGATAGTGTAATAAGTTAACGATTGTGTAATAAGTTACGGATTGTGTAATAAGTTACGAATAGTGTATTACGTTACATATTGTGTAATAAGTTACGGATAGTGTAATAAGTTACGGATAGTGTAATAAGTTACGGATAGTGTAATAAGTTACGGATAGTGTAATAAGTTACGGATTGTGTAATAAGTTACGGATAGTGTAATAAGTTACGGATAGTGTAATAAGTTACGGATAGTGTAATAAGTTACGAATAGTGTATTACGTTACATATTGTGTAATAAGTTACGGATAGTGTAATAAGTTACGGATAGTGTAATAAGTTACGGATTGTGTATTAAGTTCCGGATAGTGTTATAAAGTTACATGCGAGAAATTCAATATACCTATTTCGTCCCATTCGGCTTAAAATAAGTGATAACATGATTTCATAAAACATTATTCATTAATTAATTATTAATTCATTGTTTTTAATTAAAAAGTTGGTGTATTTATGTGGGTCAAACATGTAGTCATTCATTTCGAATCCAACTGTAGGACATAATTTTTTTTTAAAATTGAAAATAATGAATTATTATTTGAAAAAACAATATTAACATCTTGCCATCCACTATAAGTTTAAAATCATGTATTTGAACTTGAGTATGAAAATAGAAAGTATTTCATTAACGGTTGAAAATTTGAACAAGATCTAGCCTACATAGGGAGAGCGTGAACTCCCTACATGGTAGGAATTGAAAAAAGGTATCTTAAAAGAAATTGAATTGGATTTTTTTTTGTTTTTTTGGTAGAAGAGTAAAGTCGGTCCCGCAAATAAAACTCTATATACGGCTGTGTACGCACAATTGTATGTAATCCTTTTGTACGCACCGATTTTCTTTTTAGTTCTTAATTTTTTTTTGTTTCTGGTTTTAAATATTGTTTGTAGCAACTGTAAATATCAAGTCGCTTCCAGACTTTGTCCCATGAGCTAGAAATAGTCCCGTGGATTTTGATTGAAAAAGTAGAATTAGAGTCCATTTCTGCGTAGGTTAAAACAAAAATTTTGCCAACAAAAAGACACAAAAAAGTTTCCGTCTTAATCCAACAATTCCAGAAGCCGCGTGTCTTCGTAACCACGTTTCCATCAGACCATGTTGACAGGCAGCGATGGAACAAGATCCTTGTCTCGTAACCGCAGCTAATGCGTCATAAGGTGACATCTGACACATTCCACGGCCACACACGACCCATTCGAAGGCCTGCCTTTCTTACCAACTATTTTACCAATAGTAAGACTGCAAAACATTAAGCACAGGCAATATTAATTGGCCGCCTAATTAAAGCTTGGCTTTAGGTGGCAATGTTCACCGTTGCATTTGAAAACTTGAAATCCCCGACAAAACATTTTCAAATAATTAACTAAAATACTGCGTGTTCAATTCCTTTTATTAGTTCACACTCTCTCTATATATGTATCATGTTCAAAATTTCAGTCGTTAATAAAATACTTTTTATTTATGCACTCAAGTTCAAATACATTTTTTAAATCTTTGAGTGAATGACACTCAATTTTAATAAAGTTTTTTCAGATATTAAATCATTAATTAAATTTAACGAATTAATTTTAGTTTTATATGAGAGAAGGTTTCATATGGGAGAAAAGGGGCAATGTATGCAGTGTAATTTACTCCTTCCCATTTGTCTTAAAATAAGTGATAACATATGATTTCACAAGACAGCTGATTTTGTGTTATAGGTCATGTAGTAGAACAGCTGTTTTAAGGTATAGGTTATGTAGACTAACTTTATTTATATTAATTGTAATTACTTATTAAAAAGTAACGAAAATAAATTTTTCTTTGTTGACCTGAGTAGGAATTGTCTTGAAACATTTTTTATGTATTGTTATTGAAAAATTCGTAACACAACTTTTAAATTATAAATCCCCTTAACCACAAAAATGTTTTATTTAAGTTCTAATAAACATTTCGATTTCAAAGCAATCATCTTCAGAGGAAACTACTACAAGATTAACTCAGTTACAAGGTAAGAAGTTAGTTTTGTGGTAATTTCCTCTGATGATTACTTTGTAATCGAAATATGTCATGATTTAAAAAAAAAGTTCTATTTATCCACAGTTGCTCCAAGTTACTACTTTTAAATTATAAAATAACATCACTAATCCGACGAACAAACATTAAAATAACTGCCATTTTGTTAGTTACCCCAACTCTTCTTAAACTCGCTGTTTTTAGAAATGTTAGTAATATATTTTGTGAACATCCAATAGTTTGATGGATAAATATTGGAGATATTACCAGTTAACAATTGTATTAAACACGGCAGTTACAAAAAACTTTTTTATTGTTGTTTCGATATGTTCCAGTGTGTAAACCTTAAGTAAAAATGAAATGTAAATATGTTTTTACATAAACTGTCGACAGCAGCTGGTTTCAACAGGTTCTCTCAGACTTGTCACTTTTTAAATTTATAAATCGTTTTTAGTAGTGCACTGCTGGTTTAATAATTATCTTGTGATTTGCCGCTGTTTAGAAAGCCACTTTTTAAAAATAATTGTATAAACACTTTTAAAGTATCTTTATACTGTGTTTAACATCATCACCTACAAATCTATAAAAACTATTTGCAGTTCATTTCCCCCTTTTTAATGCGATTTGCTTACAAAAACGCCCTGTAAATGGTAACTGTGAAAAAATATAAGAACATATAGTAACACTAATTTAGCCCATTGGTGGCTCCTGCAGTTTATTGCTGCTTCCACATCCATTTGTGTGAGTAAAACAATTTATACGTTTCAATATTTTTTTGAAACACACCTTTGAATTCTGCCCACTCTATGCTAAGTAGAGTTCATTTTCATAAGTACCATATAGTATATACGTATCAAAAGTATAGTATGAATTAACCACAAATCTAGTGCACAGCCTGTGTCCCACAGATGTTTTATAAATGTTTTAGATATACTCCAAAATAATAAGCAAAAGATTGGACAGATGGAAATACAGTACTCTAATCCCAAATAAATTAATATCTTGATAAATTGAAACCAGAAAGTACAGGTAAAAGGAATAGAACCAAACCAGAGACTGAGAGAAGAACAAAAGATACAAACCCTCAAAGGTCACATTGTAGGCTGATTGGGTTACATGCTGTACTCGTGTTATTAATCCAGCTTCAGGAATTCTCTGCCCTTATTCTTTCTTAAAACTTTCCCTATACCCCAAACCTGCCAGTTTTGATTGATCATTCTAAAAAAGTCCATAATTTCAAGGTAACTAAGTAAAAAGGGTAAAATCTCTTTTTTGTAACATTAGATCGTATGCTTTTGTAACCCAGGATGTTCCTTGTCAGTTTACTATTTTGCCTTTTTTTTTTCATTAATATATGTGTATGTGTTGTATCTTGAGGAAGTTTTATGTATATAATTTTGTTTTAAAGCCAGTTCCTATTTAGACAAAAAAATATTTTAGTTACTATTATTAAAAAATTACAATAAATAAAGTAACATAACCTATGCTTTAAAACAGCTGTTCAACCACATAGCCGCAGCTTTTTATGAAATCAGCTGCCTTATGAAATCATATATTGTCACTTATTTTAAACCAAATAACTATATTGCATATCTTACTCCGTTTGGAAAAATAGTTCTCCCTTATAAAACTAAAATTAATTAATTAAATTTAATTAATGAATTAATATTAAAAAAATACTAATAACAACAAGTGACATCCGATACAAGTTTAAGTAAATGTATTTGAGCTGGAGTGGATAGTTAAAAATAATTTTGTAAGCGATTGAAAATTCGTACAAGATATATATATATAGGGAGAGTGTGAACTAATAGAAGGAATTGAAGAAATATTACACAAAATCAGAAGTTTTGTTATAAACTAACATTTTGCAAATGTTTAACTTTAGTTGAATATATTCTTTTAATCAGTTGGCAGTGCTGTATTTAATCAATAAATTTGTTATTGCGAATGTGTTGAGAATTATTAATGAAGTTTATTTATAAATAGAGTGAAGGTGATTGAGGCTAGGAAGAGTACTTATGAAGGTCAAAGATACATCACAGTGCTGCAACAAATTAAACAATAGCTTGGGTCAGCTGTCTACTGTTTAACCAATTGTATTAGTTAAGGCACTTCCTGCTTTAAGCTATTGGAACCCCTACTGACTATAATCTGCAGCAGTAGCAAAATTTCAAATAAAAATTGTAATCATGACAGAAGAATGTACAGACTGATAACCAAGACCACACTAGTGAAGCCAGAGGGGACAGAGCATGAACTTACTCCACAAGCATTTTTGTTTTTCAAATGACAAGTAAACTGAAAAAAAATTGAGAAAAGAGTATGGGGAGAAATTTTTAAAGACATAAAGAAGTCTTGAATTTTGTAGTCCATTGTGTTCGGTGAATCTTATTAATCACTTAAACAATAGTTTATGACTATCCGAACTTTAAATTTAGTAAATTTGTTAATACCTACTGAGACGGAACGTTTTCGATCTCTATGTGCCGATCTTCATCAGTGTCTTCTGCTTGGAGATGTTGGGTCAAGCAGTGACGGTTTCAAAGGTAAGTTTTCGATAGTGTCAAATAGTATGTGTGATTTGTATTGTGTTTGTTCGTTTAATATGTTTGTACTTTGTGTTTTTGTGTGTCTGTAAATTTCATATTGTTCTAGTGTGTTGAGATGTGGTCCTTTTTTGTTGATGTGTAGGATTTCTAGGTTATGGTAAATGTCTGTGTATTTGTGGTATTGCTGTGTTGAATTCTTGAATTTTGTAGTCTATTACGTTCAGACACAATTCCAATAACAGGAAACAAATACACAGACATTTACCATAACCTAGAAATCCTACACATCAACAAAAAAAGGATCACATCTCAACACACTAGAACAATATGAAATTTACAGACACACAAAAACACAAAGTACAAACATATTAAACAAACAAACACAATACAAATCACACATACTATTTGATACTATCGAAAACCTACCTTTAAAACCGTCACTGCTTGACCCAACATCTCCAAGCAGAAAACACTGATGAAGATCGGCACATAGATATCGAAAACGTTCTGTCTCAGTAAGTTTTAACAAACTTACTAAATTTAAAGTTCGGATAGTCAGAAACTATTGTTTAAGTGATTAACATAAAGAAGACTGTATCTAAGTAAGACACTCTATAGAACGAGCTCTATAGAACAAGCTTCAAAAAAATTATACTTTTTTTGACTATCTAAACCTTTCTGTAATTAAACTGGATTTTAAAGTTATAATTATTGCACTGCAAGATATTTTACCGTGTTATGTCTCCCCGAGGATGTACAAAACCTAATTTTGTAGACATTGGTATAAGCCTGTGTGAGATTTATGTATGCACTTTATTGAATACCTGCATGTTGTTGCAATTGTTGTTGTCCCTCCCTCCTATGAAAAAATTGCTGTATCTTACAGTGCAAGAATAGAAACATATATATCTAATATATTATAACGTGGCTTCAAGTTAATTATTTTTAAAAAAAATACGTGAAGAATGCATATTTCAGATCAAATATTAATTTGTGCTTTCTAAAACGTAACCATCTTGAAATTTGTATAAACTGCGAATATGCAATATTTGCAATATGTGTTGAAAAAGTGTGATAAAAAGTTGACTACATACAATTTTAGAATTGTGAAGTAACTTTACCATTAGATAATAAAACTAAAATCGTATTTTTCTTGTCACAAGGACATACATTTTCTATATACAAAAGAAGTATTGACTGAAATTAACAACATTTAATATTTCCAAACCTTTGGGATTTAAATCCATTTTTAAAATAAAATTTAATGTAGTCTTTTTGCTTCAGTTTTTCAATTCCTTCTATTAGTTCACACTCTCCTTTTATCTGTCTTGTTCAAATTTATAATCGTTTATAAAATACTTTTTATTCATCCACTCAAGTTTAAATACGTTTTTTTTTAACTTGTAGAGGATGAGACTTGATTGTAATACAGTTTTTCAAATATTAATTTATTAATTAAATTTCATAATAAATTAATATTAGTTTTATATGGGAGAAAACCTTTACACAAAAGTTTCAAGGTTTGCAATCCCAAGGTTATTTGTCCCATTTCGCTTAAAATAACATATGATTTCAAAAAACAAGTGGATTTTGTGTTAGAGGTTATATGGTAGAACAGCTGTTTCAATGGATAAGTTATGTTACTTTATTAATATTAGTTGTAATTATTTAATAAAAAGTAACTAAAATAAAATTTTTCTTTGTTGACCTAAGTAGGAATTAACTTGAACTTTTTTAGATATCACTACTTTTTTAAACTATAAAAGCAGGAGATCAAAATCATCTGGTAATGAAGTAAACATGTGAAATTGGTTTAGTTTACAGATAATTGTACTGATACAACTAAAAGACAATGTGACACTTAATAAAGACAACAAAATTGCAAAATTCCAGTTACTTTTCAACACTCTTTGCTCAAACTTATTCAATGTAATGTAAGGGCTGTTACTTTTAAGTGAGAACAATTTTTGAAGTAATTATTAATATTAAAATTTGTTTTTCATGTTTACTGATTGAGAGTTTCGTTGTACAATATTGCGAGCGTTCTATATTTGATATTAAAAAGTTGTCTTCAGTGGTACAAAAAAATATGATTCTATATTGTATGTAAAGGTTTTTATAAAAATAATTTTTTTTCAGCTTCGACATGCCTGCCAGGAGAATTTCGTTGTGGCACAGGACAATGCATCCCTCAGAGATGGGAATGTGACGTTACTCCCGACTGTGAGGATGGGTCTGATGAGCCCCCTGAATGTGGTATGTTGAGTTTGAAAATGAATTCATGATCAAAACTAAAAGTTATAATTTTAAAATTCTATTACAATAAAAATATTGACAAAAACACCAGTATCACAAAAATAATAAAAAATATCTAATAATACAAATTTAACTAAGATTAAACCCTTTCTATGACCATGTTATCATCGTCAGAGGGTCCTATTACAAAATTACAATCTAGAATACAATAATTTACAGACTAGGTTGTCTATTTTGTAAATTATTGTATTCTAGATTGTAATTTTTGTAATATATTGTACCACCATGCCTGATTATGTGTATTAAAATACTAATCTAAATTGCCAAAAACTACCTTATCAGAATACCTTAAAACAGATCTGGAAATATATTTAAGATCTGGAAATAGTTTTTAAGATCAAATGACTGTATGGAACTTGAGGTAGTTTTATGTCAACCCATTTCTTATTTATATTTCAACCCTATTAAAAAACAGTTTTCACCTAGCTTAACTTACATGTATTTATTTATACTAAATAAACACATTATCTGTAAAAATATATTTATTTCTGTAGAATTTAAGCGAACATAATTTTAATTTTTTAAATATTATTATTTTTTGTCACCTTTTGCTCAGTGTATATTTTTACAAATAATGATACAAAATTACTGTTTCCTATAAACGTAAGAAGAAATTAGATAGTCTTTGATTTTTCAGTCCATGGAATTTAGCGAATCTTTAAATAAAATAATTTTTAAAATTCCTTGATTCTATCTTTAGCTTAAGCTGCTAGTTTATGTCAAACTTGTCTATAAGTTTACTTACTTTGTTTAATTAGGGTTTGGTGATGTGTACAGAGTTTATGTCAAACTTGTCTATAAGTTTACTTACTTTGTTTAATTAGGGTTTGGTGATGTGTACCAGTTAACTCAGACTATAACTTACAGAGTAAATGGAATGCTTTTCCTTTATCTCCAAAAGTCTGAAACATATAAACACACAAGCTGTTAAATTTGTAAAAGAAAATCAGTTTTTTTGTGGTTGTTTGTAACCAAAAACATTGTTATTGTTTTTCATCTTAAATAGTATTAAAAATTTGCTAGAGAAACATTTTTTAAAGCTAGGAGTTTTTAAGTTTTAATAATTACAAAAATAATTTAATTTTTTTTAAACTGAAAAAAAACATATATAATATATATCTAGCTGCATAAATAACATATAAAGAGAGCTTCGTAAATGAGTGTCATATCTGGAGAAGAGTAATAAATTGAAAATTGTTTTGAAATTTTATATGATCATGTCAGTGAGTATTATTAAATTAATTTGTACTATTCATTAATACAAATCGGGGATAAATTAGTTTAAAGTAATTAGTATAGCCTATATAAAACATCTAAAAAATATAAGTTAAATTTACAAATCTTATACCGGTAATAAATATTATTAGACAAATAATATATGTAATAAATATATTAATCAAATCAAATTTTATAATCATATACAAACATTAATTATCATTGTTGTCCTATTTTAATTTAATGAAGGGTAAGGTGTGGGATGTTGAAGAAATCAATTTGAAAAATCACATAAAATGTTTTTCATAGTTAATTTTTGAAGTGTTTTAAAATGTAATGATGGAAAAATAAAAAAGCAGCAATTTTCCAATATTTGCTTGAATTCAACTGGAGTTTTAGAATTCACCTGATGATCTTTTTTACTAATTTATCAGGGTATTTGCTTTGTAAAATAATAAGGTCAGAATTAGTTAAGTTAAATAAAAAATTATTGTAAATTATTATAAGTTAGATATTTAGAAATTTAATTGGGATAAAATATTTAAAGTTTGTTTTGAAAGGGATACCCTAGACATAGTTTTGAAATAATTTAATTTTTTAGGATTGAATAATGGCTGAATTTATTTCAGGAATTATTAAAAAAAAAATTGTTGTACATTTTGAGGTTTTTGTATAATTACTATTTGGTATTAACTTGGCACATAAACCCCACTATTTACTGATTTATTCAGCAGACAGGTTTCACACTAAGTTAGCGTATTATTCAATGCTGGGAGTCATGGACAAGACTTTACTCAGGTGTGTTATGTTTGTGTGAGTCTGTGGCTTATTTCTGTTCTGTGGTGTGTTCATAGAGTAGTTGTTAATTATGTGCTTGAATATAGTATTTGATTGATTGTGAGTGCGTTTTGTCGTTTAGAATGTATTGTGGATAGTATTTATGGTGTTTGTATATCTCATAGTTTTCTGTTGTGTTAAGTTTGTTGCTTTTTTTGATGTAGTGTAGGATTTTTAGATTTGTGTCTATGTTAGTCTGTGAGCTTGTGTGTTTTGTATGTGTATGGCGAAATGCGATTTAGGTTGTGTCTT
This sequence comes from Prosapia bicincta, assembly GCA_036971475.1. Classification (NCBI taxonomy): domain Eukaryota; kingdom Metazoa; phylum Arthropoda; class Insecta; order Hemiptera; family Cercopidae; genus Prosapia; species Prosapia bicincta. Next base: position 140,379,821 of record JBAIZL010000004.1, on the reverse strand, counting down.
TTTTATGTATTTTATGGGTTTGTTGTATCTTGTGGTAAATGTTCTCCCTGTTTGTCTTAAGTAATAGCTGAGACAGTTGTTGCATGTTAT
>JBAIZL010000004.1:140147231-140377231 GCA_036971475.1 Prosapia bicincta | reverse complement strand
TACAGTTTTTATTTTACAAAACATTTAGTCGGAACTACTGTAAAACCTCTCATATCTGGATCAATTAGGCGAGAGCTTGATCCAGATAAAGTAAAATCCGGATATGAGATGGATTATGTAATGATGTACATGTCTACTATATAATCACAACCATTTCAGTTGGAAGTAGTAGCAAGATTGTTCTAAGTAAATGAGTTACACTTGAAGATTGTAATACCGTATATTTTAATAGCTATATATAACTGTAAGTACAATTGAGTTACATGCCTTTAATACTGTACAGTACATACATATGTACATTAATTACCAGTTTTGGTAAAAATAAGATGTAATCGTGGTTTGCTTGTTTCGTTGAGCACGACTCTTTGATGAGTAGTAGACGATCGGCTACTGTTGCTTTGTCTTGTCGTTCGACATACTCAATCAACTGGTCAATTGCCTGGAAAGTTTTTCTGTGCGTCATGGTTTGATTTCTTTCGTCATCTGCTCACTAAGTCTATAATACCAATAGTAGTAAACTCTTGAATCATTGAATTGTATCTTTAATAGAAATGACAGTTTTTTCTGCTTTTTTGCCAAATTGTATATTATAGTTTACAAATTTTAGGTAAAAGAACTACCTAAATAACCTAAGTATACAAAATCCTGAAGAATTATGTAAACTGTTAGATACGGAGACTCTGACATAAGGCTGAGTCGGGAAAGAATAAAGATCCGACTGCTTATGCCAGAGAACTGATCCTACAAAAAGGCGACTTGCGGAATGAAGACGCTTACTTTATTTTCATATTATGTCCGGATATCAGAGGTTCCAGAACGAGAGGTTTTACTGTACTTTTTTTGTCTGTTGGTACTTAATTCAGTGTAATTGCATAAACTTTTATACTTTATTTTAGTTTTATATTACTAGTTCCATAATGAAAAACATTTTACATGTATAGAAAAATTTTAAACAACAAAGTATGTAAAAATATTTATAAAAGTCTTTTCAAAAATTATTTATTAACTCATTGTATCTTTGGATTGAGTTATTCTCTTTGATTAAAACTTGTAATGAAACCAGTTTTTGTTGGGGAAACAGTATCTTCTTATCCTATCGTGCAAGTACAACATGTTCGTAATCTGATATCCTGGTTGATGTGCAGATTGTGTAAAGTGATGTGATCTCCAAACTGTTAGGTAATGGAATCACTATGTAAGCTCAGACTGGATTCTAATGTTACAGACCACAACATACTACTTTGTAGCATATCATTTTGTCAGTTCTCAATAAACTTTGGTATTTAGGAATTATAGAGATATCATTGGCGATGATAACCACAATTGGTTTTTCGCCAGGAAAAAAAAAAAAAAAAATTATAGAGATATCTAATAATCACGAAATCTTATGAAAACCAAGTCTCGATTTTTCTGTTAAAAATCTTTTGATAATTTTTTTGATTTTAGATTAGTTCATAATAAAAATGCATTAAATTTAGTTTTAAAATAATTTTTTTAAAGCTTTTGTTTATTAAATTGCTGCTACTAGCTCACACTCTCCTGATATATATCTTGTATGAATTTTCAGTTGTTAATAAAATACGTTTTTATTCATCTAATCAAGTTCAAATACATTTTGTAAACCTATAGTGAATGCCAATTGATGTTAATAAAGTTTTTAAAAATATTTATTCAATAATTAAATTATAAAAATTTGGGGGGCCAATCGGGATTCGAACTTGGAATCCTCGTGTTCGGAGTCTAGCCCGCTTCGGCATTTTCCAATTCATCTACAGTATTTCTCAAAGATGTATATGAATTGTACTACCTTAAACTATAGCCATGGTTTTCACACAATATTATTAATAGTACTCTCAACTTAAAAATGAATATGAAGAATAAAATTAAGAAACAAACTAGAAATAAGCAAACAATGATAACATTTTTCTTTGTTAACCCCAGTAGGAATTTACTTTGAACAATTTTTTTATATTACTTGTTTCAATATAAAAATTTCTTCAGGTTTTAAAATAACATGAAAAATAATCATAAAAATCATCTTTATCTGCTGAAATCAATACTATTTTGGTTATATAATATCAAACTTTATTAGCTCTTGCAATATATTTTTCATTCAGTTCCGTAATTGCTAGTTAATGACAATAAATCAATATCACTATCATTATTAACATTTTTTAAAATTTTAACTATTACTAATTTGTAAAAGTACATGTACTTGTTAATTTATTCCAATTTCAGTTACCAATTGTCTCCACTTTTGATTTTACAATTTCTGTACATTATTTTCATAGTTTTTCTCATGGAATTTTCCTTTGCATTTCCTTATTAAGTATTTTTGACTACCTTACCAGAAAATGCTGTATAATCCCATTACACTAAAAACAAATACCGTGTTAATATTATATCAGTTGATTTACTGTTAGCTTATTTTTTTAAGAGTAATTATAAGTAATGATTTACAATAATTTTACAATAATCAGTTGTCATGCTTCAGTTTAACAGTTGTCATTATTGGTTGTTGTTTTTTAACAATACGTTGCTAATAGGAACTTCCACCGTACAATACTAGATACAGTACTAAATGTTAAGTAAACATTCAAAATTTCCTTAAGGGGGCATATGTTTGTGTTACCTATGTTTTAATGTACAGCTATGGAATGAACAATATTTCTAAATTCTACGTAATTGATTTATAAGTTTATGTAATGATAACATTATATTACTAAACAGAAAATACATGATAGAAAAATACAATAATTCTACTTTTATCAACTGATAATACTATGTAATACATTCACAGTCCTTAAATAATTATTAGTCATTAGTAATGCTACAGTAAACATGTTAACTGAGTTTTCTTTTCCAAAGGTGAAAAAGGTAGTTCTTGCTTGTGGAATTCTGCTAAGTGTGGAGAGAGTGTAAACTGTCTTCCCATTGAGCAGTTTTGTGATGGCAAAGTTGATTGTCCAAATGGAAGTGATGAGGGAGAACAGTGCCGTAAGTATTTCTTTTCCTAAGTGTTTTAAGTAGTTGTTTGTCTAGGGCACCTAATAAATGAATGATTAAATATGAAGTTATATTTTTCAATTCCTTCTATCAATTCACACTCTCTTTATATATATCATGTCCAAATTTTTAATAGTTAATAAAATACATTTTATTCATCCACTCAAGGTGCAAATACACTTTTTTAAAACTTCAGTACAATTTATTTCTTGTCAAACAAATCTCTCAATTTTGACCGTTTAATTATGTGAGCCACTTTCATACTGTGGGATCCCTGTAGTCTTTTCAGCATAAGACGCACAATACGCCATTATTTTGTTTATCTGTAGGTCTTAGACTATTTTATTGTTGTGTTAGACTCTTTATGTATGTACTGTACTTATTTTCTTTTCGGTATTTATAGGTTTTTTTATTCTACTTTAAAATCATTCCGTGTTATCTGGAGATCCAAGTTAACGAAGCCTAACTTATCGAGGTTCCACTGCATATTATTTGCATTTTTACCATTCAATTTGGTTTTTATTTTGAAAAAAATATCACTTTATACAGAAATACTCTTAATACATAGGATATAATCGTTGAATCTTCAATGTTCATTAACTCTTACCATGCTGCGTATGAAATAGACTATTTACTGCTATCGCAGGATTAGTATATAAAAATAAATTTTTGTTTTCACTCACAGCCCTATATAAATTTAAATTCTTGTAAGTATGTAAGGATGGTAAAACAAAATCAGTGTTACATATTTTTTACAGGTTAAAAATATTCAAAATTTGTGTTAGGCATGATACATTTGGAAGCAATTGTTTGGGAATAACCTGACGCTATATATACAAGTTTTACAATCGTAACAACAGTGTAACATATGTCCAACCAAATTCAATGCATGGAATTTCAAATAAGTCATAACACCTTAGACAATAGTGTCTAATAGGTTCTAAGAATTCACATGAAGTGTATATGTAGAAATTCCATAAAGGCTGCCTGTTGCTATGATAACAAATTGCTGATGAATAGCAAGTGGCCGAACATGATAAATGCAGTATAGGTGTAGTTGTATACCATACCGATATTATCCAGCTTGATATTTGATTTTTAAAACTTCATTATGATACAGATGTTGAAACCTAAAAATAACAGATATAGCGTTATACTCGTTTGCTTGTTTGACTTATTAAGATATTCTGTAATATACATGCTGAGGGAGAATAGTAATATACATGCTGAGGGAGAATAGTAATATACATGCTGAGGGAGAATAGTAATATACATGCTGAGGGAGAATAGTAATATACATGCTGAGGGAGAATAGTAATATACATGCTGAGGGAGAATAGTAAAATACATGCTGAGGGAGAATAGTAATATACATGCTGAGGGAGAATAGTAATATACATGCTGAGGGAGAATAGTAATATACATGCTGAGGGAGAATAGTAATATACATACTGAGGGAGAATAGTAATATACATGCTGAGGGAGAATAGTAATATACATGCTGAGGGAGAATAGATTTAAGCCAGGAATACCTTTAGACTTATTCTATAGGAATTTCTTATAATTTACACGCAAATGTCTTGCAAAGTGGTATAGGTTCATTCCACTATAATGGGCTAAAATGTTTTTGATATAATTTGTGAACAATTTTAAATATTTGCAACAAATATTTACAAAATAATTATTAATTCTTAGTAAATATTTTCTTAATTTTTTATTAGAGAGAACATAAATCCACTATAGTATTGCCATGTTCGAGATAATTAAACAATTTGTAACTTTTTGATATATATATATAAAATATCTAATTTTATTATGTTAAACATGTTAATGATCAAATTCTATAACAATCTGTAAGATTGCAGATACAAGTTTATAGCTCTTAGGTCTAACTTAAAAATATTGTTTTAGAACCATAAATTGTTAATGTTTAACATTTAATAGAATTTTATTAAAAATGTTTATAATAATAATTTTTACATTGGAAAACTGTTTCCTTGTTGTATAGAAAGCAAATCCGGCTGTGAAGCTCTGAAATGTTCCCATGGATGTAAACCTACACCTTCAGGAAGTTTATGTTTCTGCCCACTTGGTCAACAACCTAACAAGACAGATTGTATAGGTAAGTTTTATAATGTTGTTGGGTACTTGTTCCCTGTTCCCACGTAATCGATTTTAGCAACAAAAATTATAACAGGTAATGCAGAAGTCATCAGAAATATGAAAAAAATTATGAAAACCTCCTCAAAAATTAAAAATTTTGGAAAATTCTGCCCTCCACAGCACACATAAAACGTTACTAATTTAATGTGTTGACTTTATTTTTATGACGTAATAACTCTCAAAGAAACAACTTTAGAAAAATACGAGATATACAAACACTACGCAACAGATAAAGAAAACATATTAAATGATCACACCCATTTTGAAGCCAACAGTTTTTTCCATTACATGATATACAACCAAAATAACTCACCCCATTCCACAGTCATAAATCCATCCCGTTAAGGGCCTTGTGCTTAACCGATGCCGCCAGTAGAGGGTTAGCTTCATAAAATGAACGAATGTTTTGAAACGCGTCAGCAAGTAAGCCATTACGTATTCACTTAATTGAGTACTTTTTAAATATAGTTTAATCAGTGGATTCAAGATGATTACATCAAGCAACTTCACAGTCAAACACCTTGCAAAGAAAGGCATGTTTGTGCTTTGAGGCAAATTAGTATTTGGATGTCAAATAACTTCATATGTAAATACAGTCTTGTTGTTTTGTTGATGTTTGGAAATTGTATACATAATTAATTTTAAGAATCACTATTGGCATTCTACAAACACAAAAACAAAATCTTAAACTTTATTTGTCTCTTAGTAAAAATTTTGATGTGTTTAAGGTTAATGACTGATCACAGACCAATTTATGTTAAAACAAATAGAGTGTGTTTGTATTAACAGGAATTGGCCTGTAATCTGTCATTAAACATAAACACATCAAAAACAATATCTCCAAGATAAATGAGAACAAAAACAATTAAACTTGAAAAATTATTTTTTCAAATAAACTACATTATGGTGTGTACTATACTACTATTACTCTATAGTATACAACTTTTAATTATGGGTACACAACAAAAACTGATCCAACAATAATAGTAAAAACAGTCATATAAGGTGCTTTGTATATATTACATGTAATACTTTGCACATGGCATGAACCAACATGTGTTTTTAAGGATAATTGTTAATTTCATTTGGGCAACAAAATTATAATAAACTAGGCAAATATGGCCAACTACCTCAAGATCAACCATCATATTACATCTTAAAACTTCTTCAAAATAAATTGTGGCATTTTGTTCATATTAAATATTTTGGTATAGAAGAAATCAGTGGTCAGAAAGCTTATAACCTATTTTTTTGGAAACTGTATCCCTGCTTGAAAGAAAAAAACAAATTCAAACAGTAATAGTCATACATAGGAACAGATTTTGTATAATTGGTTTGTATGTCTGTTTTTATGAAAAAAAGATATTTCAATCAAAGGTTGCATTAAATCAATTATGGTTTTATTAGACTTGGCGTAATATTTTGAACCATCATTATAATTTATCTATAGTATTTTCTAATGTTTAGAAAAAAGTGGAGATTCTGATTCCTAAATTTTATCCACTATTTTATATTTCAATTTTAGAACAAACAATTACAAATTTATATCTTCAACTTAAGCCTACTTTATATACAGTTGTATCCTTTTTCAATTCGTTCTATTAGTTCACACTTTCCTTATAACATATCTTGTTCAAATTTTCAATCGTTAATAAAATACTTCTTAAGTTCAAATACATTTTTTTTAAACTTGTAGTGGATGACACTTTATGTTATTACAGCTTTATCAAAAATTAATTCATTAAATGAATTTAATGACTAATAAATTTTAGTTTTATATGGGAGAAAAACATTTCATTAAAGGGGCAAGGTATGCAATATAGTTATATCTTCCCATTTGGCTTAAAATAAATGATAACATAATATTTCATAAAACATCTGATTTTATGTTATACGTTATGTGGTAGAACAGCTGTTTTAATGCATATATGATGTTATTTTATTTATAATAATTGTAATTATTTAATAAAAAGTAACTAACATTCTTTTTTTTCTTGATCCAAGTAGGAATTGACTTGAAATAATTTTTGTTTTTATTACTTGTTGTGTATGAAGTATAATAAGATAGATTTTACTACTTAATTTAGTGTGTGAAATTATTTATTTAAAAAGGTACAAATTTTTGTAATATTTTGAATATAAAAAAAATTGAGAAAAAAAGTGAAACCTCCAACACCCCCATGCCTCTACTTATACACATGCAAATGCATCATAGCATCAAGCATCATTGAATTATGTACACATTGCTCATCTTACTTGTAAATATTACCACATGAGAATAAATAAAAATCCAAATGACAGTAAATTATTTTGGATGAGTCAGCATTATTTTAATCATGTTTGGCTAAGAATAGTTAGGTATGTGAGGTTATAGGATCTCAAACTAAATATGACAGAACTGAGACAGATGTGATCATATGCTTCACTACTTTTTAAATTAATTGAGATGTGAGGCAATATAATATGTCTTTCTATAAAACACTTATTGACTCAATTTAGCAAATCCTATTTAGTGAGGTTATTGCCTCTCATTTCATGTTGGTGACAAATGTTTAAACACAAAAACAAAATTTTCATTTTATAAGTTCACATGGTATTAGCCAGTCATTACAGATAAAGTTCTAGATTTTATTTTAATAAAGTGCAGGTGAGATATTAAATGTTACAGTAGGCAACAATCATGATGAGAGAGAAAAGGAAGTTGCATTTTACCTCAACAATAGCTTTGCTTTAGAAGGCAGACTCAATTCTTGATAACATTTATCAAATCCTCATTTGTTATGCGACTTATTGATAATTTTGGTTTTATTCACAAAAAAACTATAGTAGATTTGGTCACGTTTCGTTTTATTGTTTTCTACATTATATTTTTTAAAGTAATATTGGAAATCAAATTCTAAACCATATAGATTTGGGAATTGATAATATATTGATATCAATGGAATTAAGGGTATCTAGAAATTGAGGAATGAAATTACCCTACTTTAATGTTTTCAAAATCGAGTCTTAAATCTTTCATCTAGAGAGAGACGAGATGAACTTCTTAGCATTCCATGGATTCACCGTGCGGGTGCAGGGTCCATCGTGTGGCAAAGGGAGTAGCCCTGGGACTTGTGATTCCGGCTGTAGGTTACGAGGCCTTCTTGTGATGATTATCGACACTTACCTTTACTACTCATGCTATCCCCTCTACCTAGCCAAATTTCATAGGAGCCTGCTAATGCAGCTTTAGATACTCATTCTAAGGTAGAACTTACTGCAGTTCTCGACAGGCCAAGGTCTCTTAGTAGCTTGTAGAGAGATTTTGCTGGTACACCTCTCTCTTCCACTTCTATTGCATAAAAATTAACAGTATAGTTATTTTTAGTTGAATAAATATAGTTATTTTAAAAATAAATGTAGTCAGTATTTCAGTGAAAATAGTATAATTCAAACTTGTGAATATGCTGTTTAATCAGATTCCGATGAATGCCAGATAGATGGCTCATGTGACCAACTCTGCAACAACACTATTGGTTCTTTCACATGCTCGTGTGTCCCAGGATATGTACAAGTAGGAGCAACAAAATGTAAAGCTATTAACGGTAAGCTATTATTGGTTTATTATACTTTTCCCAATATAATTTCCATATTGTGTATGTTAAAAATAGACATAATTGAGAAAGAACATCTAGATTTTAGTATAAAATTAGAATAAACAACTGGAATGTTGATGGAAGCAAGCTTTAAGAATAATAAAATGAGACAGAGGAAACAAAATTTCAAGTAATAAACGTTTTATTTAATAGCATACATTTTTGACTAACCAATGAGTTTACAGGTTATGATACAAAATTTCCAAACTGATTTTAACAGAAAAAATTAAAAATAGATTGTTTTGAAAATGGAATGCACACATTAGCTTATAACTGCATGAATAAAGTCAATGGTTGATAAGATTAACTGAGAATTGTAGAGTATTTTATGCACATTTTATTGACATTATTTTTCATACTTTTGTCTCAAATACTTTTCATTCTCAAATACCTTGCCTGATATCCTAGTAATCCCATGACCATAGGATACAGAATGAACTGTTTACTTTCGTAGAACAAATATTTTACTCACAATTACCTTTATAATAAAAAAAAATGTTCTTTATATCCCTTTTCACTTACCAGAGTTTTATTCTCATCCATTTATAATGAGGTCTCTTATTAATTGATTGTTGATTTATTTTTGAGGATTACATATAAATCCAATACTTTGCTTAAGGGATCTATCACATTGTTTATAAAATTGGCCCAATAAAAAACAAGTTACTTCAATGTACATATCAGTTATTATTGGAAATTATACAAATTTTATTATTTACAAATTTTATTATTAAACAAAGATTATTATTGTTATTCTACAAATATTCATAGAATGTAACAAAATTTTTCCATGAATTCCTTGAATTCATTAAACGAAAAATTCTCATAGATTGTAATTGTTAAATCCCATTTTTTCCCTGTGAATTCATTATAAAATGTTTACTAAATAGAACAATGGAGCTGATAGTAACCATACTTAAAAACAAGAACCTACAATGTTCTGCTGACATTTACCAGTTGCCCTGTGTTACTTTCTATCTAAGAATTTTTAAATCACTCTATCTGACATGGTAAAGCCAATAAAGTTATCAGATTATTATGTGGGGATTTTTTAAAACTGATGTCTAATTGTAGTAAAGTGAGTGACAACAAAGTGTGTAAGACCATTAATAGATGCATTTGTTACATAATACAAGACGGTTTTTGCACTTAGCTTTATGTAAATTGTAGTTTAAACATTTTCAATACGTGAAAATTGATGCATAATAATTATTGAATTTATCAGATACGAAATCTGTTATTTAGTTAGTTATTAAGGATTCGAAAAGCTGAGAATTATTTTTAAAAAAATTGTCTTTTAAAACAAGAATGTATATAGGATTTTGTTGGTGGGGGGGGGGCTGAATTGTAAGAGGGGAGTCTGTGCTCATTACCACACTTGTAGCCTATAATGTTTGTATGGCTTATCTTAATAAAATGGTATTGTAGAGCTGCTTTTATTAATATTGTAATGAAATATAGAATAAATCATATGGTCCTCTATATACAGAGTGCAGCAGCATAACTTCCTTTTTTCAAATGTGCATTATTCAGTCAGTTGATGTCATAGCAAAGCGCTAGTGGTCTTGTCCGATAGGGTGGAATTTAAAGTTTTACTCCGACACAGTTCAGTCGCTTTAATTTAACCTTGTTGGCCTATGTTCCGGACCAAAAATCAATCGTTACATGGGTGGCTATGTTTAGACAAACTGCAAGTGTGACAAGATGAAGAACTGCAGTTCCTCAGCCCATTAGATCACTGGACAATGTTGAGGCAGTGAGAGCTTCATTTTTGCATTCACCATGGCGTTCTGTGCACAAACATGCCCTTGGACTTTTGGTCCTTCTGTGAGGAGAATTGTTCATGAAGATCTTAATTTCCATCCTTACAAGATGGTGACTGTGCAGGAACTTTCTGAGAGTGATTTTAATTCTTGGAGGAACGTGTGTGAGGTATGCTCGAATTCATTCATGAGAACGCTATTGTTTTTTTTAGTGTGAAGCCCATTTTCATTTGTGTGGTTCTGTCAATAAACAAAAATGTGCAATTTTGCTGACACCAATCCTCAAGAATTGCATCAAAGACCTTTGCATACACAAAAAGTTACAGTGTGGTGGGCAATTTCTTCAGCTGTAGTTATTGTTCCCTGGTTCTAGGAAAATGAAATCACAGAGACAGTTAATTCGGCCCGGTATATATTCATGCTACAAGACTTTTTTGTTTTCCCATGGCTAGATGAGTTGAACTTAAGAGACATTTGGTTCCAACAAGACGGTGCAACGGCAAACACTTCAAGTTCATTGATGGTTGTTTTGAGAGAACACTTTCTAGAGCGCCTCATCCCACTTAGGGGTGATTTGGAGCGGCCCACTCTCCCGATTTGGCCCTTTGTAATTTTATTCTATGGGCTTTTTTGAAATCCTGTGTTTACGTTAGCCGTCCAAGGACCTTACAAGATTAGAAGGCCAACATCCACAAAGAAATTGCTAACATAATGGCGCCAAGAGTCATGAAAAATGCTAGAAATCGGGTTACTCAGTGTATCGACAATGGCGGATGTCACCTATCTGATTTGATCTTCAAAACTATGTTAAATAAAACTTCAGATATATACCTACATTATAAAAAAAGTTATAAATTTATGTTTTTTAGGAGGGGTTCTACTGTGTTTTGAAAAAAGGAAGTTATGCTGCTGCACCCAGTATATCAATGAAATGTTAATAAAGTTTGTAAATCCGACACAATTTTTTATTTTTTCCTAAAACGTTCTACTGAATTCCTGGCTATGTGTCTTCCTTAAAAGTATATCTGAAAAAAAAATTGAAAATATCACTTGATAAAAGTGTTTTAATATCATAATTATGGCTTTTGCTAATTTTTCTATTTGGAAAAATCTGCTTAACAGATAAGAGAGAAAAATCGACAGATGTATATAGTAATTATTTTATTATAGAAAAGAATACAAAATAACTAAAAATACGTTAAAGTTGGAACTTTATATAATTTTTAATTGGAAATAAATACATTATAATTTTGAAAATTTGATTCCAGCATTTTTTGTTGCAAACAAATATATTTTACTAAGATATTTTTGTTTTCAGTGCCTCCAGAAGAAGAGCCTAGCTTAGTATTTAGCAGTACAATGGATATCCGGAGAGTTCATCTGGATGGAACTCCATGGCCAGGGAATAGTATCATTGATCATCTGCAGACATTTTCCCTGGAGTTTAATCATCGAAACAAAACACTCTGTTATGTCCATACAAACAACTCTGTAGTTTTGCTCACTTGCGCTGATGTTGATGATTTAACAAAGACATGGGACTTGCCTTCACCAACAATGTTCCCTTTATTATGTAAGTGTTATATATATTGGTTTGGTTAGTTCTAGCAGAGCTTAAAGCTTATTTAGGAAGTTTAGGACTCGATAGGAGACTGGCAGACTTACCTAGTGGCAAATAACATATAGTACTACACCATAAACTATAAATCTGTGCATCTGTGACATTTGGATGTTTAATCTTTTATAGTCATCTGTGGTTCATTTCAGATCTTGATTGATAAAGATCATTTTATGATCGAAATATTTCAGTAGTGTGATTTGTTATTATGTGTGTCTATTTATTTATTTCCAAGAGATTGCAGTTTTGGACTAGTGCCACTAGGCGAGGTTGTCAGTCTCCTATCTAATCCAAAAATTCCTACACACACACACGCACACACAAGCTCGCATGCACGCATGCACAATATATATACACAACATAGGTTATTCAAATACAAGAATATTTATTAATTTATATTCAAAGCTTTTCGTTGGTAAACAGTGCCAACATCATCAGGAATGAAAATTACAATAATTACATTTGAATAACCTATGTTGTTTTAAATTATTAAACAAGAAAGTGTATTATATATATATATATATATATATATATATATATATATATATATATATATATATATATATATATATAGGAATTTTTTGGACTTGATAGGAGACTGACAGACTTACCTAAAGGCAATAGTCCAAAACTGCAATCTCTTGGAAATAAGCACATATAAAACACATATAACACACTTTTTTTTTTTTTTTTTTTTTTTTTTTTTTTTTTTCTCTTTCTTGACTGAAGAAGATCATGTTGATCGAAATATTTCAAATAAAAGTGTATTAAGTGTTTTATATGTGCTTATTTCCAAGAGATTGCAGTTTTGGACTATTGCCTTTAGGTAAGTCTGTCAGTCTCCTATCAAGTCCAAAAAATTCCTAAATAAGCTTTAAGCTCTACTAGAACTAACCTATATATATAGTTTTAGTATTAAGTAAATAGTATTAGTTTTGGTTCAGATCTCACTTACTTAGTTCAGTTGTAGATCAATAGAGTGCAGTATGTATCACATTTTTAATGGTTAACTGTATATGGTAAAGTTCATAATTACAAGAAAGAGAAGTGTTTTTCTTTTTTTAAAGATTGTGCTTTTGTATTTACTTTTTATACAAAATGAGAGGAAAACAAAAAGCTTAATATATATATATATATATATATATATATATATATATATATATATATATATATATATATATATTTTTTTTTTTTTAGGTTAGTTTTGGTTGGTAAATATTATTTAGATTTTTTGGACTAGGAGACTGACAGACTTACCTTGGTAAGAGTCCACACTGTAGTCTTGAAATAGAAACACATAAAAGCACTAAACAATGATATATTTCAACCACACAGTGGTCTTTATCAATCGAAGAGAAAACACAAAAAGAAATATTCCATTCTCTCATATTTCTTTTTGTGTTTTCTCTTCGATTGATAAAGACCACTGTGTGGTTGAAATATATCATTGTTTAAGTGTTTTTATGTGTTTCTATTTCAAGACTACAGTGTGGACTCTTACCAAGGTAAGTCTGCCAGTCTCCTAGTCCAAAAAATCTATATATATATATATATATATATATATATATATATATATATATATATATATATATATATATATATATATTCTTGATATTTAACGTTATCCATTGTTTTTCCATTGCACTGACTTTATGAAGTTAATATATTACTATTGTAAGTAATTTTATCCACCATTAAGTGCATTGAGTGATTCGACAATGGTCAATTGACCGAAAGGTGCCTCATCACTCAAGGTAAAATTATTGCACTTAATGGTGGATAAAATTACTTACAATAGTAATATATTAACTTCATATATATATATGAATCTGTTTAATACCCTCCTGTTTAAGGTGGTTAATATAGTTTAAATCCCGTTAATACACTGTTTTGGATAACTTTTTAAAATGTTATTGATTTGTGTTTTTCCATTTTGAACTCTCCTGCCAGTTGCCAAACACTTTAACTTCCTTTATACATTCTAAAGCTTCAATATTTTTTTTATTGTAAGAGCTTTATGTTTTCCTCTCATTTTGTATAAAAAGTAAATACAAAAGCACAATCTTAAAAAAAAAAAAAAAATACTTCTCTTTCTTGTAATTATGAACTTTATCATATACAGTTAACCATTAAAAATGTGATACATACTGCACTCTATTGATCTACAACTGAACTGAGTAAGTGAGATCTGAAAATACAGCACATGAGTAGATTATGGATCTCGGAATTCTGGATAATATTTTAATATTATATATTTCAGAATTTTAATACTTACTTTTAAAACAAGTTTTTTTATTACAGCAAACACACACATAGCATTGGATTGGATCTCTGGTAACTGGTACTTTTTGGACGATACTAGAGAAATGATCTATGTTTGTACATCCACAATTAAGTACTGCTTGATCCTAGTAGATGTGAATCTGAGTAAACCAAGAGACATTGCTGTGGACCCAACTAAAGGGTAATGCAATTTTATATGTATCAATAAAATGGAAGTGATTGTAATGAGTTGTAATAAGTATTCCTAAACAATCATTAGTTTGTTGATAAAAATTAGTGATCACTGACAAACAATTTTTGTAATGCTCTTTTACGTAAAACCTTGTCTTTAATTTTGGGAAGATTTATTCTAGTGAAGTGGTTTTACATCTTAACAAATTGCAACACAGCTTCATCTCTTCTACCCCTGCTATATTTTTAAAAGAGATCGAATCATGCAAAGGAAGGTATATTTAAAAATGCAAATCTTATATTTTCTTATGTATAAAATGTTTTTACTGAACTTTATATTATCGCGAACGTGTTTTTCAAAGGGCATGGATATGGATAGATTCCTTTGAATATTTTAATATGGACAAAAATAACAGTAATACAGAAATAGTTGAGAAAAATTTTGAAAATACAGGTAAATTTGAAATTTAGAGATATTTGAGAATTTATGTTCATGTAAAAGGTAGATTGATGAGAACAAAATATTTAGAACCCAAATTTATTATAGCTACATTTCAACAATTTTTTAAAGAGAAAATGCTAAATCTCGTGATATTTCACATCGTCCATTATTTTTCCATTGCACTGACTTTATGAAGTTATTATTATTACTTGTAATATATATATAAAGTTATTTATTTGTAAACAATTTTTTCTACTACTAAGTCCAATATTTTAAAATTTGCACCAGATCAAATTTTTTATACAAATATTTTTGTGCAACCAGATCATTTAAAATGATCTGAAGAACATTACAGATCATTCAAAAATTAAAAAAAAAAACATCAAATGTAGCAACACACCTAGTACAGTAAACTCCCGATTATCCGTGGAATAGGGTGGCCCGGCAACGCTGGATAACCGAATTCCCCGAATAATCCGCTATGAACAAAGAATACGCAAAATGATCGATAATCGATTATTATACCATTAGTTACACAAATAATGACCCCAGTTAATGCAATTCACAAATAATTTTCAGAGGATAAAATAAATACAGAAAATAATTTAAAATGTCGATGTATTTAACGGATTATAAAATGTACATTTATATGTCTAACTATTTACAATACATACATAAGTATATGTCAAAAGTAAGTATGTATGTGCATATGTAATTTCCTTTACACGAAATACTTTAACTTTTTAACAAAAAAATCTGTAACTTTTGTCTGTTTTTTTGTGAGCATTGATTTAGCTTTAATGTGCGATCTAAGTTCCTTGAGAACCATTTTGTCGCACAGTGAAGAGTCGTCTTGCTCTAATTATTGTGTCTGTTGTTTTCATTTAAAAAATTTTATTTCCACCTTATACAGGGTTATTTGGGACATTAAAACAGTGTATTACAAAATAAAATGTTGTTTTATTTATCGGCTTACAATAAAAAAAGGAAATTTACAGAAAATATCAACTAATACAAATGATAAAATACTGCATGACAAAAAATAAAATTTAATAAAAAAGACAGAGAAATAAAAATAACTCATACAAATTCAAATTACCTACTACTAAAATAACCACTCAAAATTCAACTCGGAATGTTTGTTTCTACTTGTGTCACAAAGCCATAAAGATCGATAATGTATATGACAGACATGGATAATGCATATGTCACGTCCTAGACTATTTATAGCCGAGATTAGCTGACATTTGTTTACAATCCTATGATACACATTAGGTTTTCGGGGGCCCAAGCATTTTGTCATTGTCTCTTGACAGTAGTCTGTTTCCACCTCGAGTTGGCTCATTCACTCTAACAAGACAGTTATCATTTATCCTTGCGTTATTTGAGAAAGCTTAGTTTATTTTTATGATCGTTGTTTTTACCGGATATTGTGCCGCGTTGAGTGGTTAAAAAAAAAATGAATCTGTTTGGAATAGTAATTGGATATTTGTAAAACAATGGCAGACTCTGGATAATCTGCAAACTGGTTAGTCCGCCCACGGATAATTGGCAGTTTACTGTATCACATAAACATGAAATAACAAATTACAAATATAACCCGACCATACTTGAAATAAATAATAACCCAATAGAACTAAACTCAATAAAAAAATAAGACATTTATAAAAACACACACAACAATTTAATGCATCTACAGACAACATATGCAGACGATGTACTATTCAAAAACATAATACACAAGGCTCAATAAAGAAACATGTATGACCATGGTCAACAAATACCAACATCACGGACCGAACAACCACACCAGAAAAATAGAGAAAATTAATTCAGTGATTCGACAATGGTGAAGTGACCGAAAGGTATCTCATCACATAAGGTAAAATTATTAGGGCACTTAGTGTTGGAAAAAATTGTTTACATTTAATAATAAGAACTTCATAAAGTCAGTGCAACGGACAAATAATGGACAACGTGAAATATCACGATATATATATATATATATCGTGATATTATATATATATATATATATATTTTTTTTTTTTTTTTTTTTTTTTTTTTTTTTTTTTTTTTTTTTTTTTTTTTTTTGGAGTAGGAGACTGACCGACTTACCTTGGTAAGTTCACTCTGTAGTCTTGAAATAGAAACACATAAAAGCACTTAACCAATGATATACTTCAACCACACAGTGGTCTTTGTCAATCAAAGAGAAAACACAAAAAGAAATATGAGAGAAAAAAAAGAGAATTTCATTCTCTCATATTTCTTTTTGTGTTTTCTCTTTTATTGACAAAGACCACTGTGTGGTTGAAATGTATCATTGGTTAAGTGCTTTTATGTGTTTCTTTCAAGACTACAGAGTGGACTCTTACCAAGGTAAGTCTGTCAGTCTCCTAGTCCAAAAAATCTAAATAATCTTTACCAACCAAAACTAACCTAATATATATATATATATACATATATATACTTTTTTTCCCCCTCCAAATAGCCTTATCTCTTTTCCCCTGACAGACTTATATAAACTATAATCACTCATATGTTCATGGAAACAATATATATATCTTTAATCTGTGCATCTTTGACATCTGATTTCTACTCTACACAATCTGTGATTACAATTATTTTATTTCATTCTCTCATATTTCTTTTTGTGTTTTCTCTTCGATTGACAAAGACCACTGTGTGTTTGAAATATATCATTTTTTAAAGTGCTTTTATGTGTTTCTATTTCAAGACTACAGAGTGGACTCTTACCAAGGTAAGTCTGTCAGTCTCCTAGTCCAAAAAATCTAAAAAATCTTTACCAACCAAAACTAACCTAAATATATATATATATATATTTAGGTTAGTAAAGTCCAAAAAATCTATCTATCTATCTATCTATCTATCTATCTATCTATCTATCTATCTATCTATCTATCTATCTATCTATCTATCTATCTATCTATCTATCTATCTATCTATATATATATATATATATATATATATATATATATATATATATATATATATATATATATATATGAAGTTAATATATTACTATGTAAGTAATTTTATCCACCATTAAGTGCAATAAACCACCATTAAAATCCACAAACCCAACACACCATTTAGACCACTAATAAATTTCACAACAGCACCATCTTACATAATCGCAAAAATTCTAGACAAAATCCTAAGATCTAAAATACAT
This sequence comes from Prosapia bicincta, assembly GCA_036971475.1. Classification (NCBI taxonomy): domain Eukaryota; kingdom Metazoa; phylum Arthropoda; class Insecta; order Hemiptera; family Cercopidae; genus Prosapia; species Prosapia bicincta. Next base: position 140,358,954 of record JBAIZL010000004.1, on the reverse strand, counting down.
ATCAACAACACATACAATATAAAAAATGGATACGAATTAATTAATAAAATAAAAACGATAAAAACAAACAGCAACACAAAAATAATAAGTTATGACATAACTAACATGTACCCTAGTATCCCAATAGAAGAAACCATAGAAATAATAAAAAATAAACTGATACACAATAACGAAAAAAGAAACATAATAGATAGTATCATTACGCTAACCAAACACATATGTAACCAAAATTACTTCCAATTTAACAATTAATATTATAAACAAACAACAGGACTCCCCATAGGTTCACCCATATCATCTGTCATGTCAGAAATATATTTACAACACTTTGAACAAATAATAATTAAACCTATAATAAACACACACAATATCTCACTATGGACAAGATATGTAGACGATATACTTGTAATATACCAACCTACCATTCACAACAAACACCTCATAATATTAAACAAACTAAATACATACAACGAAAACATACAATTCACCGTTGAAACAGAAACAAATAGAACAATCAACTTCCTCGACATTACTTTAAATATAAATGATAATAAAATAGAAACTACAGTATACAGGAAACCTACTTCCAACAACACCACAATACACTACAAATCTAACCAGCCCTGGACACACAAAATTAACACTTACAGTAACATGATAAATAAAGCAATAAAATACACACAGGATAACAAACAAAAATTAAATGAAGATTTAGATAACATTACAAAAATAGCAATAGAAAATGGATACAACAAACACATTATAAAAAATATATACAATAAATTCACAAAAAAACCTAACCTCAACACAACACTACAACCGGAACACGAAAATAATGAAAATAAAAAAATCTACCTAAAATATAAATACACCAATAACAAAATAGAAAAAATAACAAATATATACAACAAAGAATACTACACTCCAACTTACAAACCAAACAACAAAATAATAAAATATCTTAATAACACAAACCACATAACAAATTCAGAAAAACATAACCTATCAGGAATTTACAAAATCACATGCAACAACTGTAACGCTTTTTACATAGGAAAAACAACCAGAACATTTAAAATAAGATTTGAAGAACATTATAGAGCATTCAAAAACAAAAATTCTAAAGTATCAAATGTTGCAGCACACCTAATATCCCATAAACACGAAATAACAAATTACGAAAATAACCTAACCATACTGGAAATAAATAACAACCCAATAGAACTAAACTCACTAGAAAAATACCACATTTATAAAAACATACACAACAACTTAATGAATCTACAAACAACATATACAGAAGACATACTATATAGAAATATCATACACACAGATCAAGAAAAAGTGCGCGTTACGTCAACAGACACCAACTTCACAGACCGAACATCCACAACAGAAAAACATCAGTGATTCGACAATGGTCAACGACCGAAAGGTGCCTCATCACTCAAGGTAAAATATTGCACTTAATGGTGGATAAAATTACTTACATAGTAATATATTAACTTCATAAAGTCAGTGCAACGGAAAAACAATGGATAACGTTAAATATCAAGAATATATATATATATATATATATATATATATATATATATATATGTATTAATTGGACACAATTATTCCACTTTTTAGTTTTGAATTCCCTGTAATGTTCTGAATATCTTATTTTAAATGGCCTGGTTGTTTATCCTATGTAAAATGTGTTGCAATCATTACATGTAATTCTGTAGATTCCAGATAGGGTATGTTTTTCTGTATTTGTTTTGTGGTTTGTGTTATTAAGATATTTCATTATTTTGTTATTTGGTTTGTATGTTGGAGTGTAGTGTTCTTTGTTGTATTGTAATTTTTTTATTTTGTTATTGGTATATTTATATTTTAGGTATATGTTTTTTTATTATTATTTTTGTTTTTATGTTCAGGCTGTAGTATTATGTTGAGGTTAGGTGTTTTTGTAACCTATTGTATGATTTTGTTTCCAAAGGTATATGTTTTTTACAAAGTGGGGTGTAACCTCACCAATGCTTGAACGAGCCTTACTAGATGGTACCGAACGTAAAACTCTGGTAGATCATAAAATAGTGTATCCTTATGGGGTGACTGTTGATTACACAACACAACATGTATATTGGGTCGATACATATTTGGATTTCGTAGAGAGAGTTGATTATGATGGATCTAACAGAAGAACTGTGCGCAAAGGATTTCCGGTAAGATTTCAGAAAGTTTCTTTAGATATATGTATATATACACTAGGTGGTTAAAAATATGTCTTGATAACTTAAAATTAAGATATTTTGATAAAATTTAAATAATTTAATAAAATTTAAAAATTCTGATTTTAAAAACATTTAGGAATATGTTAAAAGTAACTTTACTTATGATGCAGTTTACATTTTCCTTAGTATTTTGAAAGCAAATAAACAGTGTTTTTATAAGTTCAAGAAAGAGATATCCCCTAAAAGTAAGGCATTATGTTTTAAAGAAAAGCAAAGATAACTAAAATGTATGATTCACAAATATCAGAAATTGTAATTGATCAACTTATTTTTTTGTTATAGATGAAATAGCAATTTTAGATACTTAACTTGTTCAAAATTTTGCTTGGCTTTATTATTTAAAATTAAAAAAATTCATGTAAGGAATACTCAGGGAATTTTTAAATCTTGTCATTAGATTATTATAAAGGTCAACTGGCCAGTATAAAAGTCAAATAAACTTGTCAGTATTTTATGCTTAAGTTTTTTTTTCAATATCTATATTTTACTTACAAGTTCAACATTCGAGACACTAGGTTAAAAGCCTGTCATTTTTTACTAAGAAAAAACTTTTCATGTCATAAATGTTTAAACATTTAAAAAATAAATATTACTTTATTTTTGTAAATAGGGGTACAAACTCATTGATTTTAATTCTTGTTAATATTGATTCTTATAAATTTTATTTATCATTATTCAAACATAAAACCTGTTTATGTATTTGTAATAAATAGAATAGTAATGCTTCATTCAAATTTTTTGAAATAATTTTTTTAAAAATCATACAATATTTACTTTCAGGTACAAAATTTGTATGATGTTTCACTGTTTGAAAATAATCTATTTGTTACATCATGGAGAAATCAGAGTATCATTCGTTTGGATAAGTTTGATTCTGACGATCATGAAACCATTCCAAATTTTAGCAGACCATTTGCTATTCATGTTTACCACAGACAGAGGCAACCTGATGGTGAGTGTTTTATAAAAAATCATTCAAGCTCAATAGTATTATCAGGGTTTAAATGTTATTTGAATTTTAAAGTTAGATGAGTCAAGAATAAACCACTACGTGGACTAACCGCCTCTACCCCAACAATGTTTTTTGTTGCTTAGTGTTATATAATACTTTTTTGTTTCTATTTAAGTATCATATAGTTTACAGTCTATTATTTCTATTTCTCCCTATTTGAACCTTTTCTTTTCACTTCTCTTTGGATGTATTTTTAAAAACTATTTTTTTTACATTAAAATATCACTGAAGTATGTACAAAGCCTATTACTTAAGCAATAGAAATCTTGAAGATTATGTCTTTATTGTCTGTTTCACCTTCTTTCTTTATTTTTTTGTTTGATAGTTGGTTAATGTAAATTTTTCTGCTTGTTATTTCTTTGATCGTCTTTAATAAATGACTACAAGTTTGAAAAAATGTATTTGAACTCAAGTGGATTAATAAAAAGTATTTTATTAGCAAATGGAAATTTGTGCCAGATATATAAATATGTATAGGGACAGTGTGAATTAATAGAAGGAATTGAAAAAGGTGTATGCAAACCTGTAAGAAAATGCTAAGGTATAAAGTTTGTTAAAATAGTTTGTACTCATTTAACAACAGCTGTTTAAAACTATACCTCTCTGTTAAAGCTGTTAAAACGATATTTTGGTTCATTTAAGAAAATATAATATAATTACCACTTTTATTTGTACCTGATTTGAAAATCTGAGTCACGATTTTTCGAGGTTCCATTAAATTTGAGTCTATTTCTGTTTCAGACTATTTTGTCTATTTGAAAGGAAATTAAAATTATTTACTGTTAGACAATGCACAGTTGCATCCTGATAAAGATCAACTGTGGTCTGATGATTTCTGTGTTTTATTTCTATTTGCAAATGTTACGAGCTTATCCAGCTTATACGTCGGTCCATTTTTTTGGAATGTATGGTAAAAAATACAAACATTGTCTTTTACAATCTCTATTTGAAGCAACTGAAAGAGAAGAAAGCATTGTAGGTTTCTAAAAAAGAAATACAGTTAAGGACGTTGTGTACTATATAGCTGAATCATGGAACAAAATAAAAGAAGAAATATTAAGTATGTCATGGAAAAAAGTCCTAAGTCATAATGAAACTGTTGACTGTGTTTTGACCCACACGAATAAACAGATTTGACATTTTTTATCAAGAAGTTTCTAGGTTGTAAAATCGTCGATGATACGGACGTATGTCAATGGATGAGTAAGGATGAACATAAGTGAGTAACAATAACACATGTTACGACTATTCAAATGGTACAAGAAACTACTGAAGGCAGTGATGACGAGAATAAAAATGAAGGTTCAACCGAGACAGTACAAGAAGGGAAAATAAGTCACGGTGAAGGAACTGCTGCCTTGAAAATTGCAATGCGCTATATTGAATAACAGACACAACGCCATCAGATCTGCTTCTGCTAAGATGTCTGCGCGTCACCACAGCTTGAAAACTATCTGATAAGGAGACACAGAAGACACTTTATAACTTTTTCCAGAAAATGTAGCAACCATGATAAATAATGTATTCCAAAGGAACATTAATTTACATAAGGGTAAAATAGTTCTATAAACGTATTTTGTGCATTCTTAATTATAGTATTAGGGTTCATCAGAACCTCTATTTTTTCTAATGTACCTCTATTTTTCTGTGTAATCTGAGTTTTCTTAAATCCGAGGGTTTCTCGGTCTCATCTATCTAGAATTATCGAGACTACTGTATCTCCAACTCTTTAATAAAACAATCTTAACACTGTAAAGAGTTGACACTGTAATTTTTATTTGTTAATAGCTACTCATCCTTGCGGGACAAACAATGGTGGATGTGAACACTTCTGTATTCCTTCTTGGAAGAAAAACATAGCCAGCATTCACTGCCTTTGCCAGCCTGGTTTTAGACTTATTTTAGGCAGAAAATGCATGCGTAAGTATTTATTTTATTAAAAATAAAATAATTACTGTAATTAATTAATATAATTAATATCTTTAAATAAATAATTGTTATATAATAATAATAATATACAAATAAAAATAATATTTTTAATAATGTAATTAATAGCTCCGTATTATATTCAGAACAAAACTTGATGCAATATGTCTCAAGAATATTTAGTTTAGTAAAATATCTCAAATTTAACTACAGTAGAACTTGGATAATTCCAACTTGTTTAATTCGAAATTGGCGATAATTCGAAGTTTTGGGCTGGCCCCTTGAACTTTATATGTAATCAATTTAATTTAATTCGAAGTTCAACATCTTTAATTCGAAGTTATTTGGATAAGGGCTTGAATTCCAGGCACACTAGTGATCTATGAATTCTATCTGTTCAGATTGAGGTCAGATTGAGATTTGGTACATAAGCGGTGTCGGGAGAATCATTTATCAATCGTCGTTTTGCTGAGTTGTCAGTTTGTTGTAATTGGTAAGAGAGTTTATTTTCTAATTTGTCACGCACAAGACTAGACGCCTGTGGTTTATAAGGGATGTTTATAAACTCTTGATACAGTGTAAATAAAAACAGATATTTATGGCCTATTGATCTTCTGTCAGACGTCTAAAAATAATAGATTTCTTCAGCAGTGGTTTGTCAACTGGAGTGAGAAGATCAGTATAGATTTTACTCGGTGTCGGTCAGTAGTGTAAATATTTTTATAATTATTGTATTCTTATTTATATACGAAATGAACCATTACATTGGAACACCCGTAATAAAATTGGACCTGTAAAAAAATATAATATTTAATGCTTTATAAATGAGAATATTTTTGTGGTTAAATAGAACTAAATTGACATGAGAAATTATTCCGTAACCTCTAGTGTCCTCGGCGCACATATAATTAGACCCATATATAAGTGGGTTACCTGCTAATAATTATAAGTTTTATAAATCCACTATGGCTAAGTTTATTGCTTATCAAATTATAGTGTTTAACTTGGATCAGTGACACGATACCTAAAAATGGCTGAACTGGTCGTCGTAGACAAAAAAAAGGTTGAACCGTTCTGATTAAAAGGGCATTCTCCACCTTTCACAATTCAAAATTTTGGTTAATTCGAATGTTTTTATTGGTCCATTCAACTTCAATTATCCAAGTTCTACTGTATTTCTCTTTAAATTCGTATTGGTACATTCATAGTATAGGCGTAAAACCCTAAAATATTATCAAACTGCCAAACTTTAATACTATACCCCATATTAGTCTTTGTCTAAAGTTTCTGAACATGATATTTCAGCATAATCATATATTAGTATTTTTTGCAAAATTTTACCCACTCTGTTAAATTATGATTTCCTAAACAAGGGAGGCTGCATTGAATTACACGTTTCTTCCATTGGGTTAAACAAAATTCTATTGTAATAATTTGATTCATTACTGTGTTTTGTATAATGCCTACAAAAAGGCTGACAATTTATTCATGTTTTGTCATTGTAAATACAAAAGTATTGATGGCAAAAAAATGAGTTGAATTACAGTGAGATCGAAGGTGTTGTAGAAAAATGTTTATTTATTGAAATTTTATTGCAAAAATGACATTTTATTTTGGTAGAAAGATTGGTGTTTATTTCCTTTCCCACATAATCAATATCGGCAAAAGAATTATACCAGGCAATGGAGAAAAAACTGAAATTGAGCTCAAGTTTAGTCAAAGGAAGGTATAAATCTAAGCATATTACAGAAGACATAAAGTTCCTCTTGGACAAACGAGATTAAGAACTTTTGAAGTTTTTGGTTTAGACTTTTAGCAGAAATAAAGTAAAGTAAGCTAAGTTTGCACTTCTTCTAAAGGGTGATTAAAAGAGAGCGCCGGTTTTTAAACGGTTGGTAAATTTTTGTTTATCAGTTGGGAATAATGTTTACCTTGTTTCTGTTTCTGGGAACATTCCGATTGTTGATACAGCTGATATTTCTTTCGTTCTTGCATTCTGTATCTAACCGTGGAGAAGTTTACTTTTGCCCAATGAGTGTTAACCATAAAATGTTTTACTAGAGTGAAGAGAGTTATGCGGGTACTGTTAGGCGACTTTGTGGTACTTTAGGACGTAATGAAGCACCGAATTAGTCATCAGTTTGCAGACACATGAAAAAGTTCTTTGAGACAGGTTCAACAGTCGATTTTAAAAGTCCTGTACATCGTATATCTGGCCAAACTGAACAGAACATTGTGTTGGTTTGTGATAGTATGGCTGTTAGCCCAGAGAAATCAATACATTGCCGTTTTCAACAATTGCATTTAAAATGTTCTTTGTACCAAGAATTCTTTGGTATGATCTGTATTAGCACTCCTATAAAATTCATTCGACACACCATTTGATAGTGGCAAATCACCAGAAGAGATGACAGATGGTAGAAGAGATGATGCAGTAGGATGGTGCCATTTGCCATGCTGTCTGCAAAACAATTGTGTTGCTCTGTGAATTTCTTGTGATTCTGACTACTAAGGTTGTGTGACTTGACGCCTTGTGACTTATCTTTGGGGTCATCTGAAGTTATTGGTGTTTGCCAATAAACCAGGAAACATTAATGACTTGAAGGAGGAAATTCAACGGGTTATCGGCAAAATGGAAGTGGATACTTGTTGTGCAGTCATAGTGAATTTCATGGACAGAGTTGTTACATGCCAGCGTAATAGAGAAGGACAAATGCATGAGATCATTTTTCATACATGAAATCAGAAGGTTAGATGAGTATATTGATGTATTTAATTTGAGTTTTTCATTAAAATAAATCTCTTAATTTGATATATCAAAACCGGCGCTCTCTTTGAATCACTCTTTACATCCCATAAAATTTTGTTTGTTTGTTTCTGTGTTGTTAGACTATTTTTAATTTATAAATTTTTTATTGTGTATCAGAAAACCACATGATTTTTAGAAATTTATCTAAGGAAGAATACAGTTATAATTTATAACAACTTATCAGATTATTTGTTATATGAAGCATAATAATGGCAATTCTTATGGTAAAAAAATACTAGACAGTATGAAAATTGGGAAATGAACTTGTATAATTAAAGATTATATTAATTGTCATTCTCAAAATTTTTTTCAACATTTAAAAAATCATATTGTTTTAAATAGTTTGTTTGAAATTTATTGCAGCTGCAAAACAGAACACTTTTTTGCTCTATGGAAAAGGACGTCCCGGTATGATAAAGGGTATATCAGTATCAGCAATGCGTAAACACGAAGAGGAAATGATCCCTATTACAGACCTAGCGAGGCCTACTGCCCTGGATTATGATATAAAGACGCAGTATATTTATTTTTCAGATGTACAGAAGTAAGTGTAAATAAAATTTATTATTAATTATTTTTATTATAAAAATTAAGATTAAACTATACATTTCACCTTGATAAAATAGTAATTATTATAATGTGTGCTAGGATAAATTATATTTAATTGAGCATCTTTAGAAATAAAATTAAAATGCATAGAAGAGTAAAGTGGTAGTACAAGATTATGTATTGTAGTACAGTATATATAGCAGAGGTCATTTATTAAAAAAGTAATAAGGAAAAAGAATTTTTAAAGGTCAATTAAATTAGAAAAAGAAAAATTTAAAATATATAAAGTTATTTAAATGATTGGTCGTTTCCCTATCTAAAATGCGTTGCAACATTTGATACTTTAGAATTTTTGTTTTTGAATGCTCTATAATGTTCTTCAAATCTTATTTTAAATGTTCTGGTTGTTTTTCCTATGTAAAAAGCGTTACAGTTGTTGCATGTAATTTTGAAAATTCCTCATAGGTTATGTTTTTGTGTATTTGTTTTGTGGTTTGTGTTATTAAGATATTTTATTATTTTGTTGTTTGGTTTGTATGTTGGAGTGTAGTATTCTTTGTTGTATATATTTGTTAATTTTTCTATTTTGTTATTAGTGTATTTATATTTTATGTAGTTTTTTTTGTTTTTATTATTTTTGTGTTCAGGTTGTAGTGTTGTGTTGAGGTTAGGTTTTTTTGTAAATTTATTGTATATGTTTTTTATAAGGTGTTTGTTGTATCCATTTTCTATTCCTATTTTTGTAATGTTATCTAATTCTTCATTTAATTTTTGTTTGTTATCTTGTTTGTATTTTATTGCTTTATTTGCAAAATAAGATTTGAAGAACATTAAAGAGCATTCAAAAATAAAAATACAAAAGTATCAAATGTTGGAGCACACCTAATATCACATAAACATGAAATAACAAACTACGAAAATAACCTAACCATACTTGAAATAAATAATAACCCAATAGAATTGAACTCACTAGAAAAATACCGCATTTATAAAAACACACACAACAATTTAATGAACCTACAGACCACATATACAGAAGACATACTATATAAAAACATTATACACACAAATCAAGAGAAATGCGTGTAACGTCAACAAATACCAACATCACGGACCGAACATCTACACCAGAAAAATAATCAGTGATTTGACAATGGTCAAGTGACCGAAAGGTGCCTCATCACATAAGGTAAAATTATTGCACTTAGTGGTGGATAAAAGTATTTACAATAGTAATATATCAACTTCATAAAGTCAGTGCAACGGAAAAATAATGGACAACGTAAAATATCAATATATATACACACGTGAATAGTTGATATCTGGAATAAATTCGTTCATTTTGTACTATTTATAATCGCAGTTCCAACGTTTCGCTAGATTCTCATCTAGCATTGATGAGGTGAACACAACAGTTGAAGAGCGAATCAACTGTTAATGGGTTCACCTTGTCAATGCTGGAAGAGAATCTAGCGAAACGTTGGAACTGCTATTTTTAACAGTACAAAATAAACGGATGTATTCCAGAAATTAACTATTTATATATATTAGTGATATTTTACGTTGCACATTATTTTTCCGTTGCACTGACTTCATACAGTTATTATTGTTGTAAACAATTATTTCACCACTAATTGCAATTATTTTACCTTGTGTGATGAGGCACCTCTTGGTCACTTGACCATTGTTGAATCACTGAATTAGTTTTCTCTATTTTTCTGGTGTGGTTATACGGTTCATGATGTTGGTATTTGTTGACGTCATATATGTTTCTTCTTGTGCCATGTGCATTGTGTTTTTGAAAAGTATGTTGTTTGCATATGTTGTCTGTTGGTTCATTAAATTGTTGTGTATGTTTTTATAGATATGGTATTTTTCTATTGAGTTATCATTTATTTCAAGTATGGTTAGGTTACTTTCGTAACTTGTTATTTCATGTTTATGTGATATTAGGTACGCTGCTACATTTGATGCTTTTATATTTTTAGTTTTAAATGCTCTTTAATGTTCTGCAAATCTTATTTTAAATGACCTAATAAACATATTAGATTCAGTAGACCTAGTTTTTCCTAACACGAAAACAATAATTCATTTTTAATGTCATGCAAAATACAGGTTGTATGGGCCTATGTTGGAAGTAATAAAGGGGCTCCTATTCATGTTTGCTCAGGGGCACTATTCATGTTTGCCAAAATATGTAACCAACTGAAAAAATTGAAGAATATTTGTGACCTATTCACTATTCTAATATAAACTTATTTATCTTCAGATATGTAATTTCACGGCACAAAATTGATGGGTCAAAAACAGAAACAGTAATTGACCAGAGGTTAAATAATTGTGAAGGTCTTGCCATAGATTGGATGGGACGAAATTTGTATTGGACTGACGAGGGCTTAAACACAATCAGCGTAGCTAACTTAGATAATGTGGAACATCGCAGAACTATCATACATGACAATATGTTCCATCCTCGAGCTATTGTGCTTGATCCTAAAATGGGGTAAGAAATAGAAATATTCAAATTTTTAATTTAATAAAAGTATGGGCATGCTTAATTTCAAACTCATAGTTTGAAACAAGTATTGGATTAAATTTATGATAATATAGTAAACTTCTGATAATTACTAATAATTTATGTAAGAACTCCTGTATATTATTGAATTCAGTAATTATGATCAATTGTCCAAGCAGTCAGCTTGATTTAAAGTTCCAAATTGCTATTTCATCCATCATGCATGTTTTGTCTGTCTTCAAAAATATTTGTTGCCAATCATGAACCATATGGATAGACAATATATCTTAAACATAAACCTTACATAACCTTGCAATAAATCTCCACAGCTGATTCATTATTTACAGTAATAATTCACTCCACATTTCACAACTGGTCATCAGTCTTATTTACCACAAGAGTGTTCACAACTGCCAGACAGAGTACGAGATGGGCCAATACACCCACACTAAAATCTGTGTGCAGGAATGGTTTTGAGGTTATATTGAGTAGCCATCCTTAGTTACTACTCTTTGATTAGCATTCACTTACCATTACGGGAGATCGTGCAATGGCTAGCTGGAGCATTTCTGTATGTGTTCGTTCTGTAATTTCTCTCAGATTAGCATTGCCATACGTTTACGATCTGTTTTCCTGTGTATTGTGCTGTATTATAGGTTAAATATTTGCAACTATCCAGACAATAAATAATACACAGAGTACATAGTCACCATTCTTTTGTGTCCAAAGTCTATGAGTTTCCCCACGTATTTACATTTCGAAGTTTGTGCGGTATTTTGAAATGAATAATAAAGAAATTTTTTTGTACCCAAAGGCCACGTGTTTACAGATTGTTTCGAAGTTTGGGCAATATTTTACAATGAATAGGTATTTTACAAAAAAAAAAGATTAACACATAATTTTTAGCAAAGAAATTATCAGTAAATAGAAGGTAAAGCTTGGTTACCAGGAAAAAATAAGTAATTACAAAACAATATTAACAAATATTACTGTAATTTAAAAAATTAGAGAAAATTAAAGGAAAAAATTAGAAAAAAGAAAAGTGTACAAATCTTTCAAAAATATGTTGCTCCCAGGGGCCATATCAGGGGAGGGACATGCTGCTAATCAAACAGTTAATTCTTAATTATTACTTCCTGTTTTATATTATTACCTCTCTTGTAGATATGGAAATACATTTACAGTCTTCACACCATCATCTAGCTCACACAGCCATAAACAAATCTTACATTTAGTTCTCTTGCCCTACCACTATCATGCTATTATATTTTGAAAACAGATAGATGTTAGAAATACTGAAAATAAATTAACAGTTTGAGAAACATTTCAAACGATTTTTCTTATAGTTTCATGTACTGGTCTGACTGGGCGAGTGGATCTTCACAGCAAGGTAAAATAGAACGAGCATGGATGAATGGAGAAAAACGTCAAGCATTTGTTGATACTGAACTGCAATGGCCAAATGGTCTTACTATGGACTACTTCACAAGGCGATTATACTGGTGTGATGCCTATTTGGATAAGATTGAACGCATATTTTTGGATGGTACAAAGAGAGAGGTATGTGTGTTATAAGGGTATACATAACTTGAAGGTATCTAAGAGTAAAGTTAGGTCAATAGGTAGTTCAATGTATTTCAGTGTAAATTTAGTCACACTGTCAATTTAACAACAGTTTATATTATATCTTTGAGTCTAACAGTCTGTTTTCTAGTTTAGTTTCTTGTACCTGAACCCACCAGCAGCTGTACTTTTTCTGCAGCCTATATTAAAGATAATTTTGGTAAACATTTACATTAGAAAACTAATGTGTATGAATATTTTAAACATGTCCTAAAGCTATATTGATAATTTTTTTAAAATTACGTCGGATGGTTATTTTTTTAATCACAGTTTAGTCGGGTCTACTTTTTTTTTGGTGCACAATAGCAATGGCGTGTCATACTACATCTTCATGAAGTAATACCTTTTGCCAGGTAACATCACATAATCCCTACCATACATGTGTAGAGATATGTTTGGTTACAAACAACGTTTTGACTTTATATTTTAAGGTAGCAACTTGCAAAATGCCTAAACCTGCTGTTGACTTTAAAAAAATTACAAGTTTAACAAAGAAAAAATCAACTTTAACAAAGCACTTTAGGCACACATACTTTATAGATATATTGAGTTCTTGCATACATCTTATTTTTTAGCTATAGTACGTTACAAAATTACTCACAATAACGAAACAAATACTTATAGACAATATTCCACGCCCAAAACAGAAATATTACATTTGACATTTTTCACACCTCATGTCTAGACGCCAATACTACTTTGTGCCCAAAGAAACTAGTTCCAACTAAAATGTAATAAAAATTTCACCATCGATGCAAAAAAAAATCAATATATCTTTAGAAATGTTGTTGTAGACATGTCTGATTAGTTCCCTAATGTTATTAATTACTATAATTTTCTGTCACAGAGCAATTTTTTTAAACAATCTTCTTGAGTTTCTAATAGTATATAGTTCAAAAAAGGAAACCCTTAATGCAGAATTCAACAATTCTAACTGCCATGGATATTACAAAATGGACTTACCTTTGATTTGGTAAGAATCAGAAGTTGAAGATTATTTTAATCAGAAGTTGAGAATCGATTTTAAAGATATAGTATTTTCATCTCACTATATAACCATTCACTAACTCATTTATTATTATATTGATGGTTCAAAACTAACCAGTGCTAGTGAATTTTTTATGTTTTGCATCAATACAAATTTCGAAATAGGTTGCCTTCAGTTTATAGTACAGTAGAGTACAGTGGAATCTCAGAAATCCGAGCCCCGATATTTCAAGTTTGCTTTAAGTTTGAGCCTAGTTTAACCTCATCTATTTGACAAACATGATGAGTCAGGCTTCAAAGAAATATTTATATCAATATGATATGCAAAAGAAATGAGTTGGGTTTTCAAGAAATGTTTATATCAATACGGTATGCAAAGGAAATGAGTCGGGCTTCCAAGATATGTTTATATCAGTAAGGTATGGGAAGGAAATGAGTAGAGCTTCCAAGAAATGTTTATAACAATACGGTTTGCAAAGGAAATGAGTCGAGCTTCCAAGAAATGTTCATAAACTTATTTAGTACATTTTTATTTATAGTGTTGGGGTTCATTAAAACTCTTATTTTTTCTAATGCACTGGAACCTACTTCAGTGTAATCCGTGTTTTTGGTAATCTGAGGGGTTCTCAGTCCCATCTACCTCGAATTAGCGAGACTCTACTTTTTAAACCTAAACGTTTTTTCTTTATCTGTAAAGCTTGAGCCTACAGTTGAATCAAAGCTTGTACAATTGAGTACACCTTTGTATTACCTTTTATGTACCAGTTCCAAAAGTGCTCCTCCAGCTATTGAGATGCGCTCTCAGAGTTAATTTTAAACGTTTTTTACACACAGGCTTCAATTACAGGATGTTACAGTAGCATATTGTTGGGTGCCTGGTCATTATGAAAAATCTGCAAACACAAAAGTAGATCAATCAGTTAACTCGTTGAGTGTGGCAGGCGTGCATGAATGCCCGAGCTCTACTAGTGCTCGTGGTATTAGGGGTTCATGGAAGCCCCGCTCTCCCTCTCAATTCATTGGTTCAGTGTGAGGTTAGTTGTTGCCGAAAAAGGTTGAATCGGTTGTCGGTTATTGTGCGAGTCTTTGTGAACTCGCATTTTTTTATCATTGGTATCAGTTAGGGGACTGTGTTATTGTATTAGTGTTACTTGAAGTGTGTTATAGTAGTGTTTATTACTTTTGTACAATGAATACGAATTACGAGGATGAATTATTAGAGAATGTCTATGGTAACAACATTTGTCGAAGTAGACAATCTCCAATAATTCATCTTCATTATCGATATTCATTCTACAAAAACTAATAAACACTACTATAACACACTTCAAGTAACACTAATATGATAACACAGTCCCTAATCTGACAGCAATGGTGGAACAAAAAAAAAAGAAATGTACCGAAATGTTTACAAAGACTGGCACAATACCCGACAAGAGATACAAAATTTTTCATCAATAGCTAACCCCACACAAAACCAATTAATTGAGAGGGGGTTTGGAGCATACATGAGTGCCTACCGCTCGGAGAGCTAGTAGAACATGGGCATTCATGCACGCCCGCTGCATACAAAGTGCTGAATAAATTTACAAGCATGATGTAATCTACTCCATGTATCTTGACATTTGTTGTTTTACATACTCTTCTTTGTCTGGAATGAAGAAGTATTTTAACCATAGGAAACTCAGGGAATTCAAGGATACCATCTACCCATGGAGGTCTTATATTCCTTATAATGTTAGAGAAGTGGTAATGATTTCTCATGTTTGGAATACAGACTCTATATTAACCCATGTTGTTGATGCAAAAATATTATGCCACGCTGTCAGTTATGTAGTTATCTTATAACTGTGAAACTACTTTTATCACCTAAAATGTTAAATGGAGTGTAAAGGGCATTAAGAGATGATGCATGGCCAGGTCATCTCCTTTTAACATATTTAATGAAATTTAATGTTTGTTTTGCTCATTTCAACTTATTTCTTAACTGTGAAATATTTACATTTTTATAATTTGTATTTGGTATTTTCATCGACTTAAGTTTTTCACCATTATTGTTTCTTAAATATTACATACATAATTAAAAAATAAAAACAACTAGAAAAATTCAACACTAGTAGTTCAGAGAGAGAACCTGAAAATAAGGTCATATCAAAATTTTCAAGTTCCTGAATTAAAAAACGGACCAAAGTCTCTTATTTACTCCTTTTAAGAAGAAAAGTTCGATATAATTCAAATAGAAATTGCTAATATATTTTTTAACAGGTGGTCTTCCATGGAGTACAGTTGGATCATCCGTATGGTCTTGCGTTTTTTGACGACTTTCTATTTTGGACTGAATTTCAGAAAGGAACAGTTCAGAGTTTCAATTTACAGAATAAAACACTAGCAACGCTGACCACTGAAAATCCTCCTTTGTTTGAAATAAGAGTGTTTGCTAATGACACACAAGATGGTAAGTGTGAATAGAACATAGAACATTCACTTCTGTTAGTAATTTAAATATTTGTTATCTCGGGCATTTTGGTCAAGCCTCACGTTTCACTGAGGAAACCTTTTTACATACATTTTTTCCATAAGAGAGAATTTTGTAAAACCTTAATTTAATGAATAGATAAAATCATATTTAATACGTTATACTCAAGGATAGTATAAATTAGGGTTTTAAATTTTCTATTATAACAGGTATTTAATATAAAAACTTAATACCTTTAATATATATTTATGTTGAATTAAAGCTGAAGAGCATAAGAAATTTATATTTTTTGTTAATTGGTGGAACAAATTATTTTACATAATTATAAATGCTTTCTTACAAATATGATATTTGAAGACTGACGCTTTAGGAAAATGGTCCAATTTTTACCTTGTACAGTTTTTTTTAAAGTTTTGTTATAATTTTTGTTGTAATAAATGTTCAAGTAGAACATGGAAACAATATATGGTGTGTGGAATAATTAAACCTCGTTCTTTTAGAATTATTTATGTGTGTTTTTGTAATTAATAAAATGTCATTCTTTTAAAATAAATTGTGTGGATAAATTATTTTTAAAAAAATGTATGTTGTTAGTTATGTGTAATCTGGGTGTAGTCCCTTAGTTTTCTGGTATTTTGAAATAATAGTTGTTTTTTTTTTTGAAACTTTGATGTTTAGATTAAACTTTTACAAGGGCAGAGTCTTTGCCTACCGTTTAAACTTGGTTAGTTATAAAGTAGAGTCTTTAATTCAAGTCTCAATAACTCAAAATTCCATATAATTCGAGCTAAAAATTTTAGTATTTAAATTAGAATCTAATATTAAAATATACGTGGGGGATCCATAGTTGGTGCTTTCTAAGACAGTATTTCAGCAATTCCCATAAGTTATACTAAAAAAATAAACGTCTGGAAGAACAAATATATTTTTAAAATCATTGGTCTTAAAAGAGTTTTATCCAGAAAATAAAGTATTATAAAGAAGAATAATTTGCCATATACAGTGAAACCTGTCTTAGACGGACCCTGTGTTAGGCGGAATCCCGTCTATCGCAGAAAACTATAAAAGTCCCGACTGTCACCTATTTAATTTACCTGGTTAATAACCTTCATAAGCCGGAAACTGTCTAACGCGGAAGCGGAATAAGCAAAAGGGTGAGTGATACGTATTTACTACATCTTAGTTCTGCATAAACTGGAAAATCTGATCATAAACATGCTTTAAAATATAAACGGAACTGACTTCCATTTAGTTAAAATACAGTTTATAATATACTTTTTTTACCATAACAAAATTCACAGATAGGTCTGCTTAATTGTAACGGATCGTATTTATTTCTGAGAACTCTGTAAAACAAGGTTTGTGAGTTGTGACGTCACAGGGCACAGGCTATGGGCTGTCATTAGGCAATCAAGATAACCGATATTACTGTTGAATGACGTTTATTTAGATGTTAAAATGTGATAGTTTTCTTGTGAATTAAATACACTTGCTTTATATGTTGAAGTGTTATCTCTGTAGGAAATAAACAGTCAGTACTTAATCGGAAATAAATAATTAAATTAAATACTGTATTAGAACAAATGTAGACACAATGACAATTAATTGTCCGTTATCTATGTGGTGTTGGTACAGCGCCATACAGCTGATCAGTAGAAATAATAGTGTTATAGCTAAGAATCCCCATGGCCTACCCTCACCCCAACGCTTAAAATAGACTCGGCAAACGGTTCGTGATGGTATTACCATCATACAGTACACTACTACTGTATAAGCCGGAAACCTGTCTTAGATGGAAAAAAATGCCGGTCCCAATGGATTCCGGATTAAACAGGTTTCACTGTATTTCAATTCTAACTATAGATGATTGGCCTCACATCCAGATAAAGAACTAAAGTGAGATGGAATTTGTGTGTCGTTTTTCCACCAAAAATTGACCAGTTTAATTCAGCTAAGGTGCCATGAAGAACGATTAAAAAAAATCATTGTTAAAGGCTATTGGGTCATAAGAGCTTTGGATGAAATAAAACGCGACAATTATGAAATTTGGAACAAAATTGGAATGTGTAGAAATGATGAGGAATTTGTTAAGTACACTGAACTGGCTTTAATGCAAATGGTTAAGATTTTCTGGTTGTAAGAAACCAAACCAAATTGAAATTTTGGAGTAGTTTGAAAAGGATGAGGTAACAAGAAGTAGGATCATTGAAGTGGTTACTGAGGCTCAGCGAATGAAAGAGATAGAAACTCAGTGTCAGAACTGTATATTATATGTCTCACATTTAAAGACTTGCAGTATTAGATGCAGTGCTGTAATATATTAAGCAACATGCAGAAGCTATTGCAGCTGACAAAATTTTGCCATGGTGTTGGAATGAGATTGCAACATTCATGTATTAAAACAAAAAAAACATATTAAAAACTTTTTTTTAAAGTATTTTAAATATTATTATATTTTTTTTTTTGCAAAATTCAATATATATTATATTATGCAATACAGTAGAACTCCTCTAATTTGTCACATTTTTGACCAAGAGGGTGACAGATTTAAAGGAAAAGACAATTTAGGAAAGTTATGAAATTAACATGTAATAGTGAGTAAACATACCACATAAATACAGTTTGTAAATAGGTATGTAATTGTATTAGGTATTAATGTTGTACTTACACGATTTATGTCGGTTGAGAAACTCAACTATACTATTAAACACTATAAAAACACTAGCAGCCTGCAGTATAGTTTGTAATTACAAATACAGTATGTTACTCAAAGCTTTCTGAATTAAAATTGGGCCGTTTAATGGATTATCTTGACTTTGTTGTAGTGAGAACCTGATAAACATGGCATCATCAAGTTTAATGTCAATGGGTGTTGTCATTCTTTTTCATTTGTTAACATCTCCACAGGAAACTTTAATTTTTGCCATAAACTTTTCAATTTTATTGCCATTTTTCTTGATGTCATTTAAGGTTCTAGGAATTCAGGATTTTATGATAGCTTAACCGAACTTTTGCCTTTTTGTAACCATTGTAGAATGTAGTACTTATCAATTGACGTTAAAGTCGTATAATTAGCGAGATTAGACATTCCTCCTTTATATAACCGCTGTTGGAAAAAAATATAAATTGAAGAAAGGAAACAAAAATTGAACTGTAGAATACAATCTGTAAATCTGCAGTATAACTTATAATGCAACTCATCGCTGTCTACTGTGTGGTATACTACTGCGGTCAGTTGATTATTGAAGACTACTGCTATATTTAATCTTGCATATGAGATGTGTAAGAACAAATAATGTGTTGAGAAATTTTCTCAGTAATAGAAAATCTCATGTCTGGTATCATTCTTATCTGATTGCTGGCGCCTATTCTACGTGGCAGTGCAGACGATGTTTGATATTATTGTGACGAATAGGGTAATGAATTATAGAAAGTGATGAATTAGAGGGGTCCTACTGTATTTTTTTTCGTAGTTTTAAAACACCTATAAACTCACAAAAGAATGTACAAATGTCAAGGATACAATTGTTAAAAAGGTTTCAAATAAGAGTAAAAGTTATCAATGAAACTCTGAAATATAATTTTAAAAGCAAGTAATATGATAAAAACATTTTAAAGTCAATTCCTACTGAATTTTAATTTTGTTACTTTTTATTAAATAGTTACAATTAATATAAATAAAGTAATATAACCTATGTGTTAAAACAGATGTTCTACCACAACCTATAACATAAAATCAGCTGTTTTATGAAATCATACGTTATCACTTATTTTAAGCCAAATAGGAGGAAATAAATAACTGTATTACATACCTTGCCCCTTTTGTAAAAAGTTTTGTCTAATATAAAACTAAAATTAATTTATTAAATTTAATTACTGAAATGATATTTGAAAAAAACTGTATTAACATCAAGTGGATGGCCACTATAAATTTAAAATCTTATTTCATCTTGAATGGATGAATAAAAAGTATTTGATTAATAATGGAAATTTGAACAAGATATGTATAAGGAGAGAGTGAACTAATAGAAGGAGCTGACTAAGGGCCGACCATCTTGTAAAGTAATAGCACTGAAAGTAGAATATTCATTCTTGCATTTTTCCGTGTATGAAGCTAGTAAATCAAAATTATCTTTGTTTTAAATTTTGTCTCAGAATAGATACAGAGGCTGACATCTTGTAAATTTTGCTTCAGAGTTGACAACAAAGATTTGTAAACATATAGATATGACAGCTACCTTATAATGTCCCAAAGTACACAAGGGGGTGTTTCCTGATTCGAATTCAGACTCTTCTACCTTCGGAAATAGTGCTAATTCAGGTGTTGAAAAAAAATTGCCTGAATAAATTCAACTTTTGTAAGGAATGTTGGAACCATAGAAAAAGAGTTTTAAAGCAAGGTTATTGCTGAAAGTACTACACAATAGAAGTTTAGTTTAATAATTGTTTTTATTTCAATTAAGATTAATTAGGTAGAAATTATTGATATGTTATGGAAATAGATAACTGTTTTTAAAGAAAAGATTGAAAACTCTACTTGATTTTATCTTCAACTTAAGCTACTAGTTTATACTTATAATCTTTAATATATAATAATATGTAAACAGTTACCTATATGTAGTAGCACTAACTTTTTGTTTTAATGAGGATTGCTGTTTTGGGAGATGTCCACTAGCAACTTAGATCGTAACTTAAAACAAACGGATATCTTCATTTAGAAGTGTCACTATTGGCAATTATATACGTACTATATATTTTAACATGTTCGCTATCACAATGTTAACAAAATAACTTTTGGTATGGACCAGTGGACTCACATATCCATCGTCCTGGACCGACGTCCCACATATGGCTCAGGGTAGATGAAATGGACTGACTGCTCATATTTGGGACACTGTGCGTTACTTTTATTCCCCTGTCAATTCAGTGGTTTATTTTAATGGTTTCATATATTGGTATCTGTCTGTAGACATGTTGGATGTTAATGTGGGACATTTTGGTATCTCAGTTATCAAGGGCAATGACATCAAAATGACACTTGTTTATTTCTTTGTGCCATGTGGGGAGTTTTTGTTTTGAATGATCACCTTTTACTAGGTTTACTCTAAATGAAATTTATCACAAAAGATGTAAACATGTCAAAAGTGGTTGGTGCATTTGTAAATATTCTTTAAACTGTTTAGAAATATTTTGTCTCTGTTACAATAATGTTTATAATGTCTGTATTTTTTCGATGTATAAGCTTATATAAGCATACTGTATAGCATGACTAGCCAAGACAAGTTAGTTGGGTGTTTGTTTATGTAAGCCTTTGTAATGGCTCTCATGTGGGACGCTCGGTCTTCGATAGGATTTTGTGTGATAGACCAACCGGCTCATATATGCTCCATCCCAAGAAACACTAAAAACAGCAACAACAAAAATATATATTCAACTAACATACTTGTAATGTTTTTATGTAGTATAATAACTTATTACAACAACATTTCACTTTTGGTCTGTAATGAAGGTCGGACCCACATTAACACGGTGTGTGTGGAAAGATCGAATTTTTACCGCCAGTCTGTTAATAAAAGAGAAACCAGATGGCGCATATATGAGCCACTCAGTAGCTATCTTGTTAATGTATGAATTAAAACACTGTTACTAAAAAATATTGTAGAAAATTTATTTACCTTCTTTCAAATGTTTTTCAGGACATAATCAATGTTTCCATTCATTACACTGTGGTGAACTCTGTCTCTCAACTCCTGACGGAGCAGTGTGTTCTTGTCGAGACTCACATCACATTTCTTCCAACAACAGCTGCATACCAGAACCTAACTATACACCACCATCACGTTGTCCACATTCACATTTCCAGTGTGTTAAAAATCTTCGTTGTATTGATAATAAATTTGTATGTGACGGAGATGATGATTGTGGCGATGCATCTGATGAAAATTCAGATCCAGGTGGACCATGTGGTAAGATATTTTATTGATTTTGTGTTTATATATATATATATATATATATATATATATATATATATATATATATATATATATATATAGCTTTGCAACACTGTTTTCTTATATTCACTTATCACTTTCACTATATGTACTTAAACAAGAATCTTACTTGGTATTTATGCAAGTTAACTTTCAAAGATTGGTGGTATCTACATCATCAACCTTCACTGACCAGGGGTTGTAGTAAACTACAGACAGTCTACTACAACCCCTGGTCAGTGATGCTTGATGATGTAGATACTACCAATCTTTGAAAGTTAACTCGCATAAATACCAAGTAAGATTCTTGTTTAAGTACATATAGTGAAAGTGATATATATATATATATATATATATATATATATATATATATATATATATATATATATATATATATATATAAAACCTAATAAATATATATATATTAAAACAACATAGGTTATTCAAATACAAGAATATTTATTAATTTATATTCGAAGCTTTTCGTTGGTAAACAGTACCAACATCATCAGGAATGAAAATTACAATAATGTAAGCTATTGTTAGATTACATTATTGTAATTTTCACTCCTGATGATGTTGGTACTGTTTACCAACAAAAACCTTTGAATATAAATTAATAAATATTCTTGTATTTGAATAACCTATGTTATTTTAAATTATTAAACAAGAAAACGTATTATATATATATATATATATATATATATATATATATATATATATATATATATATATATATATATATATTTTTTTTTTTTTTTTTTTGGACTAGGAGACTGACAGACTTACCTTGGTAAGAGTCCACTCTGTAGTCTTGAAATAGAAACACATAAAAGCACTTAAACAATGATATATTTCAACCACACAGTGGTCTTTGTCAATCGAAGAGAAAATACAAAAAGAAATATGAGAGAATGAAATAAAATAATTGTAATCACCGATTGTGTAGAGTAGAAATCAGATGTCACAGATGCACAGATTAAAGATATATATATTGTTTCCATGAACATATGAGTGATTATAGTTTATATAAGTCTGTCAGGGGAAAAGAGATAAGGCTAGGCTGCTATAAATTTGCAACTTGGTACAAGCAACCTCCCAACTTGAAAAACATCCTAGTACATCCTAAACTACCAGACCTTGATGCAGAGAAACCACACAAACTTCCTCATGGCTCCTTCCCATGTAATAGACCTAGATGCAAGACGTGTCCAATACACCCCTCAGCAAATAGTTTCAACAGCCAAACAACAAAAATGGTCTTCAAAATACAGGGTCATCATAATTGTACATCGAAAAATGTCATGTACCAGCTACAATGTAAACTTTGCTCAGCACAGTACATAGGCCTGACCACGGATGGTCTGAATATCAGAATGAATGGCCATAGACATGATGTTAAAATTATAAATATGGATAGACCAACAGCTCAACATGCTGCGAGTCACAACATCACAACTTTTGATGACTGTTATACCACAAAAATAATTAAATCACTCCCCCCTGATTGCAATCCCTCAGAACTGAGAAGGTGGGAACTATCATACTAGTGGTATACCAAGTCCAGAGAATCCCCTAACCTCAACATCCGATAAATCCATTCCTTTTTTTTTTTTTTTTCTTTCCAAATAGCCTTATCTCTTTTCCCCTGACAGACTTATATAAACTATAATCACTCATATGTTCATGGAAACAATATATATATATATATATATATATATCTTTAATCTGTGCATCTGTGACATCTGATTTCTACTCTACACAATCTGTGATTACAATTATTTTATTTCATTCTCTCATATTTCTTTTTGTGTTTTCTCTTCGATTGACAAAGACCACTGTGTGGTTGAAATATATCATTGTTTAAGTGCTTTTATGTGTTTCTATTTCAAGACTACAGAGTGGACTCTTACCAAGGTAAGTCTGTCAGTCTCCTAGTCCAAAAAATCTAAATAATCTTTACCAACCAAAACTAACCTATATATATATATATATATATATATATATATATATATATATATATATATTTATAGGTTAGTTCTAGTAGAGCTTAAAGCTTATTTAGGAATTTTTGGACTTGATAGGAGACTGACAGACTTACCTAAAGGCAATAGTCCAAAACTGCAATCTCTTGGAAATAAGCACATATAAAACACTTAATACACTTTTATTTGAAATATTTCGATCAACATGATCTTCTTCAGTCAAGAAAAAAAAAAAAAAAAAAAAAAAAAGTTCTTTTTCACTGAAGAAGATCATGTTGATCGAAATATTTCAAATAAAAGTGTATTAAGTGTTTTATATGTGCTTATTTCCAAGAGATTGCAGTTTTGGACTATTGCCTTTAGGTAAGTCTGTCAGTCTCCTATCAAGTCCAAAAATTCCTATATATATATATATATATATATATATATATATATATATTTAGGTTAGTTCTAGTAGAGCTTAAAGCTTATTTAGAAATTTTTTGGACTTGATAGGAGACTGACAGACTTACCTAAAGGCAATAGTCCAAAACTGCAATCTCTTGGAAATAAGCACATATAAAACACTTAATACACTTTTATTTGAAATATTTCGATCAACATGATCTTCTTCAGTCAAGAAAGAGAAAACAAAACAAAAGATTGAAGTGAACCACAGATGTGTATAAACATCCAAATGTCACAGATTCACAGATTTATAGTTTATGATATAGAGCTATATGTGATATGTGTAGAAATTGTTATATGTGAATCGTGTAAAGATCGGTTACTTGAAACTAGATATTAAAAGTCTGTCAGAAGGAAGGTAATGGAGCTATTAAAAATGGTAGAAGTTAGGGGGAAGTTAAAAGGAGTTTTATCTGATGTTGAGGTTAGGAGGCTCTCTAGATTTGGTATACCACTGGTATGATAACTCCCATCTTCTTAATTCTGAAGAGTTGCAATCAGGGGGGAGGGCTTTAATTATTTTGGTGGTATAGCAATCATTGAAAGAGATGATGTTGTGACTAGCAGCGTGTTGAGCGGTTGGCCTGTCTATGTTCATGGTTCCAACGTCATGTCTGTGGCCATTCATTCTGATGCTCAGACTATCCGTGGTAAGGCCTATGTACTGCGCCGGGCAAAATTTACATTGTAACTGGTATATTACATTACTGGATGTACAAGTATGATGACCCTGAATCTTGAAGTCCACATTGGTTGCTAGGCTATGGAAACTATTTGTTGGGATGTGTATTGGACATGTCTTGCATCTTGGTCTATTGCACGGAAAGGAGCCGTGAGGAAGTTTGGGCGGTTTTTCAGTACTTGGATCCGGTAATTTTGGATGTACTAAAATACTTTTTAAATTGAACGGTTGTCTGAACCAAATATGTGGTGGATTTGAGAAAAGATCTTTGGTGTGGGCGGAAGCTTGAAGAATCTTGAAGCCATCCTTTAATATTTTGTTCAGCTTCGTTAAGCCTGGATGGGTAATAGAGGATACCCTAAACAACTCGTTGAGAATCAAATCCGCTTGGCTCAGTCATCTGATGTACCCAGACCACCTATGGAGGACAAACTGTCTTTAGTTACAGATTACCATCCAGGCCTAACGAAGCTGAACAAAATATTAAAGGATGGCTTCAAGATTCTTCAAGCTTCCGCCCACACCAAAGATCTTTTCTCAAATCCACCACATATTTGGTTCAGACAACCGTTCAATTTAAAAAGTATTTTAGTACATCCAAAATTACCGGATCCAAGTACTGAAAAACCGCCCAAACTTCCTCACGGCTCCTTTCCGTGCAATAGACCAAGATGCAAGACATGTCCAATACACATCCCAACAAATAGTTTCCATAGCCTAGCAACCAATGTGGACTTCAAGATTCAGGGTCATCATACTTGTACATCCAGTAATGTAATATACCAGTTACAATGTAAATTTTGCCCGGCGCAGTACATAGGCCTTACCACGGATAGTCTGAGCATCAGAATGAATGGCCACAGACATGACGTTGGAACCATGAACATAGACAGGCCAACCGCTCAACACGCTGCTAGTCACAACATCATCTCTTTCAATGATTGCTATACCACCAAAATAATTAAAGCCCTCCCCCCTGATTGCAACTCTTCAGAATTAAGAAGATGGGAGTTATCATACCAGTGGTATACCAAATCTAGAGAGCCTCCTAACCTCAACATCAGATAAAACTCCTTTTAACTTCCCCCTAACTTCTACCATTTTTAATAGCTCCATTACCTTCCTTCTGACAGACTTTTAATATCTAGTTTCAAGTAACCGATCTTTACACGATTCACATATAACAATTTCTACACATATCACATATAGCTCTATATCATAAACTATAAATCTGTGAATCTGTGACATTTGGATGTTTATACACATCTGTGGTTCACTTCAATCTTTTGTTTTGTTTTCTCTTTCTTGACTGAAGAAGATCATGTTGATCGAAATATTTCAAATAAAAGTGTATTAAGTGTTTTATATGTGCTTATTTCCAAGAGATTGCAGTTTTGGACTATTGCCTTTAGGTAAGTCTGTCAGTCTCCTATCAAGTCCAAAAAAATTCCTAAATAAGCTTTAAGCTCTACTAGAACTAACCTAAATATATATATATATATATATATATATATATATATATATATATATATATATATACATTTATATATATTTAAACATAAACAGATCCCTCCCTGTATGTCTTTACCCACTATATAAGTGTTATTCAAATTAAGTCTGACTTGTCACTTTATAGGACTAACAAGTAAAAGAATTCATAAAATTATATAAATAAAAAAGACGTTCCACAAACTAGAGTACTACAGCTTATTAACAAAGGCAAATAAAAATGGGCCAACTTTTCTTACAGTTTTGTAGAAGAATTATAAACAACACCATAAGTGTATATTATATATTTAATGAAGATATCTTAATTTGAGCAGTATAATAATGTTGACAAACCTATATCAGTTTTAGAAAATTCTGTAGGCTTAACATTGATGTCGCTATTGTATGTCTGAGCTTACTGAAAAACGTTTCCTGTCTACTTCTGTACAAGTCAGTTTGTTCATGGTTGTTTGGGTATTAATCGTTATTATACTGTTTAGAGATGCATTTTCAGTGCCTAACAAGTGTCATAACATCTCTCTCTATTTAATAAACATTATAAAACAGCAGTGAGGGTGAATGTTTCCTGTCCTGTGCCTTAAAGTGAATTACATGATTGTAACAGAAAGATTGAGCAGTACCGTGCACCAGACTACTGTAAGTGGTTTATGTTTAGTTTCCAACTAACTACAATCAATTGGTGGTCCTTTATTTTGCTACCATTTATGCTCTACAATAATACTTTTCCTAGGACATTCCTCTCTTAGAATTAGTGCCTATAGAATAGACCTTATTCCAT
Organism: Prosapia bicincta; assembly: GCA_036971475.1. Lineage (NCBI taxonomy): Eukaryota > Metazoa > Arthropoda > Insecta > Hemiptera > Cercopidae > Prosapia > Prosapia bicincta. The sequence goes on along the minus strand of JBAIZL010000004.1, from coordinate 140,331,387 downwards.
GTTGCTACAGTCTCTATGCATTTTACACTACACTGTCTGGATATAGGATTATTTGTGTGTGGTTTAATAAATTAACATGTGTTTAAATTAATTTATTAACATGTGTACACCATGGATGGGACGGTTCCATCATAATATTTGTAAACTTAATTACCATAATTCACAATAATCCAAGCTATGATTAATAGTTAGTTTCCATCTCTAATGACTGCTATTGGTGACATCATAAATGTTACACTTGATTTGAGCCATTAGCATCTAGCACCAGTTGCCTGTATATCTGTAGATCCAAGGCATGTATTAGATACATTGGATTAAGAAACAGGCATGTCTAGTTGCACTATAAATATAGTTGATAGATAGAATACACAAATATGTAATATACAAAAGATATAAAATAGTTACATTTTTGTTGTTTGTAAAAAATATTTACACCATATAGTACACCATTAATTGTGTACTAATTTGTAACATATTTATTTGACTTTGTGAAAAGTGTTTCAAGAGTTAGTTTATTATGTGAGCAAGCTTAATAAACAAAGATATAAAGGTCTACAAAATTTGTAAAAATGTAAAAAGCAAAAAACAAGAAACACGTACACATAAAGTGAAAACCTATTTTTAAAATCTGACAATCTCAGGCTACGAATATTATCATATCAGGGGTTAGGTTGTATTGAAGTTTTTTTCATTTTTTGTGCAATTTTATGCATATTTTTCTGGCTTTATAACAGAGATATATCAGATCCAATACATCAGCATGTATTGTTTTATTCAAATGTTTTCATACTTAGAGCTTCGAGCAAAGTTTATTTTGCAGAGACATTGGATTTTTCAACAAGTATTATTTATTGTTTGAACACTAAATTTGTTTGTAAAAACATATGCTAGACTATTAAGTTAATTAGAGCTTAGCTTGTAATTAGAACTATTCACAACAGTAAAAATTTTAATAGTTAACTCTAAATATCACTAGATCTTCCTCAGTGCTTGGCCACTACTACAATGTTTAGCGAAGTAGTAGTCAAGCACTGAGGAAGGCGACATCGTCGCTGAATCTAGTTGATTGTTTTATGTTGTTTTTATTAAACTAATGTGTAGTTAGATTTAGAGTTGACTATTTTAATTTTGACTTTTATAAGTTAGACTGTAATTTTTTTCAGTTTAATGAATTTGTTAGTAATCATTGTAAGTCTAATTCCATTCACTGACGTACTAATTTTTTTTTGATCATTGATATAGACAAAAAGTGTTATACTGAAACTAAAAGAAATCTCAGTCACAACCAGAATAAGTAGCTCGGTGTATTATTCTTACATAGTGAGAGAATTTAATTTGCCAGAAATAACTTTACAACATGTTTTGTTCAAAACTTATAAAATATTTTCATTCAATAATTCTAGTTTAACAATAAGTGGAGTAGTATGTCAGTGTTGTAAAGACTCTGAAAATGTATTTGTTTTTTAATAGATTGAAAAGCGTTTTAAAAAAAATAATGTTTTTTTAATATGAAATCTTAAACGATTAAATTTTTTTAGCATATTATGTCCGTCACTTACAAGATATTACTGTCATTAGCTTATTAATGTTTCCTTATTTATATTAGAAAATGTGAATATAAAATAATATTAAAATCTTAGTTACATTATTGTCTTGAGCGAGTATTTAAAATGCACACATCTAAATTTGGGATTGGAAATACTTGTGCTAAATGAAGGACTCCAACAAATAGGTCTCTAATTTTAAATATATTTTGAGAAATTGTTTTTTTAATTGATTAAAAATTACAGTTTTATATTTCCAGAAAAATTACAATGTCATGAAAACAAATTTAAATGTGATACAAATCGTTGCATCAGTTCGTATTGGGTATGTGATGGAGAACGAGATTGCACTGATGGAATGGATGAGAGTGCAGATCTTTGTGTAAACAGACGATCTTGTCCCGCTACTCAGTTTACTTGTGCTTATTCACACAGGTGTATTCCAATGACTTGGGTGTGTGACATGGACAACGATTGTGGGGAGGGAGATAATTCTGACGAGTATACCAACTGCAGTAAGTAACTCAAGACATTCAATAATTTCTTTCTTTTCTAAAATGGCATAATTACCATTCATGAATTCATGGACTAGATACATTTGAGAACTAACAACATATTTGACATAAAAAAACAATGTTTTTCTGTGTCTGAAATAATATATATTTTTTAATGTTAACACGTTGACTGCCATGACGGACGATGTATTTTTGCATAGGACCGTGGCCGTTACCCGTGACTGATAATGTGGACCTAACTTTAGGTCATCACACAAGGCTGTCGGGCACATTCATAATGTATTTAACAATATGAGATGTCCAACACGGCCTCTGTATGTGTTCCTTCAACTTGGCGTTCAGACAATTTGTTAATTTTGTTTTTTACAAGACTATAATTATTGGGAAACTAGAAGTTCAGAATTACAAGGAAATAGTTTTTATTTACACTTCTTTATAGAACTACATTACGTTTTAGAATAGTGTTACCTTTGATTTGATCCTAAAAAAATCACGCAAAGAAACTTCGAAAATTAGAAGCTAAAAACTTTATGTAAAACTTTTGCTGTTGTTCATGACGAGCTGGTTGTTAATAATTTATTGGACTTTGAAATTACTTGCGACCAGACATTCTATTAATATAAGTTGTTAAATTTTCAACCTACACTTGGAGGAAATGTTTTTGTCTTATTACTTCAATTTCAAAGAGTAATAAGTAAAAACTTTTAATTTAAAACAATCTTCTTCCAATTCATAAGATCATATAAAATTTGTAAAAACAGCTCAATTTAAAACATACTTGTATTGAAATAGTACAAACATAAATGTAAGAATAATGTTCAGATTATATTTACATTTTAATTATTCAAGAAAAAATATTTTTAAACAAAAATACTGTTATGGTGAAAATTTTTAAAAAATATCTGAGAAAAATCTAGTGGTTATATTTATTGTTGGAAAATATCTATAATAGTGTGAAAATACGTTATATTATATATTTATACTTGAATTTATATTGAAGAAATATAGTATAAATGTTAAAATGTTTCATTCATTAGGAAGATTTGCTTTGAACGGGGAATGTGTATTAAGCCCAGCAAAGTGACCGACCCTGCGCCTCGTAGTATAAATATTTATGTCGGGTCATGACGATCACCTGTGTCTGATGACATTGTAAAAAATAAACTAGTTTAAATGAATAAAGACACTAGAAGACAAAATATTATGTTTTGTCATTATTTAAACAAAAGGTACAACAACAAATTGTGTTTGAAGGTTATCGGAAAACTGGTTGGCAGTCTATGTGTTAATTATGGAGCGTAATTATACATCCAAACAAATTTAAAGTTATCAATAAAGAGTAGTAATGTATTTCTTTTGCTTAAGATCCTATTTATTAACTTGCAGCAACAATTCTTAGAAATAGACTTTGATGTGTGAAAGGGGAGATTAAAATTAACCTTAACAGAAAATTGTACATTATTTAAACAAAAAGCAAAAAAAAAAAAAAATTTGTATTTGAAGGTTATCGGAAAACTGGTTGGCAGTCAATGTGTTAAACAATTAAATTTCTTTTATATAATTATCGCATGTGAAATTTAATAAAACATACCTAAAATCTATTAGGACCATTTAACCATGCATTTGGTCTTGAGAGATCACACAAAATTTCTCATGTACTACCACTTCTGAAAAAATGTTACAAATATTTCAAGATTGTTATTTCATACCGAAGCTAATTTATCATCGAATGAATTTATCTAGTATCGACAGTTTAATGCAAGTCATCTTATACAGTTCAGAAAATTGTTTTAAGTGGCCTTATCTTGTTCGTAGGAAAGTATTTATACTGATTCAACAAACGCCCTTTACCTTCCATTTCTCTGATTGCGAACTCTCAAGGCCAAGTACACAATTAAATGGTCCTGACAGTACTTGTCATCAAGGTGAACTACAAAAGTCATAATTTTACTGTTTAAGTTACTAGATATCAGACATACCAGTTGGTAAATTTTAAAAATAGAATTAAATATAGTTAGATTACTGAAGATAGTACAATAATAAGAATCAACTGTTAAGATTGCATTTCACAATTTTCAGTGTTTATTTTCTAACACATAGAAAATAACAAATGGTATAGAGACATTAAAGGTGAATAGAGATATTTTGAAGCATTGTTGTTCACGCACATTCCATGAACTTATAATCAAAATGAATTTTTTTAAAACTAATGGACAAAACATTTTTACAATACTAGGTTTTTGCAAGTTGTAACATGACAAAGTGTCAACATGCAAGATTCTGCAGAGTATTATAGACAATAAAATTAATAGGTAGATATAAAGTTAAATTGACAAACAATAAATATAATCCTGTAAACCCTAACATTACCAGTTATGCTAAGTTAAATCAATTCAAATAAGGTAGAAACTAATTTTGTTTATTTTATTGCAAACTCAATTTGATTTTTTGTGTGAAATATGATATGAAAACAATATTTTAAACAGACTTGTTTTCAATTTATTAATTGAAAAATCTTGCACCAAAAGCTTTCAAATGAATTCAAGAGATGGTAGATCATTAAACATTTCTTTAGGGTATTACATTTGATGTACGAGGGGTATTTTTAAAATAAATAGCATTGTGGAATTCCGCTGATTGCTGAGCCCAGCTCTATGCGTGCTATATGGTATTTTTGTTGGTAAGCCACACCATTTGTCACTGTTATAGGTCGTTTACATGGGTTTAAAATGTTTCCTGCGATTGAAAATGCCATCGACTGTAAAATATGCAGTGTGATAAGTTTTCTTAATGTTAAAGGCATGTCATTAATCACAGCTGACATTTATTGTGAGATTTGTAAAATCTACCAAAAAATGTCTTTGAGTGATGGGGCGGTAAGGAAATGCTACCGCTCTAGGAATGTTAGAGAACTGGCTAAACGTTGTTCTTGTGAATTTCGGTCAGCAAATTTGGAACCCAGGATGAGCATAACTTTTGGTACATCAAATGAACGAGGACGTTCGGAGATATGTGATGCTTTGGAAGTAAGTAGATTAAGCACAGTTTTAATAATTATTTAATTTTCACAATCTCTGAAATCAGACTTCTTGAAACCTTAGGAAACTTACAAGATAACAATGAAATGGTAAAGCATCTGTTCTCTTTCACTTTTTCATCAACATGTTGCACCAAGTCATTGGTGATGAGAGAAGGTCGTCCATTTCAACATGCACATTTGTGTGGTCATCTTTAATGGCTCTCACCCATTTTCTTACCATCCTATTATTTGTGAAGTTTTCTCCATACACTTCAAAGATCTCGCGATGAATGTCAGTTTCTTTCGCCTTAAAGGCCTTTAACACTAAGAAAACGTATCACATTGAGTATTTCACAGTTGGTGGCATTTTCGATTGCAGGAGGCATTTTAAATACATAAATAACCTTGAACAGTATTTAACTAATGGATCCAAAATGGAATCTGTGGCTTGCCAACAGACAACGTCATTCAGCAAGCATTTGCCGATTGCCGACCCCAGCTCTAAAACAGTGGAATTCCATAATGATACTTATTTTAAAAACATGGTGATATCACTTAACATACCACCAGGTACATATAGGACTCTCTTCAGCATACTTTCTCAGTATTTGTCTGAAGAAGTGTATGTTTATAAAGTTTTTCTATAGGAAATTAGTTAAAGACAATATAAATAATAGATATAACTAACTATAGCTGAAGACAATTTTCTAAAATTAGTTTATAAGAATTTTAGTTTACAAAATTTAATTAATATAGAATAGTTTAGTACTTGCTATCTCCGGCGCGAGAAGAGCCCTGCTTCAAGGCAGGTCAAAACAATAAGGTCATTCTCAAAAACATTTCTAACACAAAATGTCAGATTTAGAGAAAATTATAATGCAGAAACGGGATCATATATAATTTATTTTGTGCACCCTTTCTTATTAAAATCAGTACTTTTACCCATAAATAATAAATAAGTAAATACTTATATTACTTACTAAAACATAATTACTAAAAAACTACCTCTTAGGTTATGTTTGTAGGTCAGGAATACATGGACAGCGCATTGACAGAACTGAAAACCAAGTGTGACTCATTTCTATACCAGGGCTCTTCTCATGTGCCAGTGACAGTAGCTAGGTTTTAGTATTACTTCAGTATATGTCCCTGTAATAAACTTATTTCCTTATCATTTCAGAATTTCCAGAATGTTTACCATCAGAGTTTCTCTGTGCTAACCAGCAATGTATCCCACAGGAGTATGTCTGCGATAGTGATAATGATTGTAAAGATGGTAGTGATGAACGAGGATGTTCAGAGATATGTGATGCTTTGGAAGTAAGTAGATAAAAGCTCAGTTTTAATAACTTTTTAATTTTGTTTTCATTGGTGCTCATGGAAGTGAGTAGTTTGAGTTTTAATAAGATACAGGTATAAAAATAAGTAAAACAGCCTCCATAATTAGTTCTAACCTAATATCATAATAAAGAAGATATAAACAATTCCTTTAGGGAGGTAAAAAACATATAAACTATTTGTAGTTGTAGCTCAGTTTCCGAGTAGGCCAATTAGCAAGAATAATTAAGCACTCACTCGCACAACTTTGCTAAACAAGTCATCTTCGCAAACCATAACTTAACAAATATAGCAACAAAGCCACAAATTTTACATGATCTATGGGCATGTTTGATGAAGATAACACAGTCCACATAACCAAGCAATATGAAGTATTAGTTTCAAGTTACAAAGTAACACCTACTCAACTACTAATTACAGTACAATTCACACACTATTTGACATAATTGCCCTAATACTTTAGAATCACCTAAAATAGTTTTATTGAACTATACCACTCTTAACCTGTTAAAAAGTAAGAAGTCATTTACAATTGACAAAGGGATCTCATTGATATATATCTCCTGAAATGACTTCTATTTTGTAGGAAGTAATACCATAGATAAATTTGTATCTATTTTTATGCATCATACGTATATTTGTCATTCTAGGACATTATCATATAAATTAAAATCTAATTTTTATTTCTATGTATGAGTTACTTTAGTTTATTAAAATCTTAAAAAAATGATTTTACACTTCGGTTGTTTTGTTAGTTTTACTGCGCTGCAGATTCTGAATGTATTCCAATGGCCAAAAAATGTGATGGTAACAACGATTGCACAGATGGTGCCGATGAAAATAAATGTCCATCAGCAGCCGTTAGTAAACATAGGAAAAACAAGGATCGGCATAAACAACAACAGTCAATTTGTGAGCTTCACGAGTTCCAGTGCAAAGACGTGTTACAGACATGCATAAGAAAGAACTTTCTGTGTGATGGAAATAATGACTGTCTTGATGGATCTGATGAAATTGGTTGTCACATTGGTAAGTAACGACCTAGTTTTGGCTATGTGAAAAGTTATAATTGTTTACCATTACTCAAAATTTCAGTAGCCTAGATTACAAAAGATGCATTCAAATTATAAACATTAGAGTAGTTGATAAAGGATAACTATGATCTAGGAAAAAATATAAAACAAAATATGTGAAGATTTCAATTCAAATATTAACAAATAGCTAGTTTAAATTAATTAAAACAACCTCTCACCACAAATTCAACAAATTTTATTTTAACCTTATGTACATTTCGACTACAAAGTAATCATCTTCAGAGGTATTTTTACAAATAACTAACTCCCTAGCTTAAACTAGTTTAAGGTGGAAAATTACTATTCCACAATAAGTTGGAGTTTAAACTGAAAAATGTGAGGTAATAATTTTAGCATTAAATAAATTGTAATAAAAAATCTAAACTATCTGAAAATCTCTAATAAATAATAAGAATGTTTTTACGCATCATTTTAAATATACTCAATGCACCGTTAAAGGCATTGTAATTTCATATACTCATCATTTTCTTTCAGATAGATAAAATAGGCTCAAATAGAAATAGGCTCGAATTATACGGATGTTCGAAATATCAGGACTAGGATTTTCGAGCTCTACTGTATTTGTAAAATATTATAATTTGAGGTAGTGGTTTTTCACATTCCATACATTTTTATTAACTTGTACATAACCATTATACACATATCTGAATGAAAGTAGGGTTTGTTTTTTTAAAAAAAGTAAATATCTGGTATGTTTTTAAAAGAAATTGTTTCTTTGTTTTTTGTAAATTATCAGATGGGAAGAATTGTACTGATAATTCTTGCGAGAAGAAACCCGGACGACTACCAAGTACATTACCTAACTGTACTCATCCATCTAGATTGTGTGACAACAACACTAAGTGCATTGAAATTGAGAGAGTTTGTGATACAAAGTTAGACTGTGATGATGGCAGTGATGAGGGGCTGCGTTGTGGTGAGTAGATTAAATTATTTCCATTATACAGAAATATGTCTATAATGCTGATATAGAATGTGATTTTAAGGTTTTTAAACTATAATTTGAAAAGATAATAAATATATACCAAAGTGGTAAATATTATAAAGTTACAACTCTATATTTAAAGTATTGAAGTAATGTAGACTAGAAAAAAGTGTCATTAATGTGCACAATTTTGTTTAGTATTCAAACTCACATGATGAATGCTTTTAGCAGAAATAAAAAAAAACAATAACAATTATATATAAAGCAGTGCGGATTTATTATAATTTAGGAAAACTCTTGGGTCAAAGAACAGTTCTGATAAATCCAAGGCAAAATTTAATTCCACCACTTGTGCATAACTACCTGTTAACGGAGACCTTGAACTGTTTGTCGTCAGAATATTGAGTTAAGTCGAAAAAGAGTTTCTGAGTCATAATTTCATATACTACTATTATATTTGAAGGGATAATAAAAGATCTGTAATTGTTGATCTTCATTTCCCTTAACCTTTTCATTGATTCCAAAAACGTCAGCAGTAATCATAGACAATCAACCATTTTACTTATCATAAAGAACATTAATGACTATTAACAAAACAATTTGTACTATTTTTATACTGCTATATAACTCATAGTATGTATGTTCTTTATTTATAGAACTTAATTTACATTGAATCTCAACACGTTGAATTATTTTGGTCCACATAAATTGTGTAATGTCACAGAGTCATTATGAGAAATTATTGCGATGACCATTTTCAGTTGTAGTTTGGAAGACAGAATGAAAGAACAATCTTACCAGTGACACTGTCAATGCTTACTGAACATTGATACATCCATCTATTCCCACTCATCAACCATATGGCAAAGCTACTTAATTTCCAAATAACCTTTAAATCTTTAAAAGTGTTTAAATGGAGTTTGTTAATCTCTGCATATATTGTCAGACTGTGCTGTTTCCCTTAAAGAAGATACACTTGGGCAGCATGATCTCGCGTCTTAAGTGTAGTTGGGGAGGCAGTGAGCTTGCCTGTTGCAAGAGCTAGGCTTTTAAAGAGAAGAAACCCTCTGGATCCTTTGTTAAACTAGGAGAGAAGATTGCAATGAGGGAAAATCTAGGGTATAGCCTTCTATAATAGAAATACCCACAGGGGGGGGATGTGGACTAGCCACACCTACTAAGAGGGGTTTGGCGTCCCTCGCTGTACCCTAGTCAAACATACACACTATTAACAACACTTACTTCACTGTTATATACTTTATTACACTTTCTACAAACAACACATTCACAACACAATTTTCACACATTAAGAGTCACATCTTCTTTGTAGGGATTTTTGACTGGTCAGAACCGTTGCACGTTGGGAGTGCTGAAAAGGCCAGAGTATAACAAACTATGGTCTGGGATGCTGATGTGAGCTTATTCTGCCAAGACATAAGCACGGTTACTGGACAGCCAGCCCCTTTGGTCCGTGGTCAGGGAGTGTCCTTGGTGCACGGTTGTCAGAGCCTGTGCACAGTATTACAAGTTCTCGACTCATGCCCATCCAGTTGAGCTAAGAAGAAAAGCTATAGGCCCCAGAGTTCTGGGGATTGTAAATGATCTTAATGTGATCCGAGGGTGTACCCGTTCCTATAGTCTTGCCCGTAACACCCGACACAATAGCTGGCCTAAAATTACTTATGGAAAACAACAATACGCCCCAATGGTGTACGAATAAAGAGATCACGTCAGGTTTCACCTGATAAGCCTAAGGTTGACAAGGGGAGTAAAATGTTGATGGTGGCAACGTCACAGACTTTGTCATCACCAAAGTATTTAGTATTTTCTAGTGCCGAGGAGGGGAAAGATCTTTCGAAAGTTTCTACTTTTTTTATTAACAAGGTTATTACTGCTTGTGCGGGAGGTCCTGTAGCCTCTATTAAAAAACTTAGAAACGGAACACTGCTAGTTGCAACCTCCACTGAGAAACAGACTTGTTCTCTTTAAAAAATACCCTCTTTCTTTGACAAGGTCATGGTGTCTGTGGCTCCCCATAGATCCTTGAACTCTTCAAGGGGGGCCATTACATGTAGAGATCCTATGAACGTGTCTGTGGATGAAATTAAATCAGAATTGGCTTCTCGGTTCATAATGGACGTTTCACCAATCATGAAGACAGACAAGGGTGTTAAAGTTGAAATAGTCTCGTTTATTTTGATTTTTGGACAACCGGATTTACTCAAATACATTCATTCAGGTTAGCAGAGGCTATCACTGAGGCCATATATGGCCAACCCACAGAGATGTTTCAAGTGCCAACGTTTCGGGTACATTAGTTCTTCTTGTTCGAAGCAGGGCATATGCGGTCATTCTAGTGTCGAGGGCATGAAGTGAAGAAGTACGTCAATTCTCTAAAGTGCGTCAACTGCGGTGGTGAACACCCTGCGCGATCTTTTAACTGCCCTACCTTTAAGGAAGAGAAAGATATCCTGAGCATCATGGCCAAAGAGAAAATACCATTTTCCGAAGCAAGGAAGCTTTATAGAACTGGCTCAACCAGTTCAACTAAAGGTTGACGGAACCAGTTGCGTCTGCTAAAGGTTGAACTGCTCCTAAAGGTTGACGGAAAATCGTATGCTGTAACTTTGACCACTACAAAATCGTCATATACAAATTGTGCTGACCTGACATGAAAAATAGAAGTGCTCATCGAACAAGTAACACGGCTTCTTTCGCTAGTCACAAATGACCCGCCTATTAATTTTGTACAATCTGCTAGCACCTCAAGGGACTCCCTTTCTTTACCGACCCATTTCTACGGGAAGGCTCGGTGGAAGAAGCAGTTCTTTGATCAACACTGGTAGTTCGACGCAGACAAAATTGACATCTGGTAGTAAGCCTTTTGTGTTGAACGTTATAATGCCAAGAAAAATGAGAATAGAATTCAATCTATATCGGCACCGGCACCGGCAGTAACAGTTGCCAAAAAAACAAATATTCTAAAAGGAGGGTATGCAAAAACCTCCCCTCCTAAATCCAAAACTTCCTCAGATTCCATCCCTGAACAGGTGGATATGGAATTGGAGGAATCTAAGCCTGGGACATCTGTCAACGCCCCAGGTATAAAAATGGAGAGCACCAATGAGTGTCAGATTAATCCATTGCTAAGTTGATTACTAAGATCATTTTGAATGCCACTGAAAAAGACCATCCCTAAATCATCTGTTCATGCACATCTAAGAAGATTTAAGCGACACCCAAGAAAGGATCACTTTCACAAATACAAAACACTCCGTGCAAAAGCACAAAGGCTGAGTAGGATAGATACTTGGGCACAGTATATTAGCAGAATTAGGCGAACAAATTCATCCTCTACAGTATGGAGGAAGTTAAGATCAGTTTGTGGTACTTCCATTCCGTTGCCAGCCATTTCGCTGAAGCAACCTGATGGAAGATTGATCACAAACAGTGGTGATACTGCTAATGTACTGGGAACATCATTTTCTAACTTTTCTGCTACTACAGGCTTTAATAGATTATTCCAGAGATATAAACTGAACGAAGAAGCAATACCGTTTACTGTTGAGTTGTCTGGGGACTCTCCTTTGAACACTCCTTTCCCTATAGGGAAATTGCTGTCAGCTCTCGTGTAACGAGGGATTGTTTGTATATTTTGCACCAGGTACTGATTGTATACTCCATGCTGAAACATCTACCATCATCGGCAATACTTGTACTCCGAATATACAATCATTTATTCGAGGAGCGGTCTTTCCCTAATGCATGGTTAGAAGCGTCTGTAATTCCTTTTTTAAAGCCAGGTAAAGACAAAACCAATCCCAATAGTTACAGGCTTATATCTCTTACAAGCATCTTGGGCAAACTACTGCAGAAGATGGTTAACCGCCTTCTTGTCTGGTACCTAGAAATCAACGAACTTCTTAGCAATGAACAGTGTGGTTTCAGACAAGGACAATCATCTGTTGACCAATTGGTTTTGTTAGAATCTGCTATTCAAAATGCCTTTCTCTTGGGTCAAACACTCGTAGCTGATTTATTTGACCTTGAGAAGAAATATGATATGGCGTGGAAAAGAGGAATTTTAAATACGTGAAAGTCAGGGGGTTTACAGGGAACGTCGTGCCATTCATCGCTAACTTTCTGTCAGATAGGTTCTTCTGTGTTCGTCTTGGAGGCACATATTCAAATAGCTATAAACAGGAGAATGGTGTACCGCAGGGCAGCGTGCTGAGCATCACGCTTTTTGTCGTTGCAATAAGTAGTAACGCTAGTAAAATACGATCTCCGGTACACTGTTCACTTTTTGTAGATGACTTTTGTATATATGTGCCTGCTCGTAGTATGGCAACAGCGGTAAGATATTTGCAGATAGCAATAAGCAGATTAGAGGAATGGTCAAGAACTACAGGTTACAAATTCTCTGCTTCGAAGACCCAATCTGTAGCATTTATTCATCGTAGGCAACACCAGAAGCCGATCCATTATCTTGATGGGTTTCAGCTTCAAACCACGGATAGTGTTCGATTTTTAGGTCTTTTATTTGATAAAAGACTCTCATGGATCCCACATGTTCGTGATTTGAAGGTGAGATGCAGCAAGAAATTGGATATGTTAAGACTCCTTAGTGGTACGAATTGGAGAGCAGACAGAACTTGTATGCTTCGCTTTTATCACCCAGTCATTAGATTGTGCATAGATTATGGCTGTCAAGCCTAGTCATCCGCACGACTTACAGTTCTGAAAACTCTCGATGCTGTCCACCACTCTGGACTTAGGCTCGCTACTGGTGCGTTTAGAACTAGCCTTAACCCTAGTCTTTTTGTCGAGGCTGGGGAACCTGCCCTTACAAGACGACGTCAGATGTTACAAATATCTTACATTTCTGGTCGTCGAAAGAAAACCTAATCACCCGGCATTCAAAATGGTATTTAAAAACAGTTATAATGAAGATTACGAGACACTTCAACTCTTGACCGTTCCATTCGGCATACAAAGGGTACGAATAATGTATAACCTTGGGTTGCAACTTCCTACAATGTTTGAACGACCAATGTGCTATCTACTTCCATGGATAATAAAAATGCCACACTTCGATTTCTCATTGTCCAGTTATCTAAAACACGATACTCCTGATGTGGTCTACCACCAGGAATTTTTGTCAATATACAACTCCCACCAACGCAGTGAAATTATTTACTCTGATGGGTCTAAACTGGACAATGACGTTGGGAGTGCGTCTAATGCCTCGGGATGCACCTACACGTACAGACTGCCCTCAGCTTGCAGTGTTTTAACGGTAGAACTATTTGCCATTTTCAAAGTGTCATTCAATCTCGATCTTCCCACTATATTTTGTGTTCTGATTTGAAAAGTACTATTCAGGCTCTTCAGGATGTTTTCTCTGTAAACTCTTTAGTTGGGGATATTTTGTGTGCTGTACACAGGCTTTAATTGGGGGGGGGGTAACATTCTGTTTGGTTCCTGGACACTGCGGAATACTCGAAAACACAAAAGCGGATGAAGCGGCAAAAAATGCTACAAGTTTAGTGCCCATTGCTCAACGAGTTATGGCATCTGATTATGTGTGTTTTGCGAAAGATTTATTGCTCGATGCTTGGAACGAGGAATGGCATACCATCATTCAGAATAAGCCAAGGGAAATTAAAGATATTGTCCGTCCATGGACGATCTTCTATTTGTTCAAAATGTATGGAGGAAGTGGTGGTTTCACACCTTCGCATGGCCATTTCATTGGCCCCTTTTTTGTAACTCATGCATTTTTTGATATTTAATGCATCGTGAAGATCCACCATTATGTCAGTACTGCGGTGATATTTTCACTATAAAACATATTTTGGTGGATTGTGTTGGTTTACTCAATATTCGTGCCCTTTTTAATGTGGAAGCTAGTTTAGAAGTGGTGTTAAGAGACGATGCCTCGGTCATTGACCGAATAGTCGCTTTCTTGCACCATTTAAACATATTTTTTGAAATTTAATATTTAAAAATATTAAATGTTTTTATATTTCTACATATATTGTGTGTGTGTGTGTATGTGTTTTGTGTATAATATATATTTATTTAAATTTTATATATTTTATACTTTTGTTAAAGTAATATTAATATTTATTTATTGTTGAATTGCTAGTTATAATTATGTTTTAATTATTGTTATGCTTATATACTGTTATATTGTTTATTGTTGTTATTTTGTTATTTATTGTTTTATATTGTTACTGTTATTTTTAGTTGTATATTATTGTTACATCTTTATTGTTATGTTGTTATTGTTAAGTCTTATAAGCTATTATTTATGTAGTTTCTTGTTGTTGAATTATATTTATTTGTAAGGTTTTGTACTTTGGTTATGATATTTATTGGTTTATTTAAAATATTTTGCGTTAGTTACTTCCATTGATTGGCAATGATAACCAAAATTGATTTTATGCCAGGAAAAAATCTGTAATAGAAAAAAGTAGTGATTGGATATTTTTGGCAAACAAAGGAAACAAACATTATGAATTTTTTTCAGAGATGGCTATGATTTGTTTGTGCTCTGTTCTGACAGCGCTTTACAAAAACTTGAAACTGTCATAATTGTTCTAACTCTACCTTGGGATACCAACATTCTTAAGTAACACACATTAAAAATAAATAAGTATGCATCACTGTGTTGGTCTGTGATTATGAAAGAAGTGCATTTCTTGAAAGCCCGACTCATTTCCTTTGACTACCGTATTGATTTAAACATATCTTGGAAGCCAGACTCATTTCATTTGTATACCGTATGGCTATAAACATTTCTTGGAAGCTCAACTCATCATTTTCTTTGAAATAGATAAAATTGGCTCTGATAGAAATAGGCATGAATTTAACGGAAGGAATTTAACTATCGGGACTCAGATTTTCGAACCCTACTGTATATGTTTTTGAAATTTCTAGGATTGGGGAGGATGCTCATTAGCTCTTACTTGAGATGGGCTTCAAAGCTGCACTGGAGTCATCTTGTAGAATCTGGCTCATAAGATCTTAAGGTTAGATTCAGTGAGGAATAGTTGAGATTTTTAAAGATCTTTAACTCTTCTAGCCAGGACTGTAGTCTTGGGCAGAGAAATAAGGATAAGGAACATGGAATTACAGTCTAAAATCTGATGCTTCTATTCTATATGTTACTGGTGGGTCTCGTGGTTGTGAGAGATTCCAACATAGTGTGTATTTATGTTATTTAGTGATTTTAAACATTCTAAGATTCTTTTGGTATGTTATCTTTTAAGCATCCTTTAGAGAAAAAAATTAGAACCAAAATTTGGAACAGGAAACAACTGTTGAATTACCTGGTTATCTGGAATTATCTGGTGAATTACAGTTAATTAAACTGTGACTTTTTTTAATTAATAGATTTTTCAGATAAAATATGTGGTTGGTTGTGTAACATTTTGTTTATATTATCTGTTTGTGGAGGGCATATTGTTTATATTATGTGTTGATTGCCAGCATATTGATTGTTTATTTTATCTTAAGGAAATAAAAATAATATCTTCTTCAACAATGACATTGGATAATAAATCAAATTCCTCAGATGTATAATTTTTGTTCCTTAAGATACTTTTGCATTTTCATTCAATACATTTTTGTGATTTAAAGTAGCATATTGTTATGGCAAGTACCAGAATTTGTTTATAGTCTTTTAATAGTAAGAGCAAGTGTTACAAATATGTTACCTATCGAGTGTCATTCCTCTAACAACTGGTTGATGGATATGATTTGAAAAATTATCCAATAATCCTGTGATTATATGGATAAAACATGTTTGTTTGCCATTCAAAATTATCAGTTAATTAGCAGGTATACAAAAAAAAGGTCATATTTGTTGATTCTAACTTCACATGAGCTACTAGTTATCACTAAACAATTGTAAATATTTACAAACTTACCTATAGTTCTTATATTTGTTGAGGACAGCCGTTTCAGGAGATGTGTCCCTTTGAGTTACGGTCTGAGTTGACAATGGGATAGATCTCCCTAAACGGCCGTCCTCAACAAATATAAGAACTTGCTACTATAGGAACAATTGTAAATATTTACAATTGTTCAGAGAAAAAGGGCTATTATTCTAATTGTTTAGAACAATAAAAGATTTTTATTATTCTGATTTGTCAAAAAAACTCAATTCTTCGATACAACACAAGCACAGCATTAGAAACTTTGAACCAACCTGTCAGTCCTGTCTAATGTTGATTTTAAATCATAAGAAAAATAGTTAAATATCTTCCATTAATAATTTAATGAAATTAAAGTCATAACTTAAATTGAAATGGTAGAACTGGAAATTTATCTTAACAAATGCAATTTAAAAAAATTTATTTGAATTAGTAGTTCAGATAAAACTAAAATTCACTAAAGCCTATGAATTGGAATATTTGACACTTTTTCTGTTATTGGTACAGATGAGTCTGTTTGTAACCATTCCCTGGAGTGTTCACATACATGCCACGATACTCCTGAGGGATTTGTTTGTTCCTGTCCTGATCACCTGCACCTCCAGACAGATGGTGTTACATGCTTAGAATCACATCCTTGCGAGGCTTGGGGAACTTGTGCTCAAATATGCATTCCAAATGGTCGACATAGATTCAAGTGTAGCTGCAATAAAGGATATCATTTGCAGTCAGATGGATTCTCCTGTAAAAGCAACGGTGAGTATCTTTTAAAAAAATTTAATTATATCACTTTAAATGTAACTTTATGTTTATATATGATGAATTGTGACAATATAGTTTTATTAGTATTAACTGTAATAAAGCAGTTTGGTTTAAAAATCTATTATAACCGTAAAACTTGTAAAATAATATAAATGTTGGATTGTCTTTTAATAATTCAGTTAAAAATATAACCACACACTAATAACTACATCCAGCAAGTTTTTTTTTCATCTGTTCATTCAGTTCGCTATGTTATACAGTAATTAAATTTTTTTAAAACATTTTAGTTTAAACTTTTAAAATTATTCCTCAGCACAGCCCATAGATATTACAAAAATGTAATTTCCATTAATTTATGTGCTACAGAACTAGACCAGTAGCATACCGAATTATTTTTTTAAAAAGTGCTGTATTTCTACTTTTTATTAAATTTAAAAGCTGTAATGGTTTTCTGAAGAGAAATATACATTGAACATTTTAAAAAGTAGTACTTCGATTAATTTGAAAAAAAAGTTTACATTTAGCATGTATACTAAATACACAACATACAATGCTTAGTTAATGTTAACACTTGTAAAAAAGTAACTATATTGTAAAACAAGTAAATATAATTGATAGTTCAAAATTATACAAATGGAGAATTGAAGGCAGAGTATAAAACTAAACTGTAATTAAGTGGTTACCAATTTAAAAAAAACATTTAAAATGAATCAATTCTATAAAATATAATTATTTGGAGTGACTGTGGTGTAGTTTTTAATTATAAATGAATGTAACCTCTTAAACCACAAAAACTTCATTAATGTCTTATACATTTTGATTACAAAGCAATCATCTTCAGAAGAAATTACCACAAGAGTAACTCCTCTATAGGACCAGTCTTGTAGTAACTTCCTCTGTAGATGATAGCTTTGCAATCGAAAATTTCATCAGGATATAATTAAAAAGTTTTTGTGGTATAAGAAGTTTTATTTATTTATAATCTATAAAATATGTTTATAATATAAGTCTCTTACTTTAAGGTCTAAACTACTTAAAATTTTATCTGCCTGGATAATACCTTAAGGACTAATTATGAGGTGTATACTCATAAAATCTTTTGTTGAACATTTTGACGACTATATTGTCGTCCTCATTCAGGCCTGATCTTCTCCTTTGTACTATTTTCAAAGCTATTAGAACCAAAAGAAAACTTCCCTTTTACATTTGTAACAATTTCAATGATAAAACGTTTGTCTAAATGTCTACATCGAATTTGTAATAAATCAAGGTATTCTTGACTCGCGTATTAATCGAGTTTTTGCTTAAGGAATAGTATTCTGTCTTGAAAAATATTTTAATGGGATCAGTGGAAGCTTGGAGAAAAGATACATTATTTCACTCCCAATTAATTTCTTACAGTTTGTAAATTTAGGAATTAAAGGCGATAGGTTACTTAGCAAAATGAAACAATTTATGAAAAGTTTCTTTATTTTTTTAACGAAACTGCCAGAAAATGTCAATTAAAAGATTTATTTAGGTAGTAATATATAACACTTATATCCAAGAGTAAATGGTGGAAACTTAATAGGTAAAATAAATTGAATGATTAACCAGAAAGTAGGTAGAATGTTTATCAATGAATTGCAACTTTCATTTCAAGTTATTATTATGTAATTCATGAATAAAGAATTTAATAAAGAGGAATTATAAAATTTTATTTTAATAAACATATAAAATCAAATTTGATATGAATAGTACTTGTGACTTTCAGCCCTTAAGTTTGACAAAAAAATAAAGACAGAAAATAATAAATAATAATTAATTATCAGAGGACCACACAGATAAATATAGAAACGGCGAATTTGTGAGTTGCCTCAAAGTTATAGTCTAACAAAGAGTTTAAGCACACAATTAAAATAAAGGGATCAACTAAAAAACACGCGGATAAATGTTCTTCGTAAGTATAGACGATGAAGCCTGGTTTGCACCACCTTTCCACTAGAAATGTTCACTGAAATGCTTTAAAGGGGATAATTTAAATGTTCACTAATTTACTAAATTCAGAGTTTCACTAATAAAGGCTTACCGCATGGTAATCGCAAATAAAAATTCAGTTATAAGAAATAACAAAATGAGGTTAATAAGTGTTAAAACAAAATAAATAACTTTTATTTGAGATAATTCACATTTATTGGAATAAGAATTTCACAGATAAAGGCGAATAAAGAATGTGAAAGAAGTGCCCAGAGTGGAGAGTAGAAGAGAAACGACAATCATAGTAGTTGAGTTGGCTAGAGTATTGCGCAGTAGAGCGCGTGCTGTAGATCGTCTGCTTAGTATTTTGACAGAAAGGTTGGAAATATCCGAATTATTATCAGAGTATTATTCCTTTGTTACTCTCGTACAAATAATTGCGAGATACTTGTTAAGGAAGACTCCTGGATAATTGTTTATTTTGTTGTACCTCTGGAAATTGTACCTCAAATTGAAATTGTTTGTCAATACTTATGAAAAACCTTAAAAGATCTTGAAATTTATAAATTTTTTGCGTTAACGGTTTGAGCTTGTTTCAACATTTTTTTTAGCAAATGCATTTCTTAATTGATCCATATAAAGAAGGATCATTTACTAACCTGTGTACAAAACCTTATCATATTCTTTCAAAAGCCTTAGCATATATATGTTAAGTTTATTAATTAAAGTAAACAAATTGTACTTTGTGCAGTCTTTTGTTCACAGAATCAGCTACTCCTTATGTAATCTTCAGCAATCGTCATGAATTACGAGGAGTTGATCTCCATTCGTTTAATGTGAAAGCTTTTATATCAAGTCTTAAGAACACAATTGCTTTGGATTTTTATCATACAAATGAATCGGACACAATATTCTGGACTGACGTAATTGATGATAAAATATACAAAGGGTCACTTATAGGTGGTTGTAAGTATCATTCATTAGTACAGTAGTAATACAAGTTGTTTTTATGAGTTATTTAAAGTAATGTATAGTTAACCATGTTGTGAGTAAATATTTAAATCTAATTTACTTTTAATTTTGTTTTCAACCTACAGTATGGGAAATAAATATAATTTAACAATAATATCCTAACTTCAAAATTTAAAATTTAAATAGAAAATAAAATCTTTCACAAAACTTCCCACTTCATACTTATAATTACAAATATATTTCATATCTATTTGGATGCTACAGTTTTCATTCTAGAGAAATTAGCTAATGATATGTTTGAAACATTTCTTTAATTTTGTCAAGATTTATAAAAATTCAATTACTTATATACTAACAATGTATAAAAATTACACTAATATCATCAAACGAAACAGATGTGTAATATCCATTGCTGGTGAATAAACAATACATGCACATAATTAATATATTATATGGAACAAAATTCTACTTTAAATAAAATTTCAACAATAAATTTCCTTACTTTACCTAAATTGATTTTCCAAAATAATTTACACTTGTTGATTTGGTTATTCTCTGGCAAATTTGAAAAGTGATATATATGGTTCTAATCAGAAGTTCCAGAGTTTAAATTCATTTAATAAACACCCATATTTGGGGCTTGATCCTTGTCTTTCATTCTCATTACAATGTGCAGTAATTTTTGAAAAAAAACTTTTCAATAATGCATACACTTTTTGGTTTCATTGTAGAAGTCTACTTTGATACATTTATATTTCCATTTCTTGTAGCATTATGGTTCATTCAGAGACTAAGCTTCAACATTCATCTCAGAGACAAAGAAATTTTTTAATAAGCATCTTTATACTTTCTTCATTTAATAAAAATTAATCTGCAGATGCAGACAACTCTGTTGAAGAAGTTTTAATAATAAGAACTGTTGATTCGACTTGTGGTCACCCAGTCTTCCTATCGGTCAACCAAAACACACACACACATACACACACACACCCCTCCGAGTATGTGAATGCTTTAGTTTTTATGTATTCAATATAACTTAATATTATTTTGCTGTTTAAGATGAGAAACAATTAGAGGAATGTTATTTTTAAAAAATCTCTGTTTGTGTGGAACAGTGAAGATTTGTAAACATGTATACCATATGATCATAATATTGCTATTTATGCTCAAGTCGCTAATTTGGGTTCAATTCGTAAACTTGAATTATGGAATAATCAATTATCAGTTTGCTAAGAATCTGGCCTCTGCAAAAGAATCAGGAACTGAACTTAGAATAAATTAGCAAAATGTCGCAAGCCAGGTAAATTATAGCTGTACAGTGTGTTTATCAATTACCTGATTACTTAGTTGGCCACTTGCATTAGCAACTAAATAGTTATTAGTTCTTTGGATCAAATTTTTATAATATCATTATAACAAACCTTATCTTGACTAAATGAATTATTACAGCACAAAGTAAAATTAGGAAAAAATTATATTAATAACCAATTCAACAGATGTTTTAGTGACTAATCAGTGTTGTATGTAGTCACATTAGAGTTAAGTATTTCTTAGGCTAATAATTGGTAAGTTAAGTTAGGTTGGTTATACTATTTATATATTTGTGTAATATTATGACTCATTCTTTTTGAGTATCAAGAAGGGTTGTTTTATTTTAAAAAATTTAATATCGTTTCAGCCTTGGGTAATATAGAAGTTGTAGTTCGCACCGGATTAGCAACAGCTGAAGGTCTTGCTGTAGATTGGATAGGACAAAACCTATACTGGGTTGAAAGCAACTTGGATCAAATTGAAGTTGCTAAGCTAAATGGAAGTTTTAGAAGGACTCTGATTGCTGGGGATATGGAGTCACCACGTGCCATTGCGTTGGATCCTAGATTTGGGTAAATTTAAACAAACGATATTTAACTTGGTATCTTATCAATTTCAGATCATTGTAGGTTACTTGAAAATTAGACTTATGTAATTTATAAACATTATATAATTGTTTCATATATGTTGAAGTACAGTTATCAAACTTTGAAAACTGTACTCAAACATGTAGAAATATTCCTAAAAGAAATGAAGATGAGTATATTAATAATTTCAATTGTTTTTTATGCCATTTTTTTTTGCATATAATCTGATCAAATTTAATTAAAGATTTTAAACTCTTGTAGAATTAAAAACAAAAACCATTGTTGATTAACAAAGTGTCTACAAGTGTTTGTTTCTGCTTAGATTTAGTAATGAGTGCAAATATATATTCCTAACCTGTCCTGATAATATGTGTGTTATGATTCTGTGTCAATAAAAAACATTAATAGCTTGAAAAATATACTTTTTTTAGAAGACTTTATTCTATCCTATTATCTTTTTTATGTGTTATAAATATTCAAGTCTCCAAAATCCGTTGAAAAATTATTGAAAAATCTTGTTTCATTTTCTTTTTGAAATTGTCAGAAACTCTGTTTTTTTCTCTGTTGTAAAACATTCATAATTTTTCTATGTATCTATTTTACAAGTTGAAAAGTAAAATAAATAAATATAAAAAAATAAGAGATCTTGTAATGGATCAATCATTTGCGAAATAATATGAAAAACAGTGTTTTTGAATTATTTGTTACTAGCAGAGTACCCGTCCTTCGTACAGGGTTGATGAATATTAGTATTGATTTAATTTGTTTTTGTATTTGGGTTGAATTTAATTTACCGAAATTAAATACCAATAAATATATCAAACTATAGTTTATAAACCTACCACTAAGGAAGTTTCCAAGGCCAGGGGACAGTGCCCTGACAGAATTTCTAAATAAAAATAGGCATATGTGAAAACCAGGGACCCTAACTAAGAATGTCTATGTAAAATTTTAGGTATTTATTTCCCATTCCCATGTGTTTAATAAGGGAAAAAAATTATACTGGGCGACGCAGAAAGTCATCAGGGATACAAACAAAATAATGAATACTCTCACCCAGAGAAATAAATAAGAATTTTATCAAAATAAAGTTGGGTAAAAAATTTATTGTGGAGTAATAAGAAATACCACATCCACTTATCAACTGTGCCATACTACGTATACATATATTTAAATATAGGCCTACTTATAAAGTATTCAGTTACAACAGATTTGGTTGTAATTTTATACAATACTATATATCTATATTAAAATATGCCTGTAAGTGACTAGTCAGGATATTTGGTTGTAATTTTATACAACACTACCTAATTAAATGTCTACTTCCGTGGAGTAATACTTCGTCACGTGATCTCTATTCTACCCTTACATGTGTACATTTGGTTAAACGTATAAAATTACAACCTAATCTATCCTGACTGGATACTTAATAGGTATATAAAATTAACCTTCCGTGGCAATAACAAACAATAATTGTTAATAAAGCTTCAGGACATGTTTTTGATTAATTTTATATGCATTGTATTGGGGGTGGGCAATGAACATTTTTACCACTATATCCACCATGTTTGGGGGGAATTACATTTCTTCCAAAACTGTAAACTTTTGGGGCCTGAGCAATAGTTTTCATAATTTTTGTCGTATCTCTGATGAGTTTCTTCTTTGCCCGGTATAACTTTTTTTTTGCTAGAATCAAACACTTGGGAATGGGAAATAAATACAATTTCAGCTCATTTGGTCCAGTAGTTATTACATGATTGAGTAATACACACAGACAGACACTATTAGATTTTTATATAATAATATAGATTAGTTCCCAATAAATATATCAAAGCATAAACTTACTGATTATTTGCTTGAAAATCAAGGGAAGGAAAAACTTCTGCTTGTAACATGACATTTGTAAAGTAAACTAACCTAGAAAGATGATAAACAATAAATTACTATCAGCTGTTTAAATCTTTTTAAAAGTGACTATTACAGATGATTATCAGCTGAATAAGTCAAGTTAAGTAATAAATGGAGTGTAGAAAATTATGTGTTAAAGTGGTTTCAAAACCCATGGGTCGGTGCCCTGACGGAATTTCTAAATAAAAATAGGCTTATGTGTTAACCAAGGACCCTATGAATGTCTATGTAAAATTTCAGCTCAATGGGCAAAGTAATTGTTACGAGGTTTGAGTAACACACACACACACACACACAAACAGACATCATTAGATTTTTATATATTAGTACAGATTTTTTCATAAGCCTTACGTAAATTCTCAACAATTTCATTATTTGTAATAATTATTAGTTAGATTAATAGAAATTTATGTTTTAACATTTTCTCATTATCATTCTTTTGAACATTTTGCAATAATTTTCTTAAAATATTGAAAGTTGCTAAGAATTTATCGATTATTATTTTTAGTTTATCAAATATGCTGTGATTACTTAATGGAATCATTTTCCATCACCTTTTATTATGATTGCTTTGGACCTGCAATGACACATTTATAGTTTTAGAACCTTCCACTAATTAATCTCGACTGCTAAGCAATTTTCTGCATGTTACAAACCATTTTTACTAAAATTATAAAATTTATAAGGCTTCTGCTAATAATATTGTTTTTTCTTTATTGTCATACCATAAATTATAAAAATGTATTAAAAGATAATTAATTTTAAAATTTAAAAAATCGTGGTAAAATGAAAAAAATATTATAAAATATTTTACTTTACTTTGATTTATAGTTATTTTTATATCATTCAACTTATTTTCGATTGTATACAATCTATAAAATGTTCAGTATTGAAAAATAAAACAACAAATGTGTATGGTAGTTGAAATAACTTTAATTTTTATATATCGTAACATTGGGGTTCCATTACACGATTTGTATTTTATATTTTAGAATATTTAGACAGACATTGAGTGGAAAAGGTCCACCCTTGGACAAAATTTCAAATAAAAATTAATTATCTTTAAATGGGTTTTTTGGGAAGGTGGCTTCCACTGATATTTTTAAAATTTTAGTTAGTTTTTCAATAATAAAAGAGTTTTAAAATAATTTGAAGGTATTCATTTAAAAATTTTAAAAAAATATGTAAATTAGTTGGCATTATTTCTTCTTTAAAATTAGGAGATACATAGTATATGTATATATAAACATATACATATATTGTATTGATTCAAAATAATATTGCAGAAATTATCAACAGGGCTAATAATGTTCTCAGAAGAACACTGACTAATATAATTGACACACTTGATTTTAGGTTGCTATTTTGGACAGATTGGGATGCAAACACTCCACGCATTGAGCGTTGCAGTATGAGTGGAGAACACCGTAAAGTTGTTGTTCATGTTGATGAAGTAACCGACGGCGCGTGGCCCAATGGACTTACTTTGGACTATCAGTTGCAGAGGATTTACTGGATCGATGCAAGGTTAATATAAACTGTAATTTTAGGCTTTAGTAGAATTTTTAGAAATAATTAAAAGATTTCCCAGCTGGTTGGCTTTTTCAATTACTTTAACCTGGAGGTGTGGCAGTTGCCAAATTTTTATTTGGTACAACTGGTTACCCTTCACTCATATTTTCAATCACAATATAGTTATTTAATATGTGTTATGGTGTCTTTGGTTGTTACGGTAATCTTTTAAATATTTTATTCTGACGTAGTTTAAAAGTTTATATAATATAAAATCATGTTATAAATGTAGTATTCATTAATGTTTTTGTATTATTTCTCGATAATTTTTTTCACTGTCAGTACAGTAAACCCTAAATGGCTTCACATATCCTGAGGTTAAGGCTGTAACGTAGGTAGTATATTGTTTGTCCTATAACTAGAATACATGTATTCCACGATAATATTATACCAAAATATTCACACTACATTCTGTCAGATTTTTACATTACTGGAGTAAATACCTTTTCAATGTAATTACTTAAGTGTAAAAATAATGTGTGTACTTTGCTGTACTAGAACCAATATGTAAGGGTAAACAGTTCCAATATACCTTTCCTATAACAACATTATTTAATTATGTTTTGATTTATTTAGTCTTACTTTGAATTTAATGTAGTTTTGTAATTTTTTAATATTTTCTAATATGAGGTTTACGATTTCCTATTACTATATAGAAATCATAATTGTATTTAAAAAAAAGGGATCTTGTAAAAGGATTTTGCTCTTCCTTCTTTTCAACAATAATGATACCTTGATAAGATATTGCTATTTATTATTCTATTGCACACTTTTCGGATAGTCCTAGAGCATGTCCAAAAGAAGGCCTTTATTATTGCCTCAAAATCCCAATAGCAATCAGCAATCAAGCAGCTGGCCTGGCAAACGGCCACATCCATATCATAAGTCTAGAATGACCAAATAAGTTTTGATATCAGATCTATGCATTAACTTGTCCATATAATTATAGATTTATATTTATCTTTCTTGTACCTCAGATGTACATGTATTCTATTTTTTAAATATGAAACATGCTTAATACCCATATAGCTTCACTGATTAAATTTTCTATTACAATGGTTTATTATATGATTACTACTTACATTTCAAAATAAAAAGATATATTGATAGGAGAAAATTTTTTGAGATTTTTTGAACGTGATACAAACGTCTATTTTGTGTGGTATAGATCAGACTCAATCCACACTGCAACATATGAAGGGTTTGACCATAGAGAAGTAATGCGTGGTCATGTGTCATTATCACATCCATTTGCCATTGCGGTGTATGAGAATCATGTGTATTGGACAGATTGGAGGACAAACTCAGTAATGAGGGCTAACAAATGGAATGGATCAGATATTACTGTTATGCAACGGACACTCTCGCAACCATTTGATATTCAGATACTCCATCCTAGTCGGCAACCAAGAGGTAACTTATTTCTGACTTTCATATTATAAACTATCACCATAAAATTTTTTAAAACTTATGTTTTGCTTGATTTTCATCAGAATTCTATAAGATTTTATTTCAAAATTTATTTTTTCTCAATAATTGATTTTTCGTAATCAGATGATTTTTTCTATATCAGTATTTTTCAGGTTTGATTTTACAGTACATTTCTATTTATTGTTAAGTATTTATTTAATGGATAACTTTTTAAAATGTCGTATTGCATGAACAATCGCAAAAATCAAGCTTCTATATATCATTCTCTTTGAGGATTTTTTAAAAATAAATAAGTAATTTGTTGAAGATTAATTTAATTGATGTGACAATTTAATAGACTGAAAAATATTCAATTAATTTTTGAAAAATATATGAATAGGCCAAGTAAATACTGTTTACATTTTTTATTCTACAGATTTTTTTATTGTTTACTTTATGTTGTCAATGTTTCACTTGATAAGTAGAAATATGTTTTTTAATCTATTAATAGTTTTTTCTTTTATATTCTTAATCTCATTCAGTTAATTTCAATATGGCCAGATTAAAAGACTTTAAAGAACAAGATCATGACTAAAAATAAAACCTTTATTATCTGTGTAATTTATTTAACTATTTGTTACCAACCTTACAATGTGCATCAACAATTCCACTACTATTATTGCTATTTTTGTAATCTTGTTGTTGTTCATGATGAGCTGGTTGTTAATTACTTATTACACTTTTGATATTACTTGCGACCAGATTTTTTGTGAACTAAAGGTTGTTAAATGGTTAACTTACACTTGGAGGAAATGTTGGTATTACCAACACATACAATAACCCAGGAATATACAAACTACAATGCAACAACTGTAATAAGTTCTATATTGGACAAACAGGCAGATCTTTTGCCAAAAGATATTAAGAACACAAAAGTGCACTGAACACTACTATTGAATCCACCTTCGCAAATCACCTCATGGACACTAAACACTCATGCAATAGTATGGAAAATAACATGAGCATTCTCCACACATGCAACAAAGGCTATAAAATAAATACCCTAGAACAATATGAAATATACAGACATAGCAACACACATAAAAGTGACATCTTAAATGAACAAACACGACAGATCACACATACTCTTTGATCACATCACTTCTAACTTTCAAAAATTGGTACCAAAGAAGCACAACGACAGCAATCCTAGCGGCAAAAATACGAGGCTGAAGAAGTTGTAAGACAAAAACGTTTTCTCCAAGTATAAGTTAACAATCTAACAACCTTTAGTTAACAAAAAGTCTAGTCGCAAGTAATATCAAAATTGTAATAAGTTGTTATTTTTGTCTCCAATACAGTGGAGGTAAGGCTAAGCTCGGTTCTCAAGCTAATTTACAACAGTCTATACCCCATTCAGCTATATATCAATTGGTTTTTGTTCCATCTTCAGTGTGTTGTCATGTCTGTGGAGGGCGGTGTTCTGCACACTATGGAACTGAATATGATTTTATTGCATAGAACTATCTAAGCAGTTTTTACCCCTCTGCAGCCAAATATGTTAAATATTGTTAATAAAATACTTTTTATTCATCTACTGAAGCTCAAATACATTTTTTTAAACCTGTAGTGAATGAGAATTGATGTTAATACAGTTTCTTCAAATATTTATTCATAAATTGAATTTTAAAAATTAGGAGGTTTCTAGGTCGGATTTGAACCGAATGACTTCTTGTTTGAAATCCAGCACTTTGGCACTGATCCAGTTCTCCCATAGCTAGAAATATATTTTTCGGAGATGAATGAATTTTTTTTCGCCACAAACGTTTTGCCACAACGTTTTGTTGTCATCGACACCACCACTGTGCAAACTTAAATAGTTGCCATGTTTACCACACAATATTGTACATAATTCTCTAGGATTAAAACTTAATGAAAACAATAAAATAAACAAACAATTTGTATTAACAGTATTGAACCTTGTTTCACAAACGGAGAATGCAAAAGGAAAGAGACAAGAAACTACAACACACAAGCGGCAAAAAGAGAAAGCAAATAAATAGTAACAAACAAAAATAAGTCCAAAACCATATATAGAAAGGGAAATGGAAAATTGCAAGGAAATTCGCTTTCTATTTTGCCACTTTACATATATACCACAAATTTTTGCCACAGACATATTTACAGTACAGTCTTGCTAATCCGGTCTCCGATGATCCGGACGTCCGGCTAATCCGGACGGCCCAAAATGTTTGTTTAGTTATAGTATTCTACAGTGCACAATCAGTCTGCCGTCCACAAAAATATTTATTTTTATACGTCTAATTTGTTATTTTTCAAAGGGGTTTTCCTACTATAATAGACAAATAATATAATTTATTCATTAAAATATGAATTTACCATATTATTTGTTTCTTTTGCCTATTAAAGTAGGAAAAACTTCTTTGAAAAAATATATTCACATTAGATCTCCCAACACTACAACACACGTGACATCAGAGACATCTTACGATAAACGAAAGATAAAGGGCCGCTGACTAAACGGATAGACAGTCTTTCCGTCTGGCGTCAGGTCAGTTGTGTTGTCGGACGGATGCCACCTTTACTGTTCCTCGCAAGATTTCTGCTCAGTTGTCATTTAATTCTAGTGCGATATTGATCTGTGTTTTTTATTTATGTCTCGTTCAGTGTTCAGTGAAAGTGGCGACTAAATGTAAGACAGTGACAATGGAATAAAAACTCCAAGCTTTATTTTGTATTGATGGAGGTGAATCGCTTACTAAAATTGCAAAAGAGTTAGGCGTGGGAAAACAAACTGTTTCTGATTGGAGTAAAAGCGATAGAAAATTGAAGATTTTTTTGCAAAAATGGTTAGTAAAGACAGTTTAGGTGGCAGAAGCACTTTAAAAAAACCAAAAAATGAAACCTTAGATGATGCTTTGTATGTTTGGTTTTGCCAATAACGGGAACAGGGTGTTCCATTGTCGGGTGAAAATTTGCAAACGATCGCGCTGAAACTGAATGAAAAGTTAAAAAGAGGCCCTAATTTTACTGCCAGTGTGGGTTGACTGTCACGGTGGAAGGAACGACATGGCATCCGTCAACTCGGAATAAGTGGTGAAATTTTGTCAGGTGACAGTGATGCCAGTGAAAAATTCAAAGACAAATTTGGCAAGTTTCTCAGAGATAAAAACTTACAACCTTGTCAGGTGTTCAACGCTGACAAAACCGGATTAAATTATAAAATGTTCCCAAAAAAAACTTTAGCTTCCAAATTAGATTCAGTAGCAAAAGGCCATAAAGTTAAGAAAGAACGTATGACTTTGCTGCCCTGCAGTAATGCTTCTGGCGATCTAAAAGTTCCACTTTTGGTGATAGGAAACTCCACAAAGCCTAGGGTTTTTAAAAATGTAAATTTAAGTGTTCTACCGGCCCAATACAAGTACCAAAAATCAGCGTGGATGAACAGTCAAATTTTTAAGGACTGAAGTTTCTTGAAGTTTTTTGAAAACTTTGTTCTAACAACAGAAAAGTTTTTAAAAGAGAAAAAACTCCCTCGAAAAGCGGTTTTACTAATTGATAATGCCCCATGCTACCCAAATGAAGAATTGCGTCATGGTGACATTTTTGTTAATTTCTTCCTCCTAACGTCACGGCTCTCATTCAGCCGATAGACCAAGGCGTGATAGAGGCGATATAGGAAAAAGTTAATTTTATCGCTTTTGTAACAACAAGAAGCAGATCCAGCTACACAATTTATTGAAATTCTTAAAAAAGTGACTATAAAGGATGCCATTTATATGGCTGCAGAATCGTGGGAGGAAATTCAACCGTCTACACTCCAAAAGAGCTGGAAAAGGTTGTGGCCTGAAATGCCACAGGAAAGTGAAAAAACCGACAGTCAACCTACTAATGACGATGCGGAATTTGTTCAGATTTTTCAACAATTTGAGGGTTGGGCCGAGTTGAAAGACACTGATATTTCCGAGTGGATTATTAGTGATAATGACATTGGTTATCAAGTGCTCAATCGTCGCGGTGTGCACTGCAAACGCAGAAAATTACAGCTTGGAAGAGGAAGTTTTTTAAAGTTTATTTTTGTTTCAGTTTCATTTTTGTTTGAGTTTTTTGTGAGTTTATACAGTATAGTGTACATAACTTTATGTGAATACATTTATTCAACGAGAAAGATGCTTTGATATTTATTCATGTCATACCTTTTCCGTTACAATTACAGGAATTTTTTGCTAAATAAGCTATGAAATACTGTACTGTATAGCTATATTTAGGCCGCAATTTCACTAAAACTACAATTTCAATGTTTCCCCGCCTAAAACACATATTGTATGCATTTGTTTGGCTTTTTCCGTCCAATCCGGATTTCGTTGATCCGGACAGGGTCCGGTCCCATCAAGTGCGGATTAGTGAGTCTGTAATGTATATTAATTGTAATTATAAAATAAAATTAAACTAAACTAAATTATACTTTTTCTTTATTGACCTCAGTAGGAATTAACTTTAAAAAAAAATTTTGTATATTTTGTTTTACTAGATTACTTATTTATTCGTTCTAAACAAATATTGGCCTCTCTCTAACATAGAAAACTTGTGTATATATAATATTTATAGGATTTATGCTAACTTTTAAAAAACTGTAATAGGTACCTATAAATATTAAGTTGTTTTTTGTACATAACAAATACAAAATATCAAAAAAGTAAAAATATAACTTGAAGAGCATTGTATTATATTATATTTTTTATAAGTACTTCATATTAAATGAGTATGTGTCTAAACATATGGAGTATTTTTTGTAATCGATTTTGTGCTTTGTTTTGAATCCTATCATATTAATCAACTTGATATTATTCTACAGATGTATATAATCCTTGTGAGATTAACAATGGGAACTGTTCTCATCTGTGTTTGCTAAACATAAATTCTACAAGGAAATGTGATTGTCCTCATGTTATGAGACTCTCGAATGACAGTGTTACGTGTGTTGGTAAGTGGCGATCTTTTTATGTATTAAGGCTAAAGCACTTTGTATTGTGCCAAATCATGAGCTAGAACTATCGTTAACTATAACTACTATTCAGGTTCATGCTTCATTGTATAAATGTCAATATAATCACATTACAAAAAACAAATAGGTTTTAACCCTTTGATTAGCAACATGTGCCTACCCTGAGTGCAACGTATTTTAGAGATCTTAACACTTTTCTTTTTCCAATTTATTCTTTAATTTTTAAAATTACAGTAGTATTTGTTAATATTTTTCTTTATTTACTCATTTTCTCATATTAACAAAACTTTACCTTAAGTTTGCTGACAATTTCTTTGCTAAATAGTATCTGTTAATCTTTTTTTTCTAAAAACCTATTTATTGTAAAATACCGCACAAACTTCAAAACGATCAATAAATACGTGGGAAAACCCATAGACTTTTGACACAAAAGAATGGTGACTATGTACTCTGTGTCGTATTTATTGTCCAGATAGTTGCAAATATTCAACATAGAACACAACACCATACACAGGAAAACAAATCGTAAACATAGGGCAATGGCAATATGAGAAAAATTTAGAGCCTACATATACGGGAATGCTCTTGCTGGCAGTTGATCGCACGTACTGGTATTGAATGCTAATCAAAGGGTTAAATTTGATAATTTTCTGTCAAATTCATCATAAGAATTATTTTAATTTAGTATCAAAACATAGATAATTATGTCTACTTCTATTTTTCATAATTTAAAATATTTTACTTAAGCCATCCAGAACCAGATTGAGTATTTATGCTTCACAAACCTTGCCGATCCTTCACTTCTGCAACAGTAGTGCGACAAATAGCTCAACCTTATGCACCAGTGTGAGCAAAGCTTTGTTATGGTGTGGTCATGCTTGTATGTTCTGTGAATATTCAAACATGGTGTTGACAATAGAAAACACTAGAAGTGCGTAGTGTATTTCGCATTTTGAAAGTGCAAATTCTTCGTCCTATCGATATTTATAGGCAAATTAAGTAAGTGTAGAGGGATAATGGAACGATCAGGTCCTCTTTGAGGAAATGGTGCACCAAGGAAGAACCAACATACACAATGAAGACCGGGGTGAAATACCAACCCTCATACCAGACTTTTTTTTTAAAGAATGTTGAAAAAAAGATTCTAGAAAACCGAATATCACGGGTGAAATTTGGGTTTTATACAAAACTTTGGAAACAAAGCAGCAATCTGTGGAATGGCATCGCTCAATTTTCCCGTCAAAAATCAGAAAAGAAAAACCAAATCTGAATACCAGAAAAGTGATGGCAACGGTTTTTTGCGGCCGAAAGAGTTTAATCCACTTGAAGTTTATGCCAAGAGAAGAGTAAAAAAACTTAGCAGCGAAACTCTACAATGACTACCATACGCTATCCAGAACAATCAACACAGATTGCTATATTCATTGGTGGTTTTAATCGATGACAATGCACATCCTCCTGCAAATGCATGAACTAAAGAAGAATTTGAAAGACATAAAGGGGAAATCTTTGGCCACCATCATTACATCCCTAACATTGCATTAAATGATTTTCTCTTGTTTCCAAAATTAAAGGATTTTTTGGGCGGAAAATATTTCTACAGTGACAAAGAACTCAAAGATGTAGTTTCATCAAGGCTTTTAAAGTTGATGGCAGAAGAGTATAAGATCGGCATCGGAAAACTGATTACATGGTACAAAAATAATTGATTGATGCCTTGCCATTTATGACAACGGCATACAAAAATAAATTAAGCTACTGTAATGCTGAAATGAAGTTTTGTATTGATAAATTTTGTTGTTATTAAGTTATAGCAAAATGTTTTTTACTTTTGGACAACTCGCATACTTTTATGTAAGATATATAAAAATGTCTCGAAAAGAAACAAAATATTATGTTAATGAAGAAATTTCATATTTTTAAATTTTAATAGTAATTTCTGCATTTTACTATGGTTAGTTGTTGAACCATAGAAACAACAAACCATGATATTAG
Organism: Prosapia bicincta; assembly: GCA_036971475.1. Taxonomy (NCBI): domain Eukaryota; kingdom Metazoa; phylum Arthropoda; class Insecta; order Hemiptera; family Cercopidae; genus Prosapia; species Prosapia bicincta. Next base: position 140,297,510 of record JBAIZL010000004.1, on the reverse strand, counting down.
ATGCATGTCTTCCGTAACTTGCCTAGCAAACTCTTTTGACAAAATTTTTGATGGATGTTCTATACGATTGTGACTCAGTTAATAATTCTACAATGATTTCATGAATTACTTTTCAATTGTTGATATAAATAATATATCTTACAAATCCGTAAGGAAAAAATTGTATGGTGTCAAATTATTAGCCTTGGTGGCCAATTTGGACACCATTGTATGAAATAAAATTAGTAAGGAGTCTTTCTTTTCATGAGTCAATTGTTTCAGGAGTTATCTGGCTACTTATACCATTGTGTTAAAACTACACATTTTCCATCACCAAAACTTCAACTGTCACTGCGTTACCAGAACTTTATTAGAATGAAATGCTGTAGCAAAACTGGTATTGTTCTCTTTGGAATATCTTTATAGGTTCTAACTCTAGCCAATTTGTTGTATTATCATTCAGATGAATATGTCTCTCATCACTGCAATAAATTAACCATACACTTAATTTTCCACTATCCAATTTATAAAATCATGGTACAGTAGATTCTCAATAATACGAGGTGGATGGGACCGAGACCCCCTCGGATTACTGAGAAGTTGGATTACACAGAAATACGTTCATGTGTGTTAGAAAAAAAACATAAGTTCTAACGAACCCTAATACTATAATTAAGAATGCACAAAATACGTTTATACAACTTTATTGATTATAGTACTTACATAAATTAATGTTGCTTTGGAATACATAGTTCATCCCTGTTGCTATATTTTTTGAAAAAAGTTCTTATGTGTCTTCTGCTTCTGCTTATCAAATCGTTTTCATGCTACAAGGTTGCGTAGGGCTTAGCAGAAACATCTGTTGGCATGGTGTCTGTCTGTGGTTCAATATTGCATAGTGCAGTTTCCAAGGAGGTTGTTCCCTCACCGTAACTAATTTTTCCTTCTTGTAGTGTCTCAGTCAAACTTTCATCTTTCTTGACAAAAATGATTAAAACAGAAAAACCTTTTGTATTTTACTTTTCTACCCATTTAAAATTCATTTAGTTAAATTTTTGGCATGAAAATAAATTTAAAGATTTATTTCGTTTCATATCAGTTTTAAAGATATGTAAAAAAGATAAATTATGATTTGGAGACATTAAATTGGTCTTCTGTTTTTCTTTTTTGGTTTCCAAAAAACTTTTTTTGTTTTTGGCGTGTTTGCGCCAATTGTGACCGTGTTGCAGTGAACGAACGAGTACTGTTATTCTCAAGAGCCAATGAAATCCGTGGGGTAGATCTGATGCAACCTTACTACCATACTATACCTACTATAAGCCTACCTCAAGTGTTGTCACCCACTCAGCTAGACTTCACGGCTTCAACCAAGTCAATTTACTGGACAGATGGACAAGTGAATGAAGTAAAAAAAGCTGCACTCACTGGAGGAACTACTCAGAGTATAATAGACACAGGTTAGAGACCTTTAAGTATTTAATTTTTAAAATAAGGTTTTACTTTTATAATGCTAAAGAAATAGAATATTGTGTCCAACATATTCTGTTAAACATAATTTCTGCACTTTACATAGCTTAGTATTAAGCTAAATCGTAAGATGTATCTATATTAATAATTAAGAGTATGTTTTCCTGGGGCCATTTCCCTTTAATCACCCATTATTTCCAGAAGTTCAACTATTAAGTAGTCACTTTCACAGACTGAATCAACTTGGGGCTAAAAAAACACATTGATATTTTTTTGGTGTTATTCAACTTCAGAACAATTTCAGAATGTAAAAAGATCTTGAAGTTAAATGATAATAATTTTTTTTTTTTTTGGGACTCCATTAATGACTTTATTGATTTATTAAAGATAAGGCAAGAACTTTTACAATATATTGATATAGAATGATGAAAATAGTTATGGTCTTTTGTATAAGAAAATGTTGCAGTATAATTGACAGTATTTTGCAGTTTCTGTGTATATCTTATAGTTTCAAATTTGTTGTCAGGTAAAACTATGACATAATTATTTGCTAAAGCTAATCATAAATTTGATTTGTATTTTGCTTTAGGTATTGATCACCCAGTAGGTTTTGCAGTGGATTGGATATCAGGAAACATGTATGTTACATCTTCCAGTAATAATCACAATAAGATATTGGTGTGCTCATTGGAAGGTGAATATATCACAACGATCTATGAAACAGAAATCCCATCAGAGAACACCGACAGTCATATATCTGAGGTATATTATTGAAAAAAATTAAAAATGCACCATTAGGCCAACTATTTTAATATTTAAAATTTATCTTTAACTTTACAATTTTTAATACCTATACTGCTCATGAATTAGTATTTAATACCACACCAATAGAAAAATTAATCAATAGATTCAGTAAAGAAGATTGCCTTGAGTGGTTTTCTTTTTAGCTTTTTAAAACCTTGGTACAAAAATAAATCACCTCTAAATTACCATATTTAAAAGTCTAAAATACCATGGCTTAAAATACCAGCACAATCTTTTGCATTACATGCTTCCTAAAACTGCCCCCATTTACCATGACATCTTTACATATAGTTATTAGTTGATTTGACAGTTGATTTTGATGCTTGTTCTGTTTAAAGTTCTTTTAACGCTTAGCACTTTTCCCCAAAGGTTTCTCAGATCTTGTTTTTAGATGTTTAAGATCTTTGTGTTTATATATTTTTCCCTATCTTTGTGTTTAGGTAACCTATGGCTAATTAAGCTTGTGACAAGGGACAGCTTCTTATTCTTTTTATAGAGTGTTTCAAGAGTTGTGTGTTACTTTCCTGTTCATAAAGTACTGTTATGGAAATCCTGTTCATAAATTATAGTTCTTATTTTCACTATTGATAACTTTGTTATGCTACATATTTACAATTTCAGAATCCACCAGTATTATTTGGTGCAACCACAACTATCATATATTTCTCTGCAGAGTAATACTTGCTCCAACTTTGATAGGAAATTCCAAGGAATTTTTTTAATGATTTTCTAGCTGTTGTTCTTTGGTATATGATAGTGACTCCTTTTAATATGACAGCTAATGTATATAAAGTGAACATTTTTTTTTGAGATATTTATGTGAAAAATTTTCTGTTTTCAGACATTTTGCATTAAAAATTAAAAACAGTTCTTCTAGATTAAATGATCTATGTTTTGAGGGACTTAAAAGTACAAATTAATTCCTCACATCAGTTGAGTTATATTTTGCTACAAAAATATCAACACTTATTATCCCCAAATATTATACGTTTTATACAGGTGCAATTTTTTATTCATTATTCAATTCCTTCTATTAGCTCAACTTCCCCTTATATAAATCTTATACAAATTTTCAATCATTAATAAAATACATTTATCCATTCACTCAAGTTCAAATAATGTTTTTAAAATTTGTAGTGGATGACACTTGATTTTAGTAGAGTTTTTTCAAACAATAATTCATTAATTAAATTTAATAATGAATTAATTTTAGTTTTATTTGGGAGAAAAACTTTTTAATAAAGAGGTAAGGTAAGCAATATACTTTTTTTTGTCCCATTTGGCTTAAAATAAGTGAATGTATGATTTCATAAAACAGCTGATTTTTTGTTATAGGTTATGTGGGGTAGAACAGCTGTTTTAATGGATAGGTTATGTTACTTTATTCGCATTACTTGTAATTATTTGATACAAAGCAACTAAAATAAAATTGGTCTTTGTTAAATAAAAAGCGGATGACTTGCGAGTCAGGTACAACTATTTATTTACAGAGGGAACGCTCAATAACAGGTACATTAACGTCTTCAGGCCTACAATACACAAGTACACAATTAAAAATAACAACAATAATAACACAGTTCACAAATAACCACAGCACAATAAAACTACTATAATTATAAAACAATAGATATACTACTAAAATGGGTAACATAAAATTTTTTTGTATAAAAACATGATTAACATAAACATTATAAATTATTACATATTCAATTGTATAAAAAACTCGAAAAAACACTAACTACTACTACTGGTACAATGACTACCAAATCAGGAAATAATTGTAGGCCTACCAAATGTATTGTAGGCATGAAGACGACAACATACCAGTTATTGAAACTATGCCTCTATAAATAAATAGTTGTACTTGACTCACAAGTCAACTGCTTTTTATTTAACAATAATTTTTACGACCGTAAACATGATTAATAAAATTAGTCTTTGTTGACCTAAGTAGGAATTGACTTTATAACAATTTTTGGTTTATTACTTGTTTTGTACCTTAATTTATTATTTGTAATCATAATTAGGCAAAAACAAAGTAAAAGTGAGAGTTTGATTAGATTCTAGGTTCCCACTATTATTTTTCACTTCGAATACATAATAAAACATTCATTAATTATAATAAATATTTATGCTAAATAGTTTTTAAATGTAGAATTTTACCAAATTCTGTGTACAACTACAAGTACACCATGTTCACACACTACAATACACAAGAAACATCAGCTACTGACTGTCACCAAGGAGGAACTATACTGAAGAAAAAATTCTACTTGACAAAAACTGATGAAGGGTCTATCATGCCTAGAACGTCTGATAAAATGACAACCATTGGGTCCTTATATACGCTGAATGTTTCAAGAGGCAATAAATATCCTTCAGACAGCACAGATGTGTAGTCTTGCACTAGAAATATCAAAAAATAAACTCAGTTGAATCAAACAAACAATGGCGACATTCATGATGAGCTAATGGCACCTACATGATTTCTACCACTAAAGTGCTGTGACAACCATATCTTGTCTAAAGAACCCAATGGGTTAAAAGTAAAGATAAAAATATTTTAATTTAAATAGTCAGTTAAAAAAGATACACAGAGTTGATTTATGTAGTTGTAAACTATAAATAAGGAATATTTTGATTATTAATTTAAATTTGTTTATAGATTAGATCACTTGCTGTGGATCCCCGAGGTGGAAACCTATACTGGAGCCAGGTGAAAACAGGAGGAGTGAGTTCAATTGAAACTGCTAAGATGGATGCTAGTGAGCATTATACACTTGTCAACCTAGGGAAGGATGTAGATATGATTGGAGCTACTAGTGAGTTTATTAGCAACTTATTTTATTATTTTTTAAAATTGAAGAACACCTGTAGCTAATATGGTTTAGTACTAATACCGAAAACAATGCTTTGAAAAAATTAATAAATTTAATTGATTTCTTAATTTAATTGAGGAATGGAAAACACTTCTCATTTATTGAAATTTCTTAACAACATGTTTTATCATATATTATCTACTTATACTTTCTTTAAAAAAATATTTTTAATTCTTATGTAACAGAAAGTATTTTTTATTTGGTTTTTACTTGATAGTTTTCTTGAAGCTATTTATCTTTCAACCTCCTATTGTACATGCTACATTTTCTCCATATATTAGTAATCAATATAAACTTATTTCAGAAGGCTAAATTATTTGTTTGAACAAAAATATACTTTATTTTTAAAAATCAATGTGGGTGTACATTGCTTTAAAAATATTTATAGTTGGCAATAAAACTTCAAGATATCACAAAGGATTTTGAGTTCATACGTTATTTCTATAGCCATTTGCTGAAATATAAATATTCCAAAAGATCAAATTCAATGATGAAAAAATTTGTAATACATTTGATTTTAATACTTAAGTCACACTAAAAAAATTATCACTTGGTTTAAGGAACAACACATTAATTGCAAAAGTATTGAAAAGTTTAGTGTAGCTGAGCATATTCTTCAGAATAAACATTTTCTATATTTTTTCTTGTAACTAACAGCTACTGTAAAAGGGTCTTTTGATAACTTGTCTCTATTAAAATATAAATAACTATCAGTATTTTAGAACAAACTGTTGTGAGTTTTTTTTAACACAACACAAACTCTCCCTTTTAACTACAATAATTCTTCATTACCTTGTGTACATGTTCTTTGTATACCGACCATCCTCAGAGGCAAGAAAGAATGTAATCTATGTTATCTTTTTAGTTTCCCTTTAGAATAATCAGGATACTTTTTGCTACTAGATAGTATTATAATTATTACGATTTATTTTCATTTTTATGAGTGTAAATAATTTTTTTTCATAAATAATTAATATTGTCTAGTAATGATTATAATACAAGTTTTATTTGTATTAATGTTTTGGCTTAGGCTCAATTTATTAGATGGCAAGATTTTTTATTAACATTAACTGTCAGTCAAGGGCTCTCATGATTGGTGAAAAACAGGTTTCGTGAGCTCGGGTTTGGTTCTTGCTAAACAACTTTAGGCAGTACTTACTTAAGTTTGTTTTGTAAGTTCATTATAGTTATTCTCTCTGTAATGATCATGACTTGGACAGCAAACTAGAGATAAGGGTTTAATCTAGGTAACTTTTTAAATTAAATACAATTTGATTATTATTCTTATATTGGAGTCTTGAGGATATTGTTAATTCTATTGATTGTAATGTTGCAAGTGTGTCCATTGAAATTTACCACTACAAACAGTTGAAACAAATTAAACAAAATTGTTAATATCGTCACATTGCTCTCCTGGCCTGAAAAATTTAGGGGAATTACTCCTGATTTGCTTCTTATCTGTTGTTCTCATTTCTGCTACCAGGTTTGATTACAACAAAGGCTTACGTCAAAAGCTGAGATTGTGAAATTTTTAACCCTTTAATTAGCATTCACGAATCAGTACGTGAGTTCACACTATGGGCAGCGGGTGCATTCTCTTATGTGAACGTTCTATCATTCCTGTCAGATTAGCATTGCCGTATGGTTATGATTTTTTTTTGTCAATTGTACTGCATTCTAGGTTAATATTTGATATTATTATGGACAATAAATGCTACATAGAGTACCTAGTCACCATTCTACAAATAAATCAAGCATTTCTAAAAAATTTGTTTTCCCATCAGAACCAAAAGAATTTGTCTTTTTTAAAACATTTTTTGATAGAGATCTGCTTAACAAAATTGTTACGGAAACCAGTGAATATTAAGACTATGTGTGAAAATACTACCGTGTCAGACCATTCAAAGCTGAAAATGTGGAATGCTACTGACGTTAACAAAATTTATACTTTCTTAAATATTGAATATTTTATAAAAGTTGGAAAAAAATTAGAAAAACAAAAAAAATCAAAAAATCTTTTAAAAACAGGTTGCCGCCAGGGTATTAATTAGAGCATGCACATGTTGGTAATCAAAAAGTTAAGATGCTGGACCAATCAAATGTTATTGAAACATGATGATTGTGATAGTAGACACTTAAAGCTACTTGTGTCTCTTGAGTAATGCTAGATGTACTAGTGGAGATGGCCTTTATTTCCAAATAAAAAGGCAAACACAAAATTTAATAAAGGGCGAAACTATTAAGAAAACAAAACATATGTATTAAAAAATATGAAAAAGTTTACATTGATTAATTACATTCAAGTTGAGATATTTTGTTTATGTGTAACTATTTAATTTGTCTTGTTTTAGGCTTGGTCGTGGACTATGAAGCTAATAGACTGTACTGGGTTAATGGTGAATCACATGCTATACAGTATTTACTCATTAATGATTTAGCTGTCCATAATGTTGAATTACCAGAAAATTGTAATCCTACAGCTGTTGTTGTGTACCATAACCTTATTTACTACGCAGACCAAGAACATTCTGCTATACATTCCTGTGACAAAACAACTGGCAGTAATAATTTTGTTGTTCGCAATAATACAGGTGCGTATAACTATTTAGTACAAAAATTAGTATAATAAATTTTAATCATTGAATTAAATTTGCAGTTTTTGTGTTGTACATCTTGAGGTTTTTCTTATAAATTACACTTTTGGTGTCAACTTGGCAAAAAACCACTATCAACTGATATTTTTCAGCAGATGCATTTCGCATCAAGTCAGTGTATTGTTAAATGCTGAAGTCTTGGACAAGACAAGACTGTTGCTCAGGTTTGTTGTATTTGTGTGAGTCTGTGGTGTATTGGTGTTCGGTGGTGTGTTATTGTTCATAGAATGGTTGTTAATTATGTGATCAAATATAGTATTTGATTGTGAATGTGTTTTGTTGTTTATAATGTGTTGGGGGACATTTTTCGTGGCGTTTGTATATCTCGTAGTTTTCTGTTGTATTAGTTTGTTGCTTTTTTATGTACTGTAGGATTTTTAATACAACAAAGACATAGAAAAGACACATCCAAATCAAATTTCGCCATGCACATACAAAACAACTACACTCATAGACTAACATAGACACTAATCAAAAATCCTACACTACATAAAAAAAGCAATAAACTAAACACCACAAAAACTATCCACAATCATTCTACAAAACACACTCACAATCAAATACTATATTTGAACACATAATAACCAACTACTTTATGAACAATAATACACCACAAAACACCAATACACCATAGACTCACACTAACACAACACACCTGACCAACAGTCTTGTGCGTGACATACATCATTAAACAATGTATTGACCTAGTGCGAAACTCGTCTGCTGAAAAATATGAATAAGTAGTGTTTTTTTTGTCAAGTTGATACCAAAAGTGTGATTTGAATTGTTTTATGTAGGTAATATTTTTTGTAGTAAGAACATTTTGTGTTTTTAAGTGTGAAGTTGGAACATTTATAGTAAAATTACTATAGTTGAACTATTCTCAAAGGCTTCAATTAATTTCACAAAATAGTGTTGGATTAAATATTGTAAGTGTGTATATACACATTGGGCAAGCTATCACCATTATAAAATTTATCTGAACACATTTGGTGTATTAGAATTAACAATATCATAACAAATTTACGGGGTATAAAAGTGAAAAGTAAAAAATACTGTTAATATATTATATGCTACAAAGAAACAACAAAACATGAAAGGAAAATAGAAAATAATAAGGAAATTCGCTTTCTATTTTGCCACTTAATATTGTTATTCTGACATAAGTGTATACATATTTGTATTAATTGTAATTATAAAATAAAATTAAACTAAAATAAAATTTTTCTTTGTTGATTTAAGAGGAATCGACGTTTAAAAAATATTTTATATGTATTATGTTATATATTACTTTAATATTCAGTAAATCTAGTTTAAAGTATTACCTTATATATGGTAGCACATAAAAATATATACAAATGTGCACATAAGTACTTATAGTTGGTGTTAAGTAAGCAACCTTAGTTTCTAGAGATGTTGATCCTTTGTCTACACATATCATATCAGAACTCTTCGTTTTTATGGACAAGGTGCGAGTATGGAAACATGTATTTTATAATTCAGTATATTAATCTTTTTGTTTCAGGAAGTATTCTTTCAATAAAAATCTATGATTCAACTTCTCAAATTGGAGAAAATGCTTGTTCCAATAATAAAGGTAATTGTTCTCATCTTTGTCTTCCGATTTCGAACATAGCTAGAGTTTGTCGATGTGCAACAGGCTATACAATTGATCCAAAAGACTCTACTAAGTGTATTGGTAAGTTGTATTCAGTACATTGTTATGTAGAATAGTTTCAGATTTAAATAATTGTCTGGTGCTATGTAACGAAATAGTTTTTTTCCTAGAACAGAATATTGTTTAATTGTATGTTGTAAATAAGAAAGATATTCTGAATTTAGCCAGTATTTTGGCAGTTAGTGCTCATTTTTCACTGGGTATTAAGTAATTTTGTGAAATATCAGTTTTCAGGGCTTTTACCTTTAATTTTATTATTTAATTAATAAATTTATAGAAAGGTCATTTTGATGGTCTAAACTTCATTTGGGGAAAGGTTTGTAATAAATTGCATATAATACATTTTCTATGTGCATTGTGTATTATTTAATAAAAATAGGTTGTATTTGGATAAGGTAAACAAATTGTTTTACAATAGAGTCTCGATAATTCGAGTTAGATGGGTTCGAGACCCCTCAGAAAACTCGGATATATGTTTTTGTGCATTAGAAAATATAGGAGCTTTAATGAACCTAACACTATATTTAAAAATGCATTAAATAAGTTTAAAGAACTTTATACAGATATTTCTAGGAAGCCCGACTTATTTCCTTTGCATACCATATTTATATAAACAACTCTTAGAAGCCTGACTCATATCCGTTGAATACCATATTGATATGAACATTTCTTGTAAGCCTGATTCATCATTTTATTTCAACTAGATAAAATAGACTCAAATAGAAATAGGCTCGAATTTAAAAGACGCTCGAAATATCAGTACTTGGAATTTCGAGACTCTACTGTTGCTATATTTTTAATTATAACATTTAAACTATTAAATTAATTTTGGGTTTTTAAAAATTATTTAAATGTTAACCGTTTTATACATTTTTTTGATTCTTCCAAAAATTGGCTAATTTACATGTAAGTGAATACCTTACAATTAACAAGATGCTTGCAGCTTTCTGAGGAAGATGTATTTTCAAGTGTATAAAAAACAAACCTGCCAATTATGGATTGAAACTCTTTGCAATTACCTGTGCAAAAACCTTGTATACAATGAGCATGTAGATTTGTGGTGTATAAGAGCCTGCAGGGACATATCAAATAAATAATTCTGGTCTGATCATGGTTGATATACTTGTGCAACCTATCACTAGGACGTCTAGAAATATTACAACTAATAATTGGTATAATTCTATACCTCTTGTTGATCATCTCTTAAGGGAGATTGACTCTTGTGGGAACTTAATGGACGAACAAATCAGAAATTGCTCTGGATTTCATGAACACAAAAGATTGACCTGTAAACTCAAGCATTTTTGGATTATAAGAGGGAAACAACCAATGCTGTCCTACTGCCCAAAAAAGAACAAAATATTTCCTCTTATCGTTGTCATGCATAATGAAGAAAAAATCGGCCCAGAAATTGGAGATGCAAGCGAACCTTACATTCTAGCATTTTATAACTCTATTCCAGTTGATGTTGCACATGAGTACAAGAGAAGGCATTCAGTTTCATGATGCAGCTATTGTGTGGCTCCTACTGTGTGTTTCAGCCTACAACTCTTTCATTGTATGTAAACATGCAATTGAAGATTTCATTGTGGTTGGGAGAGGTTACCTAAAACAACTTACCAAACTATGGGCTCGGTGAGTACCGCCATGAGCTTCTACTTCAATTGAAACATTGATGAAATGCTGCAACTTCAGCTGCATGAGTGAAATCATATAGAAGAAGGTGGGGGAGGAGGTTGCGGGTTATGCAACTGGTTATAAAAACAGGAAATCTAAAACTCAATGCAACATCTGCCGTAGAGGAAGCACACCTTGCTTTCTGTTACTTTTGTTAAACACTGTAGAATAATATATTTATTTAAAGATAAGGCTGAAATACAGATCTATTACAGGTAATATGAATATAGTATTCAATATTCTGGTAGTGTAGTAGTTTATTTTATGTAATTAGAAAAAAATTATGTTTAGAATATATTTTTACTACTTATTAAAAATGTATTTGAGTTGAACATATGTTTTTACTATTTATTTAACATTTTTTCCTTACAAAACTATGGTTTATTCATCAAACTATACTTAAAGAGTGTATTTTATTTTACAAAATTTCCCCTTATTCTTACATCTTCTATTAAGATTTTTTTAACTGTAATGCTATAAACAAAATTTTTAATTCATTTTGACATTTTCTTGCAGGTGTAGAAGAATTTCTGTTGTATTCTATAAATTGGGAAATTAAAGGTTTGTCAATAGAAGGAAACGATAATCAGACTCAAGTGTTGGGACCAATCTCACGTGTTTCTATGGCAACAAGTATAGATTTCCATGCAGGTAATGAAAAATCTGCCATAAATAACCAATGAGTTTTAAAATCTTAAAAATTTAATAGAAGTTTTGACAGTAAAAACCTGCTAATTCATCCTAAGAGAAGTGATGAATAACAAAAATAAATGAATTACAAAGAAATAACAAACAAATAATCCTACTAAAACGTGAAAACATAAATATATAAAAAAGTAATGTAATATTTAAAGTATAATGTAAAGTGTGTCTGTGTGCGTGTGCGTGTGCGTGTGCGCGGGGGCGTGGGCGTGGGTTGGTCATGTGGGTACATCTATTTAGCAACAGATTACAAAAACATAAAATTTGTATGATGTATGACCTCTCCAGATAAGATTGGTAGTTAAGACATGCTGATTTCAGGGAAATATTGTTTTGGAATAGTTTTCACTATTGAAGTTTTGGTAATTTTTAACCACTTATCAAATTGTGCTTTCAGTATCTTAAACAATTTGTATTCAGATGTTTTGGAGGTTTTTAAAACAGTTTCTCAAAATTGTATAGGACTGTTAAGTTTTGTTTGTCTATGAATTTATTTTGTAACAAGGCTTATTGATTTAGGTGTACACTTACACAATTTGGTTAAATAAAAAACTCGGTTGATGTGTGAGTCAAAGAAACCGGATTTATTAAAAATTTGGCAACAATTCGACAACTAAATTGTCGTCTCCATTCAGGCCTACAAGTATAATAGACAGAATTATTGAATTTTGTAGTCCGTTACGTTCGGTGAATCTTATTAATCACTTAAACTATAGTTTATGACTATCTGAATTTTAAATTTAGTAAATTTCTTAAAACTTACTGAGGCAGAATGTTTTCGATCGCTATGTGGCGATCTTCATCGGGGTCTTCTGCAACTGCCTCTGCAGAAGACACTGATAATGATCGCCACATAGCAATCAAAAACGTTCTGTCTCTGAAGGTTTTAACAAATTTACAAAATTTAAAATTGACAGTCATAAACTATTGTTTAAGTGATTAAAAAAACAAAATCAACATCTATGTCATAACAATTCACAACAAAATTAATATAAAATAAAAAAAACTACAATGCACATAACTTAAATGTGCATTATAATGTTTTTATTTTATATTCATTTTGTTGTGAATTTTTATGACGTAAATGTAAATTTTGTCTATTATACTTTTAGGCCTGAATGAGAACGACAATTTAGTCATCAAAACGTTACAAAAATTTTAATAAATCAGGTTTCTTTGACTCGCGCATGTTTTTGTTTAACAAGGCTTATTGTTTTGCGTATTCAAACAACAATCAGAGTTGCAAGTTTTGGCAGTGTTATCTGTGTTTATTAATCAGTTAATCATTGACTTAATAAGTATTTACTCATTGATGACTATTAATGAACATAAATTCTTTTTCAGCAAGTGACTATATATACTGGGCTGATAGTGACCATGGTACTGTCACTCGCATTCATCGAGATGGTACAGGAAGGCAAGCTGTTGTTGAACACTTTGAGGCAATGGAGAGTGTTCCTGTTGATTGGTTGACTGGTAAGAATTTAAAAATTCTTCTTAATTTCAATGAAACATTTGTTGAAACAATTGAAAATAATTACTTGTCTAAAAGAACCATATTATCAAATTTTTGTCGTACTTATTTATGATTATAAAAAACTTCAAAACATGTTTTTCACATTATGAATAATAATTTTTTTGCCACAAATCACTATTAATTTCGTTCTATTAGCCCATACTTTCCTGATATATATCTTGTACAAATTTTCAATCGTTAATAAAATACGTTTTTATTCATCCAATCAAGTTCAAATACATTTTTTTAACCTATAGGGGATGACAATTGATGTCAATAAAGGTTTTATAAACATTTATTAAATAATTAAGTTATAAAAATTGGGAGTTCCATCCGGATTCGACTATGAATCTTCATGTTCAAAGTCTAGCTCGCTTTGGCACTATGCCAACTTTCGAATACCAAGAAATGAATTTCTCAAAGATGTATATGAATTTTTTTCCCCCATCTGGTTGTCGTTGAAATCTTCATTGTACAACTTTAAACTGTTGCCATGATTATCACAAAATATAAAAATACTGCTGTAAGGTTGAAAATGAATGAAACGAATAAATTAAGAAACAAACTGGAAATAAGCAAAGAATTATACAATTTTTTTCTTGACCTCAGTAGGAATTTACTTAAAAAATATTCTTTTATATTACTTGTTTTTTAGTGACATATTAATTTCATTTAAAATCAGAATTAAGAGAAAACATTTTTCTAAATTCAGAATGTGGAAAGTACTGTGAATGTGACAGTTTTAAGATTTTAAAATAAAACTTCTGAGGTCTTGGATATGTCGAAGGATCATTGACTATGTTGAGTGTTTTATCCCTGAGTTAAACCTACTCTTTATCAACATTGTAACAATGTCTCTACACCATTCTCTCGTGAGTAGAGGGATAAGGAATTGCAGACAAACTAAAGTTAGGAATAAGGAAGGAACCTTGATACTGGGAGAAACGTGATTAGTGTAGACAAGGGCCAGGATAGGTAAATAGATCTGTTCTATTCCACGATCAATTGCATTGTTGGTTCAAGAAAAATGTTTGAGTCAATCCACCAAATATTTGTTTAAATATAACCAATAATGGAAATAAGGATCATGAAAGGAAATATCTATTATCATAATTTGTCAATAAAAAAGCCCATGAGTTACCAGGGTCTTTAAGAAATCCACAAAATGGTGGAAATAAATGAAGTAATAACAGTTTAATCAAACTGAAAGAGAATTTAAAGTCTAATTTTATCAAACAATATAATGAAGGAGGTGATTAGGATAAAACAGAATTAAATAAATACATTTATTTTCTAGAAAAAGTGTCCCTTCTATAGTTAAAATATGTATCAAGAAATATATACAGTTCAATATTGATCCAGTTAAGATACCTTTAATCGTATCCAGCTGAGATAGGATTAGATCCCTCCAGATTATAAATCAAATATTTACAGTTCATTACAGATTTCACCATGAATTGCCTCACAAAATTCAAACTTTGTCTTGAATTTGAATTAAACATCAGTCCTGTGGTACAATTTTTTAAAGATAGTGTGATAATTATATTTTATCAACAATAAAATTATTTTATCAGATTTTTAGTTATTACTCTTAACCAATGTAGTTTAAAGTTTCAAAAGTGGCCAAGCTAGTAATAAAATTATTACAAACTTGGGCAAGTTTTTTAAACTTTAATTACTGAATTCAATATTTTAAAGCTCTTTATTAATCCTATAACTTTGTTTTTCAGGACTGGCAGTAGATTGGATTGGAGGTAAGCCTTTTGTTAATAGATAAGAGTGTGAAGAGAGAGAGAGAGAGAGAGAGAGAGAGAGAGAGAGAGAGAGAGAGAGAGAGAGAGAGAGAGAAATGTATCATTAATGTTGGATCTTTTAAAATTATATATAAAAAAATAACTTTATATAATTATATTTTTTCTAGAAAATCTTTATTGGTCTGATCCAAAATTAAATGTAATTGAAGTATGTCGTTTGAACGGATCAAGCCGTTACGTCGTGATACCTAATGGAATAGAATCACCACATTCCTTAGCTCTGGATCCTCTTCATGGCTACTTGTTTTGGTCAGAGATTGGTAAACAACCACGAATAAGTAGAGCGGGGCTAGATGGCTCTAATAGAATTATATTGGTAAACGTAACGTCTGGCACAGTCAACGACATCACCTTGGACATTATGGTATGATTAATTACTCAGTGTACGTCTAATTTTTTACAAGATTCAGTTTTAATTAAATAACTGTATTTGCATCCTACTTGCCAAATTCAGTAAGTCAGTTACTGAATTATTCCAGACAATTTCTAAAATGTCTGTTTATTAACTTAAAACCAATTTCAAGAAATTTAAATATTAGTAAATATTTAAAACGAAGAAGACTTTGTTGCACTAGAATAAATACAAGTTTTTGTTACTGTTTTGTTACTTTTACTCTGTTCTTATTACAATTTGTCTAACTGTAAAATAATTTCTCTTATTTCAAGAGAAAGGTATTATTGATATAAACATACAATGTAATTTAAAAAAAAAATACAAATAAAGTTACTTGTTGTAATCATCTTGAATTCACTTTAATGTATAATTAAAAGATACTTAATTAAGTGAATACAAAAGCCTCGAGTTTAAGTTTTACTTTGTAAAAGGAACGATTGTTTCGAAATGCGTCAGCAAGTAAGCCCTTACGTATTCACTTAGTTAAGTATCTTTTAATTATTATTATAATTAATTCTAAAAAATTGTAATAAGAGAAAGATATTTCTGATAACAATACAAATATAATGGGTAAAGCAATGGCAAAGCTAGATCTAACTTGTGAATTGAAAGTAGAAAATCCTATTGAGGATCTAAAGGTAAATCTTTTTGTGGTAGGAATATCAAAAATTTGTATAAACAATACCTGTAAAGAATATCTATTAGAAATAACCTGTAAACATATTTAAAATGGATCAAACAATGCATTGACCTTTATATCATCAAAAATACTTGTGTGGTGCTACAATTTAATTAATTAAATTATTGGGAAAAATAAAATGTTGAACTCAAATATTTTTTACTACACAAATCATATTATTATTGCCAGTGTTATAATGTTACTTTTTTCAATTCCTTCTGTTACTTTACACTCTCCCTATATATCTTGTTCAAATTTTCAATCGCTAGTAATTTTATTCATCCACTCAAGTTCAAATATATTTTTTTAAACATGTAGTGGATGGCTCTTGACGTAAATAGAGTTTGTTCAAATGTTAATTCATTAATTAAATTTAGTTAATTAATTTTATTAATTAATTTCATTTTCTATTTTTCCACTTAATATTATGATTCTGTCATATGTATGTACATATTTATATTAATCATAATTATTTAATAAGAAGTAACTCAAATAAAATTTTTCCTTGTTGACCTAAGTAGTAATTGACTTTTAACATTTTTTTATATTACTTATTGAAGTATAACTTTTCTGTTCATGGTTAGTCCAGCAAGGTGTATTGGTGTGACTTCAACAGTAATACTATTGAAAGAATGAATTATGATGGCTCAGGGAGAGAAGTTCTGCTAAATCATTCCTTAGATAATCCTTACTCATTGACTTATTATGATGGCAAGGTCTACTGGATGGATATGTAAGTATTGCAAATGAAAGTATTAAAAACTAATTTGGTTAAAATTGGTATTGAGCATTAATTATAGATTTTGAGCATTTTATTACTAGGAAGTCATTAGTTTTTTAAAAAGACTTCAGTTTATTGTAGCTAGACAGGATTTCTATAGTGGGAATTATTTATTTTTGTGTCAACATTGAAATTAAATAATTGATTTCAAAGCCAAAATATAATTAACCAACCTTTTACTATTTTACAGTTACTTAGAACAGAATATTCACCCACCCTTTTTGAAATAATGTTGATCATTCTCATTAGCATAGTATATAGAAACTTTTCCCACAAGATAATTGTTTGTGAACCTTTTCTCAAAAGTATAATACAAAATTTTTAAGAATTCAATATCTTAGTGTCACAGCATTTTCCAATTAAAAAACTAATGATTTCTATTTATAACAGAGAGAATATTGAGCTTAAATTCTCAAACGCTGTTGCCCTTCAATGTAATGCATGTTGTTTAGTGTAGTTTTGAAAACATATATGTGGTTGCAGACATATTAAAAAATTACACGCAAGATTGAGTTGTCTGGAGCATTTCACAACAAAGGGCTAACTGTGTTTGGTATCTGGAGAACTACTATCATCACGAGTGTTCATCTAAGATTTATCATCTGTCACTCAGAGAGGAATATATGTTCCGTGTTGACAAGTGACAAATTTCAAAATAAAATTGTGAACATAACTACGTTGTTTTTTCTATCATAGTTGTATTTTTGACATGTAAAGGTAAAAGTTTTGGAAATCTAGAAATAATAATTAAAATAATAATTAAAATAATTATTTATTAGTAAATTTAGCTCATTTAATTATAAATGAAATAATTATGATATGAAATCACTTAATTTTATTACAGCACACATGAAAGAGGAAGTATAAAGGTAGCCCCAGAAACAAACTTGTCCGACTTTACAGTTATTTTAAGAGGAGCAGGTGATTCATTGAAGGATCTGACAGTGTTCTCTCATCAGAAGCAACTTGGTTCCAACGCTTGTTCAAAGGACAATGGAGGCTGTGAGGAGTTGTGTTTGTTTAATGGTACACATCCTGTATGTGCTTGTGCCCATGGAGTGGTTGATGGAAAAAGCTGTAAAGGTACATACAAATATTTATATCAATTGATTCCATCTTCACCTGAGCTACTACTTTTTAAATAATTTGTTACATATGTAACACTTGCTTACAGTAGCACTTAATTTTATGATTGTTGATGATGGGCTTTTCGTGAGGTATGTCACATTGTCAACTAAGACCGTAACTGACCTCTGGGTCATTTTAGGTTAGGGGGAGGGGTGGTATAATAGTGTAGGGATGTAGATGTATTTTCAAAGAGTATTGGTGGTTATACATTATATTACTGTGCCTACATTATAACCCCCAATAAAAACACCTACATCCCTACTCTAATATTCCACCTCCACTCTAACCTATAACAACCAAGAGGTCAGTTACGGTCTGACTTGATAATGGGAAACATCTCCCAAAACGACTGTCTTCAACAGTCAAAAAGGTAAGTGCTACTATAGGCAACTGTAATATAACAACATAATGTGTACAATTGTTTTTAAATAAAAATGTTGTAAAAATGATGTGTGATATGTTTGTAAACTTTTTACTAAAATTAAAAAGTTATAACAGAAACAAAATTCTACTACTATTAATATATATATATATATATATATATATATATATATATATATATATATATATATATATATATATATATGAAGTTAATATATTACTATTGTAAATACTTTTATCCACCACTAAGTGCAATAATTTTACCTTGTTGTGATGAAGCACCTTTCGGTCACTTTACCATTGTCGAATCACTGATATTTTTCTGGTGTAGATTTTCGGTCCGTGATGTTGGTATTTGGTGACGTTACACGTATTTTCTCTTGATCTTCGTGTATGATGTTTTTATATAGTATGTCTTCTGTACAACAAAGAATACTACACTCCAACATACAAATCAAACAACAAAATAATAAAATATCTTAATAACACAAACGACAAAACAAATACAGAAAAACATAACCTATCAGGAGTTTACAAAATTACATGTAACGACTGCAATGCATTTTACATAGGGATAATGCCAGATCATTTAAAATAAGATTTTGAAGAACATTACAGAGCATTCAAAAATAAAAAAAAACAAAAGTATCAAATGTTGCAGCACACCTAATATCACATAAACATGAAATAACAAACTACGAAAATAACCTAACCATACTTGAAATAAATAATAACCCAATAGAATTAAACTCACTAGAAAAATACCACATTTATAAAAACACACACAACAATGAGCCTACAGACCACATGTACAGAAGACAAACTATATAAAAACATCATACACGCAGATCAAGAGAAAATGCATGTAACGTCAACAAATACCAACATCACGGACCGAACATCTACACCAGAAAAATATCAGTGATTCGATAATGGTCAATGACCGAAAGGTGCCTCATCACAACAAGGTAAGATTATTGCACTTAGTGGTGGATAAAAGTATTTACAATAGTAATATATCAACTTCATAAAGTCAGTGCAATGGAAAAATAATAGACAAAGTAAAATATCAATATATATATATATATATATATATATATATATATATATATATATATATATATATATATATATATTTAGGTTAGTTTTGGTTGGTAAAGATTATTTAGATTTTTTGGACTAGGAGACTGACAGACTTACCTTGGTAAGAGTCCACACTGTAGTCTTGAAATAGAAACACATAAAAGCACTTAAACAATGATATATTTCAACCACACAGTGGTCTTTGTCAATCGAAGAGAAAACACAAAAAGAAATATGAGAGAATGAAATAAAATAAATACAAGTTGTAATCACAGATTGTGTAGAGTAGAAATCAGATGTCACAGATGCACAGATTAAAGATATATATATATATATATATATATATATATATATATATATATATATATATATATATATATATATATATTGTTTCCATGAGCATATGAGTGATTATAGTTTATATAAGTCTGTCAGGGGAAAAGAGATAAGGTTATTAGGAAAAAAAAAATGAATGGGTTAATCTGATGTTGAGGTTAGGGGATTCTCTGGATTTGGTATACCACTGGTATAATAGTTCCCACCTTCTCAGTTCTGAGGGATTACAATCAGGGGAGAGTGATTTAATTATTTTTGTGGTATAGCAGTCATCAAAAGTTGTGATGATGTGACTTGCAGCATGTTGAGCTGTTGGTCTATCCATATTCATAATTTTAACATCATGTCTGTGGCCAT
Organism: Prosapia bicincta; assembly: GCA_036971475.1. Lineage (NCBI taxonomy): Eukaryota > Metazoa > Arthropoda > Insecta > Hemiptera > Cercopidae > Prosapia > Prosapia bicincta. The sequence continues at coordinate 140,277,201 of JBAIZL010000004.1, read as the reverse complement.
TCATTCTGATATTCAAACCATCCGTGGTCAGGCCTATGTACTGTGCTGAGCAAAGTTTACATTGTAGCTGGTATATGACATTTTTCGATGTACAATTATGATGACCCTGTATTTTGAAGACCATTTTTGTTGTTTGGCTGTTGAAACTATTTGCTGAGGGGTGTATTGGACACGTCTTGCAATAGCCTTATCTCTTTTCCCCTGACAGACTTATATAAACTATAATCACTCATATGCTCATGGAAACAATATATATATATCTTTAATCTGTGCATCTGTGACATCTGATTTCTACTCTACACAATCTGTGATTACAACTTGTATTTATTTTATTTCATTCTCTCATATTTCTTTTTGTGTTTTCTTTTCGATTGACAAATACCACTGTGTGGTTGAAATATATCATTGTTTAAGTGCTTTTATGTGTTTCTATTTCAAGACTACAGAGGGGACTCTTAGCAAGGTAAGTCTGTCAGTCTCCTAGTCAAAAAAATCTAAATAATCTTTACCAACCAAAACTAACCTAAATATATATATATATATATATATATATATATATAGTGTTATTATATATTAATTGTAAACAATTATTCCACCATTTAGTGGAATCAATTTTTACCTTGTGGTGAGGCACCTTTCGGTCACTTGACCATTGTCCAATCACTGAATTATTTTTCCGATTTTGTTTTCTGGTCCATGATGTTGGTACTTGTTTTTGACGTCATGCAGTTTGTTGTGTGCTATGAATGATTTTTTTGGAAAATGTGTTGTCTTTATATGTTGTCTGTTGCATCGTCTGTACATTGATGCAATTTTATTATTAGTTTTAAATGCTCTCATATGCTCTGAAAATCTTATTTTAAAGGACCTAGTTGTTTTTCCTATGTAAAATGTGTTGCAGTTGTTGCAGGTAATTTTATTGTTAAATAATTTATTTTTCTTGTTTGGTTTGTATGTTGGTATGTAGTGTTCTTTATGATTTTGTTATTTTGTTATTGGTGTAATTATATTTTAGGTAGGTTTTTTATTTCTGTTTTTTTTGTACTGGTGTTAGTGCTGTGTTACAGTTATTTTTTTTGTAATTTTATTGTATATGTTTTTTATAAGTTGTTTGTTGTATCTATTTTCTATTGCTATTGTTTTAATGTTGTCTAATTTTTCATTTAATTTTGGTTTGCTATCTTGTGTGTATTTAATTGCTTTATTTATCATGGTACTGTAAGTTACAAAGAAAATATTGGAAATAAACCCAATGCCACAAAAATAATACAAAATAACATTTAATACAAGTTATTTAAGATTAAACCCGTATGTAAATTTCTATAACCGTGTCATCATCAGAGGGTCTTATTACAAAATTACAATCTAGCAAACAAGAAGTTACAAACTATTTCTCTGGTAAATAATTTTAAAAAAATTTGAGAATTCTTGAATTAGATAGGAGAATGATGAGTTATCTTGGCAATTATCTAGTCTGTGTTTGTAATGTAGGCACAATGAAAAAGAAATATCCTAAAGTATTTGATTTATATCAAACTACTACTTCATTTAACAATTAGATCAGAAGAAGAACAAACAGATATTTGTTGTTTAAATCGCAATAAAATATTGTTCTTTTGTGGCATATAAACAATTTTATTATGCTTCTCCTTTTCCATGTGTTTATACTATGAAATATAATGAACTTTTACCAAGATTTATTTAAGTATCTCACCTAATGTAAGAAATCTCTTGTGTAAGTACTATTATATATAATATCCATTGGTTTTATAATAGTTTATATAGTTTATTATACAGATATAATTTCTGTTTCAGATTATGATAGCTTCCTGATGTATTCAAGAGTTGTACGTATTGACAGTATTAATATCGCAGATAAATCAAACCTCAATTCCCCATTTCCGGTCATTCAATCTAAAGAATTAATGAGAAATGCTATTGGGCTGACATTTGATTATGCACATTCAACTCTATTCTACTCAGACATACAAAGAGGGGCTATTAATGCTGTCTTCTTCAATGGTTCTAACCATAGAATTATTTTTGAAAGTAAGTGTATTTTATAAAACTTATCGGCTTTATTTAATAAATTTGTTTATTCAGATTGATTACATTTGTTATGTGCTAAAATTTATATGAAAAGTAGTGTAACATGAGTTGAAATATGTAAACATATTAATGTTCACCTACAAAATCTGATATTTTAATGTAAGGAAGTTTTTAGTGTAATACCTTCTCTTATGTTTAGATTAGGACAATCATAATAATCATAAGTAAACATCATTAATATAGCTTTAATTATAGCTTAGTTATAGATGTTAGTATAACTAAAAGCTGTATTTAATAGTCAGTTAATATTGGTATATAACTTAAAAACTGAATAATTCACAATGTATACATTCTAGTAGGTTTTGAATGAAGTGAAATGAATACAGCTCATACATGAAGCTATAAATTTGTAATAAACTTGAAAAGAATGCAATGCAAACATTTTGTTTTAATATACTTACTTTATAATAAGGTTTTATATATTTTTAGAGCATGGCTCCATAGAAGGTTTAGCATATGAAATGATTGAAAATGCTATTTATTGGACTTGTAACAATGATGCAACAATTAACAAAGTCAATCTCAGCTCTGTTGAACCAAGGCCTGAAATTATTATAAAATTGGGACCAAGTGACAAACCTCGTGGAATCGCTGTTGACAGTTGTGACTCGTAAGTTTTAATTAGCTATCACTAATTAAATATATGTGTATTGCAATATGATATTTGACAAGTTTTCTTAAATATATCATGTCACTAAAATGAAAAAATGTTTCATGATTGGATATTTTCAAAGCAGTCAAATTCGTTATTTAATTTTAAAATTAAATAAAAATAAAATGATATTTTATTGAAATAAATTGTTACTTATAATAAATAAGTAATATGTATAATAGTTTCATCTTACTTTTAAGTTTTAAATAATTTACTTTCTTGAAGTTCTAATTAACTAACTTATACGAACCTATATGTGTAAAGAAGTTTACCTGCTAATTCTTCTCCAATTTAATAAAGACTTAGGATAAACCAGAACAATAATATTGAAAGGAGTCATCCACAAATACAAGTTTACCAAATTCCATTCATGTAAACTTATTTCTATTGCAAAATAAATAATGTTTCTTGTTGTAATCATCTTAAATTAACTAATTAAATTGTTAGTAATTATTGCGTAATTGAGTGAATACTTTTGAACTTACTTGGTGATGCGTTGCAAAACAATTGTTTCATTGAAAAAGCCGTTTCATTTATTTACTCATACACATTTCAATGACAAAGTCATCATCATCAGTGAGTGTTGCTATTACAAACTCTAATTTACAACTAAGGTGAAAGTAAGGTTACAATTCTATATTTATACAGTGGGTGTTGGCACGCCCACCTGTCAAGACAACAGTTATTAACATTACTTCGAACATGTTACATCAAATAGATATTTTATATCTAACTCGTTAATTACAATAAAATTCTTATCCATGCACATAATTACATATAAACAAAATAGATAATTAATATTTCAGTATTATTATTATTATTTCAAGATTTTAACCAAAAAGTTACAATCAAATTTTCTTGTGTCACACTAATTACATTAATATCGAATTTTGATTAGGAACTGACTCATTATTTACAATATTTTTATTCCTATTACTATACACAAAGTTTCCCTCGCATCCAATTCACGACACTTAGCAACGTTTTTTAACAAGGTTACATCATCTACTTTAAATTCATGCTTTCCCTCTAAACAATGTTTCGCCATCGCAGATTTTTCTTGTCTGTTATATTTAATAATAATAATACTGAAATAATAACCCACAGTATAAATATAGAATTGTAACCTTACTTCTACCTTTGTTGTAAGTTAAGAGATTGTAGTAGCAACACTCACTGATGATGACTTTTTTATTGAAACGCATATGAGTAAATAAATGATTAATTTGTGAGTCTTGTGTATGTCTTTTATTTGTTTTAGGGTAGTAATAAGTCTTAAATGAATGGCAATATGAATAATAAATTGAATCAAAATATAGATCATAAATTTTATCCATGAAATAAATTTAGTTTATTTAAAATAATCAAGTGTCTGTTTAAAATATTTGAGTTTAATTTTTCTAGACGAATGTATTGGACTAACTGGAACTCTCACCATCCATGTATCCAACGAGCTTTCTTGAGTGGTTTTGAACAAGAGGCCATCATTACCACAGATATCCGAATGCCAAATGCTTTAACTCTTGACCACTCTGCTCAGAAATTGTTTTGGGGAGATGCAAGGCTGGATAAAATTGAACGATGTGAATATGACGGATCTGGTCGAGTGGTATGTTCTAGCTCTTGGATTAAATAATAAGACATTTTTGTATTATTCCTATAGAGAGAAAATGTATTCGATTAAACATAGTAATCAATGTTTTAGAAATGAATAAGAATTTTTTAGACTAAAAGATCTGTGCTTGTTGTAATCATCTTGAATTCACTGACTAAACTATAAGTAATTATTGCTTAACTAAGTGAATACTTTTTAACTTACTTGCTGACAATCGTTTCATTTGCGAAGCTGATTCTCAACTGCCAGCATTCGCTCAAGATTGCAGGCTTATGAATTATGAGTGTGTGGTTGGGGGATAAGCTGTTTGTGTTTACTATATATTGGAACAGGGTGTTAGATTTAATGCGTGTGTGGTTGTTTAACCCCTTACTGGTTTGTGACGACTATACGCGACACAAGCTGAATGCTGAAAAACGGCCGCTGCCGCGTATACACGTCGCGTCAATGGCCTGATCGTATTTATTCCGTTTATGCCGCGTTTGCTCGACAAAGTTCATCCGAATGCCGCTAGATCGTGTGCATATATTTTCAAGCAAATATTTTGTATTATGGTACTATTTTTACCAATGTTTTTTTCGATTCAAGACGTTTGAATTGTCAGTTGCCAACGGTCAACCTGCTGTGCATTTGTGCTTGTCTATTCGTTTGCCATATTGTTTCATAGTGTTATTTATACAATTTAATTATTTTATGTATAGTGTAGTTAGTGTTTGAAGTTATTTATAGTAATATTGATATTTCTGTTTACTTTTTCAAGAGAGATATTTCTTGAACTTTGCCTTTAGGTTATTTATAGGTTATAAAGGTATTCATACATTCTATAAAATGGATGAATTTTTGAGTGACAGACAATTGCATGAATTGTTGTTAGAAAGTGCTTCTGATAGTGATTCAGAAGATGAAATAGATGATTTAGGGGAGGAAATTGAGATAGAAGACAATGCTCCTCTAGTATTAGGCCCTCAGGTGCAAAATCAAAACCCAGTAAGTGCAGCTGCTGTCCTTCCAAATCTAAATAGCCTTGTTTGGGAAAACTACCACTCTGCTGGAAATAAATTAACTGAAAACGTTTTCACTGGAGATCCAGGAATAAAGGTAATGATACAAAATCATAATGATCTATATGAACTATTCAAGTTATTTATCACAGATGAGTTGGTTGATATTATTGTGCAACAAACTAATAAATATGCGGAACAGTTTTTAGACAATTGTCCTCTTCTACGCTTTTCTAGATTTCATGCTTGGAAAGAAACAAACACCGACGAAATATTTATTTTATTGGCTGTGTATGTGCTGCTAGGTCTTATTTGGAAACCTGAAGTAGGCAAATATTATACAATCAAAAAATTGTTTTCCACCCCTGGTTTTACAAACCTCATCCCTCATAATAGACTAAAACTTTTGAACCGTTTCCTACACTTTGTAGACAACACTACCCCAGTCATGGAAAATAAAAAAATGTCGAAAATAAAGCCAGTTTTTGATTACATTACAAAAAAGTTTAGCAAAGTTTATGTTCCTAGTCGCAACGTCTCAGTAGATGAAAGCCTACTCTTGTGGAAAGGGCGGTTGAGTTTCTTAAAGTACATAAAAATCAAAAGAGCACGATTTGGAATTAAATCGTATATACTATCTGAGGCTAAAACAGGTTATATTTGGAAGGTAATAGTTTACACCGGAAAGGAAACTGAAATAGCCCAAAATACGCAACACCCTCATACAGTCAATGTAGTTCTGAAAGTAATGGAAGGTTTACTTGATCAAGGTTACTGTGTGTATACAGACAATTTTTATACCAGTCCAGAACTAGCACTTGTTTTAACTAGTAAAAAAACCGATGTTGTTGGAACTGTCCGAAGCAATAGAAAAGGTTTGCCAAAAGATGCTGTAAAACAAAATTTATCAAAAAATGAGTCACTTGCTGTTGTTGAAAAAGAAGGGAGGATGATCTATGTCAAGTGGGCTGACAAAAGGGACGTTCACCTTTTATCAACTAGACATGAAATTAGCTATGTTCCGGTTATAAGAAGAGGAAAAGAAGTTGTAAAACCTGAAATAGTTCATGACTATAACAAAAATATGGGCGGCGTCGACAGGGTCGACCAGATGTTGTCTGCCTATCCTATGGAACATAAACGGCAGAAAATATGGTACAAAAAGGAGTTTCGGCATTTGGTAAATATGTGCATTTTCAATGCACATGTATTACACCAAGAATCCGGGGGTTCAATGACTTCTCTCCAATTTAGAGAAAATCTTGTAGAGCAAATTGTCTCAAAGCATCTGGACGAATCAAATAAACCAAAGAAAGGAAGACCCTCCACTGAAGATGATCCACTACGTTTACTGCAAAGGCATTTTCCTGATTTTGTACCTTCCACAGAAAAAAGAAAAAATGCCATGAGGAGGTGTGCTGTGTGTTCCAAGCATAACATACGGCATGAGTCACGTTATCAGTGTAATGAGTGCGACGTGGCACCTTGCGTTTCACCATGCTTTAAAATATTCCACACACAGAAAAACTTCTAAAATGTGTAAAATTGTAGACTTGTGATGTACAGTTTTAGCCTAGTGTTTTTTTTTCTTTTTTTCTAGTATTAGTGAATATATGGATATGTAGAACTGAAATTCTGTAAAAAACGTCAAAATGTAAGTAAATTTCATTTTCTTCCATAAAAATAATTTTTTTAAATTTTGATTTCATGTTTAATAGTTGTGTAATATTATAACAAATAAAATTAAGTAATAAAAAAAATAAGCACTTTTGGGTTGTTAAAGTGAAATTTAAATCGACTGTTAAGGGGTTAAAATATGTTTGTTTCTGTTGTGTGATGTTTGAACATTATAAATTTTTCTGTGGGGGTTAGTTTTTTACTATGGTTTAGTATCTGGAGAATATTTAAGGTAATATGGATGTTTGTGTATGTGTGTTGCTTAGCTGGATTTTGGATGTATGTTTTTTATGTCGTTGATGTGTTCTTTTTGAAACATGAATTAAATGATCTACCGGTTTGCCGATGTAAAAGCTCGAACAGTCTTTATAAATCATTTTATATGTACTGAATATATTGTATTTATCTGTTTCTTGTTGAAACGGTTGTATCTATTGTCTTAGAGTGTTTGTTGTTGTGTATGATATTTGGTAGTTAAAATTGCTTACACATTCAAAAAACTCAATTAGGTGCTGAAAGTCATTCAGAATATGAAAAAAATTATAAAAACTTCCGTTCACGCCCTAAAAATTAAAAATTTTGAACAATAGCGACTCTTCACTCCACGACATACCTGAAACACTGCTATTTCAACATTTTGGCTTTATTTTTTTTTAACATAGCAACTTGCAAAATGCCTCAAATTGTAATTTGCTGTTAGCTTTAAAAAAATTACAAATTTTGAAAAAACTGACATGTACACTACAGTTTTACACTGCTTTTAGTTGCAAGTTCTGTTGTTTTTAGACCAAAGTAAGAAGTAAAAGGTGTGTAAATGTTCAATGCAATATTTTCTGTTTTATACATGGAACAGTGTCTGTAAGTGTTAGTTACTTTTTTTTAAAATAATTTTGCAACTTACTATCGCAAAAAAATTAGATGTGTGTGCGAGTTTTTTTAATTCTGTAAAGTTTGTGTGCCAGGTGAAATGTGGTGATAATACTGCATTGTTAAAGTTGATATTTGTTTTAAAATTTGTAATTTGTTGGGAGTCAGCAGCAAATTTAATTAAAATTCCAGCTATTTTTCAAGTTGTAAAAAAACCAACACTTTGAATTAGTAACGTTTTACATGTGCTGTGGAGAGGGAAATAGGTATTTTCCAAAATTTTCAATTTTTGGTGCGTGATCAGTAGTTTTCATAATTTTTTTGTCTTCCTGATTAACTTCTGCATTGCCCGGTAAAATTTATTTTTGCTAAAATCGATTACGTGGAACAGGAAATTAGTGCTATCATATCTAGCTTAACTATTTAGTAACGAATTACCATTAATTCTCAAAACTTCAATAGGACAACTGTTTAATTTGATAAAATCATGCCAAAACTGATGATTATCCAGAATATAATATATTTTGTAAAACTAATATTATTAGACTACAACTATGCAGTCAAAATTTTATAATTATTCTGGTCCCCTTATACTTTTATATTTTGTAGGTATAATACTGTCAAGTTGTATTGCAAACTTAATAATATTCCTAAAACATCTGCTGTTAAAGGTGTTAACCAGAATTTCTCCCCAACATCCATTTGACATTGCGGTCTATGGAAACTTCTTGTTTTGGACAGATTGGGTCCAGCATGCTGTGATACGTGCAAACAAATATACTGGAGCCGATGTTGTCTTGCTAAGGAGAGATGTACCTAGGCCAATGGGAATAGTAGCAGTTGCTAAAGATGCTAATGACTGTAAGTATAAACAAAATATTAATCTAATATATTATTTTCTGCTACTTGATTGATTTAGTAAATTCATAAGTATCTAGAAACATATTAAATTTTACCTTTGGCTTTCCAGTAATTAAGTTTAATTTTTATTGTCCATCAATATAGTTTAAACCATTCTGAAAACTTGCATATTGTGTTAGATTTTATAATTTTAATTATTGTTTTTCACTTTAAAACATTATCAATACAAACAAATAGGTGGGGAGATTTAATGCCAAGTTGAGAAGCATGATATTAAACAGTATTGGGTTTAATGCAGAACGTTGCGGTACTATGATTTATTACTGAACTTTATGAGATGGCACTATTACCTTGGATGTTATAATTCCATTCGGTAAAATGTTACCATAAATATTAATTACAACCATCTTCTTTTAGGTTAGAGAGTCTATTCAATTACAAATGAATAATGACATAATAGACCTGACATAATGGGATCATGATATTACTGTTTTATTTAAGTCCCTGAAGTGTACTGTTTTAGTGGGTGTTATTTCCATGAAATACTAATGTGTAGACAGGAAAAAATAAAACAAATATGGTTCCCTTTGCTTGTAGTTGGACAAAGAGAGTATAAATTTTGCATTCAAGTTCTTGAGGTCAGAGAAAGAGTCTTGCCTGTAAAACAGGATTTGCAGTGTTTCTAAAAGATATGGTATGAAAAGAAGAAACCCTGGTTTTTTCTTAAGGCAAGCCTCAAAACTAGCTTCAGAAATTTTACAAAATTTAGATAAAGATTGATATTCATTGATGAAATATATGTGGCCACATGAATGCCAAATCTCCAGTTGAGGATTGAACATCCTGAGCAGTTCACCAGATTCCTGCTTGTAGAACCGATATAGGCTCCGACTTTACAACATTTAATTGGCTGTATCAAGTGGTTCTAATGTTTACTGCAGACCAACAGGTGAAAGTCCAACACCTTTCGAGGGTCTGGCAACCCACCTGCTCATATGATATTTATACTCTAATAATGCCATAGACATCACAAAGACAATTCAAACACCCTATAAAATTTGATTCTATAGAGGATAAAACAACTGACCAAGGGGTTCTAATGTCAGCTCAGTTTTTCAGTAGAAGCTCTGAGTAGAAGTAGAAGAATTCATCATGTTCGGGGCTGACAAATTCGAGAAAAAGAGGAATTGCAGAAGTCGTGAAATTAACATTTAATTTTGAGTAAATATAGCACATAAATACTTAAATAGGTATGTAATGTAATTAATTTTGTACTTACATGATTTAGTCGGCCGAAAAACGTAACGCCACTATTACAGAACACACAATATCAAGAGCACAGTGGTACAATATATTACAATAAAAATATTGAAAAGAACCCCAATACCACAAAAATAATCAAAAATAACAAATAAGACAAGTTACTTAAGATTAAACCCTTATGTACATTTCGATGACCATGTCATCATCAGAGGGTCTTGTTACAAAACACAATCTAGCACACAAGAAGTAACTTCTTGTGTGCTAGATTGTGTTTTGTAACAAGACCCTCTGATGATGATGACATGGTCATCGAAATGTACATAAGGGTTTAATCTTAAGTAACTTGTCTTATTTGTTATTTTTGATTATTTTTGTGGTATTGGGGTTCTTTTCAATATTTTTATTGTATTACAGAACAGTTTAAAAACACTAGTAGCCAGCAGTATAATTTGTAATTAGAAATAAAGTAGGTTATTCTTACCGTATTTAGTTGTTTTGAGAACCAGATAAATGTCACTTTATAAAGTTGAAGGTGAATGGATGTTATTATTCTTTTTTGTTTGCCAGCATCTCCATCGGAAACCTTTTTGGCATGGTCTCTTCAATTTTATTGCCATTTTTCTTGATGTCATTTATGGTCGTTCTAGGATAGCTTAACCCCACTTTCACTTTTTGTAACCATTGTAAAATGTCATACTTATCAACCGACGTTTAAGTTTTAAAATTACCGCGTTTAGACATTTCCCTTTATTGACGCATATGAGATGTGTGAGAACAAAGTATGTGTTGAGAGATTTTCTTAGTAATCGAAGAGAGTCATATCTGGTATCGGCCTATACTATGTAACAATGCAGACAATATTTGTTATTATTGTGACAAATTAAAGTTTCTGATGTAATTCCATTTTGCATTGCATTTGCATTAGAAGACTTCCCAGGGTATTTAATAAGAATCTTTTTTATGGAACTAGTTATTAAATAAATATTTAATGTTGTAAAATTATGGCAATAATAATACACAATTCTCTTGTATTTAGGTTTCTCAAATCCATGTCGTGTACTCAATGGAGGGTGTGAGGATATCTGCAGACTGACTGCGGCTGGGGCTGTCACGTGTTTATGCAACGCTGGCAGGTCCCTGTTACCAGACAGGCATCGTTGCGCAACCAGCACAGCACCTAACTGTACGCAAGATGAATTCCAATGTTCGGATCTTGGTTGCATTCCTTATCATTTAACATGTGATGGAGTACCTCACTGTATAGATCTCTCTGATGAAGATGAGAAGTATTGTGGTAAGTGTAGCCTAATGGAAAATATACCTAAACACATATAAATATAAGTTATATATTATATTTATATATATTATCTATTTGAAACATCTTAATTTGCATCTGTCATAAGATAAAAGGATATAATCTTCAAAAAGTGTTTTTATATTGCGTAGTTATGGATCTCTAAAACATTTTGTTTCTTAATTTCTTTCAGTTAATTTATTTTGTTAGAGTACCAAATCAGGGAAATAGGCAATGCTTATTTTACCAAAATTACAACATGCCTATGGACACAACTGAAAAAAAAGAAAGTAATATAAACACAACTTTTTTAAAGTCAATTCCTACTTGAGTTAATAAAAAAAAAATATTTTAAATACTTTTTATTAAAAATTGCAATTAGTATAAATAAAGTAACATTATATAAATAAAAGATGTACACAAAACTTACAAATTATTAATAATTACTCAGACGCATTTTAATGACAAAGTCATCATTATCATTAGTGAGTGTTACAATTACAAACTCCAACTTACAACTTTTGACTTGAGTTATAAGTAAGAGTTTGTAACACTCGATGATGATGACTTTGTCACTGAAATGCATCTGAGTTAATAACTGATTAATTTGTTAGTATTGTGTATGTCTTTTATTTTATTAACACAACCTTACAAGCTAAACTCCAAGAATAGTTGAAAAAATTACATAACCTATGTGTTTAATCAGCTGTTCTACCACATAACCTATAACATAAAATCAGCTGTTTTATGAAATCATATGTTATCACATTTTAAACCAAATGGGAGGAAATAAACATATTGCATACCTTGCCCTTTTTGTGAATAGTTTTTCTTCCATTTTAAACTAAAATAATTCATTATTAAATTTAATGAATGAATTAATATTTGGAAAAAACTGTATTAAGATCAAGTATCATCCACTTTAAGTTTAAAAATATGTGCTTGAACTTGAGTGGATGAATAAAAATATTTTATTAACAATTGAAAATTTGATCTTATATATAGGGGCAGTGTGAAATAATATAAGAAATTAAATAAATCCATTTATTGCACGCAGAAGAAACTGTATCCCATTTCTGGTTAAGCAATGTGTTCATTTTTAAATGCTTCCCTAAAGTATCCTGACAATAACAGGTTCAAACATATCTAAATTAATATCTTTTGGCAATCAATTCCAATTGATTATTTATTTTATTTATACATTTGTAAAATTTTGTTGAGTTTTAGCTGGGAATTGGTTTCAGTTTAGCTGGGTTTATATTCAGTAGATTTATTGGAAATGCCATTTGAGACATAACATGAAGTTAAAATGAAGAAGTAATACATGAATTTTAAAACCAAAATTATTTGTTCCATGTGTGTTTTATTTATTGTACTCTAAAAAAATAAAATTAACTTATGTTTGAAGTTAGAACTGTCTTTTACAGGTTTGTGTTTACCGTCTTTTAAACACTGTCTGATGTTCTCAAAAAACTTTCATAATTACTACTATCTTCAAAGCGTATGTCCTTGTCAGTATTTTACAGATCTTCAACCTCCATTTCAATTTTCTACTGACACAAAAAACTAATGACTCACTAACTAATAAACTAAAAAAAGACCATTAAAAGGATGTGTATAAATAACTAACAAAGCACTGATTGTCAAATGGTGAACCAATAATCTAAAAAGAAAGATATACATCTTGAAAGTAATTGCTAAACAGCAGTACAAATCTTGTCATTGTACTGCTTTCTACTCCAAAGTGAAAATGACTAAATGAAAAACTGTCATATTGGTAGCTTTCTTGCGAAAAGTCAAAATAATATTTGTGTTTTTCTTTATATCAGATAACTTATAAAACATTGTTTTAAAAAAATATTAGGTTATGAAAATGAAATCTGAAAACTTGCTGTATTTTAAATTCGAAGGGGACAAATAGAGTTTTAGACCATGTTTGATAAGATCATGTTGATAAGTCACGTAGTATAAGTGATTAATATTAAAAACTTGAAAGATATGGACCAGTTTTTTCAAATATGCTAATAAGAAAATTAAATAACAGATGTATTATTTAAAAGTAAATTTATTATAACCTGTGAAAAATTAGTCTGTTAAAAAGATAAAGTTGTAGGAATACAAATCTATTCTGTCATAATTACAGTAGAAACTCTGCTAACTCAAACAAAGGAGGCTGAGGGCAAAGGTTTCAGGTGACCAATATTTTGGATAAAACTTTTCTAAAGTTCTAAATGACACAATCATAGGAACATAAACAAAATGTTTCATAAAATCTTCAAAATGACATTTTTAAATAGACAGTTTAGTATGTACATATAATAAAATGCAACTATATTATACAAGTAACAATGTTATAAAGATACTATAACGATTTTATACAAGTAACGATTTTATACAAGTAACGATTTTAACATTTTACAAGTGCGATAGTATGGATTTAAATTTAAAAAATCCCCAATCTTCTTTTGTTTGTTTTTTTAAAAATGATTTCTAGTCGCTATATACCTATTTTGCTTCATTAGTAAGATGTCAGCAGGCTTAGATTCGTCTGCTTGCTCAACAAACCGCAAAGAAACCTAAAAATAATGAAACGATTTAAAACCTATCTAAAGATTTGAACAACTTGGTCATAAGAAATTTTAAAATGTAAATGGCAGCTGAAAGATATATTTACGGCTTTATAACATTTTATAAAACACCTACAATTTTAATGTACATAGTGTACTGGTATAATGCAGTACAGACAGTATTGGGTATAAAAACTACACATAACTTACTTCTGAGCCATAGAAAATCTCTTCAGCAGTGTCATGGCTGCTTTCTGCCACAATTTTATCTTCATTTTCGACTTCTGTCATGTTTTGTTCATTTGTGGACGAACTACACCATGATTTATTTTTTCCTTTTTTTTTCGTTACTCCATATATTTTTTCTCCAACTTTACTTTCGTTGAATGCGATTTCGGTTAGAAGTGTTTCGGTTAATAGAGTCTCTGCTGTACTATCTATATTTACTTTTGTCTAAATATTAGTAAGTAAAACTTCAATCAGTTTTATTATTTTAATAATCTACATATTTGAATGTTGTAGCTCGACGAACATGTCGCCATGGATACTTTCGTTGTAATAACAATAGATGCCTCTCTGCTGGAAGGTTGTGTGATGAAGTAAATGATTGTGGTGATGGGTCTGATGAAGCTAATTGCAGCTGTACATCTGACATTCATTTTCAATGCAAAGCAGGTCCTTGCATTTTGAAAAAGTTCAGATGTGATAATGATCCAGATTGTCCAGATGCTAGTGATGAAATGGAATGTCGTAAGTAGATTAAAAGAGTTCATTGTTGATTATACCTATCACAGTGAAACATATATTTATCAGTCTCATATAAAATGTAGTATGTAGACACAGCTCAAAATATTTTTGAGAACAAAAAAAAATGTAAAACAGCAAAACTTGGATTATTTGAAGCTACAAGGAATTAACACATTGACTGCCAAACAGTTTCCCGATAACCTTCAAACACAATTTTTTTGGTGTATTTATTATTTAAATAATAACGAAACATAAAAATATTTTGTCTTCTAGTGTCTTTATTCATTTAAACTAGTTTATAATGTCGTCTGACACCGGTGGTTGTTATGGCGTAAAGTAAATATTTATACTACGAGGTGCCACGTCGGTCACGTTGTCGGGCTTTCTTCGCATTTCCTGTTCAAGGCCAATCTTCCGAATGAATGTAAAATGTTAACATTGTTATTGTTTTTTTTTTCAATATAAATTCAAGTATAAATATATACTGTAACGTATTTTCACAATATTATAGATATTTGTAAACAATAAATATAGCTACTAGATTTTTCTCACATTTTATAATACATAATTTCTGTTTTCAGCATAACTCTATTTTTGTTTGAAAATATTTATTCTCGAAAATTAGAATGTAAATATAATCTGAACATTATTCTAACATTAAAGTTTGTATTGTTTCAATACAAGTATGTTTTAAATTGAGCTGTATTTATGAATTGTATATGGTCTTATGAATTGGAGGTAGACCTTTTTTAAATTCAAGTTTTTAGTTTCTTTTCTTTAGGATCAAATCAAATGTTAACACTATTTATGATGTAATCTAGTTCTACAAAGAAGTGTAAATAAAAATTATTTCTTTCTAATATATCCTTTTAATTCTGAACTTCTAGTTTCCCAATAATTATAGTCTTGTAGGAAAAAAATAAAAACACTTTTCTGAACTCTAAGTTGCAGGAACATACACAGAGCCCTTGTCAGACAAGTCATATGGTTAAATACATCGTTAATGTGTCCAGCAGCCTTGTATGATGATCTTAAGTTAGGGGTACATTGTCAGTCCCTGCCAAATGCAAAAATACAGTGTTGGTCACCGGTGACTGCCATGACAGCCAATGTGTAAATGAAGAAATTCGAATTATGAAAGTTTGAAAATACCCTTTCATTGAAAACAGTCCAGTTTTTTGAGTCTATGATGACTGTTTTGGCCATATTTGACTGTCATGTGGAATTAATTCTTTTAACATTTGATAATCCTCAAGTACATTTAAGGAGTGGAAAACATCATTACTAACAATGATTTGTTCTTCAATGTACTGCCGAAATTCATGCAGTGATGAAGAACCTTTGACATTGTAGGTATTGGGGACTCTTTAGCTTGATCTTCTAAATCCGACAATTCATCACTTTTTTGTTTTTCACTTTTGCTAAAATGTCTTGATCAAAATATTCTCCACACACCTGTACTTGTTCGTCTATATTAACATACTCTTCAAAGGTGACGTCTCTGTTGGCTTCCCATTCGACAGGTGCAGAAGAAACATCTCTATTTAAAGGAGTGACACTAATGTAACAACAAACCGTTGACTGAGCAGAGTGTCAATCAATAACTGTTGATCACTTACTCAACACCGCTTATTCCCATCACCACTTATATACCAAACACCGTGAACCATCACCTCGATCCAAACACAGAAAACTATTGGAAGGCAATCGCTAGTGCCCTGGAATTTGAGCCCATATCTGAACAAATAACTTTGAATTAAAGAATTTGAACCTCAAATTATCCATAATTGTTTTACATTGGTAGCATATAAAGTTTAAGGGACAACCCAAAACTTCGAATTATCGGCAATTTTGAGTTAAAGATGTTCGAATTATCCATGTTCTATTGTAATAGTTAATCTGGTAAAAATTTTCACCTATCTTCTGTTGAAAATAGGTGTAGACGCGTGTGAGTAACATAATAAATTAAACAGCATCAAACACTTAGATAAAACAATTATTACACCAATCATCTGATTGACATGAAACTTTGCGAAATTGTTGAATACATTCCTGCAAAGGTTTTTGGCATATTTGTAGCTCAGTTGGTGGCAACTAAGTTAATATTAAAAAAAAAAAACTAAAAATGCTACTGATTTTCTGATCAAGCATTCAGATTTTTAAATTGAATTTTCAAAATTATTGATATAGAAATCCAATTAATATAGTATAGTATATAAACAATTCAAATAAATTGAATACAGAATTCATTTAGAAAATGTTACTACTTTTCAAACCGATCATCCAGTCTTCACTTGAATTGAAATCTATGAATAATACTGAACACACCTGAACAATTTAAAATGTACAATTTAAATATTGAATGTTGCTCAATTACAAAAATGCCTAACCACACTTCAGTGCCCCTAAATTCTTGTAATTGAATTTTACAATTATTTAAATTAATTCCTGATTATTTTATAGTATTTATTAAAATTTGATATAGAAATTTTAGAACAATCTGTTTGGATTGTGATTTTGTATGTGGCAATTAATCTGTATGAATATCAGAGAAATTATTCTATACTTTTAATATTATTTTTATAACATTAATTTTGAAAATGTAAATAATTATTTTACAAATTTTAGTCTTGTTTCTGCAAATATTACAGAATTTTTTTGCTAAAAGTGTTAATGATTGATTAAAAATTAGTGTTATCAGTTCCATAATTTAGTACAGATCTAATGTTGGCATCGTAGTTTTGCTTCATGTTCTTGACCTGTCAGGAATCTGATAACTCAGTATTATTGTTTTGTCTTCCAAGCCTGAGACATGACTAAAAGGTCAAGTATCTAGTTTATTGGGAGGTTGCTTTTAAAATGAATTTTAAAATGTAAATTTACCCATTAAACAATTAACCCTTCAACTAAATATGTACTGAACCTACAGACAAAAAAACAATTTAATAAAATGTATTACTAACTAAATGGAAGTAATCTATAGATTACAGTTTGACTTATTGTTTTAAACTTTAATTTTTTAATATAGGATTTAACTTTTATTAAAACAATTTTATAAAGTTTGTGTAGGCAAATTATTTAGAATAAATTGTGTTTTGTTTTATTCAGCCCCAAGAAATTGTTCCGATGAGCTACCAAACATCAGTGTTCAGAATTGTGCCAATACAACTGCCTGCATCCATGCCACTTGGATATGTGACGGACAAAATGATTGCTGGGATAATAGTGATGAACAAAATTGTGATAAAAAAACAAGTAAGATTATTAAATTGTCAACACCACTATTTGTGTAGGAGTAGGATTAAAATAATTTGTATTATTGTAATTTAATTTTTTGGTTTGTTTCAAAGTATATTAGTTAGTTAAACTGTTATTGCATGTGAATGAGGTCAAATGATTTTAAATAGCTGATAAGTTTAGGTTAGGGATATAAAATCCTGTGGTCTAGCATATAAGGAACGCTCATGGCATAAGTAGGCCAGGTTGCTTAATTTTAGTGTAGCTATTCAGTCGGGATCATTGAGAGGCGTCTACCAATTTATCCCTCTTCTTGTAGAAAGAAGGAGAAAACTTAAGAAGAATGATGTAAAAAGGTACATATGGATCCTTAACATCTTAAGTACTGTTGTCATTGTAAACAAGTTAAAATTATTATTAATAGTGTTTAAACAGTTTATGGAAAAAACATTACCATTGAAATAATTTGCAATTCCAGGATAAATCATGAATGGTACAGTAATGAAAAATAACGAGTATTAGTGTTATCATTTGTTTTCCTGTTCAACTTGAGCTACTCGTTTGTACTTATGTACTGTTTGTAAATAGTTGCCTAAAGGAGCACTTTTTGTCTAAATGAGGATACTTAAGAAGATGATCTATTATCTTGGTTGTTTGAGGATAGAGTGAGAATTGGAACACTATTACTAGGTTATGGGTATAAGGACAAAATAAAAATTTCTTGCTTATATTTTAACACTTTAGCTGCCGGCCACAATATTGGCGTTTTCTCGGAGAATTGCCAAAATATTTGAATAATGTGTTCCCCTATAATATCTAAGTACAAAAATACGTTTCTCATCATAATATATAAATAAACTGCAATTGGCTAAAAATGTCACAGATTGCCGTTGAAAAAATAAGCAAATTTCATGTAATTTAGATAAGTTGTATAACAAAAGAAACAAAGTCATTAGCAGGGAGACGGTTTTTTTAATTTTTTTATACTTTGCATATATTGCAAAAGAGAAAATAGGTCAAAATCAACCTAGAAACACCAACACCTTCGAGGGGGTGCACAATTACAAAAGAAGAAGAAGATGCCTAGACGCAGAAATCAAGAAAAAGCAAGATGAAAGAGTTAGACGATCATTAACAAAACAGGCATAAATATCGGTCGGCTCGGATCAGAAATTCACACAGGAAAAATGCATGCCGGAAATCATCTGACCGAAAAACATCATTTTTTTGAAGCCTCGCCATTGGTGGAAAAATGGGTGCGATGAAATGTGCTCGGCGGGCGGTTTTTAAAAATCGGCAAGGATAGTAGCGTTACTTTGGACTTAAGGAATGAAAACGTGTTGCCAGTGGGCCCTGTTTTGTAAGACTCCTATAGCTTACAAACCGATAAGTTAAATGAGAATATGCAGGGCTAAAAGCTCATATTGTGTTATGTAGTCTCGTGTGTTTATGAAACCCTTTTGGGGAGACACTATTTTTCCTTTATACTTTCTACAGCAAAGAAACAAAATTCTCGGGAAAGGCGCCTCATCACTCAAGGTAAAATCATTGCACTTAATGGTGGATAAAATTACTTACAATAGTAATATATTAACTTCATATATATATATATATATATATATATATATATATATATATATATATATATATATATATCGTGATATTTCACGTTGTCCATTATTTTTCCATTGCACTGACTTAATGAAGTTGTTATTATTATTACTTGTAAATAATTTTTTCTACCACTAAGTGCAATAATTTTACCTTATGTGGTGAGGCACCTTTCGGTCACTTGAACATTGTCAAATCACTGAGTTAAGAAAATTAGTGATAATAAGAATAAGTAATTCGACAATGGTCAAGTGACCGAAAGATGCCTCATCACATAAGGTAAAATTATTGCACTTAGTGGTGTAAAAAAATATTTACAAGTAATAACAATAACTTCATATATATATTATATATTATATATATATATATATATATATATATATATATATATATATATATATATATATATATATATATGTTTATATATTTTTAGGTTAGTTTTGGTTGGTAAAGATTATTTAGATTTTTTGGACTAGGAGACTGATAGACTTACCTTGGTAAGAGTCCACACTGTAGTCTTGAAATAGAAACACATAAAAGCACTTAAACAATGATATATTTCAACCACACAATGGTCTTTGTCAATCGAAGAGAAAACACAAAAAGAAATATGAGAGAATGAAATAAAATAATTGTAATTACAGATTGTGTAGAGTAGAAATCAGATGTCACAGATTAAAGATATATATATATATATATATATATATATATATATATATATATTGTTTCCATGAGCATATGAGTGATTATAGTGATTATATACTATAATCACTCATATGCTCATGGAAACAATATATATATATATATATATATATATATATATATATATATATATATATATATATATATATATATCTTTAATCTGTGCATCTGTGACATCTGATTTCTACTCTACACAATCTGTGATTACAATTATTTTATTTCATTCTCTCATATTTCTTTTTGTGTTTTCTCTTCGATTGACAAAGACCACTGTGTGGTTGAAATATATCATTGTTTAAGTGCTTTTATGTGTTTCTATTTCAAGACTACAGTGTGGACTCTTACCAAGGTAAGTCTGTCAGTCTCCTAGTCCAAAAAATCTATATATATATATATATATATATATATATATATATATATATAAATAAAATATTTGTTTCTTTTTCATATGGCCAATACCATTTATTTATAGTGTTAAGTGGAGGGGGTGTGGTAGCTTTCATTTCAAGAAGAGGGAGCTTGGTACCAAAAAGTTTGGGAATCCCTGTATCAGTGAGTGGTAATGGTTCTAGTTCGAGAAATCATGTAATTTATATTTTCAAATAATTTAATTGAAGATTGTAAATGTTTCAGCCACTCAGTCACCTCAATGTCCAGCCAATAAATTTCGTTGTGATTCAGGCCAATGTATATCAGCCTCTTGGCATTGCGACGAGGAAGATGATTGCAATGATGGTGGTTCTGGTATCAGTTCTGACGAAAGAGATTGTAGTAAGCTAATTTTATTTTTTCTTTACCTTTCTTTAATTATTATTGTTCAAAATAGTTTTAATACACCAATGTTTGTTTATACTTTTGATAGAAATCGTAATAAAGAAAAACACATATTTTATGTTTTGTGATTTTATATTTCTCTTTTATCACCCATATTAAATTTTTACAGTTTCATGTTAATATTTTGGATTGTTATAAATTATGATTACTCTTGTGGAAATGCAGGAAAAATCATGAAACAGTTGTAAAAAGGTCTGAGAATTTTAAAACTGAAAAAGGAAAATTAAAAATATAGTAACAATATTTATTTATTGCTAGTCTGTCAACATGATGAATGTTTGTCTGACAACATGATGAATGTTTTTTGTCTGACAACATGATGAATGTTTGTCTGAGAATATGACAAATGTTTGTCTGGCAACATGATGAATTTTTGTCTTAAAACAAGATGAATGTTTGTCTGAGAATATGGCGAATGTTTGTCTGACAACATGATGAATATTTGTCTGACAATAGGACGAATGTTTATCTGATGACATGACAACGGTAGGTTATTTTCGCAGAAGAAAATAGTGAATACATTTTTAAGAAAGGGGATTTTAAACAGACTTCTAACAAGGGGTTATAACATGAACTTAAAGGTAACTTAATTGATACAATAGAATAATGGGTAACAGATACCAGTGGTGGGAAAAGGGTAAAAACGGATAAAGAATTTTTAGTTTAAGTGCGATAGGTTTTGGGTGGATTCAGAATAGATAGCTTCGTTTATTTTTAATGCAGACGCATATTTAAACTACTTAAACTATATTTAAACTAGTATTTTGTTAAAACTATCAAAATTTATATTTTGATTTTTTGGACTAGGAGACTGACAGACTTACCTTGGTAAGAGTCCACTGTGTAGTCTTGAAATAGAAACACATAAAAGCACTTGTGCCAGAAAACTTAGGATAAAAAATTATATAGCTCAGACACCAACTTTCAAAACAGATACAAACATAGACGTATGTCTTGCAAAATTCAAACCACCCTCCAACTGGGATCAGCCACCACTACCACCTGATCACCCCATTGAACTTTACATCAACTTTATCATGCAAAGCATCACCGATATAAATTTCACTAAAAATCTGAAGACTAAACCTAACCTTACCAAATTAGAAAAAGCGGCAATATTTTCGTTGAAAAACAATAAAGATATTATGATTCTTCCAGCAGATAAAAGTTCAACCACTGTCATTATGAAAAAGAAGACTATATCAAAGAAGCAAATAAGCATCTGTCAGAGATCACGGCATACAAAATACAGATAACCCTACTACAGAATTCAACAATTTACTCTCGGACCTACTCAAATATACAGCTCCTGAACAAAATATTTCGGAAACATCTCTAAAATTATTATATAATGAAACCCCTCTACTCCTCAATTCTATATATTACCAAAGATCCACAAAAACATAATCCCTCCACCTGGTAGACCAATAATTGCTGGCTGCAATTCAGTAACGGAAAGAATTTCAGCTTTCCTCGACTCACACCTTCAACCCTTAGTAAAGAACCTTCCATCACATACCCAGGACACCAATCACTTCATAGATCGACTCTCACAAATATCTGTACCTCTACCTCCGGTAACTATTTTGGTCACCATAGATGTCACCTCTCTCTATACCAACATCCCTCATGCACACGGCCTATCTGCAATAGAGAATTTTCTAAACAAACGCCCAGGCAAGCCTTCTCCCACTACACCTTTTCTTGTGAACCTGATCAGGTTCATCCTCAAGAAGAACAACTTTCAGTTTGAGGGAAGGAACTACCTTCAAATAAAGGGAACAGCAATGGGCACCAGAATGGCACCATCGTACGCAAATCTGTACATGGGATTGTTGGAAGAAAGTTTCCTAAAGACACAAACACACCAGCCATTATGTTGGTATAGATATATAGATGACATCTTCCTAATTTGGACACAGGGTGCTTCAACACTTGAGGAATTTTTAGACAGCCTGACACAATTCTCCACACTTCAATTTACCTGGGTGAAATCTACATCAGCCATCACCTTTTTGGATGTAGAGGTAACACTCCAGAATGGAAATATCAACACAGGAATTCACATCAAACCGACAAACCACCTACAATATCTCCATTTCGACAGCAACCACCCAATAAACATAAAACGATCCATTCCATACAGTCAAGCAATCAGGGGTAAGAGAATCTGTTCGAATGATAGGGAATTGGAAGATTTTAATAGAAAGATATCAACAGCCTTCCAGAGAAGAGGATACCCAAAAAAATTCATTGAAAACCAAATTCATTCAGCACAATCCTCGGTTCACCATAAACCACAAACAGAACAAAATAAACTGTCTTTAATAACAGACTACCATCCTGGTCTACATAAACTCAACAAGATATTGAGAGATGGCTTCAAAATTCTTCAAGCTTCCGTCCACACCAAAAATCTTTTCACCGATCCACCGCAAATTTGGTACAAGCAACCTCCCAACTTGAAAAACATCCTAGTACATCCTAAACTACCAGACCCTGATGCAGAGAAACTACACAAACTTCCTCATGGCTCCTTCCCATGCAATAGACCTAGATGCAAGACGTGTCCAATACACCCCTCAGCAAATAGTTTCAACAGCCAAACAACAAAAATGGTCTTCAAAATACAGGGTCATCATAATTGTACATCGAAAAATGTCATATACCAGCTACAATGTAAACTTTGCTCAGCACAGTACATAGGCCTGACCACGGATGGTCTGAATATCAGAATGAACATGCTGCGAGTCACAACATCACAACTTTTGATGACTGCTATACCACAAAAATAATTAAATCCTTCCCCCATGATTGCAATCTCTCAGAACTGAGAAGGTGGGAACTATCATACCAGTGGTATACCAAGTCCAGAGAATCCCCTAACCTCAACATCAGATAAATCCATTCATTTTTTTTTTTTTTTTTACCAAATAGCCTTATCTCTTTTCCCCTGACAGACTTATATAAACTATAATCACTCATATGCTCATGGAAACAATATATATAGATCTTTAATGTGTGCATCTGTGACATCTGATTTCTACTCTACACAATCTGTGATTACAATTATTTTATTTCATTCTCTCATATTTCTTTTTGTGTTTTCTCTTCGATTGACAAAGACCACTGTGTGGTTGAAATATATCATTGTTCAAGTGCTTTTATGTGTTTCTATTTCAAGACTACAGAGTGGACTCTTACCAAGGTAAGTCCGTCAGTCTCCTAGTCCAAAAAATCTAAATAATCTTTACCAACCAAAACTAACCTAAAAATTTATATTTTGTTTGAAATAATTTGTCAAATTTAATAGCCTTAATGAAACAATTATTTTCTACAATTCGCCTTGCAGTAGTTGATACTGATTTAGTTGCACTCCTTAACATATTGTGAGTGACTTAGATAGTATTCGTTCTATCTCCAGTAGCTAAATGATGATATTTGTAAATCTATTTAATATTATCAACGATAATTTAAATAATGATGGTGTAACGACTTAGATAGGATGTGTTCTATCCCCAGTAGCTAAATGATGATATTTGTAAATCTATTTAATATTATCAGTGATAATTTAAATAATGATGATGTGAGCCACTTAGATAGGATGCATTCCATCTCCAGTAGCTAAATGAGGATATTTGTAAATCTATTTAATATTATCAATGATAATTTAAATAATGATGATGTGAGCAACTTAGATATGATGTGTTCTATCCTCAGTAGCTAAATGAGGATATTTGTAAATCTATTTAATATTATCAGTGATAATTTAAATAATGATGATGTGAGCGACTTAGATAGGATAGATCCCCAGTAGCTAGAAGAGGATATTTGTAAATTTATTATTATCAATGATAATTTAAATAATGATGATGTGAGCAACTTAGATATGATGTATTCTATCTTCAGTAGCTAAATGAGGATATTTGTAAATCTATTTAATATTATCAATGATAATTTAAATAATGATGATGTGAGCGACTTAGATATGATGCGTTCTATCCCCAGTAGCTAAATGAGGGTATTTGTAAATCTATTTAATATTATCTATGATAATTTAAATAATGATGATGTGAGTGACTTAGGATGTGTTCTATCCCCAGTAGCTAAATGAGGATATTTGTAAATCTATTTAATATTATCAATGATAATTTAAATAATGATGATATGAGCGACTTAGATATGATGCGTTCTATCTCCAGTAGCTAAATGATGATATTTGTAAATCTATTTAATACTGTCAATGATAATTTAAATAATGATGATGTGAGTGACTTAGATAGGATGTGTTCTAAGATAGGATGTGTTCTATCCCCAGTAGCTAAATGAGGATATTTAAAATTTATTTAATATTATCAGTGATAATTTAAATAATGATGATGTGAGCTACTTAGATAGGATGCTTTCTATCTCCAGTGGCTAAATGATGATATTTGTAAATCTATTTAATATTATCAACGATAATTTAAATAATGATTAGCATCAGTTTTGGTCAATAATGACTGCCATTGAAGAGATGAATGTTGCCTCAGATCTTCTGCAACAGCATCTGGTATTAGTTTCTTATATATCATTTATCAGAACCAAGGCATTACATGGGAAAGTCACGTCAACTGCAACTGGGATGTCTATATACAATATAAATATTGTTGCATCAGAGGAGAATATATTTACACTTTCGTTCTATATGCAAACACATCTATCACTTACTCACTTGTGACATGTTTACATGTCTTTGCGATAAGTGTCAAAACACTCTCAACGATAGTTAGCTTTTTAAATGGACAATTTAAACATGTGATTGTAGTTTGTGCTG
Organism: Prosapia bicincta; assembly: GCA_036971475.1. Taxonomy (NCBI): domain Eukaryota; kingdom Metazoa; phylum Arthropoda; class Insecta; order Hemiptera; family Cercopidae; genus Prosapia; species Prosapia bicincta. The sequence continues at coordinate 140,251,348 of JBAIZL010000004.1, read as the reverse complement.
TTTTATCTGTGCACACAAGAGACAAAAACACTAAAAATTTAAAAAAAAACAATAAACATAGAAAAAGGCTCCCTGAATCCACTAAAATCACAATAGCAAAAAGTGACACCCTTAATATAAAGTGGAAATCTACCCCTATAAACTGACAGTAAATAAAAACAAATCGTCTTTGGAGCTAAGCCCTTACTGAAGGTTATGTTTGTCATTGCCCTCTTGATTGGGACTGATGGAGATACACTCCTGGCACTAGAATGCCAATGCATCTGATCCAATACATTCACACTCAATGTGTTAAAAAAGTATTTTGTAAGTTTTCAGGAAATTGACTTACGCATTTTTATTGTCCGGTAAACAAGCATAAATATATTTTGCAATGGTATTGTTCATTATTATAGCAGCAGAATTTCAGTCATTGTTTCATTCTTATTTTCCAGTATTGATTGTCAGATTTAATGCTATTAATAAAATGTCTTTATTTGTCCTTCTTCATAGTTTACCCAAGTCATCTTTTTGCCAGTCTGTTTTAAAAAATTGTTTTTTCCTTTTTTTGGAAAATGTTTTTTCCAGTTATGTATTGTAAAAATCCTACATAGAAAAAACTTCACTTTCATTAGCAGCATAGTACATGCATCTATGTTTACTTGTTAAGTACATATATACATAGGATAGAAGCAAAGGATGTCTTTGCAGATTCAATTCTTCCAACTGCAGAACTTAGAAAAATGTATATTAATTGATTCCATCTTCACTTGAGCTACTAGTTTTTAACTAAAAACACATGTACATATATTAGTATGTTACACTTGTCTATAGTAGTACTTACAGTTTTGATGATTGAAGATGGCTATTTTGGGAGATGTAACTCATAGTTACGGTCTGAGTTAACAATGGGATACTTCTCTTGAAACAGACGTCTTTAATAATAAAAACAGTAAATGCTACCATGGGTAAGTGTAACATACTAACAAATGTACAAGTGTTTTTAGTTAGAAAAATGTTTAAAAAAGTGAAAAATAGGAGAAGATATATATTTTATATTTTAGTCAACTAGGTTTACAATAATCAAATTGATCTGATATAATTCATATAACTTTTCTTTTGTAACAAAAATGATTGCACATCTTTTCCTCATGCTTATTTCTTGAACTATATTAGTTACTATTCTCTAATGACTTTCTAACTGTAATAGCACAAACATGCAATTTAGTTTATTAAATTTCTACTTTTTTTCGTTTTAACTAATAAACCCTCATTACTTATAATGTTCTTATATATATGGTAGATTTTAAAAAAATGCATACCTTGTATATTTGTAGTATTTACCTTATAAATGTACTGTAACCTATTCAGAATTAACACCTCACATTTATATTTTTGTGAGAGCCCTTAAAAAATGTCATATTGAGGTTTCATGGTACTAACTAAAATTCATGATTCACTGTATCTAGTATATTACTACATATAAAATAAAAATTCTTATCAGACCAAATTTTCAGACCAAATTTTTGTTTAGAAAATTTGGAGAAGTCAGCTATTTCAAATTAAATATTGTGTAAACCATTCAGTGAATCTTTTCAAGTAGCTCTATTATTTATTAAAGATTGACAAAATCAACGATTCATGTTTTAGTAGCAGTTTCGTATTTTGTGTTTACAGCATTCCATTGCCGCCCAGATCACTTTCAGTGTAACAATAGCGTATGTATTCCTAAGACATGGCAGTGTGATGGAACGCCAGACTGTAGTGATGGATCTGATGAAACCGAGCATTGTGGTAGGTATGACACTTAGAAGTGTTATTCTAATTCTCAATTACTCATCTTCACTACTGTTGGCAATATTTGTATATTTGTATATACTTAAGTACATTTGTAAAATATGAGATAAATTATTCGAATTATACTACTAAAGAAATAAAGATGGCCATACACTGCAAGAAATGAAAAATACAGTGAAGATTTTACATTATGTTAATACAAAAAGAGAAAATTTTGGAATTTACAAAGCAAACTTAAAAAAAGAAAATGTAATAAACTAGTGATTGACCAATGCCTAAAATTTTTGATTCTATTTCTCAAAATTTTCTTTCGATTTTCTATTTTTAAGTTGATTTTTGATTATTTTAAGTTATATGGGCCTACACGATACTCTATAACAATGAATTAAGTTAACATCTTGGTCATATGGTCAAGACTTTTAAAAGTTCTGCTTTAATGTAATAGGACAAATTATAACTAGATAGATAAAGTGGAACTACCTTTTCTTTGTATTTTGTTTTGACATCCATGAAGCAGTGGAGGAGTAGTGACGGGGAGAGAGAGAGAGAGAGAGAGAGAGAGAGAGAGAGAGTGTCGAGCTGGCCCGAGTGAGAATGAGACAGCAGAGCGAGATGAGTGGTGTCAAACAGACCAGAAATGCTTCCGAACAACTTTGTTGTTGCTTCACAAATAATTATATTTTCGTTAACTTAAATAGGCTTTTGCTTTAATTGTTTAATTCAATCAAAGCAACTATGCATAAGTAAGGGATGCATGGTTGATAGTTAATTATTTTTCCAATAAATTACATTGCACACATATTTTAGCAGTTAGTAAAACAAGAATTGGAATCGGCACTTCAATCAATGGAGAATTGAGAATCGACGATTACTTGATACCATTAGAATTGGCGATTCCTGGAATCGAGAATTGGAATCGGCCCATTCCTATAATAAACGAACGAATTATTACACAGTCGAACGTTATTTTTGAAAGTTTAAAATTATTAATCAGCAAAACGCAAGGAGTTGAGAATAGGTGTGTACCAATAGGAAGCATGGTTTGCAAATGGTGGGAACATGGCTATCAGTATATAAAGACAAACTCAAGATTTAGGCGAACAGTACTTTTTTTCCATACATCAAATTGAAAAATTATTTTAAAATTTTTATTCACTGAAATTCATTTATCAAATAAAATAAAGTTTGGTTGTCAGAATTTTTTTGTAAATGTGTATTTGTGATTTTATGTTCCCACTTTCATCTGTTTTAAGAAGTAGTTTTAATAAGATAAAGAAAATAAACCGTGATAAAAATTATTTAATCTATTTTTTTTATTAATATAAGATATTTTTACATAGCTAGATTTATATTGCATTACCTTATTGAGGACCAGTTCCTGAAATCTATGACCTTAGCTTATAATTAATTTAATTGTAGATCTAATAAACATTTAACATTTATAAGTTAGATGTGTACTTCATTTCTAATTCCTCTGTCATGAACTTGTTTTTCATTTTGAACAAAATATTATTTCATAGAATTTTTATGATTACAGCTAATAGAACATGTTCACCAATAGACTTCCGTTGCAACACAACAGGCAGATGTATTCCATGGTCGTGGGTTTGTGATTCTGAAGACGATTGTGGAGATAAATCTGACGAGAGTTCTGAGCAAGATTGTTTGCGATATGTTCCAGCTCCCTGCATTGACCAACAGTTCATGTGTGGAAACAATAAGTGCATTGCTAAAGTAAGTCAAGATATGAATAAGTTTGATAATTACATAAGTGGCAGGTAAAGAATTGTAACAGGTACTTCTTTAAACCATATTTCTACTTAACATATCTTTCTACAAAACGAAAAATAGAAAATGTATTATTTCAGTAGCTTTTAATGAGATTTAGAATATGATTTATGTTTTGATTATTTAACATTTTGGTATAACAAATATTATAATGTTGATTTTAACAGTATCTGGTATTCAGTGGGTTATGAATGTCAACGTTATATTTTAAAACTTGCAGTTTTTGTGTTGCACATCTTGAGGTTTTTCTATAAATACATTTTTGGTATTAACTTGGCAAAAAAACCACTACTTACTGATATTTCCAGCAGATGCGTTTCACATTAGGTCAGCGCATTATTCAATGCTGTAAGTCAGACTAACATAGACATCAATCTAAAAATCCTGCAATATATAAAAAAAGCAACAAACTTAACACAACAGAAAACTACGAGATATACAGACACCATAAATACTATCCACTAAACGACAAAACACACTCATAATCAAACACTATATTTGAACAATAGCACACCACAGAACATCAATACAGCACAGACTCACACCAACAAAATACTCCTGAGCAACACTCTTGTCTGTGACTCACAGCATTGAATAATGCGCTGACCTAGTGCGAAATGTGTTTGCTGAAAATATCAGTAACAAGTGTTTTTTTTTTTGCCAAGTTAATACCAAAAGTGTAGTTATATTTAAGTTGTTTTATTTTTTATTTATTACAACACTTTTATTTTGTTTGATAAAAAAAATTCTATTTCTTACTCTCCAAGTATTGTTAAGATTAAACCAAGAAATTTGACTGAGTTAGAGTAATAAATAAAAAAGTAACTAAAGGAATTGATTTGTTAAAATAAGATTTAAAAGGTAAATAGAATGAAACTATTCACTTGACACAGTATGGACGTATATAAAGGTTTTCAAAAACTGACATTGAACCTCATATTTTTACAAACATTAGAATTATTTATGGTTTTTTTGGTTATTCTAAACTTGGAAAGTCCATTTTTTAAAATTTTTATATAATAGCTTATTTTAAAAGAGCTTTTAAAATGTAGTTAGTTAAATATGAATATAGAGTACTTTAAATGTTAGTGTGAAATTTATGTTGATACTTCCTGCAGTAATAACAGTTAAGCAGTGTTTAAATTTGAAATATTTATTTCTATCTCTTAAGCAGGTAACAGATAAAAGTAAGCAGATCATTTAAAACAGGAGTAGGTGAAATATCAAAACTTACTCCAACTAATTTAACTTGATTCAGGAATTTAGAAGTAACATTAGTTACTGGAGTCACAATATGAAATACACTTTTATCAATCTATTGGTATATGCCATTAAATAAACAGTATTATTAGAAACATTTGTATCTTTGAAGAGAGAGGTATTCATAATATGAACTATATGTATGTAACTGAAATAATTCCATTTTGATACAGTATTTTAATACTATTAATTCTATTACCTTACCAATATTTATTATTCTTTTATAATGATGCAAACAAATATTTTTTTGGAACAAGAATTCCAGTTGTGCATTTATTAACTACTATTGAATCCAAGTGAGTGTAAGCAACTTCTTGTATAAAAAAAAATATAATTTATAAAAGGTTTTTTGTACATAATTTTTTTTGTATACTTATCTTACATTTTCTCACGTATTTAAGTAGTTTATAGGTTGATTTTAAATGTGACTTCAGGTTTCACTGGGTTTTTAGTATTGCAGTCCTATGTTTAGGTTAATTTATTGAACCCTTGTGAGAATTAGACAGTGTATTGTATTTGGGGCTATCTTCCAGAGGTAAGATTTGGGCTATATCAGTCTTGAAATTATCCCTTTACAAATTCATAACTGAAATCACTATTTTGTTTAAAGTTTATATTCTGATGTTTATGGAGTTTTCTTTTTTATGCAACTCAACACATTACATATTACTTTTAATAAAAACCTTATCTTATAATTTGTCCAATTGTCAGGTTAACACGAGTTATATTTATAATTGTACTATCACTGCGTTTGAGTTCTTTGCAACTGATTTTTCAATCCCTACTATTAGCCTACTCTTATTATATATATTTATTTATATATCTTGTTCAAATTTTCAATTGTTAATAAAATATGTTTTATTCGTCCATTCAAGTTCAAATACGTCTTTTAAAATTGTAATCGATGACAATCGATGTTAAATAAATTTTTTTTAAACATTAATTCATTCATTAAGTTTAATTTTTCAATTTTAATAATTAATTTCTCTTTCTACTTTGCCACTTAATATTGTGATTATGTCCTATGTATTATACATATTTATATTAATTGTAATTATTTAACAAAAAGTAATTTAATAAAGCATAACTAAAATAAAACTTTTTTGTAGATTTAAGTAGAAATTTACTTAATTAAAAATTTTTTTTTTTTCGTTTGTTTTCCATTGTAGGAATACTACTGTGATGGGGATGATGATTGTGGGGACCAGAGTGATGAACCCGCAACTTGTGGCCAAATGAAGTGTTCAGAGACAGAATTTGCATGTCGCAATGGCAAATGTGTGGTTGCAGCATTAGTGTGCAATGGTGTGGATGATTGTGGAGATAATTCTGATGAGGACTTGAATAATGAAGACTGCAGTAAGTAAAGTTACAGTTTGTCTTCACTACATGACAAGATAGTTCTAGGGAGCCTGAAATTATGTATTGTGTTATAAATTAGTTTTTCCCTCAAGCTGTATTCATTGCTGCATTTTCAAAATATGTATCCAATTTCTAATAGTCAAGTCAGTGATTAATGCCACCTCTCTTATTAGAAGACTAACACTAAAGTCTAGGTTGATCAAATAGTACTTTCTTCTACATGATATAATGCATATTCGTGCATAAGGCTCACTTTTTGGTGACTAAAAAGTCTCAGGATCAAAAGGTGTACTTGATAACACACCAGTTACAGTTATTGCCTTACATTAAATTTCAGTACAGAGTTTAGAGTATCTTTTATTTATGTGCGACAAATTATCTTTTATTTATATTTTTTTACAAATTTCTAATAATTTTGGTTAGATCTAATAAACTTTCTTTGTGCTAGGGAGGCTAATCTATTAATTAAATAATTTAAATTTTACCTATTTTATTATTTACTAACACTTGATAATTTAAAGAATTTTAAGTTAAATATCACAAATTTAATACCTACCAAGGTAAAGAACTACAAAAATAATTCAGTGATTCAACAATGGTCAAGTGACCGAAAGGTGCCTCTACACACAAAGTAAAAATTAATTGCACTTGGTGGTGAAACAATTGTAACAATCTAAACTAAAAGGGCAGAGAGACTGATTCCGACCAGTCAGCATCTGGCATACAGTTTGGGCCAGCTAAAATCAGCCGCTCAGCCGCCAACATGCAATATTAGTACTGTCTCAAATAATAGGTTTATTTAAACTCTGGTCCAACCATCTTTTTTTAACACCAATTCTGGGTTCTTTATTGAATGGTATAAAACTTGTTTTTATCTTTTAAAAAATACAAATTGAAAGCCATTGAACAGAGAATATTCAAAAGATTTTCAACTCAAAGTGAGAGTCAAATGGTGGGTTAGTAGTATATTTTTTTTTAAAGACTGTAGAGAAGTTTATCTAATGGTAATCTTGACTTTGATGATGAGGAATGCACAAAGAAGTGTGTCACTACTACAAGAAATAAGGTGGATGGGGGTTATACAATTCCACAGGTAAAAAAAGGCAAGGACAGACACTCCTAAGGTCAACCCCCTTATAGTGGATGGTTTCAGGTAGAGTTCAAAGCTTATCTTTGAAACAATGACGACATTCATGGCTAGCTGGGCTTGTCTTTATACCTGCTAATAAATAACAGCTAATAAATTGTCATGTCTAGCTGCCCTAGTCAGTAAACCTCAATAGGTTAACTCTTCAATCAAAATAGAAATTTTGCCATTAAATTTCAAAATAATAATGAACATACCATTTATAAGAATATTTTACACATTCTAGAGTGTCATGATATAGATGTACAGTTTACATACAATGATAAGATATTTTAGTGTGTTTAATGTTGAAATTCATGTATAAATAAGATCAATCAAATATGTAATGGATATAATGTTTTGAATAAACCTCAGTGGTTTAGAAGTTTAGATCTTTTGATATTCATAGTGTTTCGAGATATGATTTCCTTCCTGTATAATTTAAAGACAGCTACTGAGATCAGAGATTAGATTAAACAGAGTTTCTCTTTTGTATAAAAAAAAAAGGATAACAACAAGTCTATTTAACTGTACCCTTGTTCACTAAAATCTATTTTTTAAAGTTGCTGGTTGTAATCATCCTGAATTTACTGATTAAGCTACAATTAATTTATGCATAACTAACGAGTAGAAGCTTAGCTTCGTAAGAGAAAATATTGTTTTGCAATGCGTCAGCAAGTAAGCTCTTAAGTATTTACTAAGTTTTGTATTAATTAATTATAGTTACTATTTTTTTAATACGAAATTATGTACTCCATTTTATTTTTAATATGATAATGTACTCCATTTTCCAGAGAATGCGACCTGTACTGGGGATAATTTATTTCAGTGTTCTAATGGTCTATGCATCAACAACACGTTATTATGTGATGGGGAAAACAACTGTGGAGATTTTAGTGATGAGGATAAATGCCGTAAGTTATAGGATTAAGTTAAAAATATATTTTCTGTTTATCTCCGTAAGTCTCTGTGAAAATGTGTTGTTCATATCATGAATTGAAATAATTTTAGTGCTGAATTAAGAAATCGGAAAATGTTTTATAATTTCTGCTGTTTAATTAATAAAATACTAGTATTGAAAAATGTCAGATATATTTCACCATTTTGAAATTGTATGTAAAACTCAGAAAATATTTATGAAAATACACAAGTTGTTAACCCATTGGCATACTGGGACAGAACTGCTCCGTTTAGTATAGATTCTAGTAGTTTCACTTTTTGTGTGTGCTATATCACAGCATTTGCAGGGACGATTATTGTTACTAGGTTAATCAGCAATATTTGTTCTGTAAATATTTTGTTTTTTAATGTGCTAACCTTTCTGGAAATACAAATGTAATGAGTAAACACCGCATGAAGTTTTGATTGTGTTTGGTGTAAACAATGTTGCTTTGGGTTTTACGCTAAAAAAATAGACAGACTTATTGAAATTCATGTTTATTTAAACACTTGAGATAATTATTGAATAAGTGATAAGCAGGTGGAATATCGAGCCAAATTTTTTAAAATGTTTTGTCAACTAATTTGTTGCCCTAAATAAGTGTTTTTGTAAATAAATTATAAGTAAATACATAAAACTAGGTATACATTTATTGTTTACAGGCTAAATTAATTATAATAAAATTGATTTTAAAGAATTAAACTAAATAAAATGAATTAAATAATTAAATTAATAAAATTATAATAGTAGTTTTATGAAGTATATATACATTTCAAGTAATAAGTCCTGAAAGTTTTCAAGATAATATATTGATAAACAAAAATGTTATAGCTGTTTTAATAAAATTCTTTAAAAGTGCCAAATTAATAGCAATGTTCAGACTACACCAGGCTCTAAAAAACTGGCATGGTAATGGATTAAAGCTGGTCAGCTGTCATAATGGTTTAATTTATATTGTAGTTACAAAACTGATATTGATGACCATTAATTTTCATGATAAGTTAATGGTAATATCTGTGTTGGAAGACAATAAAATAATAGTCTATTATATCATTAAAAAAAACCAGTGAACTATATCTTTTAATGAAAGGGATGGCTTTTGCAAATGGATTCTAAGAGTATTTTATCATTATAAAGTATATTGCAAGTATATTATTTATTATCGTGTATACAAGTGACATAATGTATATATAATAGATAAAAATCACCCAAGCCAGTTTGTTTAACCTTTATATAGACCTGAAGTCAAGACAATTGATGTTAAATAAGCAATTTCTTTCAGCACAGGTTTAGATTGTAGTTGTAAACGAATAGTTTTAAAATTTTGTACAACACATTTACTACTGTTGATTGGCCACAAGACCTGGTGCTGTGTATGTCGCCTATGGCATAGGACATTATAATCTCATATGGCATGCTTAGTTGATAAGATGATATAATTGTTAACTCAAAGAGTTAACTGTTAGTCTGGTGGTGCCTTAAACTACAGTTTCTTCAGAGATATGGTGATGGAATTATGGTAGTCAAATAGCATGATGAGTAAGTGTTACACATTCACAGAAATTAAAAATAATAGGACATATTCTATAGCAAAAAAATTTAGAACTAAAATACCCCTTCCTATCAAGTATAATTTAAATTTGAGGGGTGGATCATTATGACTAACTGATGGGATATTATTTGTACATTTTAATGCTTTGTGAAAGCTTTTAATCATGCCTTACATTTGTTTATGCTAAACTATTATTTATTGTTTAATATGTATAGCTGGCCACTCGTAAGCTGGGGCGTATCAATCGATCAATAAAAAACCTCTATTAGACCTATTCAACTCATCCTATTCCTAGAGATTCAACATTGATTTTTGTAGTGTGTGTGCATCAAAGGCCACCACCAAGAAATTGCAGGTGTTGCGATCGTTTAGAAAACTACTATAAGTAAATTTTTTCAAACCTTTATATGAATGATCTGGTTAATATGACAAATCAAATCAAGTAATATTTATAGTGGCCTTTCGGTCTTGTGAAATTGCATTACTGTAATATAATTACTATACCTCATATTATATTACTCATTGTTTCATATTAAATCTCAATATATTACACTTTACTACTTGATCCACAAAGTGCAATAAATGAGTTTTTCCCTTCATTGTATCACGAAGCCTATAATTGATTTCATAATTCCTCAACGCCTGATGCGCCGCTTAAATCCATGCCAGATTCTTCATTGTTTTCACTGTCGTTTCAGACGAATGATAAAACTCTCTTGTCAAGTTACCAATAGCAGGATCCTTTGCAATATACATCTTCTGTCTTTCTAAAGTGCTTATATTTTACCTTCCGGTCTTCTGAAGCTATTAAAGAAAGTTTTTTTTCACATATTGTTGCACAGCAGATATTTTAAAAGTAGAATTGTACAAAGCAACACAATTTTTTACTAATTCAAAACCTATGTACATAAGATATTAATTAGGTGTCTATTACGAACACTATCTGACAAATAATTAAAAATATAAAATAACAATCTGAACTTACTGTAATAACTATCCCTACACACCAACGCACTTTAAAGTAGGGGAATGATGACCATACTCCATACAGCCTAATTTTCAACTGTTTAAAAATGTGTCATAGTTGACAGACTGAGTAAGCTGGTTGGAGTCTAGTTACAGGGAACAACCCTGCAAGTTTGGGAACATGCATGTTTGTGGAATGGTCTTCTGCTTCCACTACCCTCCCCCCGCCTTATCTCGCCCTTCGAGATTGCATGCCAGTTAATGAGTGACCAGCTATATAACCTCATGAACTATGTTCTTATTCAGAGAACAAATAATTTATTGTCCTTTACTGCTAAATTCTACATCTGATGTTGCTGAACACAAAAAAAAACATGTAATATTTTTGGCTGGGAAAGTTTCCAGCTTTTTTATTGTGCATTTTTACCAAAACAAAGAAAAATGTCAGTTTTAATGTAAATAAATATATATTCTGTTATTTAGATTTTTTATAGTTGAGTGATATTGATAATATAACAGTAACACATTAAGGTGTTCAAATAAACGAAACTATACAAATTGATATTACTGGATCTATACCTAGGTTAGACAAATAAATTTATCGTCAGATTTAAAATAGATTTATTTTTAGTCACTATGTCTTCTAATAACAGTGCAAATAAATGATGCTATTAAATTGAAAACATTTAAACTTTGATTTAGCGAGTATATAATGGATTTTGAATGACAACAGGATAATATTCTATTAAATTTATATTTCAGAGCGGCAAAGACCTCCATGTTTGCAGATTAACAATGAATGTGTTGTGAAGGAATAATTTTTGTTTTCTTTCCACAATATAGAATATTCAAGTTAAAGAAATAATTCTCTTTTGAATCAAAACCCTGTCATCTTTACTCTAAAATCTCTAGTAATTATGAAATATATATATATATATATATATATATATATATATATATATATATATATATATATATATTGGTTATTAATAAGTAATTTAATTCTCATTTTAGATATTGATGAATGTAAAGGAGCCCATCGATGTGCTCATATTTGCAAAGACCTTAAAATTGGTTACGAATGTTTATGTCGTCCTGGTTTCAAGACACACGTACAAAATGCTTATCTGTGCCAAGATGTGGATGAATGCACGGACCTGAGCGTGGTAAAACCATGTTCTCAAATTTGTCGAAATAGTTTTGGATCATATTCTTGTTCTTGTGTTGAAGGTTATGTCCTTAAAGAAGATGCTCATTCTTGCAAAGCTAATTCAAGTAAGAAGATAAGATATATTTGTTTAGCTTCTAATAGTTTAATTTGAATGTTTTACTATGTCCGAACAGAAAATTTCTTGGCTGTAGTCACTACAATTTTGATCAGCTTATTTATGCTCTATAATTTTCAATCAGGTAGGTTTTGCAAGTTTCATTGCAATGTGACCTTTGGTTGTATTAGTTGGCCGACCAATCTGTTGTTAATTTGTTAAAAGTTAATTTAGTCAAAAGTTAATTTGTTGTTAGTTGATCAATTTCAGCAATAATCTTGACTTAAATTTAGTTTTAATTTTGGTAAATGTCCCACTTTTTAGCAATATTGTTTAAAGTTTTTACTAGTATACACAAGGTTTTCAAGAACTCATTCTTAGTAGAAATACAGGTTTTTGAGTAGAATGTTCATTTGAAGACAGGTAGATTTTTATTTGAAGATGCTAATTATTTGGTTTGGCTTTTGAAGAGGAATGTTAAATTGATAAGTTTTTACTATTCATTCTTGATAAGTGATGCCAAAAAAAACAGATTTTTATTGGAATGTTTTGTTATGTTTTAGAGAAAATTTGTCACAAATAAGCCCACGCTGGAAAGTAATTAGCTTATTGCTAATGACATGTTATTGTTGTACCACACTTTAAGGCAAACTCTAGAAATTTTCTGTTTGCTTTTATTATACATTTACTATTAACTAAGTACATGTATGCTATTATTTTAAAATGATCAAACAAAGAAATGTATATAAAGTATTATATTATGTATATAATATAATAAATATAAATATAATATATAATGTATAAATATAATATAAAATAATAAACATGAAATAACAAGTTACAAAAATAACCTAAACATACTTGAAATAAATGATAACCCAATAGAACTAAACTCACTAGAAAAATATGTATAAAACATACACAACAATTTAATGAACTAACAGACAACATATGCAGACGATGTACTTTTGAAAAACATCATATACACAGCTCAAGAAGAAACATATATGCTGTAACAAATACCAACATCACGGACCGAATAACCACACCAGAAAAATAGAGAAAATTAATACAGTGATTCGACAACGGTCAAGTGACCAAAAAGTGCCTCATCACATAAGGTGAAATAGTTGCACTTAGTGGTGGAATAATTGTTTACAATTAACAATAATAACTTTATATATATATATATATATATATATATATATATATATATATATATATATATTTCACGTTGTCCTTAGAGGTGGAAAAAAAAAGTATTTACAAATAATAATAATAAACAAAAAATAACAATGACAAAAATTTTGTTTTGTAAAAATATTTTATTAGATAATTATTTTCCTGAAGATGCTGGTACTATTTTATCGGCGAAAAGCTTTGAATAAATATATTCATTGAAAGTGTTCTTGTTTTTGAAATATTTTAAATTTATTAACTATATTACAAGAAAACATATCACCATATTTAATATATATATATATATATATATATATATATATATATAAATAAAATATAAGGTTTTGTAGTAACTCCATTTTAAAAACTTCAATCACATTAAAGTACGATTGAAGTTTTAAAAATGGAGTTACTCCGAAACGAGTCAACAAAGGAGAATATTGAAAGTTAGGAATGGCAGAAAACTGTATTCAAACATATAGAAATATTCTTAACAGAAATGAAGATCACTATATTAATAATATAATATATAAAAGTGTTCTATAAGTATTAAAATACGTAAGTAATAGTTAACCATAACCGTGATAGATGAGCTACTTTTTTGATTTTAATCAAAAAATTTAATTCAATTTTAACAGTTGAAATTGGGTTAATTTTAAGATCAATTTTCACTACAACTCTTAAAAATATTCAACTTAACAAGTAATATTTAAAAAAATTTTCTAAGGAAATTCCTACTGAGGTTAACAAAGATAAATTTTATTTTAGTTACCCTAGAGGTAACTATTTATGGTGTTGTATGGTAATCATGGCAACAACTTAAGATTCTACGAGGGAGGTTTATCAGGGAGAGTATAATCAGAGGGGGGGGGGGGTGAATTCATACATATCTTTAAGAAATATTTCTTCGAGTTGGAAAGTTGGAGCAATGCCAACGAGCGCTAGACTTCCAACATGAATATTCTTAGTTAAAAAAATCCGGCTGGACACTATAAATTTTATATTTTAATTATTGAATAAATATTTGAAAAAACTATATTAACATCAATTATCATCCACTATAGGTTAAAAAAATATATTTAAACTTGATTGGATGAACAAAAACATATATTAATAATGATTGAGAATTTGTACAAGATATATATTATCAGGCAAGTGTGAACTAATAGAAGGAATTTAAAGAAAAACCTGAAATATCATGAAGTTAATGAAGATAGTTCATCATTACTTTTAAATATCATGACTTTAAAAGTTACAGTTAATACAGTTTCTTTAAACTGTCAATAGTAAAATAAACTTCATAATTCAATAAAATTGATATATTTTCTTAGTATCTGCTTAAAGTAGCAAGAATATCCACGTACAATCAAAAATCTATCTCATAGTTGTTATATAAACTAATAGCATAATATTTATTAAAGTTAACAAATTCAAAACAGAAAAATCAACATATATTACTATATATTTTTTACTTGGCACAACATACAGTATTCTTAAACTTACAGATAATTAACACCTTTGATGTCTTAGAGTAGCTAAAAAAGGTGTCCATTCAATGGTCTGAGGAAGATATGCTTATGTTTACACTTGGGATTGGAGGGTTAAGCTAACTTGATGAGACTTCAACAGTCACATTACATTATCACTATTAGCAACCTCTACTCAGAGAAGTAAAAAGTACACCTGCAGCTTTAGTAATTTTTTCAGTGAAAGAGTTACTCGCATTCTTTGGCACTGCCAAACGTTTTGAAAAAATTGTGCCCATATGCCCTTGGTAATCCTTTTGCATCACAGTCTACTTTGTTCCTGTCCTACCAGCCCTCACAATGGAAGCTGGAGTGATTTGTCTATCTATTTCTAGTATGAATGGCTTCGAACCAATAGTATCAAACCGATACTAACAGCCCCTCGTCTACATTGGACCTTACTATGACAGAATGCATTTCGTCCATCATCCAAAACTTTCTCAACCCTTAACAACATCATAATTATTTTGTATGGTTTTGTATTTAAATTGAAGGATTTATTTAGGCTTTATTTTGAAATTGATGTGTATAAATTATGTATAAATGACGAGAATCCCATTATGTATTCAATTTAATACCAAAGCAGTTAGGTTTTGCTTTCTACAAATTTTACAAATATATTTGACCAAATGGAACTAAATTAGAATCTAACGGTACAATCCTTTTAATAAAATTTTGACTCTTAAATACAAACTATTATGTCACCTCTTTATTCAATTCATTCTACTAGTTCACGCTTTCCTTATTTATATCTTGTTCAAGTTTTTTAATTGTTAATAAATTATTTTTTATTCATTCACTCATGTTCAAATAGATTTTTTTAAACTTGTAGTGGATGACAGTTGATGTTAATACAGGTTTTTTCAAATATTAATTCATTAATTAATTAATTTTAGTTTTATGTGGGAGAAAAACTTTCCACAAAAGAGGCAAGGTATGTAATATTGTCCTATTTGTCTTAAAATAAGTGATATTATATGATTTCATTAAACAACTGATTTTATATTATAGGTTATGTGGTAGAGTAGCTGTTTTAACACATAGGTTATGTTACTTGTATAACAATATGTTAAACAAATTTACTATATCAGTTTACTAATTTCTGAAATGTTGTTTAGGCACAGAGCCCAAACTGATATTTTCCAACAAATATTACATCAGGGAAATGGATTTACAAGGACATTCTACACTTTTAGCAAATAATTTAACCAATGCTGTGGCAGTTGATTTTGATTGGGAAAGTCGCTGTATATATTGGTCAGATGTTACAGCTCTCACTAGTTCGATCAGAAGATTTTGTCCGACTAATACCACTTATGAAGTAGGTTTTAATTACTTGTAGTAATGTTAATATCAAATTATTTTAAAAACCCTGAAGTGTAAGACCTTCAATTACCAGGGTCCGTTATATAGTATTATCTAGGAACTAACATACTTTTATCAAAATTGGTTTTTGCACTTATATAATCATGTAGCAATAATAAAAATTTGCATCTGTAAAGTTTTTTTTCTAGTTACTTTTTTTAAAATGTTATAGAGATTAGTTTGTTTAACACTTTTTAAGCTGACTTCAAAGAATATTATTTTTTTAAATACCTTGCAAAATGTTTTTTTTTGTGATTGCATTTTGAGTATAGCTATTATTATTTCTTATAAGTAATTGTTTTCATGGGCATTTCATTGTCTTTTTGCTATTGCCAAAATATATATGATTTTTATGTACAGTGAGTCATATTTTTTGTTTATCTGTGCTATTATACTTACTATAGTTATTATGATTCATGATGATATTTTTCTCTCTTGACTCCTCATTGTTGGAACTAATAGTGTGATATAGTGTAGTTCTAATATGCATTATTTGAAATCATTGGTTATTGTAAAACATGTTATTTTACAATTTATCTGGGTACTGGCTAGACATCTCTACTCTGACTACTCTGCTACATTACCAACAAAAATTTAGGGATGATCATAATAAATACTTTTTTGTTACTCACAGACATTACATTCGGCCACTTTGCAAAACCCCGATGGCCTTGCAGTTGACTGGATAGGTAGAAATCTATACTGGTGCGATAAGGGATTGGATACTATTGAAGTGTCAAGATTAGATGGTAAATACAGACGTGTCATGGTGCGTCAAGGCTTACAAGAACCACGAGCTATCGCATTGGATCCTCGTAGAGGGTAATTAAATGTTGCTCCATCCAAATATTTCAGTCTTTAATATATAAAAGCAATTAAAACTTTATTCATCAAAAAAAATTTTATATAAAATTTTTTTATAAAAATTTGGAAGCTAAAAGATTTTCTTGATTTTATAAGTTCATATTTGAAATGAAGCAAAAGTGAACACATAAATAAAAAAAAGGATGCAAAACAATAGATAAGAGGTTAATTTCTTATTTATTTTTCCTAAAAAGGCAAGGGAAACATGTAAACCAGTTTCTTGCAATTTATAATTCTAGAATTTTGTAGTACATTACGTTCGGTGATACCTAATTATCACTTTTGCATTAGTTTATGACTATCCGAACTTTAATATATTTTGTAAATTTGTAAAAACTTACATAATTCTAGGTTTATCTTATGTGATAGTTGAGAAATTTCCAGTAGAGTTGTTTACCTTGGTTGGTGTAAAAATCGTGATATTTCGCGTGATCCATTATTTTTCCATTGCACTGACTTATGAAGTTGTTCCTATTAATTGTAAACTATTTTTTCCACCACTATGTGCAATAATTTTACCTAATGTGATGATGCACTTAGTGGTGGGAAAATAGTTTACAATTAATAATGATAACTTCATAAAGTCAGTGCAACGGAAAAATAATGGACAACGTGAAATATCACGATTCTAGGTTTATGTTATATTTGTTTAGAAGCTAGATCATTTAGAACCTTCTTTGATTTCTAGCCTGATATTTGTAATGAAACAAAAGTGAACAAATAGATAAAAAATAATAATACAAACAACAGATAAGAAATTATTAATTTTGTATTTATTTTTACTAAAAATGCCAGGGAAACATGTTAACCAGTTCCTTTTCATTCATAATTCTAAGTTTGTTATATTTGTTTAGATATATGTATTGGACAGACTGGGGTGATAGACCACATATTGGTAAAGCTGGAATGGATGGCAGCAATGTTCATATTATTGTTAACAATTCTTTAGGCTGGCCAAATGCTTTAACTATATCTTATGAAACAAATGAAATTATTTGGGCAGATGCAAGAGAGGATTACATAGCATTGGCTGATCTCGATGGAAAGAATATACGCACTCTTATGAGCAGAGGTTAGTGTCTTATAATAGTCTTAAATAGTACAACAAAGCAATGTAATATGTGAAAATAATCTTATTAATAATATTATAAAATAACAATTAAAATATATCAAAAAGTAATCTTATTAGTAGAGTGAGGTTTGTTAATTAATTACTTTGATGTTATTTTATTCTTCAAAGAGGTTCATGCAGGATTTAAGAAGCAAATTATTTTTGTATGGTATAAAACTTTAAAAGATGAGTTAAAATAATTTCATCAGGAAATAAATGGTTAAACAAGATAAACAGTTATAAAATTTAACACCAATTTCACTTGATCTATAAATTGGGTTAGTTGAAATATTTGGTAGACAAATTTTTTTTTTAAATACATTTTACTAGAATTTTCTAAATAAATAATATAGGAGGAAATAATACACACAACCTCTAACCACAAATATTTTTATTCTAGTCTAATGTACATTTCGGTTATAAAGTAACCACGTCTCTGAGGATGATTTCTTTGTAACCAAAATGTACATAAGACTAGAATAAAAATATTTGTGGTTGTGTATTATTAAAGGTCTAGATGTCTATTGGCCAATGTATACATTAGAGGTCTATTTGTGGTCTAGTATTAGTGGTTGTGTGTATTATTTCATAATATTAACACTTTGAAGCTTATCCCCTTAATATACGCCTGTCTCTATCTGCCTGGAGGTTTTCAGGTAAAACATAAAAAATTCTTGACATATAATGGATACCATATTTACAACAAATTATACATTTTTGTAAAGGTTATAAAACAAGCTTTCAGGAAATATATACATATGAATAGGTTATTGACGTATAGATGACATTATGTTCCTTTGAAAAATGTGTATAAAAGTTAAAAAAATTAAAATAGCAACACTGTACATCACTGCACTTCACTACACATAATTTACATTGGAATGAAAATAATTATTACATATTGTATATCATTTTAAAGCTAAAAGAAAATGTAATTTTTCTATCGTTATTACATATTTCCTTTAAAATTTAGAAAACTCTCTAAAATCGAGCCATTTCCATTTCTATGTAGTTCTTCAATAAAAAAGAAGACATCAATTGTACCTTGGCCTAGATAGGTTCCACTGTAACTGCGCCTAAAAGCAACGTATTTCATATTGAATCTCTACCTAAAGTGTCTTTAACCATTATATTCTATAATGTAATATCTCTAACAATTAAAATTAAGGAAACTTAACAACTGAAAGTTTAATTTAAAGCAAAAAACAACAAACTCGGAACATAAAGAAAAATTACACAAACTACAAATTAAATAAACGAAATAACTGATAGATAAAATTTACAGTAAACAACAACTCAAAATATAAACAACTCACTAATAAAACACTCACTATCTGACCAAACCAACATCTGTCAAACAAATGTTTGATAGGTCTCTGTCGCCACATTTAACCAAATAAGTTTTTGTTAGTAAAAGCAGCTCTGATTGGCCTAAAGCTAAAGACTTGTACAGTAGAATAACCAATATAAAGAATGATATCAACAAAACTGAGAATACACAGGAATATGTTGCTATGGAAATAAATACGGGATCCTGAGCTATATACAAGCTTAGTCAACTAGTGTTAACTAAATGGCTCGATCTATACTTGGGCAAATGCTTGAAAGTGTTAAACCACAGTAAATTATTCCAAGTAATTAGTGATAATGTATGATGTTCACTATAGAATCACCATATTAATTTTACAAATCATGTTTCAGGAAGAGTGTATCACGTAGTATTTAATGTGACAAAGGTAGAAAAGGCAACGCATATTAATTAGAGGATGATATAGTGATAGACAAAGCTATATTAAAACTCGTTTCTAATTCTAAGCTGGATTATATTCAACCAAAGAGCTTGAAATAATCATTTGGCTATATTTATTTATACGTTTTTGTCGTAAACAAAATTACCATTTAGAATGACCTTGTTCAAGCTGGAAAATTGAATTTATATATACTATTTTTTAAAAGTAAATAAATAATTGAATTCTTTACATTGTACTGATTTGCAGGTCTGACCCCAGCTTTAAAACTTCACCATGTGTTTGCAATTGCTGTGTTTGAGGACTATATTTATTGGACCGACTGGGAAACGAAGTCAGTTGAACGTTGTCATAAGTATACGGGTGATGACTGCAAAACTTTAACTACTACCATTCATAGACCTATGGACATACATATATATCACCCATATAGACAGCAACGTTGTAAGTAATAATTTGAATAGTCTGTGTATTTTAGTCTTCTCTTTAAAAGTTGTAGGTTTGTGTATTGTTGACAAAACATATAACCATGTCTGTTAAAAAACAGGGTTTAATACGATTACTCATCATCATGATGTATTTTTACTAAAGATACCATGTTTATTGCTCTGGTAGATGGATCTCCAAAATGCATGAGCAAATAATTAATTTGATAATGGTATGTAAAACAGAAGTGCATCATACTCAGTTTGTACATAATGAATTTAGCAGAAGTATAAGGCATTATAACAAATTATTTATTTGAATATATTACAATTATCAGTTTCAATATAATTCCTATTTGCAGAATGTGAATTTTTGCAGTCCTTTTTTTGAGGTTTAATTGTTGTAAGGGTAATTATTGGATCTCTGGTCAAAGGGTGGTAAAGAATAGATATTAATAAAACTTTTTTTCAAAAAATCCCTTTAAAAAATAGGCTTGAAACCTGGCGTTACTTTTTAAAAATGTTGTATGATGAAAGTGTTTTCCTTTGGAATGACTGTAATTTTATCTGGAAAATCTTGCTTCTATAAAATATTTTGACATTTATTATAAAAAAATTCCTGTGTTCTGAAGGCTTTTTGTAATGTATTTCTTGGATAATGTAATAATTTTCTAGTCATACTCTTACTGAAAATACTTATTCAATATTCTTATTAATTCAGTTACGTTTGCTATCTTTTGAAGAATAAAAAATATTACCAATATTTCAATTGCTTGTTTTAGTGGAAGACGACCCTTGCAAAGATAATGCAGGTTGTTCTACACTGTGCCTGTTAGCCCCTGGAGGTGGTCATACTTGTACATGTCCTGAAAACTTCGCTTTAGGTAATGACAGCAAGACCTGCGAGTCTAACTGCTCTACTTCGCAGTTCCAATGTAATACAACTTACAAATGTATACCATTCTGGTGGAGGTGTGATACCCAGGTAAATTCTGATATAAAAACTTATTTTACAGGAATGGTCCTTTCTTTTACTTTCAGGAGAATTTTAAATATGAAAATAAGTGTGTGAATTATAAAATAATCAAAAACTTCAAAACAAATATCTACTGGTGCTTGCCAGCTTAGTAAGCAACGTCTTGACATAAATATGAATTTTAACTAGTGTTAAACGTTTCTAAAAACCTGTCCTTATTGTATATTGTGAGGTATTTCAGGGAAATGTTTGATGCAATTGCAAGCAAAAATGGAAGTTATACATGGATTCCAATTTGAATTTTGTATATATACAAAATATTAACCTTTGTTCTGTTCCTTAATATTATAAAATTGTATTAAGTCAAAATACACATTGTTCTGCTTTGTAATACATTATTTATTTTTCATCAGGATGATTGTGGAGATGGCTCAGATGAGCCTAAGGATTGTCCAAAGTTTGATTGCTTACCAGGACAGTTTCAGTGTAAAAACCATCACTGTATTCATCCTTCACAACTATGCAATGGTGAATTTGATTGTTTGGACAAATCTGATGAAGTGAAATGCGATCAAGTAAGTAGTTTTCAATACTCTTTGAACCAATTCTTACTTTTGTAATTTTTAATTGCATAGCGACATTGAAGTATATAATATTTTTGTATTTTTACAGTATACCTGTATGGATACTCAGTTTAAATGCAAGGGTGATGGAACAACACCAGGTCATTGTATCATTGGAAATAAACGGTGTAATGGTGTAAATGACTGTCCACATGGGGAAGATGAGGAAAACTGCCCTGAAAAAATATGTCCTTCAAATCAGGTATATATTTTTTCTTATATTACTTAAATTAAATTGTTTTATTAATAAACTAATTCTAAAATGCTTTTGTCAAAAAATTCTAAAATTTTTCAGTTATATCAATTTTTATAAAATACAGCACGAATTGTTATTAGTGCTTGGCGTCATTTGTGTTTTTACAAAAGAGTATAAGACTTATCAAGAATTTACACCAAATATATTATAAGTTATAACAGAAGAAAATGAGACTAGGGCAGTTAATTAAATCTTACAACAAATAAGACAATTGGAAAAACATACAAAATAGAAGATATACACAAGGCCTATGCCTACGTTTTACAAAAATTAAATATTAAAATATATAAAAGTAATTTTCAAAATCATGTAAAATAAACAAGAAGAAAATAAACTCAAATATGAAAATACAAACAAAAACAATTACATATAAATGTTTATATAAGTGACAGCTTATTAATGTATTAATATAAACATTTCTTGGAGCTTGATTCATTTCTTTTGCATACCCTATTGATATAAAAATTTCTTGGAAGCCCTACTCATTTCCTTTGCATACCGTATTGATATAAACATGTATTGAAAGCCCGACTCATTTCCTTTGCATACCCTATTAATATAAACATATCTTGGAAGTCCGACTCATTTCCTTCGCATACCGTACTGATATGAACATTTCTTTGAAGTCTAACTCATTTCCCGTGCATACAGTATTGATATAAACATTTATTGGAAGCCCAACTCATTTCTTTTGCATACAGTATTGATATGAACATTTGTAGCCCGACCCATTTCCTACGCATACAGTATTGATATTAATACATCTTGGAATCCTGACTCTTTTCTTTTACATACCATATAGATATAAATATTCTTTGGAAGCCCAATTCATCATTTTTTTTGGAATAGATGAAATAGGCTCAAACAGAAATCGGATCAAATTTAACTGAACCTCGAATTATCGGGACTGGGGATTTTGAGACTCTACTGTATATGTATTGTTAGACATAAATAATAGCTATTAGAAATTTTGTCTATGTTAATACAAATATTAAAAATAAGGTAAATCATTTTTCTATGTTGGCTCTACACTCAACCTTAGATGGGGTGGTAATATACCAATTTTTTGTTGTATTGCTTTACTATTGTAGAAATTCCTGGTAGAGCTCATTTTGTCCAGTTTGATCTCAGCTTAAACACAGAGAATTCTGTTGCCGAAAACTGACATATTAGCATTTTAGGGTAGCAAAAGGGTAGTGGCATTTGGCAGATTAGGTTTATAACACAAAAATATTACCATAGTTCCTCTACAACACAGAGTTTGTACATATTTCTTTACTGTTCTCGATTCCAAAAGTCGATTCCACTGATTCCAGACACTAGGATTGGGATCGGGAATTGATCGTTAAAGTCGATTCCAAATACCTCGATTCCAGCTTGGCCAGCATTTACACATTCGGTGGCAAATATTCATCGGTGGTCTAACATAATGTTGTGTTTACACATTGGGCGGTAAAATATCTGTCGCCGCTCTAACATAAAGTCGCGCTTACACATCGGGCAGTAAAATATCCGTCGTCACTCTAGCATAAAGTCGCGTTTACATATCGGGCAGTAAAATATCCATCCCCGCAAGATAATGTTGCGTGTACACATTAGCAGTAAAATATCCGTTGCTGCTCTAACATGATGTTGCGTTACACATTGGCCAGTAAAATATCCGTCGCCAACATAAAACTTACATTACCTCGTCACATTAGTGTGTAATCGGGGTTGTAACGCCGGTACTATAACACTTTTTGTAACTGTTATCTCTTTTAAAATATCATTAAAATAACATTTTCCCTTTTCTATTGGGTTGGTTATTGTGGTATTTGGAATTGAGAATCAGGAATCGATTTCTTGTATCGGTAAAATTTTGGAATTGACCCATAGCTAGTAATTACAGATTCTGTTGGTTTTACTGCTGTTTAGTGACAATACTTTTTTAATCACGTTATTCTAAGCATTTAGTTTCAACGGTAATTCTTTTTAATTTTTTCCTTGCATCATTAGACACCAAGAGATGTTTTTAAAGAACATTGAGCTCAATTACCAGGGCATTATGTTTTGTGGGAGCTTACTACATATTTATTCATTCAATGCATATTTATTTATACAACTTATTACAGTGAGAATTGTAATTGCCCTTACATAAATTCCTCATTGAACTTCTTTCTTTTTATTATACTTATTTGAAATTTTTACTTAGTATGAGGTCACAATTGTAATATATTTTATTTACAGAAATATTGTGTTACATTTTCACTTTAAATTCTTCAACTGTCAAGTAGGAAGTTTGCTATATGCTTCTTCTAGATCTTTTTTTGTGACATCCTTCTGGGATTTTATTTAATATAAAAAAAAATTTTGAAAGTTCTTTTATTGTTCACAATAATTACCTTATATTAACATTATTACCATAAATATATTTTGTGTATATATTTTAAAATGTTACAATTTTTTTTTGTTCCAGTTCCATTGTATTCAGGCAAAAAAATGTGTTCCATCAGTTTGGGTGTGTGATGGAGACAATGACTGTGGCGATGATTCCGATGAAGGTGAGATATGTAGTAATAGAACTTGCACATCAGGCCAGTTCCGCTGTAAATCTGGAAGGTGTATTCCTGACACCTGGCTTTGTGACGGTACTAGTGACTGTCCTGGAGGAGAGGATGAACCTCCTGCTTGCTCTGATCCTCTTGTACACACTTGTGATCCTACGTATTTTAAATGCAAGAATAATAAGTAAGTGTCATATGATTAGTTCTAATAGTTTGTATGTATGTAAAACATCAGGTATTGTTTCAGTAAAATATATATACAGTCGGACCTCTATTTATCGAACTTCTATATATCGAAATTCTCTATTTATCAAATTATTTCCGAGTCCCTTGAAATTTCATTGGGAAAATGTTTCTGTATATCGAAAAGAAAACCTATATATCAAACTTAATTTTAGAGAAAAAAAAACTACTGCACATACCTATTTTTAAATATTGAAAATAAAATGTTTAACAAAACGTGTTATTGAATGTCACGTAGCCCTCCTGTAACACACTATCCATTCAGAAACATTAAGAGAGAGAGAGAGAGCAACGTGACAATATGTTGACATCTTTTAAGACTTTGTCAGGGTGGTTGGGCGTGACTAACATGACTAATGGCTCTCTCATACACTCTTACTCATTTCTTTCAGGGCGGAGTGCAGTACTGTATTGTATTTCATGTGAACAAATCTCGTCATTCTGTTATTGGTTAGTGCGTGGTCTGATTTGCTTAGATTACTGTAAGTCGGTGTTGTTTTTTACCGTTTAACATGGACTGTTTGTTACGTTCATTAACATTACTGTAGTTTTGTTGAGTTTGGTTTTGAGTTTTTGTTGACGTTATGTCCAAAAAAATGTCCTTGAGTGTCACGGAAAAGGCACAACTATTAAAAGACGTTGATAGTGGAGTACGAAAAAAAGATGTTGCGCAGAAGTTTGGTGTTCCACCCAGTACAGTGTCAACGATAATAAAAAATCGAGAATCTGTTTTAAAAAGTTATGAATCTGTAGGAGGAGACAGAAAACGTTCAAAAATATGTAAATACGATGATGTTGACGAGGCGGTTCACAAGTGGGTGAAAATGGTACGAGATAAAAACATGCCTGTTCCAGGACCTCTCATAAAAGAAAAAGCAATTGAATACATGGAAAGATTAGGACACAAAGAGTTCCAAGCAAGTTCGGGATGGCTAGACAAATTTAAGAAGTGCCATGAAATCGTAGAAAAGGTTATTTCGAAAGAAAACGGATGTGTATCCGAAGCAGATTGTAGCCAGTGGAAAGCTACAATTTTAAAATCAATTGTAGAAGAGTATGAGCCTGACAATATTTTTTATATGGATGAAACTGGCCTTTTTTTTCAAGTGTTTACCAAATAAGACGCTAACCTTTAAAAACGATAAATGCTTTGGAGGTAAACACAGCAAAGAGCGAGTTACTGTTGTGGTATATGCTAATATGTGTGGAAAAGAAAAATGTAAACTGTTGGTTATTGGGAAGAGCAAGCAGCCAAGATGTTTTAAAGGAGTGAAGTCGTTAGAAGTTGACTATGAATACAATAAAAAATCATGGATAACGAGTGAAATTTTTGGATGGTGGATATTGAAATTTGACGAAGTAATGATTAAGCAAAAGAGAAAAGTCGTTCTTTTTGTGGATGATTGCCCTGCACATCCGTCTTCTGTCTCAAAAAGTTGGTGAATGTAAAGCTTGTTTTTTTCCCTCAAAATACCACCTCGAAACTACAACCGATGGACCAAGGCATCATTAAAACTCTTAAAATGTATTATAGAAAACAGGGTCTTAAGAGACTTATTCTTGTATTGGAAAATGACAAACCTATTGAAAATGTTATCAACCTTAGGCTGTGCCTATCATAATTAGTAAAGGTGTGGCAAAATGATGTTGCGGAATCGATGATAAGAAATTGTTTTTTAAAAGCCGGTTTCTCTGAAAGATCTGTTGTGGAAGAAAGTAATGTACTGCCACAAATTGAGGAATGTTGGGAGCATTTACAATCGGCAGGCACGATCAAAGACAATGTTTCGCTAAACGAATTTTTAAGGGCGGATGAAGACGTTATTGTAGCTGAATATCCAATAGATGATGATATTTTAAGTTCTTTAATAAATACTGAAGTTGAAGATGAGGGCACCGAGACAGAAGATATAGAAGTTCCTAAACCTTCCAAGAAAGAAATGACAGCAGCTTTTGAAGCGATTCGTCGCGGACTTCAATATGTAGAAAATGTATCTGATGGAATTTTCCAGTCTCTTAACAAATGTGAACATCTTTACGAAGAATCTATATCAAACTTTGTACAAAAGGATATTCGAAGTTATTTTACTACCCAACAATAAAATGCAATATTATTAAGTTATGTACGGTATGTTCAGTATTAACTAAATACGTGTTTTCATCACTGTTTGTATTTTATAAATTTTAACAAAAGTGCAGTATTATTTAAGTATAACTTATTACACTTTGGTATTGTTGCAACAAAGGCCATAAATTAAACACACTAGAACAATATGAAGTATTCAGACTTAGGAACACACATAAAAATGACATCCTAAATGAACAAACACGACACAGATCACACATACTCTTCAATCACATCACTTCTAACTTTCAAAAAATTGGTACCAAATAAGCACAACTGCAGCAATCCTAGCGGCAAAAATTTGAGGCTGAAGAAGTCGTAAGACGAAAACGTTTCCTCTAAGTGTAAGTTAAAAATTTACCAACTTAAGTTAAGAAGGCTAGTGGTGGAAAAAATTATTTACAAGTAATAATAATAACTTTTGATATTATCTCTTTTTTTAGAACTACATAAATTGTTCAGCTAAGTGGGTAACAAACTTGGTCTCCCTCACCCTAATCCCAATATCAATTTTATAACCATTGACACTATCCAACTTCATTAAATTAATATGAAATAAAAGTTGAAGGATTGAAATAGAAAGTTATTATAACCTTTTAATTGATTTTAGATGCATCCCGGGTCGTTGGCATTGTGATTCAGATGACGATTGTGGAGACAACTCAGATGAAGAAGGATGTACCCCAAGGAAGTGTAGTGAATCAGAATTCCAGTTAGTACTTTGTATTTCTATAGTTACTGTAGTGTTACTATTAATAAGATTTTTATTCTCTTTAAGATTTTTTTCAACTGAAACCTTTTATGTTACTAAAGGGGTTTTTTGCATTTTCAACTTTTATCTTTTTATTTTCAATCACTTTTGTTACGTTTTGCAGTTTCACATATTAACATGAACCACTGATTCATGATTTAAAATTGCTTAAATTATATCGAGCTCTTCATAACAAATAATTTTATGTGATACTCAAGAAATAGAAGTTCTTTTTATTATTTGTGAGTTTAACCCATTGTGGTTTACTGACTAAGCCAGCTAGTCATGACAATTTATTACTAGCGGGAATAAAGACTAGCCCAGCGAGTCATGAATGTCATCATTGTTTGATTTGGTTCCTGCGAGAGAGTTTATTTTCTGATGTCACATATATGAGGCTAGACAACTGTGCTTTATAAGGGATATTTATCGACTCTCGAAACTTAAAGAAAGATATTTATAGCTTATTGATCTTCTGTCAGACATCTAAATATAATAGAAGACTTCAGCAGTTTTTATGTCAACTGGAGTGGGAGGCTCAGTATCGGTTTTACTCAGTGCCGGTCAGTAACTCATGTTTGTTATTAGTTTTTATAATAATTCTTGTGCACATAAGAAATCTACAATAATAGTGGGAGCCTAGAATCTAAAGCAAACTTCAAACCTTAAGTAACTTTTAATTTGTTTTTACAAATTATGATTACACATAATCAATTTATAAATAATAAATTAACTAAGCTACAAAATAACAAAAAACATTGGACTTTAAAAAAAAAATTATATTTAGTGCTTTATAAGTGACAATATTTTTTTTGCAAAATACAACTTAATTGACGCAAGAAATTAATTTGTACCAGCTAGTGTCTGCAGTGTTTTTGTAATTAGATCAGCAATGGATTAATTAAATGTTTAGTGAAACCTGCATGAATAGAAATATACAAATTGATATATAAAACATTAACGATGGGAACTGAAATATTCAAAACATTTGTATAGTAGCAGATAGTTGAAATCAAAGTACAGTACAGTCTCACTAATCCGGACTTGATATGGACCGGACCCTGTCCGAATCAACGAAAGTCCGGATTAGACGGAAAAAGCCAAACAAAGGCATACAATATGTGTTTTAGGCGGGGAAACATATTGAAATTGTAGTTTTAGTGAAATTGAGGTCTAAATATAACTATACAGTACAGTATTTCATAGCTTATTTAGCAAAAAAATCCTGTAATTGTAACAGAAAAGGTATGACATGAATAAATATCAAAGCATCTTTCTCGTTGAATAAATTTATTCACATAAAGTTATTTACACTATACTGTATAAACGCACAAAAAACTCAAACAAAAATGAAACTGAAACAAAAATAAACTTTAAAAAACTTAGTGAAAAAAGTCCGTAATGTTCTTTTGTTTTAACTATGAATGACGTCGTTTCACAGTACGATCTTGTAGGCGTTTCAAGGTCAGTAGCTCCGCAGTTGACGTATCAGTTTGTTTCTCAAAGTAGGTCATCAACCCCTCCAGCATTGCAGCTGGAGTCGTCATGAGTTGGGCTGACCGGTTCGTCTGTGTAGTCTTCCTCTTCCGAGCTGTCATTTTCTGCGTTTGCAGTGCACACCGTGACGATTGAGCACTTGATAACCAATGTCATTATCACTGATAATCAACTCGGCCCAACCCTCCAATTGTTGAAAAATCTGAACAAAATTCCGCGTCGTCATTAGTAGGTTGACTGTCGGTTTTTCACTTTCCTGTGGCATTTCAGGCCACAATTTTTTCCAGCTCTTTTGGAGTGTAGACAGTTGAATTTCCTCCCACGATTCTGCAGCCATATAAATGACATCCTTTATAGTCACTTTTTAAAGAATATCAATAAATTGTGTAGCTGGATCTGCTTCTTGTTGTTACAAAAGCGATAAAATCAAAATTTTCCATTTTATCGCCTCTATCACGCCTCGGTCCATCGGCTGAATGAGAGCCGTGACGTTAGGAAGAAGAAATTTAACAAAAATGTCACCATGACGCAATTCTTCATTTGGGTGGCATGGGGCATTATCAATTAGTAAAACCGCTTTTCGAGGGAGTTTTTTCTCTTTTAAAAACTTTTCTGTTGTTTGAACAAAGTTTTCAAAAAACTTCAGTCCTTGAAAATTTGACTGTTCATCCACGCTGATTTTTGGAACTTGTATTGGGCCGGTAGAACACTTAAATTTACATTTTTAAAAACCCTAGGCTTTGCGGATTTCCCTATCACCAAAAATGGAAATTTTTGATCGCCAGAAGCATTACTGCAGGGCAGCAAAGTCATACGTTCTTTCTTAACTTTATGGCCTTTTGCTACTGAATCTAATTTGGAAGCTAAAGTTTTTTTTGGGAACATTTTATAATTTAATCCGGTTTTGTCAGCGTTGAACACCTGATAAGGTTGTAAGTTTTCATCTCTGAGAAACTTGCCAAATTTGTCTTTAAATTTTTCACTGGCATCACTGTCACCTGACAAAATTTCATCACTTATTCCGAGTTGACGGATGCCGTGTCGTTCCTTCCACCGTGACAACCAACCCACACTGGCAGTAAAATTAGGGCCTCCTTTTAACTTTTCATTCAGTTTCAGCGCGATCTTTTGCAAATTTACACCCGATAATGGAACACCCTGTTCCCGTTGATGGCAAAACCAAACATACAAAGCATCATCTAAGGTTTCATTTTTCAGGTTTTTTTAAAGTGCTTCTGCCGCCTAAACTGTCTTTACTAACCATTTTTGCAAAAAAAATCTTCAATTTCCTGTCGCTTTTTCTCCAATCGGAAACAGTTGGTTTTCCCACGCCTAACTCTTTTGCAATTTTAGTAGGCGATTCACCTCCATCAATGCGAAATAAAGCTTGGAGTTTTTATATCTATTGTCACTGTCACTGACTTACGTTTAGTCGCCATTTTCACTGAACACTGAACGAGACGTAAATAAAAAACACAGATCAATATCTCACTAGAATTAAATGACAACCGAGCAGAAATCTTGCGAGAAGCAGTAAAGGTGGCATCTGTCCGACAACACAACTGACCTGACGCCAGACGGATAGACTGTCTATCCGTTTAGTCAGCGGTCCTTTATCTTTCGTTTATCACAAGATGTCTCTGATGTCACTTGCGTTGTAGTGTTTGGAGATCTAATGTGAATATATTTTTTCAAAGATGTTTTTCCTACTTTAATAAGCAAAAGAAACAAATAATATGGTAAATTCATATTTTAATGAATAAATTATATTATTTGTCTATTAGAGTAGGAAAACCCCTTTCAAAAATAACAAATATAGACGTATAAAAATAAATATTTTTGTGGACGGCAGACTGATTGTGCACTGTAAAATACTATAACTAAACAAAAATTTTGGACCGTCCGGATTAGCCGGACGTCCGGATCATCGGAGACCGGATTAGCGAGACTGTACTGTAACTACTTTACATTTGATATATAAACAAATAAATGTAAATTTATCATTTTCATTTAAAAAAATATTTTGCTTGATAATTTTTATAAAACTATAAAACCAATTATAAAAATAATTACCTTACCTTGTCATTAATTATTGAAATAATAGTATTTGTTTAAAACATTGCCCTATATTCAAATTTTGAATGACATTTTTGTTAGTTACCTTCAACTATTTTAATATGGTTTGATCAACACCTCCACAAGTGTATGATTTTAATCATCTTTTGGTTCAGTTAAAATTGTCACTTGCTTTTCTCTACTTTTAAATTTAAAATTTATGGTGACAACGAAGTTTTAGTATTTTGAATTTCTTCTACTTTGTTGGTTTTCTAATTAAATGGAATCAGACTTAGTAATAACAGTACACACAACTGTGTTAACAATTTAATTGTAATGGTAGGAAAGACTTTTGAAAGTATGATACTGGTCAACTGATACTGACTAATTTCTGTCTATTGTTAGTAATAATTTTACATATATTGTTGTTCTATTTTAGAGTTTTTATACCTCTCCATTACTTATTACCAATACATGTTTTCTTTACCAGTTGATATTATGTTACCAGCGTTAATAATTTGTTCATACTTACTTAGGATAGTTATCTTTACTTAAAAGAAATGCTAACAGCAAGTAAATTTCACATTAAACTTCTATAAATTACTAAAAAAATTGTTCATTTTTAATATATTTTCTTTCAATAACCAGCACATTAAGAATTGTAAAATATAAGCTACTAAATGTTAAGTGAAAATGTGCTAAAGTGGTATTTGTTAAATATTTCCAAAAAGCATCAGGACTAAGAAAAGATGTATAAAAAATACAAGTTTAAATATGATTTTGTGTTTAATGAAGTTTGTATTTGAGGTTAAACATAACATATTTATATTGTTTATTTAAAGATGTAAGGATGGTCGATGTATTCGTGATATCCTGCAGTGTGACGGCCAATTTAACTGTCTGGATCATAGTGACGAGACTAATTGCAATGCAACCTGCAGTGCCAAGGAATTTGAGTGTCACAATCCCCAGCACTGTATATTTATGTAAGTAAATCTCTATAACATTACTAGGGATGGGTCGATTTCGATTCTTGATTCAAGGAATCGCCAATTCTAATGGTATTGAGTAATTGTCGATATTTGATTCTCCATTGAGTGAAGTGCCGATTCCAATTCTTTTTTTAAAATGCAGTTTAATTTATTGGGAAAATAATTAATTATCGACTAAGCCCTATTTATATATTAGTTGCTATGATTGAATTAAACGATTAAAGCTAAAACCTATTTGCAAAGTTGTTCGGAAGTATTTCTGGTCCGTTTGTAACCGCTCATT
This sequence comes from Prosapia bicincta, assembly GCA_036971475.1. Lineage (NCBI taxonomy): Eukaryota > Metazoa > Arthropoda > Insecta > Hemiptera > Cercopidae > Prosapia > Prosapia bicincta. The sequence continues at coordinate 140,218,751 of JBAIZL010000004.1, read as the reverse complement.
TTGCTCTGCTGTCTCACTCTCACTGAGGCCGGCTCGACACTCTCTCTCTCTCCCTCTTCCTCGCTCTCTCTCCCCCCTTTCTGTCCCTGCCCGTCTCTGACCGCCACCGCTTCATACATGTCAAAACAAAAGACAAAGAAAAGGTAGTTCCATTTTATCTAGTTATACAAACTGAATTGCCTTTTACTGAAGTTATATTGTAATTGGGAACTGAAGTCCACATTTGTAATTTTAAATAAATCATTACTTTTATCTAATATGTTTATTACCCTTTCAGAAATTCCTGTTTATAAATCAAGGCCGAACTTTTTATGTAGCGTATTACATTAAACAGAACTTTTAAGAGGCTTCACCATATCATTAAGATATCAACTAAATTCAGTATTATAGAGTATGCCTATACAACTTACAAGAATTGAGAATCACGAATCGAAAGAAAATTTTGAGAATTGGGATCAAAAATTTTAGGTATTGACCCATCCCTAAATATTACATTATAAGATATTTCCAACTATCAGTACATAGGTAAAATATGCTGCCTTTAAATAAAATATGTTTAATTGTTTAGAGACTGGCAGTGTGATGGAGATGTAGATTGTTCTGATGGATCTGACGAAATGGATTGTGGTAAAGGGCATTGCAATGTGGAGACAGAGTTCACCTGTGCTAACAAACAACAATGCATATCTATCTTGTGGCGCTGTGATGGAGACAATGATTGTCAAGACGAGAGTGATGAAGCCAAAAGTCTTTGCTCTGCAATTCCTTGTCCACCTTTTAGATTTAGGTTAGTTACAGAATCGTGATATGTTTCTCATAAGACAGTTATTTACATTATCAGATGTCAAACAGATTTAGCGCAAAAGAAAGGCACTAATCTGGTAGCTGCTATTATTCTTATAGAAAATCTGGTAGCTATTGTAAAGTATTAAAATTTATTGGTAGTTCTGTCAGTTGTAAATCAATGATAAAGTACAAATGAAAAAAAAAGATGTAAATTATTTAGAGACCCCATTCACAAAAGGAAAATGTATACAGTGTAATATTGATTTTTCTTAAAGATACCTAATGAATAGTTTTGAAATTCGTTAAATGGTTATAATTGTAAAAGGTGGATTTAAATCCAATTGTTAAACATGTATTTCAGAATATAGCATTTATTATTATAATTTACAAAAGAATTTAATTATTTAAAATAATTATAAATAAGAAAGACTTAGTTACAAGAAAATTAATTAATTGCAAACCTTGAACGCATATTTCATTTACAAAATTTGTAACTTGAAGGTAAATTTTTTTCTAATTAACTAGGTAATTTTATCTATAGCCAAATTTTATTGTTATTTTTTAGGTTAATGAGAGATCACAGACCAATTCATGTTTTTACAATACTCTACCTTTCAAATCTCTTTCCGAAATTCCTTTTCAAGAGCTCAATTTTATTAATCTAATATTTATCCTTATCTTATGATTTGTAACAATACGTTAAACATAATAAAAACCTAACAGTACGAAACTCTTAATAAATATTCACATTTACAAGTCAAATTTTAATCACAAAATTGAATAGTTACTAACAGACATTAAATGAAAATATTTATTCTTATTTTGTTGTAAATAAAACTTTATTCATAATAGAAAAGGATAGGAAGATGGGATATGATTATAATGTAAAAAAACAAAGGGATATTCAGCATTTAAAATACACAACTCTAATATTGTTGTTAGTAAATTTTAAACTTTAATAAATTATTTGTTATTAAATATTTCAGTTAATTTGAACTCTTTCGTAGTTGCTTGACTTATCATATTAGAAATTATCAGTAATTTATCTTATTCATTAGTTTTGTACAAACTTTGTTTTTCTTGTATTTATAAATTGTTTATGTTTTAGGTGTAAAAATCACAAATGTATATCAAAAATAAATGTATGTGATGGTTATAATAACTGTGGAGATAACTCAGATGAAGAAGTAAATGCTTGTGAGTAAACAGTACCTTGATATATTCCAATATTTTTACTACTATAACAATTTAAGTACTATTAGTGTATTGAAAGTTTTATCAGTAAATAAGGGAATCAATTGTAATAGTAGAAACATTTGTAATGTAAACAAAATAGAAGTTGTACTGTATTTTTAATTTTAACTGCTCATTGGTTAATTTTTAAAATCATTGTACAAAAGTGGTTTAAAAAATTAAACCAGTGGCGGCTCCTGCCCAATTACATTGGTGGGGCTCATGACAAGGGGTCTCCCCAGATATACGAGGTGAGGAGAAAATTTTGAAATTTGATACCCATTAAACTCGTTTTATATTCTAAGCACCTACAACTTTTATTAAGTTATACTTATTGATTAATATATTAACATTGCTATAACTAATAGACGTATTACGGTGTGATTTACGAAATGTTGTAAGGTTGGGTAGATAAGTGATCGCCTATTGGTTGCTAAAGCGTCGAGTACTCAACGAGTAGTGTGAATCATGTTTTACTTTTAAGAGTATATTAGACCACTGTGTATGCGCATCAAAGGATCTATAAATGGAAACAATACTTATTTAGTACACAAATATTATTCTTTAAAATGAGTTTAAAAGAGTAGTTTCATAAAAGCATATTATTATTAAATATAAAATTTGATTTGTTTACTTTGAGTCAAACGCACCAACATTTATTTGTGAGAACATTACAAATAAGCCTACAATGCTGCTTCCTAAATCAGCCGGAATTGTCAGCACTGATTAGTCATTTCTCAGCGCATGCGCAAGACGACGGGACTCCATCCCAGGCCACCCGTAACAAGCGCGTTGAGTGACGTCACCGCACGGTTTTGACTTATTCCATGCACACTCAATGCACTAGTCTGGGGCTCTCTGCTGTGAGCCCCACGCGGAGCTTGCTGCTAATTTCGTGTGTCAACTGCTAAATATTTTACGGTTTTAACATTACCTAAATAATTCTAAGCTCTTCTTAACCTAATTTAAGATAAATAAATATTAATTAAAAATTCATTTTTGTAATTGGGAGGGCTTCGCCCCAGAGCCCTTTTGGACAAACAGCCACCGAATTAAACATCATAAAAAAGTAATTTTTGGTTAATGTTTAAACCACTTAACAGTAAATCATGTTACTCCTTGTTGACTTTTAGGGTCATTTACAAATAATAATTTAAATCATATAACATAAATTTTCAGTCATTAATAAAATACTTTTTATTCATCAATTCAAGTACTAATACATCTTTTTAAACTTGTAGTAAATGACACTTGGTGTTAATACAGTTTTTCCAAATAATAACTAAATTTAATGAATTTTAGTTTTATATGCAAGAAAAAACTTTTCAGTCAGGAAATTATGCAGAATAGTTATATCGTCCCATTTGGTTCAAAATAAGTGATAATATATGCTAAATATGTATATATGTAACATAAGCATAATGTATATGTAATATAATGTATATATAAGTAATATATATGATATATATATAAAACAGCTAATTTTATGTTATAGGTTCCGTGAACAGCGGTTTTAACAAATAGGTTATGCTATATTATTTATATTAATTGTAATTATTTAGCTTAATAAAAAGTAAGTAAAATAAAATTTAAAAAAAAATTTAAGTAGGAATTGACTTTAAAAAAAATTTGTTTTTATTGTTTGTCTATTAAGGTCAAGGGCGTGGTCTATGCAATCATAATGAGATGCATTGTGCCAATGGACACTGTGTAAGTGCTAGCTTGAGATGTGATGGCAACAATGATTGTGATGATAACTCTGATGAAATTGGCTGTACGAAGCCATGCATGTTTGGTGTGTGTTCGCAAACTTGTTTTGAGACGAAGAAAGGATCCGCAAGGTGTTCTTGTGCTGAAGGTTTTTCAATGAATGTGAAGAACAATACTTGCACTGCTAATGGTAAATATAATTTATTTATTCTTGAAAATTGTTTAAACCTTTGAATAGTATCAGTTGTTTTTACTTGGCCCAAAAACTCCTACAGAATCAGAGAACCTAACTATCCGAGGTTACTACTTCTATATTCATGTTTATTTGTGCACTCAACATAAGGACCAAATAAATGATAACCCTGTTGAATATAAAGTTGAAAAAGTTTATGTAATTAGTGTATCGTTTCGGCAACTGGTTCTTTGCCCTTATATGATTTAGACAATTTTATTTGACTGGATAATGAGTTCAACTGTAGTAAGAGGACTTATTCTGAAGTTGTACATCTTAACTTACAAAAGAATGGTATCATTATCAAAAATGGATTTTGATAAAGTTATATAATATGTACAAGAGATTATTGTATAACTTAAAAACATCCAAGAATTTGTGTTAATATGAATGGTTGATCCTTTTGATGTTTGTTTCATTTTGTTATTTTGGTTTTTTTTTATAATTAATTTTATCGTTCTCCAAGTGTTGTTACTGTTTAAAATTATTTTCTAGATGGATTTATGACCCTCATTACTTTGGTTATTTATAAAATGCGTGGGTTATTTTATAAAATGTTTGACTAAAACTACATTGAGTTTTAATAGGTTCTAAATTATTGCAGTGAGTTATTTGTATTTTATATGTATATTTATTAGGAATGTAATATTGTTTTCAGGCTTGATAAGGGCAACTAACCAGTTGCCGAAATATTACACTAATGAAATAAATTTCTTTGACTCGATATTCAATCTGTTTATCAGTTATTCAATACTACTTTCATAGTTATTATTGTTTAACATGTGAATACTATAGCAAGTAATCTACTAATATTGTTATAAATCACTGCTGGAATAATTAAAAAAACATTTGTTATTTTTTACATCCTGCACATAAGCTAATTAACTCTTATTAAATTAAAATAAATATTTTTGTATTATAACATAAGATGTAACTTAAATTTTTGTTTTGTGAATATGGACAGCAATTCGTGTACAATGTAGCAGTGAAAAACTTTCACATGTTGTAGTTTCAAAAGGAACATATGTCTATAGGAAAGCCATTTCAAGTCAGAAAAATTAGTGTTGTTTAACCAAGGATCGCTCACACTATGGAAACTCCCGCGATTACTCGTGCCGTTGCAAATCTAACAATTGTAGTAATTGTTATTATTTGTTTTAAATTATAAATTTCAATTGTATGGATTATACTAAGCTTTAAACATCTTCATTGATATAAAAACAATCGATTAAATACATTTATGACATATTTATATGTAAAATTACAAATAGAAAAACTACAATATTAACAGTTATTTAGTACTGTTAATACTCTAGTTTCTATCAGGAACAACCTAATACTCGTGTAGTTAGGTTGCTCCTGACATAGTTCTCACGTGGTCGCTCATACATGTTAGCACTCCTTAACATGGGCTACGCCTGCCACTTCCTTCACCCCTGGTTACCCTCTTAATCACGCTATCTATGGAAATTTGGATAGTAACTGGCCAACATCCTTGAAAAAGCATATTTAGAAGCTCAGTCGCATACAATAAAAAGATAAAATGATTCCTTCAGAGCAACTAAATATGTTAGATTCAATCTAATAGCGTGAGCGTTCCCTGGTTGAACATTTTTTTAAGGCAGTAATATAATTTATTGATTTTTAGTTGTTCTATCGTTTATCTAGTGCTATATCTAGTTATCTGATTCAATATGTTTCTAATGGTATTGCCAATTGTTGTAATATCTTGTTGTAGGACCTCTTGCATACCTGATTGTAGCAAGTGACAGTGATATTCGTATAATGGATCCCTACAAGACTCAAGAAGGTGCCCTTAATCAACTAACTGCATCTCCTAATCATAAACTTGATTTTATAGACATATTTTGGGAGTCTCGTTCAACTTTGGTTTTCTGGACTGATAAACAATCCAAAAAAATTGGCCATATTAGATTTTCTAACACTGAAGCTCAAATGAAACATAGTAACATAAACAGCCAATTCATAGTAAGTATATTGTATTATGACTGCCATATTGTTTTTACAGTGTTTATTAACATACAATATCATCAAAAATGCTCTAGGATTAAAAATGAATGAAAGAATATAATAAACAAACAAACTGGATTAACAGTATTGAACCTTGCTTTACAAATGGACAATGTGAAAGGAAAGTGGAAAGAAACTATGACACAATGCAAGCGACAAAAGAAAAAGAAAGCATATAAATAGTAACCAATAAAAATAATAGTCCAACACCATACATAGAAAGCCAAATGAAAAATTGCAAAGAAATTCGCTTTCTATTTTGCCACTTAATATTGTTATCCTGACATTTATATACAGAAATAATATTTATTTAATTTATATTAGTTCCAATTATAAAATAAAAAGAAACTAAAATAAATATTTTTTTGTTGGCTTACGAAAGTAGGAATTGACTGAAATTTTTTTTTTTATTATTTGTCTATGATACTTAAAATAGATAACTTTTACAAAAAGTTGATATAGTGCCGACTTTATGTTTAAAGGTGACGAGTATTTGACCACCCGATATGCAAATGCGGCATTATGTTACTGGTCGATGTGTAAAAGCGACATTATATTAGTCCGGCGATTGATATTTTACAACCCCATGTGCAGACGCAACATTATGTTCGTGCGGCGACAGATATTTTACCTCTTGATATGTAAACGTGACATTATGTTAGAGGAGCGATGGATATTTTACCCTTTGATGTGTAAACGCCACATTATGTTAGTGTGGCAATGCATATTTTACCGCAAATGTGTAAACGCGACATTATGTTTAAGTGACGATGAATATTTTACCGCTTCATTGTCGTGTAAACGCGACATTGTTAGAGCGACGATGGTTAGTGTGCTGCCCAATGTGTAAACACGACATTGTCTTAGTGCAGCAATGGATATTTAAACCGCCAGATGTGTAAATGCGACATTATGTATTGCGGCGACAGATATTTTACCACCTGATGTGTAAACGCGACATTATTTTAGAGCGGTGACAAATATTTACCCCCGAATGTCTAAACGCTGGCCATGCTGGAATCGAGGTATTTGGAATAGATTTTGGGATCGGTTCCCGATTCCGATTCTAGTGTCCAGAATTGGTGGAATCGACTTTAGTAATCGGGAATCCACCCATCACTAATATATATATTTTAATCAAATGTTCTGATGGTTTTTTTGAGACTATGAGTGAGAAAGCTACAAAATCTCAATTCTACTGATCAGAGTAAAATTCTCATTTATACCATTACATTCCATCACATCTGGGTAGCATTCTGCAACTTGTTTTGATCAACACCCTTGAATCTACATTAATATTTTCTATTCTTTTACAGTAATATGGAATTTTGCCTATTTATTATTAACATTTTTATTTTTATTTACGCATAAAGTTTCAAAAACATTAAATGGATCATCTTCAACTTAAAACTATACATCATATCCAGAAGCATAATCCAGGAGCACAATTCAATCCGCTCCTTGCACAAGTTAATATTTATACTTTTTTTAGTATGCTTAAAAATCTGTTTGTTACATTTATACGTTTTCAAAAAATCTTATTAAGTTTAATTTTACTATAAGTTGTTAAAAAAAATAATTTTATAAAGTAATTTTGTATTTTTTTCTTTCTCTCCCCTTTCCTCCGACATAAATAAATAAATGTAATCATTGTTAGTGTAATAATTCTTTAGGACTATAACACTCAAGATAACTACTTTTTGTTACAAAGACAACATAAAATATAATGAAAACTGGAAAAGAGACGTGCTACAGAAGTGATATGATAAATAACAAAAAATAAGAAGGAAATTGTTTATTTAAACAATATGGAAGAATTTCTATTAAACTATATAGTCATTTTGTATAAAATATGATTTTTGTCAAAAAATTTTGTTTTGGTAAACCAACATATATACATTTGTACATGTTTACAAATGTGTGTCAGTGTTAAGTAGGTCCATGTAAGGTTGTAGGTTTTAAAAAAATATAGAGCTATATGTAAGTAACATGTAACAAAAGTAATATTTGTAATAAATAATGTAATCATAACATTTGATTTTTTTTGTGTTAAATTGTTTTGTGAATAGAATTTGTATATGTACAGACCTATACAAAATAAATGTCATGTATTAAAATTAGTTAGTCTGTGATGTTGTTTTTTCAAACTCGCAATAAAACGTTTGACAGACAAAAATCAATAAATATAGAATTTTACGAAGGGAAAAATTAAATAAATTTATTCATGTATGAAATGAATACATGAATTCTAACTATGTACTTATATTATACGGTCTGTGAAAAACAGCTATAGCCATTGCCCATTGTAAATGAAATCATTCGGGATCATAGATTACCAATGAAATTCCAAAAAGTTTTTCTAGGACTTAAACCTTAAAATAATAAAAAAATATGTATCTTTCTCGAAACGAAACAATTTAGTCTAATTATATCTATTATTTTCAAGTTATACATTAACACATACAAAAATAAAATCAATTTCTATCATATTAAGTTGATTTAGTAAAATTTATTTTATAATTTAATATATTTATATATTTGTGACCTGGATGATGTTTTCAATTCAGTAGCATTTTAACTTAATAATGTACAATACATTAAGTAAAACTTACATATTAAAACCGGTGTTATGTAAATTAACCTAAACACATATATATAAGTAGTATGAAATAATGTTTCACCTAATTCAATGGTCTGCTGTATGTCATAGTGTGATTACCACCATCTATTGATTATTAGTTGTATTTATATTATTAATTCTTAGATTCCATTATAAGTGACTGAATACTTGGCCAGAAAAATAGTTGAATTTCTAATGTTTTTTTTTTTTAATGTCAACTTAGAAGCTGAAATCGAGTTATGCAAATGTGCCAAAAAGCTTTGTGGGAGGGTCCATTTTCCACAACAATACCCACAGTCTCATGTTGGTTGAATTCATGGTGTAGTAATTCATAAAGGCAGATAAACATACATTCATATATACGTATACAATTTATAATTCAAGTGCTACGCATTTGTACATAAAAATACACAATATGTTTTTAAAGTTTAGAACTACTGTATTTTTTGTTATATGACTTAATTTCAAATCATAATTAAATTTGTTGAGTTAAGATCTTGAATTTCACAAGTCCAGGGTTCGTTTGTATTTTAATGTAATTTTTTCACTCTATTATATTTTTTTCATGTATTTTTTAACCTTTTTTTTAAACATCTATTTTGTATGCTTTTTTTTCAAGCAAGCGTTAAATTTCTTTTGTTTTTTCTTGGTCTTTTACATTTTGTGTGTACTCTTTTATCATTTAAAAAGAATAGGTTTGGTTAGAGAAAAATGATTGCCTCTTTTTAACTGGAATGTTAACAGACAAAGTTCAAATACAGTTATGTACTATAAAGTTTCAATAAATAATGACAATATTTGATGATTTTAGGTTACAAATTTAGTTGATCCACAAGGAATTGCAGTAGATTGGGTTGCATATAACCTATACTGGGTTGATGCAGGGGCTGGTACATTAATGGTGACAACATTTTCTGGTCAAAAAACACGAACTCTCGTTGATAAAGGAATCATCCAACCGCATGATATTGTTGTTGATCCTAAGAGTGGGTGAGTATTATGTGAAATTATACTATGTGAGCAATTTTCTTAATTATTAGTACAAAATGTTAAAGCAATTCATATTCACAAACTGTCACAGCTGCTTGTATTTTCTTCCCTTTAAAAAAAAATGTTTATGAAAAATCAGTAATACTAGTTCACAGGATGTTTGTGTAAAACTCCAATTATCCCACCTCTGCATTGTTCAATCTACTATTTAGCCACTAATTAGGATGGATTAATGCTTGTAATTTGATTTTTATTAGCTTTAACACGTTGAGTGCAGCCGGCGAGCATGAACGCCCGTGTAATACATGTGCTTTACTGGTGCCCACGGCGGTAGGCTCTCACTCTCAATTCATTGGTTCATTGTTGAAATAGTTCAGGAAAACATTGAATAGTTTTCTAGAAATTCAACGTTTTCTGTTATTGTGTAAGTCTTTGTTTTTCTTCCCACCTTTGCTATCGGACAGGGGACTGTGTTTTCGTATTAGTGTTACTTGAAGTGTGTTATACTAATGTTTATTAGTTTTTGTACAATGAATATGGATAACGATGATGAATTATTGGAGAATATCTACTGTAACAACATCTGTCTAATTCTCCAATAATTCATCTTCATTATATATATTTATTGTACAAAAACTAATAAACACTACTTAGCACACTTCAAGTAACACTAATAAGATAACACAGTTCCCAATCTGTCAGTAATGCCGGGATTAGAAATGCGTCAAAATGTTCACAAAGACTCGCACAATAACCGACAAGGGACACAAAATTTTCCGTCAATGGCTAATTTCACACTGAACCAATGACTTGAGATTGAGAGCGGGGTATACGTGAACGCCTACTGCCACAGGCGCCAGTAGAGAACGGGCGTTCTTGCACGCCCGCCACACTCAACGTGCTAATCAAAATCCTGCATTGTTTTTTTTTAACGCTCTGTGGTAAAAATGATTTATGGAAGAATGTTTTGCCTGGTAGTTTTATTGGGTGGCAAGATAAATCTGTCATCACAAATGGAAAGAGTAGTTTAAAAAAAGTGAACAGTAAAGAGGAAGTAGTATCGGAGAAGTTTTACATTAAGAGTTTAGATGTATACCAGAATTTTAAAGTATATTATTGTTTTTACTTTGTTCAGAAAGTTACAATTTAAACTTTAAATGTGCCACTTTATCTTGTGATAGCATGTTGAAAATAAAAAATGTTGGTCTACCATAGAATGGAATAAAAAGTGACTTTTTTTTAATAAAATTTGTTTTTTAGATATATTATGTGGTCAGAATGGGGAGTGAGTCCAAGAATAGAGTCATGTGGAATGGACGGTACAGAGCGTAAAACGTTAGTCAGCAATGTTCAATGGCCAACAGGTTTGGCTATTGATTATCCTGCCCGTAGACTGTATTGGGCAGATCCAAAAGCACGGACAATTGAAAGTGTGAAACTTAATGGACAAGATAGATTGATTGTTTACAAATTTGGACAAGGTAAGATGCTGTACTATCAACTAAGTACTTGAAATTATGTTTTAAAAACTACATTAAAATTTTGTTAATACTTGACAAAGTGTGAGCCGACTGATTTCAACCAATAATTTTGAGGTTTGGGTATTATATTGTTATATTTTTTAATTGACTTATTTGGCACCAACTTTTATTAGTTTATTGCTAAGTTGCACAATTTTCTTATAAGTGGGGCCTAATTTTATCTTTATATAATATGTGGATGGCCACAACTCACGTTTTCACATAGGCCAAACTCTATCGCCTAAAGCTAATTTTATCATTATCTTAACATATTTTACCAGTAGACAAAAAATTTGTTTAAAATTCATTTTTGTATCTTCTAAATGGTTTAAATCCAAGTTGTAACAACACACAAACAACTCACAAACGTGAACTCTGCCATAAGAACAATGATACTGCCCAGTGCAAGACGTTGTGTCCGGTCAGAAATAACAAACCTACAAATAGCATTGTGGTACACCATTTCAAGGTCAGACGAGTCGGTGTGTCAGTCATTCTGATTGTGCAAAACTGAAAATTTGTGCAATAATGGTTTACAGTCTTGTCATTCACAATTACTATATGTGTTTATGTATGTATGTATGTATGTATGTGAGTGTATGTGTTTGTTTGTGTGTGTTTGTTTGTTTGTGTGTGTGTGTGTGTGAGCGTGAGCGTGCGTGCGTGTGTTTACATTTTCAATAGTATATAATATTTTAACCACAGGCAGCATAAACCTACTTTGAGGGCCGCTGGACTGCGTGTTATGCATTCCTAGTTTATTGTTTCTAATTTTTATGTGCCTAAAAACCAATAACCCTTTTATTGATAACGGATAATGAATTCTTATCTTTTATACAAATAAGGACAAAAAAATGTTGAGAAACCTCTATCAAATAGAGAAGTTAGGTTTATGAAAGAGGTCGCCTTTATGAAAGCGAGAATAATGTAACCATAACCAAAACTGATAAATGGAAAACTGTGTCTAAAAAAATAAACAATATACTTCTGCAAGACCTACACAGCAAGTATGCATCATTTTCTTATTGGTTGTTTTAAGGTATTCTCCAATCCCCCCCCCCCAAAAAAAACTAATAATTTGCCCCTGAAATAATAATATACATTTTTTTATTTATATGTTTTCCTTTTTAAGTGTTTGTACTTACATATGCTATATTTCATTTATTGTATTTCAGTAAGTAAAACATTAAAACATATTATTTTGCTATTTAAAAAAAAAAGCATCAAATGGTATTAAATTTTTATTTATAATTTTTATAAAAACTAGTAGCTCACGTGAAGAAAGAATCAATAAATATCTTTTAATTATTTAATTAAAAAAACAGAAAAACGACTTTAAACATTAAAAAAATCTTTTTTATTAGCAAGTGCTGATAAATAGTTTGAAGGGTTTTAAACACTCTAAACAGTGATTAAAATATAAAGAATACAATTTTTTTAGCCTATGCCAAATGTCAAACAAATACAGTAAACTCCCGATTATCCGTGGAATAGGGTGGCCCGGCAGCGCCGGATAACGAATCTCCTGGATAATCCGCTATGAACAAAGAATACACAAAACGATCGATAATCGATTATTATACCACAAGTTACACAAATAATGACCCCGGTTAATGCAATTCACAAATAATCTTCAGAGTACAAAATAAATACAGAAAATAATTTAAAATGTCAATGTATTTGACAGATTATAATATGTACATTTATATGTCTAACTATTTACAATACATACATAAGTATATGTCAAAATTAAGTATGTATGTACATATGTAATTTCCTTTACATATAATACTTTCACTTTTTAACAAAAAAATCTGTCACTTTCGTCTGTTTTTTGTGAGCATTGATTTAGCTATAATGTGTGATCTAAGTTTCTTGAGAACCATTTTGTCACACAGTGTCTACTTGTGTCACAAAGCCATAAAGATCGATAATGTATATGACAGACATGGATAATGCATATGTCACGTCCTAGGCTATTTATAGCCGAGATTAGCTGACATTTGTTTACAATCTTATGATACACATTACGTTTTTGGACGTACAAGCATTTTGTCATTGTCTCTTATATACAGTAGTCTGCTCGCCCCTTTTATTTCACTAGCCCGCTTCGGGATGCTTCCATTTCAATGTAAAAATTAGTACGTACATATTTACATGTCTATTCCCTTCGTCTTAACTTCTATTAAGCCTTATATGTATTTACGTCGTAATTTACCATTTGGAAATTTAAACACATGAATCTGATTGGAATAAAAATTGGATATTTGTAAAACAATGGCAGACCCCGTATAATCCGCAAACCGGTTAATCCGCCCACAGATAATCGGGAGTTTACTGTATATTACTAGAACCAATACATGAAAAAAATACAAAATAACATCTAATCACCGATCCACTCAAATCTGTATATGCAGAGTCGACATATTAGAAATGATAAAATTTTGAATGTTTATAGTTTATTTTAGTAGTTAATTATTTTTATTCCCTTTTAGTTTAGATTAATATAATGATGATGTGTAATTAATGATCGGATGATGTTACAGGGCAAAAACCATACAAACTGGATATATTTGAAGACACGACTTTTGTCAGCATGTACCAAAGCAACGATGTGTTACGGGTGAACAAGTTCGGTCAAGGCACAGCAGAAAACATCGCACAAGGGCTAATTAGAGCTTCAGATATTGTTGTAGTTCAGAAATATAAACAGGAGAGTAGTAAGTTGAAATGAGCATTTGTAAGCCTTATTAATTGATTGCCTTTAAAGTAGTAGAAACATAACTTTAGGGATTTAATCTTTTATAGTTGTAGTAGATTAATAATCTAGAGTTGGCTTTTAAATTAGGTAATACATAAACTAACCTGATCATTGGCTAGTTTCTCTACCCTTGTCACAAAGTGGTCCATGGATTTATTTAGGATATAAATAAACAAGTGTCACAACTATACAAACTGTACAGATATGTCTGGTCTGATTCTGTATGTTCGCCATTTAGTATTTAGTTTGAACCAACTAAATAAAAACTGCAAATTAATCCAATATAACTTGTTACTAACAATACCTTAACAACTACTAATTAAAAAACTTATTACACTTTTGCTATTACTTGCGACCAGACTTTTTGTTAACTAAAAGCTGTTAAATTATTAACTTACACTTGGAGGAAACGTTTTCGTCTTAAGACTTCTTCACCCTCTTGAAGTTGTAAGATGAAAACGTTTCCTCCAAGTGTAAGTTAACAATTTTACAACTTTTAGTTAACAAAAAGTCTGGTCGCAAGTAATAGCAAAAGTGTAATAAGAATTAACAACCAGCTCGCCATGAACCGCAACAAGATTACGATAATTAAAAAACCTAAACTAATTAAGTGAATTTTGTTAATTACAGTTCTAACTGCTAATAATTTTATTAACTGGTAAATTATAACCTTTATTTTCTTTAAAAATATAAATTTGGTAATTTCGCTTAGTATAACCAAAATTGTTATCAGCAATACATCACTACTTGTAATTTGTCATATTTTGTTTTAGTGAAAAACCCATGCAATGTCTCAAAGCAGTTTGAAAGTCCTTTAGGATCCTGTCACAAGAGTGCTCTGTGTGTGATTGCAAGAGGTGGTGGCTACTCCTGCTTGTGTCCAGATGGATTTGTACCTGAAAACACAAATGCTACTCATAGAGATGTATGCCTGATACTATCTACAAAATTAGACACTAACTTTATGGGGCTATATAAACCTTAATGTTTTCCACTAAGGCAAATACGTGTCATTAGTTTTAAGGTGTATTTGTGTTGCCAGAAGGCCAGTGAAGAATATTTTAGTCCTGTTTCTAGACCAAGTTTATACGACGTGTGATTGAAAAATACCGTGAATAATTTTTTATTTAAAAAAGTAATAAGCTTACATTGAATTCAATTTAATCTCCTTCAAAGTACTGTCCTTGACTAGGAATGCATTTATCCCAATGTTGAATACATGATGGGAAACATTTCTGAAAGGCTTCTTTCGGAATGACATTTAGTTGTTCGGTCGTGGTCCTTACAATGTCAGAAATGGTGTCAATGTTTTCCCTAAGCAGAGTTTTAATTTTTGGGAAGAGCCAGAAGTAGCATGATGCTAAATCGAGTGAGTATTGCGGATGTGGAAAGACAGGAAGACTTTTTCGGCCCAAAACTCACGAATGAGAAGCGAGGTGGGACACGGTGCATTGTCGTGATGAAGAAGAGATTCACTCACCCATTTTTCTGGAACCGTACGAGATGTTAAGATCTTCCAATAGTTCTCGAATAGTCATTAGCCTATTTGAACAAACCATTGTTTATACTTTTTGCACATTGTCGTCTGTTTTTGAGGTTAATGGATATTCCCGAACCCTCCTTGTCTTCAAACCGACTCATTTCCGCTTTTAAATCGGTCGTACCACTTGTAAACAGTCTTCAGAGTTACCTCATTATCTCCATACCCAGATTTAACATATAATGAGCTTCTTTTACATTCTTTTACAACTTGAAACAAAACTTTATGTTGATGCATTGTTCAAAATCTATGATGTAGGGCAGAGACGATAAATACGACCTCACTCTAGCGGCTCTGGCAGTTGACTTACAGGCTCCAGTGTGTTGAAATTTGTCGCTGCCTGTCTCAACAGAGCATGCTACTAGGCATATTATATCATATTGAGATAGTGTTAGCAGTTTCTGCTATAAAAATTCATTCATCATATTTTTTTATCACACCTCGTACATTTTACAAGTTAAAGTTTGTTAGAGTGTTATACGATTGAATATATACAAAAGAATGCATAAAGTTTCAAGATTATTTATGGAATTATTCAATGATATAAATAGTGCAAAGTTGAGAATTGCATACAACTTAAGTGTAATATATGTCCTTTAGTGATCTATAAAAAAATATAAATTGGTATACTTACATATTCACTTTCAATAAATTGAAGGTAAATCTTTCTTGCCAGGACTGTGATTTACAATATCAAGTTTAATTTTTATGGATCAATATAATAAAAGATAGATTTATTTTTCTATCTATCTAAATAGAGTTGCAATAAAAGAGTTATGTGTTTGAAATGCTTACCTTACATTTGCTTACATGTAAAAAGTATATTTGCTTACTTCTTAATGTCTTTTCCAAGAAGGTATGATATAAAATTAATTTTTGAACTTTTCAGTGCTTAGGCACATAACATTATATTTATTCTGGTTTAATATTATTAAGAAAGTTAACAAAATTAATTACGATAGTAGCAAAGTGAACCTTAATTTAAATTTAAAAGTGCTCTTCCAATTAAATGAAAGGTATTGAAATATGTATGGTATATCTAAAATATTTGATGATGGTATAAATATTTCATTAGTCAACGCTTGAAATAACGTCAT
Source organism: Prosapia bicincta (assembly GCA_036971475.1). Classification (NCBI taxonomy): domain Eukaryota; kingdom Metazoa; phylum Arthropoda; class Insecta; order Hemiptera; family Cercopidae; genus Prosapia; species Prosapia bicincta. The sequence goes on along the minus strand of JBAIZL010000004.1, from coordinate 140,202,231 downwards.
TCACATGAGTAGCACCCATGGATATATCTGGATATGTCCTCTGCTGTTCTTGGTTCCTCGTATCATATAACTTCATATCCTATGCATTTTTATTTCAATGCATTCATTTCAAGCATTTATATAGTATCCATAGCAGTATGTGTTGAAAAGCCACGGGACAAAATCTGTGGCCGCATTCTTTTTGGGTTCCATGGTCAGAGAATGTGAGTTCGGCAAGCAAAGACAAATTTCTTTTGTATCTTTCGATTCCTCCTTTGTCAAAAATATAATAAATATGGAATACACCAAAGGTTTTTGTAAGTGAAGTTTGGGAGGAACGTAACTATTATTCCATTGGTTAAAGTTTTCATTTCAGAGTTGTACTGATAGCACCAAGGCTTGTCCCCTGAAACAGTGGAAATCAGATAGTTTGGATACTGGACACAAGTTTGTGTTTTGCTTTTCAATGCACTCTGCCTAGAACAATCTGTTAAAATGAATTCAGTAATGCAATAAGGAAGCTTCTTGCAACTGAGGATAGAGACATGCAAGTGACTTTGTTCCAAGTGTGAAACAGAAATATTTTATTCCATTCATCAAACCTTTTAGACACATAAATATTTAAGACATGCAAATCTTTCATGTAAAGCAATGACAACAATAACAATAATACGTGTTTAGGTTTAACGAATATAAATCAATTAACATATCAGCCAAAAATATATGTTTTATTTGTGCAGGTTGTTTGTCATGCAGAAACTAGTTGTCCACTGAATTGTCATCTGGGACAGTGTATAGTCACCAAACAAGGACCTAAATGCAAATGTCCTTTCATGTACGATGGAGACAACTGTGGACACTATATTTGTTCCCAACATTGTAAGAACAAAGGCATGTGTTTCCCTGATTTGTTGTACTCTCGTCCAGAAGGCTCTCCTCCGCCGCTAAAGGTAATAAATGAAATTCAACGATATTAAATTTTTTTAAAGAGTGTGTTCAATGCAACATGAACAAATAAATTGTTCATTTGTTATCTTTGGTTTGTAACTGTGTAATAAAAGATCTGAATTTATGTGAACAAACTTCTCAAATTCTCAATTAAAGAAAAATATAAAATTGAACTTAGATATTATTATTATTACTAATAAAACTGGTCTTAATAGACCTACCATTAACTTCTATTGTATTATCTTACCCTAAATATCCATGTAACTAAAGTGCCCATTAACTTTATAGTTCTTGTCTGGACATTGTCAATTACATATATTACAACTAACACTACACAACACTACACTTACTTATGGTTTGGCTCTTTTCAATCTTCTAACCTTGTACTGGTTATTGGGAAGTTGAAGAATCACTGCATTTGGATAAAGGTGAAGCCTCTTTCCATATTTTTTGGCCATTTTCTTTATTTTTTCTGTTATCGTCGAGATATTCAGATCTCTCCAAATATCTTTTTTTTTTACATACCAAGGGGCATTAACCATATTTCTCAGTACTTTATTTTGAAACATCTGAAGAATTTCTACATTAGATTCCTTTGCATATCCCCATATTGGTTGCCATAGAACCAAACTGGTTTCAAGATCTGATGTATAGATTTTTATTTTATTTATTTATGAGAGGTTTAAGTTTATACCCAAGAAGCAATAGTGCTTATGATTTTTCCTACTTTTTTTTTGATGTGGTGTTTTCATCTTAGTTTAGCATCTAGGTTCATACCTAGATATTTAGCTTTATGTTCACAAGGGATCATAATTCCATTAACATCCAATAGAGGACGATCTTTCAATATCTTCACTTCATTCAATTTGATTTTCCATTTATCAGTCATTCTAGGAGTTAGTTTATTCTTCTCTGGAGGACTTTGTCCATAATATATATCTTTGCCAGTTGCTAATAACGGTGTTTTATGTGCAAACATTGCAATGGTCTTACTTCTTGGGTGGTTGGAATATCACAGGTGTAAATTAGCTGGAGTACTGGACCCAGTACTAGTTCAGATATGTGATTACATTAAAGGGATGCTTGAAGTAGATGTAAATATAGAAGCCATGATGTGTAGTATTTTGTTGTTTCCTATTAGGACTGAGGCAATAAAACATAGAACATTTTTTCTACTACAGTCGGCGCCGCTTATTGTGATCATATTTGTCAGAAGCATATTTGATAACAATAACCGAATGATAACAATAATCGAACGCTTAATCACGATGTAGTCTACAGCCGTACTGCATTGAACTCACTGTATTATTGCCACAACTGTTTGTTCTGAATGATATGTAAGCCTATCATTACATTAAGTAATTCTAATTCTGTAACACTATAATTAAACTGTACTTACCAAATTTTGATGCTATTCCGGACAGTTTTATATACAGTAGTAGAATTTCTGTAATTTAGTTTTCTACTTGTTAAAATTGGTGGGCATATTTCATGTCAGTTTATTTTATTCCACTGTAGATTTTTTTTAAAACACTGAATCTAGCATAATTGAAAAAAAATATATAGAACTACGTAAAACACTTGATCAAAACATTATAACACATAAAACTTCATTATAAAACACTTCAATCTTATTTACACTTCAAATTTACATTTACATTTTCTCGAAGAATTCCTCTATATGAGATTGTATGTAGTCTTCTCGTAAAATATTGTTTATAAGTTGTTCATATTCATAATGTTTTTTGAAATTTTCTGCTTTTTGTTGAACAAACTGTCTTAGAATCTCAAGAGCTTGGTGAACTTCCTGCTTAGATCTTTGCGGTACACATTTATCATTTTCGTCATCATCGGTGCCTTCTTCTTCTTCAGTAACTTTTAATGTTGAAGCAACTACCTTACAAATATCGTCTTCAGTCATTTCCGCTGCTGTTTCAATACTATCGTCAACTTCCATCCACTCAGTATATTCTTTTAAGGACAAATCGAAAGGCTTTAAGTTCTATTCAGAGTCTTCCTCAGATGTAGCTTGCTCTTGATTTTCTTCAACAAAAAAACCACCTTTTCTAAAGCAATTTTTCACAGTTTTTTCAGAAACTTCATTCCAAGATTTTGCTATCAGATGAATAACATCGAGTAAAGAAGTTTTTTTAGCCAATTCATTTGAGGTAAGGGTTTGAAATTCATCCATATTTTCTATAATTCTAGCACGCATCTCTCGTCGATAAAAACTTTTGAGATTTTTAATTATGCCTTGGTCACATGGCTGAATAATTGATGTAGTATTGGCCGGATGGTAGATCACTTTGATGTGTTTTAGAGTAGTGCTTATGTCATTATGTGCAGTACAGTTGTCTAGTAGAAGGACAATGTTGCGTTTGAGGCTGGTATCCCATTTAGTCAGCCATTCAGTAAACATTTTTGATGTCATCCAAGCATTGGAGTTTGAATGATATTCAACCGGTAGCTTTTTGATACCTTGAAAACAACGTGGATTTTTAGATTTACCGATAATTAAGAGTTTTTCTTTATGACCAACCATGTTAACACAACACAAAACAGTTATTTTTTGTTTACATATTTTACAGCCGTTAGCAATTTCATTTTTAAATAAGTAAGTATGTTCGGGTAAAGCACGATAATAAAGTCCTGTTTCATCTGCATTGTATATGCAGCTAGGAAAATACTCGGCCAAAATCTTTGGCCATTCGTATTGTAACCAGTCCTCAGCTCCAACAAAATCAGCATTTCTTTTTTCACCACACGTTTTCTTGTAAACAATGTTTTCCCTTTTCTTCCATCGATTGAACCATCCATCTGCAGCTTTAAAATCCTGTTTTCCTATTTTTTTGCCAAGATCCTCAGCTTTTAGACGCATTAGTGGGCCGTCAACTCGAGCATCTTTTTCGCGAACATTTTTAAACCACAATTTCAAAGCTGATTCCACTTGCGGATCCTTCCCAGAACGATGTCTTTTGTTGTCAACATTTGCATTACACTTTGATAATGACAAGATTTTTTCTTTGTTGTTCAATATTTTACATAAGAGAGGTTGAGAAATGCCAAGTTGAGAAGCAGCGTTTCTTTGACTCATTTTTGGTAATTTACTGTACCTACCTAGAATATCAAGTTTTTGTTTAAGATTTAAATCGCGTCGTTTCTTTTGAGATTTGGACATCTTGCTATACTGTCCTTTGAAACTTCAAGTGACACTAAACTCTACAAAACAAACGAAAAAGATCTTTAAAAATTAATTTATGTAAAATCACACTGAAATACTGTAATAAATGTTCATAAAAATTCACTGTTAAAAAATATAGTAGGACTGTACTGTAAATGGTTCAGTAGTAACATCAACTAATGTTAACAAACAACTAAAATCGACTCAGCGAGGCTAGGGTGTTTGCGTAAACAAAGAGTAAGGGAGACATTCTGAGAACTGTGCTAAGTGCTGAAACCGTTATAAAGTATTTCTGTCATTCTAAACATAAACATTCTATGAATTGGGCGTCATTGTGTGTTGCACGTGCTGTTTACACTACTTTGTAGACATTTTTACTTGGTCTGTGCTAGTATACGTTGACGCATATGATTTTGAATGGCAAATTAAATGATAATAATAAGCGAACAGATGATTACAATGTATTAATATACGTCCGTGTTTGTTTTTCAATGAAACGATAACACTAACCGAATGATAACATTAACCGTGATCACAATAAGCGGGGCCGACTGTATATAGATATGAAAATTCACAGTATATTTCTAGTAACAAATAATAATAACAAGCATTACGGATAATGTAGTAATGTTCTGATTTATGTTTCACAGGCTAGACAGAAATATGTTAACAAATATCTTATTTCTTTGTTATTATAAAAGGTTTGAGCCGGTCTGTTTCCAAATTTGAAAAATGTTGATATTTCATAAAAAGTTTGATTGGAAAAATTTTAGAGAAATAAGAGTAAAGAAATTTATATATGTAGCATGGCAAGGTCAACAAAGTGTCCTTGAAAACAGTTGGATTATTAGAGAACCAGTGTATTGAACTCCTGTAGAGAAAGTATAGTTTTATACTTTATAAACCTAGAATAAATTAATTACTAAGGGCATAATATTTATTATCTAAACACTATTGAAAAAATATTGATTGCATATAAATAAATATTGCATATTGATTGAAATATAAATAAATAAATAAACATAGGTCTATATACTGAGATATCTTTTGTGTATAGAACTAAAGAATAAACATATTTTATCTTTGCTACTACAATAATTATAATATTAATAAACACGCTTATAACTATACAGATACCTTACAGTACATGGTGAATAGGACCACATTCTTGGATACAGTCCAATCTTTATATCACCAATGGGGAAGGAAATTAACTGTATTCATGGTCACTTGGATTTAAATTACAAAAGTCTTATAATTCAGTTACTAAGTATGGGTTAATAAATGTTTACTCTTTATTTTTAAAATTAGGTATTTTAAAATCTCGTTAATGGACACTATGAAAACTAAACAAAAATTATAACACATAATTACAATAATTATTTATAGATTATTCTTTATTCATTTCTGTAAGAAACCTATTTTTGTCAATGTATAGCATGGAAATTACTAAAAGGAAGGCAAGCATTTTAGAAGAACATGAATTTTATAGTACGTAATTTTTTTCAGGTTGAATCTTGAAAGTGGAAGGAATATTCATTTATTTTTAAATGAGTTACATTATAATTAATTTTTATTATGAAGGATATGTAGAGGTCAATATTAAAGACAACCATTATTTGTATTTAGTGCAATTGCCAACCAAATTGGACAGGAGAGCGGTGTGAAATTCCAGTCTTCCTGTGTAGTGACATGTGCTTGAATGGAGGAACCTGCTTAATCCCAAGACCGGGACTAGCTCACTGCTCTTGCCCTCCAGAATTTACTGGTAATATTATTGTTTTATAGTTTAATGGAAACAATTGAGATATTTATATATGTAAATATGGCAATACAGTAGAAGCTCGATAAGTTGAACCCTATAACTCGGATCCTCGGATAATCCAGAATGATTTTAAAGTAGAACAAAAAAAAAACAAATAAGAAATATCAAATTAGTACAGTACATACATAAAATGTTTAAAAAAACAATAAAAACATTTAAGATCTACAGATAAACAAAATAATAGGCAAAATAAAAGACTATTGGATCACATAGCACTGAAGCAACTTACAAAATTATACAGCCAAAATTTACAGATATGTTTACCGAGAAACAAATGGAGTTTAACTGTATATACAATATGTACTTTTATATTCTGTGCATAATAGTCTTTGTTTTATGAATATATAGTAGTTTTTCTGTAAGTACAATGTCTTCTTTTAGTTTTTCCTTAGTGTCCGGTTAATTCGGATGAGCCATGGTCCCAGTTAGTTCGAATTATCGTAATTCTACTGTATGTTCTTGCAGAGTTTGTTATGTTTCAAAATAAATGTACAAAAATTTATGAGTTATTGAAAGGGTAAGAAATGGTGGAGGTACATAAGAAGTTAGTTGGATATATATGTTTTTCAAATCTGCATCCTCTGATTTTCTATGTGTCAAATTAAAATGCCCCTACAAATGCATAAAAAACAGTTAGCTACCATCTTCACAACCTTCTAACAATAAAGGAATTTTTTAACAGTAACCCTCTAACATTATAATCGTTTTATGCTGTATTTTATCATCCCTTGTTTATCACACCATACTTAAAACCACACATATAAAATTTCACACACCTCAATTTTTTAAGTATGAATAACATTAAATTCATTAAACAAGTATCTAAAGTAATTGGTTTTATTTATTATACCTGTAATGGAATTTCATGAAATTGAATTCAACTATTGTAATAAAGTTTATATAGGCTAACTCAAGAAAACCTTAAAAAAACACTTCCATGAATACCATGAATAAACCAGAAATATACAAATCTAGTCGAGCCACACAAGTAATGTTTTTCATTACAGATATGTCATCCAATTAATATTGCACCTTTCTAAATTTTAAAAACAAAATTTCTAAGCAAATAACAAAATGAATATATGGGAATTTTACAAACATATTTGCAGATAAAATGTCATAAATACAAACCAACATTTACGTTTTCAAATAATAGGTATATTAATAATACTTTAATGAACCCACTTGATTGTAAAAGAAAATACTGTTAATATGATACCTACATCTTGAAAACGTTTGCACAGGAAGTGGAAGAAAATATACTCTTGTAAAATAAATTAATAGTACGTTTATATGCTATAGATTTTACTAGCAAACTAGACAAATTTGTTCATATTTAAATTATTATATTTATGTTTTTGACAGGTAATCGTTGTGAAAATTGTATTGATTTTATGTGCCAGAATGGTGGAACATGTATTATAAATGGCACTAAGCAATGTTCTTGCCAACCAGGATATCATGGGACAAACTGTGAGAAGTCTGTTTGCGATAACTATTGTGCTAAGGTAATATCATGGAACGTCTGTAATAGACAAAGTGTAGAAAAATAATCAATACTAACTGGCTTTGTAAGCAAACCCAAAACACTCACAACACACACACACACACACAAGCACACACACACACAACACACACACACACACACACACACACACACACACACACACACACACACAACATATTAAAAATATTTTATGATAAAATTAAATTTTTAATCTGACATTGATCAAATTAGAAACTGTGGGTCACTGAGATGTCACACACCTGAATGTTTGCATTATTACTTGCATTTAAAAAATCATTTGTTTTTTTAAACTTTTTAACAACTGTAAAAAGTATAAGATTTTTTTAAATGATGTATCAAATTTTAGAAGTTTTAGCACCTTATAAATTTGCCAGTTTGACTTTGCCAGAACCATTAGCATTGGTGATGGGTGTCATTATTTAAATTCATTACTTGAATGGACATGAAAAATAATGGCAACCGTCTTTTTTAAACAGTTTTCACATAAGCATATTCTAGTTATGCTTACTTGTATTTGTCATGCCTCTGGTTATTATGAAACCCAAAGTGAATGACACCTTAGTGACTTCAAAAGTATTGATTAATCCACTTTTGATATTTTTTTAGTACACAGCCAGTTTTTGTACAGAGAATAGTTGAATATCAGTTCCTGACATCAGATTTGCATTTAAGTATACTATTTCTTCTGTTGTCTCTACAAAAAAGGCTGCATTTTTACTTTGGGATACAGAACAATCTACCTACCTTCCTTCATAATAATGATTTTATGGTTATAAAATTTCACTTAATTAATTCCTTATATTAGTTCACACTCTTCATCTTGTACAAATTTTCAATAGTTAATAAAATACATTTTATTCATCCACTCAAGATCAAATACATTTTTTTAAACTTTTAGTGGATGACACTTGATGTTAATACAGTTTAAAAAAAATATTAATTCATTCATTAAATTTGAAAATGAAATAATTTTAGTTTTATATGGGAGAAAATCGGTTCACAATAGGGGCAAGGTATGCAATATAGTTATTTCATCCCATTTGGCTTAAAATAAGTCATAACATGATTTCATAAAACAGCTGATTTTATGTTATAGGTTACGAGGTAGAACAGCTGTTTTAACAAGTAGGTTATGTTACTTTATAGATCTAATTGTTATTAATTAATCACTTTAATATTAGTTTATGACTATCAGAACTTTAAATTTTGTAAATTTGTGAAAACTTACTGAGAAAACGTTTTCGATCGCTATGTGGTGCTGCGAAGATCGCCACATAGCAATCAAAAACGTTCTCCCTCAGTAAGTTTTCACAAATTTACAAAATTTAAAGTTCGGTTAGTCATAAACTAATGTTAAAGTAATCAATTAAGATTTAACGAAGGCAATGGACTACGAAATTCAAGTGTTATTAATTAATAAAAAGTAACTAAAATAAACATTTTCTGTGTTGCCCTAAGTAGGAGTTAATTTTTACATTATTTTGGTTTAAGTTACTTGCTTATCTATTAGGATCAGTTAATGATGTTCCAATATTTGAGAAAAGTGTTTTTAAGTGAAACATGACAGAAATTAATAAAAATATAAAGTTTGGCGGTCTATTATAATAATCCCCCCTTGAGGCACACTATGTGATAGTATTACAAAAATGAGAATTTAAGTAATGTAAACTTTGTTATAATATTAATTCTTCTGTTATTTTATTTATAAAGAGAAAGTAAGAAATTTAGACACATAATTTAATAAGAGTTTTAGTTACATTAAATAATAGACTGATGCCATATTCAACACAAATAACTAGCTTTAAGGAGGTTTTATTCCCCTAAACTCTTGTAAGAACTTGTAAAAATATAAGTAATGTAATATCAAATAGTGTACTCAATATATGTTTAATATCCTCCCCTTTAATATGTTCTTTTAGTACAAAAAATAAAGGTAACAACAGTTTCTAAAAGCAAATATTTATTAAAAATATGATTTAGGGGATATAATTTTGTTTTATATATTTTTGAGTAAAGATACACTTTTTTAATAAAATTAATTGAATTATTTTCCTGCAGGGGGCTTGTAATATAACTCCAGATGGGCCAGTATGCACCTGTCCTCCTGGCTTCACAGGAAAGAAATGTGAACGAGATGCTTGTAAAGCTCACTGTCTTAATGGAGGTAATAATAAAGTTGTAAAAGCTTTACTTTAATAATTGCTTTATGTAAGACTATTAATTAAGTGGTACATGACTCTCAGTAAACCATTAACAAACATATTGGTACAACAACTGTGGCATTATGTTAAGAATTTTACACTCATAGCGTTGTTCTTCAACACATTCAGTCCCAGGTGATGGATAAAACATTGATAGAAAGTTACATGAAATGTTCTTGGCCAATGTTATTGCACATATTATTTGTGCTAAAAATACATCTTGCATCCTGATTTCATCATTTTATTTATATGTGGATCTTATTAACCCTTTGCATGACATGATTTCCCGTAGTGCTGAAATCTCTGCCAACGCGTATTACGGGAAATCACGTATTAACAATATTTTGTATATGGAAGTCCTAGTTGTTTGTTTAAAGTCCATTAACATGTTGGGCAATGTTTGGTGAAAATAAACTCCTTAGCTACGTTTATTGTTTTTGGCTACCTGCTACCAATCCACTTTCCGTTGTCGTAGCTACCAGACGCCATTACATATTGCATGCAATGCGCGCGTACGAGGGGAATTCTCGGCAAGAGGCAGCGTCTGTCAACTGTGTCGTATTTTATGTTCGCATTGTGATTGCTGTAGTTGTTTACTATTTACGTGAGTGAACTTTGTACTGTAAGATTGATTTATTGTTTATGATTTCATGAATAATTTTAGTTACTGTATTATTTATTGTTTTTTAGTAAATATTAGTTATAAACATGACAAATCCAGACGATCCTGGCTTTGATGCTTTTGTTAGTGAAGTAATGAATGCCTCTTTTTCAACTTCGTTTGTGGCTAATATTGAACCCGATGACATAGACATGGACGATGTTATTGTACACAATCTTAGTAATAGTGAGCCAGAAAGTGATTATATGCCAAGTGAAAGCAATACTCAGAACACGGTGAGTACACCCGTACTAATTTGCAATAAGTGAATGATGATGATGAATGGGTAAATGTTACATATAACGATGTAGGTCCTGCAGATACAATTGTAATTTATAATATAAATGAGAGGCCTATCTTACCCAATTCAGTTGATAATTCTACTAGACCAATAGGGATTAGCTTGGTGAATGATCTGGTTGAAGAAAGTGTTGCCCAGCAAAAGAGAAAGAAACCAGGTTGGAAACTACAAGGACCATCTGAAGAAAGATTTGAGGGTCGCCACTTCTTATCAAAGAAAGAAAGAGGAATCAAAGAAAGAAAGAGGAACAAGATGTGTCGTTTTTTGGAAAAGGGACTTAGGAAAGAAACAATTTACTTTTGTAAAACTTGTGTGTCCAACCCAACCTTTCATCCAGATAAGTGTTTTGAACTTTTTCATACACAGAAAACACGGTGAAACATAAACATTAGTTATTGTTCAAAAGTTAATCTATATATTATATTTTGACTCCTTTCTATTTAGTAATATTAGTAAGTTTTGTAATATTCCATAGGTAATTGTTTAGTTGAAATGCATTTACTGATATTGTGGATTAGTCAAATATGTTTATATCTGTAAGTTAATTTTTAATGATTATTCTGTAAAAAAATAAAAAGTTATAAAATTAATTAGTTTTATATATTTTTTGCTTCAAATACATCTTTAAGAACTCAGAATTAAATAGAACTTTAAATAGAGTTTTTTTTACCTAATGGCACGTAATCTGTTAATTGCCCATTTAGGGTAAAGTTTTGAATGTGCACTTTTTAAAAGTAGAAAGATGAAGTGAAACATTTATTCACTAGAACCCCTCTTATTTGTCCCCTTCTGTAATTCGTCATAATAATAACAAACATCGTCTGCAAGTCTGCACTGTCTCGTTGTACAGGCGCTAGCCATCAGATAAGGGATACCAGCCATGAGTTATTTGATTCTTGAGAAAATCTCACAACACATTTTTTGTTCTCACATTTTAAACATGTGCTAATATATAGTATAAACCTTCAGTAATTGATTGACCTCAGCATAGTACACAGTGTTGTGTTGCATTATAAGCTATACTGTAGTTTATACAAATTGTAATCTACAGTTGTTTTCGTTTATTTAAATTTTATAATTTTCCCCATTAGTGGTTATATAAAAGGGAAATGTCTAAACGCAGTAATTATAAAATTTTAAGTATGTTATAAAACAAAGGTGAGTATGTTTGTAACCCTCTGATCATGCTAACTGTATTACCAAAATGTTCATCAAGGTTGTTGAAATATTTGTAGCAAGGGTTATTGTTGTTCAATGATTACAATTAAGCAACAGTGCTCCATTAAGATTTTTGTATAATTTTGTTTGTTTTCAGGACATTGTGTAGTAACATCAAAGAAGCAATCCTGTGTCTGTCCACCATTGTTTTCTGGGCGGCGTTGCCAGATTGACTTATGTAATTGTAGTTGTATGCCTGGGAATCTAACCTGTCAGTGTCCAATAGTGAAACCCGACAAATGCAACTCTAACTCTATACACAAATGCTGGTCAGATATGTGCCACAACGGTGGAACATGTCATATTGTCAGGGATGTACACGTGTGTCAGTAAGTTGATATCTTTTGTACTCGTTACAATCTGTAATCTAATGAAGTACTATATTTATGTTGGCTATAATAGTAATGAGCCAGTTAAAACATTCACAAGAATCATCATATTATAACAAAAAACTAAGTGACAGTATTTTAACATGTTCACTGAGGATGGTGTGATATTGCATCACATGTAGTGAACACCATGCTGAAGATCCGTTTGTGTGTCATGCAACACAAGAACTTTTGTGATGTTACTGTGGGTTGCAGATTCCCCGAGTAATCGTTTAGGAAATTAATCTCCACTTAATAGTATATCTGGTCTCAAGCTATTAACATTAATAAGTGTTTTGCAATTATTTTAGTGAGCATATGTTTTCTTTAGTATAGGGAAGTGTTATTTTAACATCACAATATTATGCTATTACCATTTTTTTACAGCAGGCTGCAATTCTTGACCCAGTTTTTTCAAATTCTTGTGTATCATATGGCAGTTCATGATTAAATTATTTATGAGTAGAATCAGTGTTCTCTCTCTCACCAATTGTAGGTGTAGCTTAGAGAGGTTGACTGAGTACAAAAGGCTACTATGATAGGTAATATAAATGTGTCAGTTGATCAAAAGCTAGAACTAAAGTTCAATGGGAACCTTCCTATACAGGCTAATAGGAATAAAATTGAACATTTTATTTATGCAATATAATACAGCAATTGTTGAGTTTAATTACATTAATATATGTAGTTACCTCTACTATAATATGTTATTATGGATGAACCAATACCTGAAATGTTCGATTCTGATTCTCAAATATTTCTTTTGATTCTCGATTTTTAAGTTAATTCTTGATTCTTTTAAGTTACATATTCCTACATGATATTCTGTAATATAGAATATAGTTAACATATTGACCATATGGTGAATCCTTTTAAAAGTTCCGTTTTAATGTAATAGGCTACACAAAACGTTTGACCTTGATTTATGAATAGGAATGAAAGGAGGACAAACATATTAGATAAAAGTAATGATTATTTTAAAATTACAAATATGAACTTCAGTTCACAATTATTTACAAAATAACTTCAGACGTTGCCATTTTAGTTTTTATAACTAGAGAAATTGAAACTACCTTTTCTTTGTGTTCTGTTTTGACATCTATGAAACGGTGGCGGAATAAGGGCGGCCAAGGATGGGGAGAGAGAAAGAAAGTGTGGAGCCCTCCTTAGTCAGAATGACACAGCAGATTGAGAAAAATGGTGACAAACAGATCAGAAATGCTTCCAATTGTCTTTGTATATATATATATATATATATATATATATATATATATATATATATATATATATATATATATATATAAACCTCTCTCTCTCTCTCTCTCTCTCTCTCTATATATATATATATATATATATATATATATATATATATATATATATCTGTACCTCTACCCCCGGAAACTATTTTGGTCTCCATAGATGTCACCTTTCTTTATACCAACATCCCTCATGCACACGGCCTATCTGCAATAGAGAATTTTCTAAACAAACACCCAGGCAAGCCTTTTCCCACTACACCTTTTCTTGTGAACCTTACCAGGTTCATCCTTGAGAAGAAGAACTTTCAGTTTGAGGGAAGGAACTACCTTCAAATAAAGGGAACAGCAATGGGCACTAGAATGGCCCCATCGTATGCAAATCTGTACATGGGATTGTTGGAAGAAAGTTTTCTAAAGACACAAACACACCAGCCATTATGTTGGTATAGATATATAGATGCCATCTTTCTAATTTGGACACAGGATGCTTCAACACTTAAGGCATTTTTAGACAGCCTGACACAATTTTCCACACTTCAATTTACCTGGGTGAAATCTACATCAGCCATCACCCTTTTTGGATGTAGAGGTAATACTCCAGAATGGAAATATCAACACAGGAATTCACATCAAACCGACAAACCACCTACAATATCTCCATTTCGACAGCAACCACCCAATAAACATAAAACGATCCATTCCATACAGTCAAGCAATCAGGGGTAAGAGAATCTGTTCGAATGATAGGGAATTGGAAGATTTTAATAGAAAGATATCAACAGCCTTCCAGAGAAGAGGATACCCAAAAAGACTCATTGAAAACCAAATTCATTTAGCACAATCCTCGGTTCACCCCAAACCACAAACAGAACAAAATAAACTGTCTTTAATAACAGACTACCATCCTGGTCTACATAAACTCAACAAGATATTGAGAGATGGCTTCAAAATTCTTCAAGCTTCCGTCCACACCAAAAATCTTTTCACCGATCCACCTCAAATTTGGTACAAGCAACCTCCCAACTTGAAAAACATCCTAGTACATCCTAAACTACTAGACCCTGATGCAGAGAAACCACACAAACTTACTCATGGCTCCTTCCCATGCAATAGACCTAGATGCAAGACGTGTCCAATACACCCCTCAGCAAATAGTTTCAACAGTCAAACAAGAAAAATGGTCTTCAAAATACAGGGTCATCATAATTGTACATCGAAAAATGTCATATACCATCTACAATGTAAATTTTGCTCAGCACAGTACATAGGCCTGACCACGGATGGTCTGAATATCAGAATGAATGGCCACAGACATGATGTTAAAATTATGAATATGGATAGGCCAACAGCTCAACATGCTGCGAGTCACAACATCACAACTTTTGATGATTGCTATACCACAAAAATAATTAAATCACTCCTCCCTGATTGCAATCCCTCAGAACTGAGAAGATGGGAACTATCATACCAGTGGTATACCAAGTCCAGAGAATCCCCTAACCTCAACATCAGATAAATCCATTCACTTTTTTTCCTAATAGCCTCATCAGATGTCTCCAATCTCTTTTCCCTTGACAGACTTATATAAACTATAATCACTCATATGCTCATGGAAACAATATATAAATCTTTAATCTGTGCATCTGTGACATCTGATTTCTACTCTACACAATCTGTGATTACAACTTATATTTATTTTATTTCATTCTCTCATATTTCTTTTTGTGTTTTCTCTTTGATTGACAAAGACCACTGTGTGGTTGAAATATATCATTGGTTAAGTGCTTTTTTGTGTTTCTATTTCAAGACTACAGAGTGACTCTTACCAAGGTAAGTCTGTCAGTCTCCTAGTCCAAAAAATCTATATATATATATATATATATATGAAGTTAATATATTACTATTGTAAGTAATTTTATCCGCCATTAAGTGCAATGATTTTGCACTTAATCATTGCACTTAATGGTGGATAAAATTACTTACAATAGTAATATATTAACTTAATAAAGTCAGTGCAACGGAAAAACAACGTTATATATATATATATATATATTATATATATTGGTTTTGTTTTCTCTTTCTTGACTGAAGAAGATCATGTTGATCGAAATATTTCAAATAAAAGTGTATTAAGTGTTTTATATGTGTTTTATATGTGCTTATTTCCAAGAGATTGCAGTTTTGGACTATTGCCTTTAGGTAAGTCTGTCAGTCTCCTATCAAGTCCAAAAAATTCCTATATATATATATATATATATATATATATATAATAACATTTTCACGATCTCAAATAGGGTTTTAATATGGTTAATAGAGATTTAGTCATCATTCAATTCATTCAAAGCAACTATTATTTAAATAAGACATATTTGATAATTGATTATATTTTCTATAAATTACACCACATTCGTACAGTTAGAAAACAAGAATTGGAATCAGCACTTTAATCAATAGAGAATTAAGTATCGATGATTCCTCATTATTATTAGAATTGACGAGTCCTGTAATCGAGAATCCCTAATTATTATAAAATATATAATATAAGCAATATATTATATTAGTAAGGAACGGAAGTATTTAAACAAATCGTAGAAAGCTAGTCTTTTTTTCTCTCTGTTGTGTTCAGTTGAAAAAAATATTTTTGTTTACAGATGTACTCAAGAATTTGGGGGTCCAGAATGTGAAACAAAACTAGAAACTAGCAGCCCTTGCCGAGAAAACTATTGTCATCATGGAGGTATATGCACAGTAACTGTGAAAGGCTCAAGTTATATTCCTAAGTGCAACTGTTTAACTGACTGGGGTGGGGAAAGGTGTGAGAATCTTGTAACCTGTACCAGGTACTGCTATAATGGTGCAACCTGCAATATGAATCCTGATCCCGATCTGATGCCTATATGTGTGTAAGTAGATATTGTTTACTATATGGAGAAATATTATGAATGCTCCCAGTTTAATTAGTTTTATTCAATGAAACATTCTTTATAAGTTGAATAATTCTGTATTTATTTATTTTGTCGTTATATCCATTCCACAAGCCTATTAAGACTTTGAAGCCTAGCCCCAGTCTATATCTGCCTATTTTTTGGTTTTTAAGTGAAATATAAAAAAATTCCAACTTATAATCAAATGTCATAATTACAGCATATTATACATTTCTTTGAAGGGAATGAAACAAGATTGTAAGAAATATATACATATGAATTAATTACTTACACACAAGATTATGGTTCTTTGAAAAAGCTATAAAATAGTCAAATAAATAAAATATTAACAATTTACATCACTACACTTATTTTACATTGGAGCAAAAATAAATATTACATTTTAAAGATAAAAGAAAATGCTCTCTTTCTGAATCCGAATCTAAAATTGGGTCATTTATGTTTTTATTCAGTTGATTGAGCTTTGGCCTAGATTGGTTGCGCTTTCACTGTCTAAAACAACATATCTCGTATTGAATCACTTCTGAGAGTGTCTTAAAGCATTATATCTATAACACAATGTCACTAAAAATTAAAATTAATAACTAAAAGATAAAATTTAAAACGAAAAACAACAAACTCGAAATGTAAACAACTCGCACTAACGAATCATGCACTATTCTGACCACAAATAAACATTTGTCAATCAACTGTCTGCTATTGGTTGCCACACTTCAAAAATTGTTTTTGTCCATAAAAGCGACTCTGATTATCACAAAATTAAAAACATGTAAATTATAATAACGAATATAACCAAGCACAAAGAAAGATACAGTAAACTCCCGATTATGGCCCGGCAACACCGGATAACGAATTCCCCGGATAATCCGCTATGAACAAAGAATACGCAAAACGATCGATTATTATATCATAAGTTACACAAATAATGACTCCGGTTAATGCAATTCACAAATAATCTTCAGAGGACAAAATAAATACAGAAAATAATTTAAAATGTCGATGTATTTGACGGATTATAACATGTACATTTATATGTCTAACTATTTACAATACGTACATAAGTATATGTCAAAAGTAAGTATGTATGTACATATGTAATTTCCTTTACACATAATACTTTTACTTTTTAACAAAAAAATTTGTCACTTTCGTCTGTTTTTTTGTGAGCATTGATTTAGCTTTAATGTGGGATCTAAGTTTCTTGAGAACCATTTTGTTTTCGCACAGTGTCTACTTGCATCACAAAGCCATAAAGATCGATAATGTATATGACAGACATGGATAATGCATATGTCACGTCCTAGACTATTTATAGCTGAGATTAGCTGACATTTGTTTACAATCTTATGATACACATTAGGTTTTCGGCGTTCAAGCATTTTGCCATTGTATCTTATATACAGTAGTCTGCTTGCCCCTTTTATTTCGCTGGCCAGTGTCGGGATGCTTCCCTTTCAATGTAAAAATTAGTACGTACATATTTACATATCTATTCCCTTCATCTTAACTTCTATTAAGCCTTACATGTATTTCAGTCGTAATTTACCGTTTGGAAATTTAAACACATGAATCTGATTGGAATAAAAATTGGATATTTGTAAAACAATGGCAGACCCCGGATAATCCGCAAACCGGTTAATCCGCCCACCGATAATCGGGAGTTTACTGTATTGACAAAACCAAGAATAAGCAGGAATTACATTACTACGAAAATAAATATGGGGTCCCGAGCTATTTACAGGCGTCGTTAGCAAGCGTTAACTAAATGGCCTGTTCTATTCTTGAGCGTAGGCTTTAATGTGTTGAAAAGTAATTAAGTTATTAGAACTAAGAAACTTGCAATATATATCCACAGTTTAAAGTGATACATATTGTATCATAGCTGATTCACAGCCTGGAATTCACATGAGCACAGGAAGCTAATGGCAGCGTAGACTTTTTGCAGGAAGTTATTTAATAAACTATTCTTTTAACAACTGACTATTTTAGTGATAACTACTTGCATTAAGTTTGTGGCACCGAACACTAGAAACAAAGCAACATTCAAGACAATGGAAGATGTCATTGTCACCCGGCCCAAAATAATGTCATCAAATCAAAAACATCAAAATAAATCTAGGTTCTATCTTTAAATAACATTGTGTCATTTCATGAAGGTATATAGTTTTAGAATCTTTTACAACTCCACTGATTTCTTTCAATATGTGAAATAATTTCAGATTTTTCATTTTTTATTTGTGGAATTTAATAGTATTTTGTTGATGACGTGTAAATATAATGTGCTGAAAATAATGAGTTAATTACGAATTGGTTTAATAAATAAATTATATAAATAATTTTTAAAATCACCATAATAAAATCAGTTTTATTTTTTTAAAATAACTATAGCAGCTATAAACATTATTTTACTGTTTTTATTGTTCACAGGTGTCCCGAGGGTTTCTATGGTACAAGATGTGAAACTTCCTTCAAGAATGGACCTCGGCCTCTCAACCGAACTATAGATTTAGAAGGAAACAGTTTAGCTATTACTGGCCTATTCCTACTGATGTCATTTTTATTACTTCTGGTAATAAGTCTAGGCCTTGCTTATTACTTCTTTAAGACAAGAAGAAGGTGAGTTACTGAAGAAATTTAAATCGTTTAAGAAAGAAGATACAGTAGAGTCTCGATAATCCGAGTATATATTTCGAGCTTCTGTTAAATTCAGGCTTATTTTATCATTTTGAAAGGAAATGATGAATCAGGCTTTTAAGAAATGTTTACAGTCATACAGTATGCAAGGAAATGAGCCCGATTTGGGAAAAATGTTTATATCAATACGGTATGGAAAGGAAAGGACTCAGGCTTCCAAGAATTGTTTATGGCCATATGGTATGCTAAAGATATGAGTCGGGCTTCCAAGAAATGTTCATTTGAATACAGTGTGCAAAGGAAATGAGTCTGGCTTCAAAGAAATGTTTATACCAATACGGTATCAAAGTAAATTAATCGGGCTTTCAAGAAATATTCATATAAAGGTTATAATGCACAGGAATGTATTTCCATGTAATCTGAGTTTTCAATAATCCTAGGGGGTCTTGGTTCCATCTATCTCGAATTATCGAGACTCTACTGTACTTCATTTTTAGAGAAATTTTGTAAGATGTTGTTTGTTGCTCTTTGTTTCTAAGAATGGTCACTGATTTATCCATCAGCATTTCAGTAGAGTTTGCATAAATTCATAGATCTTTAGATTTATTATGGTCAAGTACAGCAAAATCTGTTGAAAATGGACATTTTTTATAAAGAAAGCTTGGCCAAATGAATAACAAATTCTTGTAGAATCTAATTTTCCTGCAATGACATAGAAAATAAAGTGTAGGGTAAAGAACGATTTTGCAATGTATGAGTTCTTATCATGTTTGATAAAGATGAAACATATAAATTATCTTATGACTTAAATATGTATGGTATTTTTGTTTTATAGAGGATTCAAAAACTCTTTTCAGTGAATAAATTTTAGTTTGGATAAATCACATATGCTGTCTATTAAACATTTTAACTGTCACAGCTACTTGAATACATCAAATTGCAAAATAATTATTAGTTTGGAACAAAACATTGTGAACCAAATCTTATTTTGACAAAATTGTTATTAGATATTGCATCCAAATGCTATGTTGCTCAAAATCTTGGCATATGGTTAGATCTAGGTAGCCTAGATATAAACAGTTTCATTCTGAAAAAAGAAACAAGTTAGGACTGATTACTTATTTACCTGATTGTATATTTCTGTGGTATTGCAAAATATTGGAGGAGGAACTCATGTTTTTTATATTAAATATGGAAGTTGCAATAAGGTACCTTACAGATCTTACAAAAGTCATTAAAAAAAAATGTTATTATCATACAAATTAGGGATGAGCCAATATCTAAAATTTTTCTAGATCTTTTTTAAGATTGATTCTTGATTCTTAAATCAGGTTTGATTCTTTCAAGTTATATAGGCCTACATGATATTCTCTTATAATGAATTTATTTAAAATCTTGGTTATATAGTGAAGCCTTTTTAAAAGTTCTGTTTTATTGTAATAGGCTACACAAAATGTCAATCTTCATTTATAAGTAGGAATATCTGAAAGCATGACATACTTATTGGATAAAAGTAATGATTTATTTAAAATTACAAATGTGAACTTCAGTTTACACACAATATAACTTTAAGTAATAGCCATTTCAGTTTACATAATTGAAGAAATAGGAACTACATTTTCTTTGTATTTTGTTTTGGCATCTACGAAGCGGCGACTAGTAGTGGCTGCCCGAGACTCTGCGTAGGAGGGAGAGAGTCAAGACCGCCCGAGTGAGAGTGAAACATCAGAGCGAGAAGAGCGATAATGAATAAACGGAAATGCCTCTGATTGTCCGTGTAATAAATAACAATATTTTTGCTATCGCAAAACAATTTGGTTTAATCGTTTAAATTATTCTATGCAGCTAGTACATAAATAAGACATAGTTGATTGTAAATTATTATTTCAATAAATTACATTGCACACATATTTTAAAAGTTAATAAAACAAGAATCGGAATCAACACTTTAAAGTGATTTCTTGATACCTGGAAATTGACGATTCCTGGAATTGGCCAATGTGTAGTAAAAATCTTGCACTGTATTAAAATTTATTTTTTCAACTCTAGGAGGCAATATTCAATAATTTGGTTTTCAAAATAATCAGGGGGCAAACATTGTCAATAAAAATTAAAGCCTTGGGTTTAATTGTCAGTTCAATTATAATTGAAGAGGGCTACAACTGTGCCATATTAGAAAACTATATTGACTTTTAGAGTTTTCATAACTTTCATTCAGAGGCTTTATTTGTTTTATGTTTATAAAATTTATAAATGGATGCTTCTAAGTTTTGCCGCTTATGATAAGAATAAAGCTATTGTGGTTTTTTACTTGAAGAATAATGGCGAAGAAGGTATAACATGCTGGAATATATATTGTTATTAAAAAGTACCCTACCTACAACTTTCAAAAATAAAGTTAGTGGCATTCTAATGAAATTCAAGGGATATTTTACATATAATGTGCATACTTCACTAACTTCTCAGTTAAAATGTTAAGCCAGATTGAAGGTTGTTTCTTGCATTTTATTTATTTAATTTTATTACCTATTGGTGTTTATGTAGATCATACTACATATTGTTCTATAATATCTTATTCAAATTTTTCACAAAAGTATCTGAATATTTTTTGTTTTATTTCAGTGGAAAAGCTTTCAGCCATGTCCGTATGCAGGAGAATGTAGAGATCAGCAATCCCATGTACCAAAGTCAAGACTTGGAGGAAGATATCGAAGGAAGAGACTTTGGTATCGAATCAGACCGAGTAAGCAATATTGGTTAACTTGGTTCTTTGCTTTCGTTAAATAGGTTATGTCTTTGTTACTCATAGATAGAATAGAACACAGCACAACTCCCATATCGTGTGTGAAATAGAAGCTCAGCTTATAAACTAATGTTTTTTATTTATTCTTGTCTCAGCTCAAGATTGTTCAGATAGGAGGGTTAAATTGCTTCCTTCTCTAACTCAGATCCCTCAGAAATGTGAATAATGATTTGGGATTCAGCCTTCTGGCACCAACAAAACTGCACTTATAACCTTCATGTACAGGAATGAACACAGTGATGTATACTTATATCCTTTTAACTAATTCAGCTGTTTTCAGTAATAAAGAGGGTTATACCCTAGATTTTGTTATCCTTGAAATCATCTTTCCTGGTTTCACAACTGACAGTCCAGAGGGTTTCTCTACATTAAGAAGCCTGGTACTTGCAGTAGACTAGTTCTCTGCCTCCCTGACTGTACTAAAAACCCAATCATGTCACCAAGGGCATCTATTTTCTACCTTGAAAACACAACTATTCAGGTCTACCAACAGCTGGAATGAGTAACACAGCAGATCGTGTTTCCCAAAAATCAAAGAACTTCTCATTGATATTTTGATATTTTCTTTGACATTTTCTTGTGAACTTAACTTGATATAATGCTTTCTTATTAACAATAGGAAAATATTCCGCTTATCAACACGAAGTGATTTATAAGATCAGCAGAATATTCTGCTTGTTGCATAAAATAAAGACTAGTTATTTATAAAATACTTTCATTATTTGTTAATTTTATAATTTTCCCTTATATTCACATATATTGTTTAACAAATTTGAATTTTCATTCATAAGTTTTAGAGCATTTTACAGTTTTACATTTTGCATTACTTTTCGTTGAAAATTACTAATTTCAAATGACTAATAGTTTTGCTTACCAAGTAATCATAGGCAATTGCTTGTAAGATAAATAAGATAACTCACATATTATGTAACGTATTTTGACTGGTATTAACGACGCACTATAAGTGCCGCTCATTCCGTTTCATTAATAGTCGTGTATATACGTGATTTCTACACAGAATGAATAACTCCTATTAACCTCCTACACTTAACATATAATGTTCTACAAAAAGTATTACAAAAACAGGAAAAATGCGCGGTCTTTCTGGCGTACTATTTGAAAAAAATGGATGGTCTTAAAAGAGATAAAACTTTTTTTTCGTAATTCGGTAGATAACTTTAATTAATATTTCTCATTTAGCACCAACCGCGTTTTTTTAATGTTTAATTTTACTCACTACAGGAGGCATGATCACACACGACAGTAACAGCAGTTACACTTGAATATTTATATACTTAGGAACAGTAGCTGGACAATTATCTTGACAATTGGCAGTGAGAGTCTGACTATAATAGGCTAGCCATAGGACAAGTGCCATTACAACGGCTAGAATTATAAGAAAACCGATGTTTGCAGAAAAGCATTGATTCTTCTCCTTTTACCCCCGTGCACCATCACTTGCTGCTCGAAGGTCAGAACTTATAGTATACCAGTTATACTTGATACGTTATTTACAAAATTCACAAATGTTTTAATCAAATGTCATGTTTTTATGTTATTGAAGTCTTATCTTTAATTTACTTTATTAGGAAATTTATTTTGAACAAAAATCCTCTTTAAAGATATTGTCTTTTCAATAAATTATGTTTTAAATGTCCAGGCTGGTAACTTTGGTAATCCAGTGTATGAGTCTATGTACAATCCTGGAAGTGCAGCTGCAAATGAAGAAAAGAAAGGACTTCTTCAATGCGAGACCATGTTAGACAAACAGCATCCACTAGCCAGCAGCAGGGAAAATCTATAGTCACAAAGAAACATTTAAACATATATATTTTTATTTTACTTTTTAGTTATCCGATAGTATTTTTATTCCTTTTTGACGTGGTACTCTCCTAGGTTAGATTAGATTACGTTTAGTCATGAAAACAAGCACAATGAAGGTCGTTTTGACTAAAGTTATTTTGTGATAATTATAGTAAGTCTAGTCTAGAGTGATTAATTTTGATTTTTATTATCATGGGTTATAAGTTATATAATAAGTAATATGATTTTTATAAACAACCCAATGTTTATATTTGAAATTTTATCACACTGCATCATCACAATTAATTTTTATAATAAGAATTATCTTCGTAAGTTCATATCTAGGGTTTATTATTCATAATTTGACCTATTTCCTAAGTTATAGTTCAGTATATTTCTGTTATTTTCTTTATTATGTTCAATTATTTATAAAAAGGCTTGTAAGTATACTATGGTCATTGCTCATGTTCTAAAATGCTATATAATATTATAAAACTAAGAAAATGATTTCTCTGTGGAAAGTAAGTTATAATGAAGTTAACTATGATATATTATCAGGAAAATAAAACAGGTCTGTGTATCAACACTTTTCTTGTGTATCTTATCACTTGCACTTCAATATACTTGAACAAAAATATTGTTTGGTTAATTTCTGAGTCGACTTTCGAGAGGCTATTAATTACGGTGTTCTCAATTTCTAGCATTTTAGAAAACTGTCTAGAAGCTCTTTTAATGAGAGCAGTTTTGTAAAAAGTTAAAAAATGTAATGTAAGGGCACTGTAATTAATAAGCTCTTGAAAGTCAATTCACAAATATACCAAGTAAGTTTCTTGTTTAAGTACATTAAAGTGTAAATGATATATTATTGATAGGTCAGTTCTAAAATTTTACCAAATCTGATACCAATACTAAAAAATTGATTTCTGATTCTCGATTCCAAATACCACAATTACCATCCCAATAGAAAAAAAATTTATTGTTTTTGATATTTTAAAAGAGATAGCGTTTACAAAACATTGTTACAGTGCTGGTGCTACAACCGCGATTACACACTAACGTGACATTATGGTGTATATATATATATGTATGTATGTATTCGTATATATCAACTTCTTTTTTTTTATTGAGATTTTTGTGAAGAATTTCTTTAAACAACTCATTAATGGCTTAGGATTATAAAAACCACAGTTAACAGATTAAAAATATCTTTTATAATTTTCAAAATCTATTTAAGAGGGTTTTGTATTTTTTAAAGACAAACTTGTGAGACTATGGTCAATTTGAATATAGTTTGGAGAAAAAACAAAGTAAGAGTTGTGAAATATCTGTGATATTGTAGCCTCTGAAGATCAGTGTAATTAATTATTAATGAATTAGTATCTATGTTGTAAGGTTCACAAAAATTAACACTTTAGACCAGACTTCCACCTAAGTGTGTATGTTGTGAATATTATTGATGTTGTGTTTTTAATTATAATTTAAGAAACGGACAATGTGGCCAAGCCTAAATAATTTATTATATGTATAAGCTACGCTGTCTTCAACTGAAGGCTCAGATAAATTGATTTTTTTTGAGATGTATACTTCTGGTTTCCATGTACAGAGATTAAAAAGTTGTTATAGTTCATTATTATATAATTTTATCTAGAGTGTTCCCTAAGATTATTATTCATATAATTTGATCTTATTCAACCATTTGATCTTATATGAAAAATCTATTTATAAAAAAAAATACTCAAATATAATTAATCATTTCTGCTTAATTGAGCCTATTAGCTCTTCTGCTCTGAATAAATTTAATTCTTTAATGTAATGAATTTATATTAAAATTATATCTTATGTTGTGAAAAAGATTAGTGTGTATGTAATATTAAGCAATTATCATTACACTCTCATCAGATAAAAACACAAACAAAAGTGTATATAAATATAATAATATTCTTATTTAATTATGATCTGAAATTAAAATTCATTGGGTATAAGTTAGCCTTCATTGGTGAAAAATCAGAGGAACTCCCTCAAGAAATAGGTTTTCTATGTCTAATATTTTCTAAAGTTTTTGTGAGTTTAAAAATAAGTACAGTTTTGATGCTATTTGTAAATAGTAATTTGAGAACAATTTTACGTGCCAAGATTGAACAATAACAGCTGCTTTCAGTGTGTTCTAGTATAAGAAATACGTAACAACTTAAGTCCATGTCATTTTGTTTTAAAAATAATAGTTAATAAGACATTGTATATTTAAATACCAGAGTCCATGACAAAGAGACATATTAACTGGTTGTATCTGTGTGCTATAGATTTATGTGTTCAAATTTTATGCATTTCACATATACTGTATAAAGTGTATAATTTATTTTTGACAAATTTTGTATTGAACATCTATGTTTCAGTCAGGTTTATTTTATAATATAGAAGTTAGTTTTTAGACATAATTAATTGTGAATAAAGGATATGCTTAGAAGGAATGAATGCTTATAATGATTCAATAATTTGTCCATTCATTGAATGTTAGAGTTTTTTAAAAATTTAGGAAATTATTCTATTTAAGGTACAGCCAGTCTGTGAGTAAATAATTGTATATATAACTTATTAAAAAACAGCTTAAAAATGTTTTGTACATCAAAATTTTAATTATATATTTTAATTTCCAAAAAACAGAATTAATTTTAGTGTCCAGTTTTACCTCATTCTTGCTAAATTATCTTCATTTGAAGTGTCAAATTTTTGTTTTTCTACTTTAGACCCAAAATAAATACAAAAGCATTTGATATTTAAATATTGAAATATTTATTGACAATTTGCAATAGTTTACAAACATGATATATATATATATATATATATATATATATATATATATATATATATATATATATATATATATATATATATATTATTTAACTTTATTTTTTATATTTTATTTAACTTTATTTTTTATAGTTTATTTAACTTTGCAACACTGTTTTCTTGTGTTATATTTCATTCATAACTTACACTATAATGAATTTGAACAAAAATCTTACTTGGTATGTATGCGAGTTAACTTCCAAAGATTAATTACGGTATCGTCATTGTCAAGAATTAACTGATGCTCGACAATGAAGATACTGTAACTAATCTTCGAAAGTTAACTCTCATATATACCAAGTAAGATTCTTGTTTAAGTACATTATAGTGTAAGTGATATATATATATATGTATTTTAGGTTACTTCTAGTAGAGCTTAAAGATTATTTAGGAATTTTTGGACTAGATAGGAGACTGACAGACTTATCTAGTGGCAATAGTCAAAAACTGCAATCTTTTGGAAATAAATAAATAGACACATAAACACTCATCACACTATTGAAATATTTTGATCAAACAATGATCTTTATCTATCAAAAAAGAGAAGAAGTTTGATAGACAAAGATCATTGTTTGATCGAAATACTTCAATAGTGTGATAAGTGTTTATATGTGTCTATTTATTTATATCCAATTGCCACTAGGTAAGTCTGTCAGTCTCCTATCTAGTCCAAAAATTCATATATATATATATATATATATATATATATATATATATATATATATATATATATATATATTTAAGATTAAATAATATACACTAATTACAGGAATAATTTATTGAATAATACATTCAAAGCCCTTCGCCGGTCGACACCACCAACATCCTCAGTAATTACAATACTAAGAATGCAATACAATACTTACTACAGAATACAATACTGTATCATTCTTAGTATTGTAATTCCTGAGGATGTTGGTGGTGTCGACCGGCAAAGGGCTTGAATGTATTATTCAATAAATTATTCCTGTAATTAGTGTATATTATTTAATCTTAAAAATAATTCTAACAGGATAACATATTTGATATTCTACACACACACACACACACACACACACACACACACACACACACACACACACACATATATATATATATATATATATATATATATATATATATATATATATATATATATATGAAGTTGCACTGACTTTATGAAGTTATTAAGTGTTAAGCATGTTTTATTAAACTGTATTTTGTTGATGCAATTCTGGAGTTTGATTTTTAGGTTAAGATATTTACGGTACAGTTGTTTACCTTGGTAGGTATTAAATGGAAAAACAATGGATAACGTTAAATATATATATATAGGTTAGTTTTGGTTGGTAAAGATTATTTAGATTTTTTGGACTAGGAGACTGACAGACTTACCTTGGTAAGAGTCCACACTGTAGTCTTGAGATAGAAACACATAAAAGCACTTAAACAATGATTTATTTCAACCACACAGTGGTCTTTGTCAATCAAAGAGAGAAAACACAAAAAGAAATGGATTACAATTTATAATTATTTTATTTCTCTCATATTTCTTTTTGTGTTTTCTCTTTGATTGACAAAGACCACTGTGTGGTTGAAATATATCATTGTTTAAGTGCTTTTATGTGTTTCTATCTCAAGACTACAGTGTGGACTCTTACCAAGGTAAGTCTGTCAGTCTCCTAGTCCAAAAAATTTATTTATATATATATATATATATATATATATATATATATATATTTGTTGATATTTTACGTTGCATTATTTTTCCATTGCACTGACTTGCAGAAGTTGATATAATACTATTTTAAATACGTTTATCCACCACTAAGTGCAATAATTTTACCTTGTGTGATAAGCCACCTTTCGGTCACTTGACCATTGTCCTGTGATCAAGTGACTACAATGGTCAAGTGACCGAAAGGTGCCTCATCACACAAGGTAAAATCATTGCACTTAATAGTGGATAAAATTACTTACAATAGTAATATATTAACTTCATATATATATATATATATATATATATATATATATATATATATATATATATATATATATATATATATATATATATTCAGTAGAGTCTTGACAATTCGAGATAGATGTGACTGAAACTCCCTTGGATTATTGAAAACTGATCACACAGAAATACGTTCCTGTACATTAAAAAAAAAAGAATTCTAATGAACTCTAATACTTTAAGTAAGAATGCACCAAATATGTATTTACAAGTATATTGATTACAGTACTAACTTAAATTAATGTTGTTTTCGAATACATAGTTCATCATGGTTGCTATATGTTTTGGAAAAAGTTATGTGTCTCCTGCCTCATCAGATCGTTTTTTTTGCTACGGTGTTGCATAGTCTTCTTATCAGAAGCACATTTGTTAGCGTGGTGTTGTTCAATACAGTGTAGTGCAGTTTCCACCAGAGCACAGTTGAACTTCATCGGAATGAGATGGTTTAAGGTAAGTTCTTTGTTTCTCAGTTTCAGGCACAAACTCACTAAAAACCACTTTTAATAGTTCTGTATTCATCCAATCAGCACTTTAGTTCTCATATGGAACCAGGAATGCTATGCGGAAATGTTTTAAAACACTGGCGACTTAGCTGATTAATCTCGCGGCTTTGCCGGCTTGAAGCTGGATTCGAAATTTTGAGAACTGTACTGTAATTTGATATTTTTCTTTAATACAGTAGAGTCTCGATATTCCGATTCCCTATATTTCGAGTTCCCGTTAGATCCAATCCCAACTTTGAGTTGGGTAAGGGGCAGGATCAATCATCTAAGCCGTGGGTTTAATCAGTTAAGTTGCCGGGATTTAAAAACATTTGCAGTCAGCATAGCCAGTTTCATATAAGAACAAAAGTACTGATTGGATGGATAGAGAACTATTCAAATCCTGACTATTCAAAACTAACTGTAAAATCCTGAGTCATAATAAAATTGTTGATTATGTTATTGATCGAGAAGAAGAAGCAGATGTGGCATTTCTTATAAAAAAACTTAGGTGTTGTGAAAATTCCGATGTGAACGATTAGAGATAACAGATGTTACAATATTGAAATGGTACAAAAAACTAGTGAAGGCAGTGATGACGAGAATAAAGATAAAGCTTTGACCGAGGCAGTACAAAAATAGAAAATTAGTCAGTATGTAGGAACAACCGCCTGGGAAACTGCACTACGCTATATTGAGCAACAAACAGATACCATGCCAACAGGTATGCTTCTGCTAAGACTTGTACACAGCACTGTATCAAGAATACTATATGATACGGAAACGCAAAAGACACATAACAACGTTGTCCAAAAAATGTAGCAACCGTGATAAACATTGTATTCAAAAGGAACATTAATTTATGTAAGTACTATAATCAATAAAGTTTTTGCCTTTTGCCTTTCTTATTACATTATAAAATAATTTATTAGAACTCTAGTTTTTTCTAATGTATAGGAATATATTTCAGTGTTATCCAAGGAGGTCTCGGTCCCATCTATCTCAGAATCATCGAGACTCTACTGTATGTTGAGTATCAACTGTTGTATGCCATCCCCAGCTCTACTATAGCTTACTAAAATCAATAATGTCGTAAAAATTAAATACACACACTATTTAAATACCGGTTTGAAGGGTTAAAAAACTAATTTTGTTAAAAATAAGGCGCCAGTGAAAGTCTTATAATACAGATTTAATATTTTCGAGATATTAAGTACACAAAAAAA
Organism: Prosapia bicincta; assembly: GCA_036971475.1. NCBI lineage: Eukaryota > Metazoa > Arthropoda > Insecta > Hemiptera > Cercopidae > Prosapia > Prosapia bicincta. The sequence goes on along the minus strand of JBAIZL010000004.1, from coordinate 140,172,023 downwards.
AAACATTGTATAATAAAAAGGCTAATATCACAAAATGAATTTTGGTGATATTGGCCTTCTCCTAAGTACAAAAAGAACCTGTACCCTTACCCCATACAATGATCTATCATGTTTTTTTCTACATTGAGGCTTTCTGGAATGTAATCAAGAAATCCATATAACACCTAATGAATTTGTGGAAAGCATTTGAGCCATTAGTCATCTGATCTTAGGTCAGCATTTAGAGCATATTTTTCAAGAAAAATATTCAAAAATCTTTTGTTTTGAGGCTATGAGAATCACTGTAACCAGTAAATCATAAGGTTTTTTTTTAATTTGAGAAAGGTTGGGATCAAATAAATCAAAATACTAATCCAAGTATTTTCAGTAAAGTTTGTCAAAAATATATTCTAAGATTTCTGGAATTATTTTTCTTTCATTAAAATGAAATCTCTTACACTTAAAATGCCTAGATGTAACTAAGTTTGTCCTCCATTTGAGTAACATCTGATATTAGGTGGCAGTAGCAGAATTTTTTACCATTAATTTATTTTCATTTAATTCTGTTTAGTATTTTTTAAATAAATGGTATTTTATTTCTTTTATATTCCTAATGGTCTCAAAGTTCACGGGACACAATGATATTATCGCCTGCCTATAGATTTGTGCCATCTGCTAAATGATAACTAGTTACTACTAACTAATCTCCTAATCGATTAAGTCGTAACTTTTGATGATAGTGTGTTAGTGAAATATGCATTCATATTTTATATCTACTGTTTTTATTTTGTTTTTGTCAAGGGTTTTCTTGTCTATAAATCATGCTATTTGTGCTCTATATTTGTTATAAATAGCAGTAAATAATAAAAAAATTATCACATTATCATTAGATTTTTTATGAATCAGACTCTATTATTATTTCTTGTGATTTGTAAACTTTTCAGAATTAATAATTTGATTTATCTACAGGGTATTTTTCTTTCTATTTTGGTTGTATTTACAATTTTTGCTCATACAAGATAAAATGTTAACTTTATAGAGTAAAACAAATTTTATAATTTATATATTTGTAAATATTGAATTAGTTGTAATATATAAGTTGTAGTAAAAACGAAGAAAGAGTTTAAGATCTCAGATGTCCAATATAAACTATAACTAATAAATTTATTTTGGACAATCTGTAAATATTTGCTGTTATGATTATTGTATGTATGTTGTGTTCTTTATTGTTTACAATTATGGTTTGATAATTTTTCAACTCTATTTATTAAAATATTTTATATTGCCTTAGGATAATGCAGTCTGTTATATGCTGCCATTGTGATTGCTAATATTTCTATTAGCCATTACCACACAATAGTTTGCTTGAGAATTTTGAAATTTAAATATACTGAGTTTCAAGTTTTATGTGTGCTATTATTACATTTATGTATATTTATTATAAAATACGTTTCTTTACTTTCCAAATAAGAAGAAACAAGTAATATTTTTTTTCCGATTTAATTTTGTTTTTTATCAATAAATTACAATTTTATGTTAGCCTTAAATAATGGTAATTTATTTTGAGAGTAACATTTTGTGTGTGTATATATATATATATATATATATATATATATATATATATATATATATATATATATATATATATGTATATATATATATATATATATATATATATATATATATATATATATATATATATATATATATATATATAAACAACATAGGTTATTCAAATACAAGAATATTTAGTTATTTATATTCAAAGCTTTTTGTTGGTAAACGGTACCAACATCATCAGGAATGAATATATATATATATATATATATATATATATATATATATATATATATATATATATATATATATATATATAATTACATAGACAGCCAGTTTCAAGAACATTTTTAGTGAAACTGAAACTCCATTAAGTGACACTATATATAGTTCCAATACTGCAAGATTTATCTAAACAAATTAGGTTTAATTGAATATCTAATTATATATTAATGTAATTAATTGCCTTTTTAAAGCATTAAAGTTATAAATAAATTATTACAAAAGATAGAAAAATTTAATTTATGAGAAATACAGTTTGTCTCAAAAACAGTAGGTTTGAGACCTAGTTTTTTTTGTAGGTTTGTTAGATTTTCTGTACCTTTTAGTCTTTCGAGAGTATTTTCAGTTTTGTTAATAATTTTAAACGGGTTTGAATACAAATTTAAGCCCTTGTTGAGTGTGGGGTAAAATATTTTTTTCAGCTTTTTAAGTAAAAAAATATGATGAAGTAAATTCATTTATATATTTCTGAAACTTACGGGTAGTGCAATGAATGAAGGAATTTTCCTAAGTAAAACTTCTATTCTGATGGAATTCAGCCCAGTCTCTCTCCCAGCATGCAATCTTTGTTTTCTTTCCTAACACCTACAAACCTATTTATCGTTTCTGCCCTTGTTCCTTATTTATCATAAAATGAATTTTTTTGGTTTCTTACTTTTGCTTTTAAAAAGTTGGCCATTTCCCACATTTTGCAGATCTCAAGCAATCAAAACAAAATCAAAATTTCCCACAATTTGACAGTTTCCCACATTTTGCAATCTGAAGCACCAAAAAGAGCTTTACACTAAGCTCTTCGATGGGAAATAGTGAATGTAGGCAAAATGACAATCTCATACGATTGAAATAGAAAAGCACTGCTTCTAACCTCTTCTCTTGAGAATTGAGATTATTGTGAAAATGACTATACCTTTATAAAATTTTTATATCAAATCTTATATTTATTGTAAGGACTAATTTGGAAATTTTAGTCCAGCAATATATGAATGGAGTATAGGTAAGTTATACTTCTATCAGTTCGAAGGAAGCTATTTTATTTTCATTTAAGAGTTCAAAAACCCTTGCTACATGTATAACATAACTAATAAAATGGACATTAAAAAATTTAAGTACAGATCGTTTAAGAACTTACAATACAGGATTGCTTCTAAACAGCCATACATATTATCTTTAGTTTATTTGTCATATTTTTTATCAGTTTAGGTTTTTGTAGTTATGATTTTGTAGAAATTCTGTATTAACTTTTTCGGGCTTTAATTTCAAAACCATTGAAATATTTCATATAGTTATTAACAGTTAAAAAGTAGATTCAAGTTTTAAATATGCATTCAAAATATTAGAATATCGGAATTTTCAGTACTTAAATTATTAACAACACTGTCAAACGTTTTCTCCCAAATACTTATTTATGTATTAAAAAATGAATGAAGAGTGATTGAAACTGGCTGTAGTTAATGTAAAATGCTTTTAATAGTCCTACTTTTAAATTAATCTTAACTCAAGGGAAATGGAAAATATTGTTTTACAAGTGGTTTTTATTTTCTTTTTATTTGTGCTCCACCCATACAAAAATGGCAATCACGATGGCATGAATTTATTTTATATTCTGTTATTAAAAGTGCAGCTATTCCTACAGTGGATTTTATTTGTATTCTATGAAAAACGTTGGTTGTGCACTATATAAATGAATGAAGAGTTGAACAATGCCAAATATTTTATGCTAACTTTAACTCTTAATATTTTTGTAACTCTAATACAGTGATGTTTACAAATATAAGATGATAAAAGTTTTGATGTAGATATTTGTGTTATTAATTGTTCCAATATTCCTTCTCTTGAATAAATTAACATTAACTATTACAAAATGGTCGAAATTAGATCTATTAATGTAAAGATCATTAATAAAATTATTTGCTGCCCAAGGTTTAAAATTTTTTTACCATTTAACAAAAGTATAAAGTTTTACGTTTGACATTTTTTTTTACTGTGCACACTTTCAAAAATCTTTTTTTGTTGTTTCTAAACTTTTTAATGAATTTCAAATGGTTTTTCATAATCATGAGTTGCTTTTTTTACTGATTTGTTAAATCACTCAACTGTTGGTTGATTTTTAAAACAAACAATGAATTTTAAAAAGAAATTTAATTTAGTAAGGGAATTAATAAAAGTTAAAAATAAGAATTGGATCAAGAAAACAATTTTTTAATTTCAACCTATAGGTAATTTATAAATACAAATAAAATTTTTCCTATGTTAAAACGACCTGAAGTCGTTACCTCTTATAACCCTATGACCATATTTGTAGGATGTTGCCAAATTTTAGTTTTTATGTCCTCTTTTATAAACAATTGTTAATACCATATTTTAATGGAGTGATTCCAAACCCACATGGCCAGGATTTAGGGATAAGAGGACCAGGTGGCCCCACAAACATGATTAAATAATAAAACAAGTAACATGTAAACATGTAAAACGTGATAAAACAAGTAAAAAATTTAAATACTCATGTTTTATTATATACCATCTAATTATTGTTATTTTTTTTAAATTAGATTTGTGTAAGGTAATATTTATTAACATCTCTTGACACTTAATTATATAACAAAGTTTAGGAAGCTAAAACCCAGCCAAAGTTTTTGCTTCCTCATAAATGTTTCAAAAATCCTGGTCTTGCAATATATATACACACTAATAATTAGTATATATACTAACTTTATTTTGAAAACGCCATGTAAAAAGAAATCTAAGGATAGGATTGAAACATATATAAAAAAAAAAATTAAATCTAAAATTAAAATATGATAGTTGAAAAATCCCAATATTCAATTCGAAGAGAAATATGAATTTGATTGTGCCAATAATGAGAGCCCAAGTTAAAACTCGTAAAAACGACAATATAGGCTGATAATTAATTACAGAGTTGCACCCGCCTATAAATTAGCAACATATTTAGAAAAATAGATTTACAAAAAATATATATATATATTGTGAAAAATTCATCCGAAATTATTAATAAAATATAAAAAGCAAACATTAATAAAGATTTAGGATTATTTTGTTTGAAGAAACTATAAAAAATATTAAGGATAAATGACAAGAACAGAGCCAAAATAAGTAATTGAATAATGAAATTGTTAGTTATTGAAGATCATTTTAAACCAGAAACAATTTTAGTTTAAATACGAATTGTATAAACCCAAAGACGGCCACAGCCTAGGGATGAGTAACCTATTATCTGGAATCTTAAGAGATTTTTATTACACAGGAATTAGAAGAAAGAAAAATTAAAACATTGGAAGAATTCAATTGTGTAGAATACATGAGGTATATGGATGATTTGTTGTTAATATAAAAGTTTCTTGTAATCATCTTGAGTTCACTGATTAAACTATAATTAATTATTACGTAACTAAGTTAATACTTAAGAGCTCACTTGCTGACGCATTTCAAAATAATAGTTTTTTTATGAAGCTAAGTCTGTTACGTATTCACTTAGTTACGTATTAATTATTTATAGTCACTAATAATGGTTAAAGACGCAGAAGGAAATAAAGGAGAACATATATTAAAAGAAACCAACAAATTACATAATAATTTAAAATTCACAATGGAAAGAGAGTACATGTAATTTAAATTTCCAAAATTTAAAATTAAAAAGAACAAGGGAAAAATAGAATTTTCAGAAAAGATCAAAATATACACACACTGATAACGTTATCAACGGAAATTTAAATAACCCATTAGAATATTAATTAGCGGCATTTAGGCATGTCTTCAACAGATTATTAGATATACTACTAAATACATGAGAATATAAAGAAGAACTGGATACTATTTTTCAAATTGCAGGAAATGGATAAAACAAGGAGTAATAAGAAAGTTATTTATGAAAATTAAAGACAGAAGAAATAAAAAGTCCCGGAAAGGAAATTAAGATAGAAATGGACTAAATTCACCCTATGAGAAAAGAGGTTTATATATTGAAATTTTTTAAAAATAAATATAAAATAGAAGTTGGAATAAAAACTAACAACACAGTAAAGGGTAATGTAGAAAGAATAAGTAAGTTTAGTAAAAACGAGGTTCACAAAGCGTAATGTAATTCCAAAGCAACAACAGAACGAAAATTTGAAACTAGATATAAAGAACATAAAAGGTAATTTAAATATGAGAAAAAATATTGGAATTATGCTACATATTTGTTTAAAGAAGGCCATATTGCGCAAGAAATGAAAAATACAATGAAGATTTCACATTATGTTAATAAAGGAAGACTTTTAAATATTTTAGAAAATGTAGAAATTTATAAAGAAAAGTTAAAAAAGGAAAATGTAATAAACGATCAAATAAATACACAGTCGGACATTATTTTTAAAAACTTTGAAATTATTAAGTAGCTAAGCACGAAGAATCGAGTAGACGTGTACCAATAGGATGCAAGTGATTGGGGGCTAATAGTATATAAAGTTAGCGATTACCTACCTTTAAAACCGACACCGCTTGACCCAACATCTCCAAGCAGAAGACACTGATGAAGATCGGGACATAGCGATCGAAAGCGTTCTGTCTCAGTAAGTTTTAACAAATTTACTAAATTTAAAGTTCGAATAGTCATAAACTATTGTTTAAGTGATTAAAAAGTATATAAAGACAAACTCAAGATTTAGGCAAACAGTACGATTTAAATTTTATAAATAGAGTCATTCCTAAATGTATCAACAGAGGAAAATATTGTAATGTTAGGAAAGACAGAACCATGTACTCAAATATATACAAATATTCCTGATGGAAATGAAGATGAGAATATGAAGAATACATACTAAAGTTACAGTACTAAAATAATGATCAATGAAAGAGGAACACAGATTAAAGTGTGTAATAAAATAAAAGATAAAGTAAATATATTTTAAATTATCTGGAGAAGAATTTCATGACATGACAAAATCAATAGCTTGATATTGAATATTGTTATTACAGGATACTAATAACTCTGCCCTAAAAACGTACTACAAAATGAGGTCATATACCTTTTTGTTCTACACACAGAGAGAATTTAAACTGGCAATCTAATGTTGTTGATTTTTGTGTGTTTTATAAAAAAACTGTTATTCTGTTTGATGAACACTTGTTTATAAAAAATGCTGTTTTTGTATTAAAATTTATATGAGCAGATTTGAATAAAAGAAAGAAATTGCAGTGTTACAGCTAAAACTACAGCAAATTTCAAGAAATCTTACATTTAAAAGTATCCAATGTATTTGAACCAGAACATAATTATTCAAATTTATATATGATAAAAATTATGTTTAAACTTAAGAAAATAATTACTTCATAAGTGTATATCAATATTTTAAAAAAAATAATCCTCAATGTTTTTGACCCCAATAAGTCAAAAACTCAGCTATATCTTATTTCTTAGTCAAGTCGAGAATTCTAAGTACTGTAAATTCTTATAAATAAATTTAATTATAATTTTATCAACACATTATTTTACTATGTTTGAACATAAAAGCTTGCCGAGTATGATAGAACAAAATCTACAAATGATAAAATAAAAATTTTATTAAATTGCTGAAAATCTTGAGTTATTAACTAGAATTCATATAAGAGCTAAACAAAATGAAAAACAATAATAAAAACTAATATTCTAACCATTTTTTCTCTCAGCTTTAAGTGCGACTGGGAACAACTGTCAGGTGGCATCTGCTGTTGATGTTAGAGGGAAAGAAGTTACGTAATTGTTGAATATTACAATTTATTGAAGCATTTATTGTAGTTTCTTATTGGCACCTGGCAAGAGTGTTCATTGTTTCAATCCACAAATTTCATTTGTTTTAAATTATGCATGAAATATTTCATATGCAATGTAAAATGTATCATAAATTAATAAAATGTTATTAAACTGCTGAAGTCTTAGATGAGTTGTTCTTTAAAATTTAAATCAGAGTTTTTCAAAATAACAAAAAACAATAATATAAATCCTGTTAACTAATAATTTTTTTCTCTCGGTTTTCAGTGCGACTGGGAACAACTGTCAGGTGGCACATCTACTGCCGATATTAGATGGAAAGAAGTTATTACAATGAACTTGAACAAGTTACAAATGATACTATTAAGAATTGTAATTTAGTCATTCCTAAGAAAGATATTTATAAATTTCAAATTTCTAATCCTGTTATACCTAGGTTATATTGCCTTCCAAAAATCCACAAGGAAGGGAAAGCAATGAGACCTGTAGTTTCTGGGATTGATTCCCCAACCTACCTTTTATCAATTTATTGCATAAAAATAGATTTAAATGTGAGTTGGCCAGAATTAAAGAGATCGCTAAATTCAATGGATATGATCCTAAAATAATAGATAATATATTGAGGAAACAAAAATTAAAAAAGTTTAGAAACGATTCTACTACCTTAATAACACAAAAAGAAAATGTTAAAAATAAATTCATTAGCCTACCATTTGATATGGATTTAACAAAAGGTCTAGATAAAGTTTTTAAACAGGTAAATTTAAAAGTAGCTTACAAAAGCTTAAATAGCTTAAAAAATGTATTAGGTAACCCTAAAGATAAAATTAAGATGATAGATAAATCTGGGATTTATAAAATAAACTGTAATTCATGTAGTAAAATTTATATTGGCCAAACGAAAAGGAAAATATTAACCAGATTTAATGAACATATTAGCCATATAAAATTTCAAAGACCTGAAAAATCTAGTGTTGCAGAACATATTCTAAACACTAAACACACTTTAGAATTAAATGATCTAAAATTATTGAAAAATGTTAATTCAAAAGGTCTTTTGAATAGTTTTGAAAGTTTGTACATTCACAAATATGACAAAAATAATTTATTAAATTGTGATAAAGGGCCTATCCCTAAATCTCAGTTATATTCATTAATTATAAGATAGTTATAACTTTGTTAATAAGGAATATTATTGTTTTTTAGTAAAATTGAAATAGTTGTAACGGTAACTCTTCACCACGAGAGGGGGAAGACCGGACCAAGTTGTAGAGGGGGAATTTACTGCAACGTGATTGGTCGTACTAGTTTTTTAAATAAGGGGCGTGGCGAAGTAGTTGCCGGTTTAAGCCTATATATTTGTTGTATTATGTTGTTTAAAGTTAGTTGTATTTTTTAAATACCTCTGAAGATGATTGCTGGGCAATCGAAATGTACATAAGGTTTAAATAAAATGTTATTTGTGGTTTAGAGGTTTTATTTATTTAAAAATAAACATTACGCCACAGTTGCTTCATATAGTTATAAGAATACTTTTAATGAATATATTTATTCAAAGCTTTTCGAAGATAAAATAGTACCAGCATCTTCAGGAAAATAATTATGTAATAAAATATTTTCCTGAAGATGCTGGTACTATTTTATCGGCGAAAAGCTTTGAATAAATATATTCATTAAAAGTAATCTTATTTTTGAAATGTTTTAAAGTTATTAACTATATTACAAGAAAATATATAACCATATTTAATATAATATATATACATATATATATATATATATATATATATATATATATATATATATATATATATATATATATATATTGTAACATTTATAGAATGGGCTATATAATATTATTTAAGAATTGGAAGAATATATTAGAAATAACTCACACAAAATTTAAAAAGAAATTCATTAAAAGATTGGTTAGGTTAAAATTGAAACTAAATTTAGGTAAAAGCCTAGGATTGTAAACAAGGTATTTGAACTGTAAAATCGATTAGGAAATGTGTTATATCAAAACCTCTAACACATAAATTAGCACTATATAAAAAAATAAACTTTAGTGGACTCTTAGGATAATAGGGAAGTTTAAATTTGTACATTAGAATATCTTGTGATTAATAGTAATAAGATCATAATCCAGTTCAAATAGTTTCGCCTTTTTGCTTATTAAATTAAAGTATTTCCAACCGGAAAATATTTATTAAAACTAATTTCAAAATTTAGTATTGTTTTTCAAAATCTATTTAATTAACCTAAGAATTAAAAAAAATATAGCCCATGCTATAAACCCCGAGATAGTAAGAGATCGTAAAATTAGCCTAGGGTATATGGAAATTTGTAACTAAAAATCAAAGAAAGTGAGTTTAGTATATTGTGTTAAAATGTGTTAAGTTTATTTTTGTTTGTTGTTTATTGTTTAACTGTTGAAATAAAATTGTGATAGTAAAGAATTATGAATTGTTCCTGAGTAGTGTTTTTGTTTTAAATAGAAATTTGATATCATCATTCAAACATTCATTAAATAGTAAAACCCACTTGTATTGCGTCTCAGATATATCTTTATAATATATATATACACACTATAATCTATTTAAACAAGAATCTTAGTATATACGCGAGTTAACTTTCGAAGACTAATTACGGTGTCTTCAATGTCGAGCATCAACTGAAACTAAGTACTTGTGGTAGATTGCCAGGTGTGTGGGGTTTTCATGGTTATGGTACCATTGAATAGTACTGGTACTATTCTATTTTCAGATTTACTGCACTGTGGGATCCTCTTTTTGTCGCAAGGTTAATTTTGTCAATTAAGTTAAATAATTTATTGTTTTTTATTTTTATTTGTATTTTTTCATTTATGATATTATTTTTGTGTTTATAAATTTGTTGCTGTTACCAGATTATCATTTTGAGGCCTATTTCTACTTTTTTTTTGCTAGATGTATGTTTTCTTATGTGAGGAATATATGGTTGTTTTTTATGGCATGTGTGGCTAAGTTTGAGTTGTAAATGTTTGGTTTGATGTAGGCCTTGAGGTACTCTTTATATGTGTCTTTTGATTTCTTTTTTGTTTTTCCAATGTATATTTCATTGCAGTCTAGACATTCGATTTTATATATTCCGTTATTAAGTGTGGTACATATTATTTCCGGTTGGATAATTTTATTGTTAATACTTCCTGTTGGAGTCAGCTTTGGTAGATTAAACAGCTCCAGTATCGACTTTAATCAGCCTGTGCCTTGTCTATTCGATAGCTCAATCTATGGTTTATCGTCAATAGTTTAAGACAACGTTTTGTCTTGTCGCGCGCCTAACCACCACCTAGCACACAGTTCCCTCACCCCAGTCTTTTGCTTGCCGTAGACCGACCAGCACGTCCGTTGCGGGTTTAACCTTATTAGACAACCTCGTGGACTTTAAGTTCGCCCGCGCATGTATAAATTTAAGTGTTTCGAGTTGTACCTGTTTTATATGTTCGTTAACCGCGAAAGTGCAGATTATTTTAGGCCAAGTGCCGTGTTTGAATGCGCCGTTACAAGCCGTCGCTACGGAGTCGCTCGCGCTTATTTAAAGACTTATTCAACTGTGAATAGCATTAGAATTGAACCCCGTTTATTAAGTTTTACAGCACGAGCTGTCTGCCAGTCACCACTCCACCCAGGGCCCTGCTGCAGAAGTCCAGAAGACATCAAACCGCCCGTGCACGCAACCTCTTTGTTCAGCTTAGGGTAAGTGTTAATCAGTTCCAAATACTTTTAACATAAACTTGTGCCTATTTTCCCGAGGCTTAATTAGTGATAAACATTGTTATTATTTGTCGATTAGGCGTTTCTGCCGCTTGCCTTCATTTTATTCATGTGCAATTTCAGTCACGTTAACGACCGCGACTATCTCTCTCTTTCGTCTTATTTCTAATATTTTAGCGGAGCTGACGCCTTCATTTTGGTCCCGTCGGGCCGGGTTTTTTTGCATTTAGCGACCTATAAACATTTAAAGTGCAAAGAAGAAGTGTTAAAGTTCTCAGTAAACTCGAAACTTATTCAGTTTTAATAGCAAGGCATTTGCTTTATTAAATAAGTTCATTAGTGATTTATAAGTATTATTTATTGTGCGAACAATTTCGAATCGTTGTGTTAAACTTCATAGTAATAAGCTAAGTTGCAAGCATTACGTAATCCTACATAATTTCCCGCACTTTCTTTCCTTTGTGTAAGTCAATGCGCAGTAGTGACGTCACAAGCTGTAGCTTGCAGCTGCATTCCGCTGCTATCAGCAGATTTATGGGACAGATGCGTAGATAGGAAACACTTGACTAATCAAGTTAGGCTCAATACTGATCCGTGAAGCTACACTGTAGATTTATCCTGTTCAATAAGGAAAACTTGCAGCCGTTCTAATCTAATGCTTATGATTTGTAAAACGTTATGTCTTATACTAACTTTATTATACAGTCCACTCTTTCTTAATTAAAGGTACCATTGTGTACGCATCGGTTTTGGTTTAAACATAATTACAATTTATTTTACATTTTGGTTTTTTAATTTAAATTTGGTCACGATGGCTAATAACAACGCATATTGCCTTGATAAGTTGAAGGCTATATGCAGTGACTTAGAGCAAGTAAACAGCTTGCTCGGTGATAGTGAAATGTCTGAGGGCATAGCGCAGGAAGTCAGGCGACTTCATGCCGATTTTATCGAAACTTCTGACCGCGCGGAGCAAACTTTTGACAGTCAAGCTTCCGAATTTGTCGCGAATGTCTTTGTAGCAAAACGTCAATTTCAGGACACCTATCTGCCCATGATAGTAAAATACCCTAACCTCGTTAAGACGGAGGTTACCTCGACCTCGCCTGTCAAATCAACACCGACTTCACCTAACCTTCCAAGTCTAACTTTGCCAAGCTTTTCGGGCCAGAGCGACGACTGGATAGATTTTATTACTATGTACGACTCCATGGTACATAACAATGAGACGCTTAGTAATATCCAACGTTTTCAATACTTAAAGTCCGTCTTAAAGGGAGATGCACTGGCCATCGTCACCGGGCTTTCCATCTCCGAAGCAAATTACAACATTGCTTACAATGCGTTGCGTAACCGATACGCGAACCCGCGACGTCTCGCAGATCATTACTTTAACATAATTAAAGACTTTCAGCGCATCAATAATGCTTCACCCGCGGAACTAAATCGTTTCTTAACCGCGCACTCTAATGCCGTCTGTGCATTAAGAGCTATACCTCTCGAAGACTTGGCGGATTTCTTATTGTTCTCTATGGCAATTAATAATCTGGATGCCAAGACACGATTAAGTTTTGAAAGCCGACTAGGCACTAACCGCATGCCGACATATAAATTATTGAACGACTTTATAACTGAACAGGCTAGAGCCCTGGAGATGCTTAGCCAACCAGCTGCCGTGGTTGTAGCAAACGCCGGACGTGGTCAAAGACCCCGCATGTTGGTGTCATCGATGGATAAACCCGGGTTTCAAGGGGCCCTTGAACCGAATAATTACTTGTCTGAACCTAACCTCACTTTGGGTCACAGCCCTAGATTTCAATCAGTAGCGTCAAATGACAATAGCCATCTGAATAAGGACGCCCAAGGTACTATTCAGTCCAAACGTGCTGCGCCTGTCACTATGCAACCGGTTAATCAACCACTGCAACCTAACTTGTTGCCTATTATGAGTGCGCCTAAAACGTCAACATTTCGCAATCGCTCGCCACCGCTTAACCTCAATCAGTCTAACATGCCTACCACGCGTGTAGGTAAATGCTACTACTGCGGAGAAAGTCACTGCATCATTAATTGTCAACGATTTATTTCTCTTACAATAGCGGAACGCATTGACGCTATTTCAAAATTACAACGGTGTTATAATTGTCTCGGCTCTCATTATCAAGCTCAGTGTCAGTCTCGTCATCGTTGTAGACAATGCAGCCAAGCACATCACACACTGCTGCACAACGACGCACCGCCGCAGCAGTGACTAGCCGCCCCACGACGCCTTAGGCCAATCGCTAGCCATCCAATCGATACTAAAGCTCAACCTCGTTCTATGTCATGCAACATTACCTCGTCTCTCGCCCTGTTGGGTACCGCGCAAGTCGTCCTACAGGACCATTATGGTCAACCTCGTTTTCTAAGATCTATTATCGACCCCGGCAGTCAGATATCTGCCATTACGAAACAAGCTAGCGATATGTTGAGCCTGCCTACTCGAAGATCGAACCTGTCTTTGATTGGCGTCGCTGCCAAGTCTACACGTATTCACGAATACGTAACTTTAATTTTATTCTCACGACATGACCCTGGCGTCATGCTGACTACGGAAGCCGCTGTGCTCAACCATATAACTGACCCGCTGCCAGCTGATAAATTATCCTTTGCTTTAAGCGCTCAATATCAGCACTTACCGTTAGCTGATCCTCAGTTCGACTTACCTGCCCCTGTTGACATTATACTGGGCGCCGATGTCTTCACCCAAATAATTATCAACGGGCCTCGTACCATCATTCATGGCCAACCATCGGCACTTAACACACTTTTAGGTTGGGTCATTATGGGATCTGTACCTTACAGTACGCCACAACAACCACGCGTGTTTATCACCTCGCTCAAGTCTATCGACGAAAACATGCTACGATTTTGGGAAATCGAAGAGGTAAACGAGTCTAACTTGGTGAGCCCTGATGAGCAGCTCTGCGAAAATTTATTTGCCACTACTACTGAACGTGACGCCACTGGGAGATATGTCGTAGCTTTGCCTTTTAAACCTGACGCCGCCGAACTTAAGTCAAACCGTAATGTCGCTCTTGCTAGTTATCATGCTCTGGAACGCCGTCTGAGCCGACAACCGGATGTCTCACGACAATATCATCAGTTCATGAAAGAATATATGACTTTAGGTCATATGTACCCTGCCGTTCAGCCTTCGAATTATTTAATACCACATCATTGCGTTTTCAAGGCCGATAGTTCTACTACTAAATTACGAGTAGTTTTCAATGCTTCTGCGCCTGATTGCAACGCGCATTCTTTAAACCAGCAATTGCTGGCTGGCCCTAAGTTACAAAGGGACCTGTCCAACGTTATTATCTCGTTTCGATTGTTTGTTCACGCCGTCTGTGCGGATCTTAAAATGATGTACCGCCAAATTGCCGTACGCAAGGATGATCGTCGTCATCAGCACATTTTGTACAGGCCGACTCCTGATTCTCCACTGATGGAGTATGAACTAGCCACTGTCACTTATGGGCTTACCCCGTCTGCTTATTTAGCCCTACGTACACTCGAACAACTCGTCAAAGATGAGGGCGACTGTTACCCTGCTGCGTCGCACGCCATTCTTCATCAAACGTACGTTGATGATGTCGTCACTGGCGCCGATACGTCCGAGGACGCCCAGGAATTAATACGGCAACTTATTAACATCTTCGCACTGGCAGGACTAGAGCTCAGGAAATGGTCTTCCAGCGATCCCGCGCTGCTGTCGACGCTGCCATCTTCTCACCTGGAGCACCCGTTGTTATTCCAAGACGACTCTACCGCTGTTAAAATATTGGGACTCCAATGGCATCCTGTTAATGACTCGTTTTCTTATCGTATTCAAAACTTTGTGTCGGTGCCTACGAAACGCAACATTCTCTCTTATGTCGCTCGCACCTTCGACCCACTGGGCTTCCTTACGCGTATCACATTTTGGATCAAGTCATTTTTGAAACAATTGTGGCTCGAAAGGTTATCATGGGATGAACCTTTGCCAACCGCGCTGCGCAGTCGTTGGGACAGCTTCATTGTCCACTTCGCTAAGTTAGCTGACATTCAAATACCTCGACATGTGGGCACACGTGATGCCAAACATCATTTATTAGGCTTCTGTGATGGGTCCGAAGCTGGTTACGCAGCCGCCATCTACTTGCGAACTGAATGGAACGGTTTAGTTTCCGTCAGCCTTCTAAAGGCTAAAAGCAGAGTGGCTCCCGTCAAAACACTTACTATACCTCGAATGGAGCTCTGCGGCGCCGTCTTACTGGCCAAGCTCTATAAGTCTGTTCAGCCTGCTGTGAATTTTGTGGCCGACGACACTACGCTTTTCTTCACCGACTCAGAAATTGTGCTGCATTGGTTTAGCACCCCGCCACATCTTTTGAAAACTTTCGTTGCCAACCGTGTTATTGAAATTACCTCGAACACTTCGACCAATCATTGGTACCACGTCTCAACTGTTGACAACCCCGCGGACGTTGCTTCCCGTGGGTGTCTACCCGCGCAGTTTGCTACACATCCACTGTGGTGGCACGGACCACCATGGACGTTACAATGTACAACCTCTTGGCGTTTGTCTAAGCCAACTGGACCGAACCGCGACCTGACCGAGCTCAAGACCGAGCCTCAGGTGCTCTGCGCGACTGTCCAAGCGCCTAACCACTTATTGAACGTTATTGAGCGTCATTCCAATCTAACCACGCTGCATCATGTCTTCGCTTACGTGCTTCGTTTCGTTAACAATTGCCGCATTAAGACCCAGCCTACCAGCCATTGTCACAACACTCGCTACAAAGCCAAGAACACCGTAGCCAAGATTTCATTCGCTGCACCTTCAGTACAAGAATTAAGGAACGCCAGAAATCTTTGCGTTAAGCTCATACAAGAGCTAGCCTTCAGCGAAACGTTGCAACGCCTACACCGCGGCGTCCCGATCAGTGCTCAACTTCGCAACCTAACGCCCTTTATCGACTCAGTGGGGCTACTTAGGGTGGGCGGACGTCTTAATCATGCTGATATACCATACGCAGCTAAGCATGCCATTTTACTGCCTAAGCGGCATCATTATGTCAATCTTGTATGCGATCATTATCACCGCCTCGCCTTACATGCTGGGCCGCGTACCACGCAAGCGATGATCAATGGTGAGTTCTGGATCGTTGCGCTACGTTCGTTGTTACGACAACGCATTCATGCTTGCATGCGATGCTTTAGACTACAGTCGAAACCTCGGCCACCTATGATGGCAGCTTTACCGTCTTCTCGCGTCACTCCGTCGCCACCTTTCTGTAAGGTAGGCATTGACTTTGCTGGACCTTTCGACACTAAGGCCAACTATCTTCGTACGGCAAAGATCCTGAAAGCTTACTTATGCCTATTTGTTTGTATGGCCACTAAGGCTGTACATTTGGAAGTAGTATCAGACCTCTCTACTGATGCTTTTCTCGCCGCGCTTCAGCGTTTTGTCGCAAGACGTGGTCTGCCTACAGACATTTATTCAGATAATGGCACCAATTTTGTCGGCGCCGCCAACCGCCTGCACGAGGTCTATAAGATGCTCGACCAATCCAAGTCAATCATCCAACGCAAGCTCGCCGCACAACGGGTTGAATGGCACTTCAACCCTCCAGCCGCACCACACTTCGGCGGACTTTGGGAAGCTGCCGTTAAATCCGTCAAAGGGCTCCTACGCCGTACTCTTGGCACTACGTTATTGAACCTCGAGGAGTTAGCTACGTTATTTATACGCATCGAAGCTATTCTCAACAGTCGACCCATTTTCGAGGTCTCGCCAGAACCCAACGAAGGATCTTCGTTCCTTACGCCCGGACACTTTCTCATCGGCCGTCCCCTTTTAGCACTCCCTGAGGAATGTCATTTTGAACCCGTGCTCAAGTCCAGATGGACTATGCTACAGCAGATGACCAATCGGTTTTGGAAAACCTGGTCTACCCAATACCTACACTCCCAGATTCAACGCTGTAAATGGAACAAAGACGCCTCACCCCTCCAGGAGGGTCAGCTTGTATTTATCACTGGAGAACATCCGAGCCCTCTTCATTGGCCAATGGGTCGGATCGTACGTCTTCACCCTGGACCCGACCGGATAACCCGCGTAGTCACCGTCAAGACCTCACATGGACAGTTAAAGCGACCTGTCCATAAGCTTGTAGGCTTTCCGCTACAACCATAATCTCTTGACCGCTTCTTCAGCACCTGTGTGGTACAACCGTGTTTCCTCGAGTTCTTAATCTCACTCGACTTCTTCGCCTCTTCAGCAATTTTGTCCAATCTCGTTTCTTTAAGTATCTTCAACGCCATAGATTTCTTCGCTACATCTTCAGCACCTCGCTTCTTCCAGTCAACCCCGTTCACCGTCACCCAGTGGTTACCCAGGGTGGGCAGTAGTCTATTGTCTTCAGCACAGCTTATGGAGCTAATCACCATCGGATCTTTTCTGCTTTCTTCGTACCCCGACCACTTCTTCTTCGGCACCCTCGGTCTCCGGTGCTCTCTGGTTCTTCGCCCTCTACCCACCTGGGCGGATTAAAAAACATCCGTTTTGGTGGGCGGAATGTTGGAGTCAGCTTTGGTAGATTAAACAGCTCCAGTATCGACTTTAATCAGCCTGTGCCTTGTCTATTCGATAGCTCAATCTATGGTTTATCGTCAATAGTTTAAGACAACGTTTTGTCTTGTCGCGCGCCTAACCCCCACCTAGCACACAGTTCCCTCACCCCAGTCTTTTGCTTGCCGTAGACCGACCAGCACGTCCGTTGCGGGTTTAACCTTATTAGACAACCTCGTGGACTTTAAGTTCGCCCCGCGCATGTATAAATTCAAGTGTTTCGAGTTGTACCTGTTTTATATGTTCGTTAACCGCGAAAGTGCAGATTATTTTAGGCCAAGTGCCGTGTTTGAATGCGCCTTAACCTCGCCGTTACAAGCCGTCGCTACGGAGTCGCTCGCGCTTATTTAAAGACTTATTCAACTGTGAATAGCATTAGAATTGAACCCCGTTTATTAAGTTTTACAGCACGAGCCGTCTGCCAGTCACCACTCCACCCAGGGCCCTGCTGCAGAAGTCCAGAAGACATCAAACCGCCCGTGCACGCAACCCCTTTGTTCAGCTTAGGGTAAGTGTTAATCAGTTCCAAATACTTTTAACATAAACTTGTGCCTATTTTCCCGAGGCTTAATTAGTGATAAACATTGTTATTATTTGTCGATTAGGCGTTTCTGCCGCTTGCCTTCATTTTATTCATGTGCAATTTCAGTCACGTTAACGACCGCGACTATCTCTCTCTTTCGTCTTATTTCTAATATTTTAGAGGAGCTGACGCCTCCACTTCCTGTATTTTTGTAAGTTATGTTAACATTGTTATTTTTTAGTGTTTTAGTTATTCATTTTATGTTATATCCAGTATATATGAATGTGGCCCTTTTTTGTTGTTTTTGGTCCGTGTCTAAGTTATAATTAAAGAACAAAAATATGGTACAACTCACAAATATAAAATTTTTTTTTTTTATTTCATACACGTTTCGACTAATTTGTCGTCATTCTCAGTGAAGCTACACAAATCAAATTAACTGAAAAAAATTTTTTTTTAGTTTATTTGATTTGTATAGGCCTATATATATATAAAGAACTTAGTCAAAATACAAATACAAGAATTATAATTGAATTTACAATTCAAAGCTTTTCGTTGGCTAACAGTACCAACATCATCAGGAATATTAAACAAGAATTGTTTAATATTCCTGATGATGTTGGTACTGTTAGCCAACGAAAAGCTTTGAATTGTAAATTCAATTATAATTCTTGTATTTGTAATTTGACTAAGCTCTTTATTAATACACAAGAATACATATTCCGATATATATATATATATATATATATACTGTACTTACCACTTACATTTTAATGCTCTTGATTACATTACATTAATTTTTCTTGATATAATTCCAAATTGCTATAAATGAAATATACTTAGTAGATGACGTTTTTCTTGTTAAATACTTGAAAATACAATGAAAATAGATGACATGAACAAGAATATTTGTAAAATAAATGTCTCATTGGTTTTTGTCTTTATGTATATATATATATATATATATATATATATATATATATATACACATATATATGGTTAAATAAACACTCTCATTAAAACAAGAATATTACATTTTATTTTACTTTATACATTTTTACTAAGCTGAAGCTTTACGCTTATTAATAGTATCAGAATTCTCAAAACTTAGGGAGTGTATAGTTCTATAACTTCATCAGGACTCTATATACCTCAAAGTCCTTAGATATAGTGTGGGTTACTGTACACTGCCGTTGCTCTTGAGGTCCAGCGGAATGAGTTTGTGGCCACTTAGGATAAAGTGCCGAATTTGAGGGTAAGGCTCTTGGGAAAGACCAACCGGGAGTAGTTGAATGTTTGATTGCAATGTGTGGGCCGAACCTTTGTCTTTGAGGTAGGGAAACCAGGTTGTTTGGTAAATTCTACGTGTCCAGAGTAGTTTTGGAAATCAGACGAATCTCAGTGCCTGTTTGGAGTTCCTATCGGCCCACGGCGCGTTTATTATCAGTGAAGGTCATACAGTAGAGTCGCTAGAATCTGGCGTATTGGTACACAGGTCGTGGCACCAAGCCGCATTCCCGTGCCTGAAGCTAGTGATCCCGGCAGGTTATGGATTCGTGCGGGGGGGTGGGGGGGGAGTGGGTTCGTGGTTTCACATGCTAGACTGGAGATACTTACACATGAGAAATCTATCCTTGTGCTCTTTCTCAAGGAGGCAGAGTCGGAATACAGGCACTCCTTGTCACCTTTCTTCTCTTTCCCCATCTTTCTTCCCCATAAAGAGTTTTCCACAACACACTGTCCCATGTACACTGGCAGCACATCTTAGTCTAACACACTCTACTGTCCAGATCTAGTAATTTTATAACCACAAGAAGTACAACTAATATATAGCTTCGAAATACAAAGAAAAAATAGTCTTAAAAAAAAACAAAAATCGTTACAAGAAAGTTAAAAAATCAGATTATCTTGAAAAATATTTTCTATTTAAAACATTATTAGAAGAATTTTTTTATTATTTAAGCCCGTACGTTCCCATCGACATACATTTAGGCTTAATAGTACACTGTAAAATATTTTCTAACATAATTTTCATATTAGTTAATTCCATCTTCATGTGGGCTACTAGTTTTTAACTAAAAACATTTGTAAAAATGTTACTATAGTAGCACTTACTTTTATAATTATTGAGGCTGTCGTTTCGAGAGACGTGTCCCATTGTCAACTCAGACGGTAACTCAGAGGCCGAAACATATGTGTTACTATAGGGAGGTGTAACATTTGTACAAGTGTTTTTAGATAATTTCCACTTGAAATATGCCAAATATTAAATTACCGGGTAAAGTTTGTGATATTGGGTCTAATGGTGATTTACTACAGAAAAGCTTGAAGTTGGAACTGAATTTAAGAAAAAGAATAATGTAAAAAGTATATTCCAGTGACATATAGTTTTTGTTTAAGAAATATGCAGTGGAATACAGAAGAACGGTGTTTGAATATAGGTTTTCTATAAAAAAAGCAATTTGTACTAAAATTAATAGCTATCGTACGCAACACTTGCGTTAGGAATCGTTCTTATTTTATAGCTCGAAGAAATAAATGGCCGTTAATTTATTATATAATTTCTCCACGACTGGAAGGGGAACAGAAAACGGCGCTACTTAAATATCAAATGCTTTCACATTGTTAAAGTAGCGCCTGGTGTCGTCAAAATAAATTAGTCCTATTATTGCGATTATCGTGACTTAAGAAATTCTGCTTGACGAGTAGAAAAGGTAAAAAATTATTTTAAATTACAGAAAACCATTGTATATTTTATTAAGAAAATACATAAATCCACTGCTTGTCTGTTGTTTTGTGTTTTACGGCTATAAAGTTGAACTTATATTGGGCATGAAGAGACGGGGAAGATTGGCAATAGGTAAGATTAATGTAAGGTTATAAAACGCCTTGTTCCAGGGCAGGGAAGTTTGTGGTTCAAAATGCAGGTTGGTATACCTGACGTAAACTCAATATCTAACAGGACCATAACGTGAAAAGCCGAATTGTTTTAGGGGAGGTTATCTGGGTTGGGCTATTAATTGGATAAGGAGAATAAGTTAGAATTTAAAAGAAACACATTAAAAAAAGATTTCAAGACAAGGAATTGGGAATTTTACCTCCATTTTTACTCTGGTTCTGTACTTTTTTATTTGCACTTAAAAATCGTTAACATTTGTAGTTTGATTTACAAATTTCAGAAGGTTTTATCCCCCATTAAACACGGCTTTGTAGAGAGGTGTCTACTACATACAGCAAGTTGTAGAAAGAATATTTGGAATAAAGAAAATGCTATGGAAGGTATAAATACTCAGTAGTACTGATGGTAAAGAAATGTTGTAGATCGTGTGGAAAGCTTTCTAAGTTGACCTAGTTTTAATTGAGCCAATGATAACTGGGCTGAGAGATTGCACGAGATTTCTCATGTACTACCACTTCTTAAAACATGTTACATATTAGGATTGTTCTATAAATCAACAGCTTCTGCATCCGGTATGTCTACATATATATCAAGACGGTTTGTTATTTCATTCCGATGCTAATTTATCATAGTATCTATTTAATATCGACCGTCTCATGCAAGTCAGTTTTTTGACAGCCCTTATCATGTTTATAGGAAAGTATTCATACTAACCCTCTACCTCCTGTCTCGCTGACTGCGATCTTTCAAGCCAAGTGCACGGTTACATGGTCTAGAGTCTAGCTAGACTCTAGACTATACTGACAGAAGAGAAATGTTATGGGTCGCGCGGAAAGCGTTGCTTACTTTAAGTTGACCTACTTTTTCCTAATGAGATGTTCCTATCTGCTAACCTCTCTAGTATGTGAATAAGCGATATATTATTTATGCTGTTGTGTATGCGGTCATCAGGTTTAGCCTGACCAGTGGCCTTGAGATGCGCTAAATCACTTTAGTGTGTAATAGAGTACCCTCAGAAGCAGTCTCATGTTGTTGTTCGTGAAGTGTAGAAGTTAACGTATAGTATACAAAGTTGCGTCACTTCCCCTTCTGCGGTAGCTGTCCCCACTGGCGTCAATTTGCCTTTCCTCCTATGTACTTCACCGGCCAGACTAAACCTGACGGCATATAAAAATATTGTTTTTATGATTATTTTGGGTATATTATTTTGTTGTTTATTTTTGACATTATTAATTTTATCTATTCTTTTTTCTGTTTAATCAATTTAGAACAGCAAATTGATAAATTGTATTTAATTATTTTATATTTCTTTTCATTTAATAGGATTTTCTGTATTATATTGTATAAACTCGACACTTTCTATTATATGGAAAACAATATAGAGAAATAGTTGTAACTTTGTGTTAGCTTCCTAAATATAGCAAAATTAAATTGACATTCCTCTTAATTGTTATGCATTATAAGTTTATTTCTGTTCCAGATGTAAATTGTAATTTATTATAAATATCTTTCATTTCATTAAAAATCGCGTGCATTTATTTAAAATCTGTATGTATTCAAGTTTATATTGTTTTAAAAATGTAACTCGTCATCACATATCCAACTAATATCTACTAACATCACATTATTTATAATTTTATCTAATTCAGAATATAAATGTAAGAGTATATCAGCAATGATACTTGATATAATTTTTAACCTATTGCCAGATCATACTTTTGTGTCTGTTAGCCCCTCATGGCGGCTTCGCCTGCACTCGTATATAATTGTTACTTTATATGTTAATTTAATAAATTTAAAAACAACTAATAATTGATAATGATTTTGGAAAGGGAATAGAAACTTATAATCGCGTATTATTTATTAAATAAATGTTTAACTGAAATTATAGTTCTATGTGGATTTTATATGGGACTTGTATGCTTCCTACGGAATTTTGAAACGTTTAGCCTTTGAAATCAACATTTTGCATATCCTTTCTCAGCGTGTGTCTACGTTATGAAGGAATGCACTCTGAAAATTTCAAGTCTCTACCTTTTATAGTTTCGACTGTATGTTGATTCTCAGTTAGTCATACAGGACGATTCTTATATTATACATCTTTCTATCTGTCTATAGATATAGATAGATATCTATATTATATAGATAGTTGTATGTGCTATTATATATATAAGCACACACACACACGCGCGCGCGCGCACACACACACATACACACCCACCCACACTCACCCACCCACCCACACACACACACACACACACACACACACACACACACACACACACACACACACACACACACACACACACACACACACACACACACACACACACACACACACACACACACACACACACACACACACACACACACACACACACACACACACAACACACACACACACACACACACACACACACACACACACACACACACACACATACACCCACACACACACACACACACACACACACACACACACACACACACACACACACACACACACACACACACACACACACACACACACACACACCCACATACACACAGACACACACATAGAGACACACAGGCACACACACACACACACACACACACACACACACACACACACACACACATATATATATATATATATATATATATATATACATACATATACATTCCATGAAATAGTTCTTTATGAAATTTGAAGACAGGTAATCTTCGAATGAAACTTATATACGCGATAATCCGATTCTTTCCGTTACTCTCCATTGATTGCTTTAATAAAGCTAAAACTTTATCCTGGTCTCGTCTTAGTGTTAATAAAATCAAAAAGTTACAAGTTCGCTCCAAGCTTTACTTAAGATTTCTTGTAAAAGATGCGGTAATCACGTGAAGCTATTATTGCCTATAATGAAGAAAGTTTGCGAGTTATGTTGCCTTCCGTAAGTTTTGCAGCTGTTAAGAAGAGTTCTTCAATCATCCTGCTTTTAGAATAAACTTTGTTTCAGTTTCGCAGTGGATTTTGCTGGAAACTAATTCCACTTCTTGGCAAGGTTGTGATTAGATCTGATGCGCGGATTATAAATGTAGTCACCGATGTTCTAATGCCTTCATCATTAAGGCGTAAGATTTACAGAGTGTGAGTGTGTGTGTGTGTGTGTGTGTGTGTGTTAGAGAGAAAGAGAAAGAGAGAGAGAGAGAGAGAGAGAGAGAGAGAGAGAGAGAAAGGAGGTAATGAGGTAGTGTTAGAGGAAG
This sequence comes from Prosapia bicincta, assembly GCA_036971475.1. Taxonomy (NCBI): domain Eukaryota; kingdom Metazoa; phylum Arthropoda; class Insecta; order Hemiptera; family Cercopidae; genus Prosapia; species Prosapia bicincta. Next base: position 140,147,384 of record JBAIZL010000004.1, on the reverse strand, counting down.
AGAGACAGTATTCAACTCAAGTAATATCACCCTATAAAATATTTTTTTTCCTGGCGAAAAATCAACTGTGGTTATCATCGCCACCCTATAAAATAGTAAGATTCTCTGAAATAAAAGTAAAATAGAAAATGTCCTAATTGCCTTGGTAGGGCG
>JBAIZL010000004.1:140094731-140142231 GCA_036971475.1 Prosapia bicincta | reverse complement strand
TGGAACAAGAAGCTAGCCAAACTTCGGAAGACCACCAGGAGACTCTTTAATAGAGCAAAAAAAACGGGGAGTGGGACCAGTATAGGAAAACACTAACCGAATACAACAGGGCAATTAGAGAAGCACGCAGGAAGTCCTGGAAGGAGTTTTGTCAAGAGATTGACAAAACTCGGGAAGGGGCATGACTGCATAAAGTGCTCTCTAAGGACCCAGTCAACTCGGTGGGGATGCTAAGAACTCCACTGGGAAATATAACAAAAACTGCAGGGGAAACTGTGGAAGAATTAATCAGAACACATTTCCCTTCCAGTACTCTGAGGAAACTTGGGGGAGCAGACACTGAACCAGTTGCCAAACTCTCCACAAGACGTGGCAAGAGGGAGGACTGGGAAGTGGCAAGGAGGATAGTAACTCCACAAAGGGTAAGATGGGCTATTGGTACATTTAAACCCTACAAATCTCCAGGTCCAGATGGGATCTATCCTGTGCTGCTGCAGCAGGGAATGGATTTGCTGGTACTGGTACTTACTAAATTATACAGGCTAAGCATTGCTCTAGGGCATGTGCCGGCAGCCTGGAAATCTAGTAAGGTGGTCTTTATACCTAAGCCCACCGGTAACCAATCGGAAGGGAAAGGATACAGACCTATTACACTCATGTCCTTTGTTCTTAAGGGACTTGAAAAACTGGTTGATAGGCATATTAGGGGGGGCGGGGGCGCTTTGGCCATAAAGCCACTGCATTTGAACCAGTATGCTTATCAACCGGGGAAATCCTGCGAGGGAGCTCTCCATCAAGTGGTTGGTAGGATTGAGCAAATGATCGCCAAGAAAGGTGCCTTCCTCGACATTGAAGGGGCTTTCAGTAACCCCTCAGTGGAGACGATGGTAAGTGGTGCAAGACGCCATGGAGTGGATGCAACCACTTGTGGTTGGATAGGTTCCATGCTAACAAACAGAAGCATTTCTGTAGAGGTGGCAGGGGAGGTCAGAAGGGCGGAGACAAGTCTGGGCTGTGCACAGGGGGGGGGGGTTCTCTCTCCTCTGTTGTGGTGCCTAGTGGTTGACAACCTTATTGAACTTCTGAATGAACAGGGGTACTTCTGTCTAGGATATGCGGACGACATAGTTGTTCTGATCCTGAGCAGATTCCCTGATACAGTCCTTGAGGTAATCAGAAATCCTCTACGACTGATTGAAGAGTGGTGTAAAAAGGAGAACCTTAGGGTAAATCCAAAAAAGACTGCTCTCATTAACTTCACCAGACAGCGAAAAGATCTGACGACCAGGATGCCCCGCTTGTTTGGTGAATACCTTGAGTTTGTGAGGGAGGTGAAGTACCTGGGAGTTACTCTGGACAGGAAACTCACCTGGAACCCATATCTTGAGAGGACAGTTAACAGGACCAAAAGGGCACTGATGACTGTGAGAAGAATGGTGGGTAAGAAATGGGGACTGAAGCCATCAATGATGAACTGGATGTATCTGAAGGTGATAAGACCTATGATTACCTATGGAGCTCTGGTGTGGTGGACAAAGGCCAACCAGGCACAGACAAGAGCTAAACTGAGCTCTATCCAGAGATTGGCCTGTGTTGTGCACACTGGGAGCGATGTCAACTACACCAGGTGCAGCAATGGAAGTAATGCTTAACCTCCCTCCCCTTGAGCTTGTCCTTAGAGGAGAGGCAAGGCTGGCGGCATGGAGATTGCGCAACTCGAGCAACTGGGTTAACCTGGCAGATGTCTCGGGACATATGAGTATCGAGTACGTGGTCAAAGAACCCGTCTTGGAAATGGGCAGCGACCACATTACTCGAATGTTTGCACCTGACCAGGTCCACCAAACTATGATGGAATGGTCGGGGACATTAACATCGGGAGCTCAGATCTGGTACACAGATGGCTCCAAGATGGACTTCGGCACTGGAGCGGGGGTGTATTGTAAAAACCCAAGGGTAGAACTAGTTTTTTTCTTGGGGAGGCATACCTCTGTCTTTCAGGCCGAAGTATATGCTATAAATGCCTGTCTGGGAGAGATAGCGAGAAGGGAAACACACGGGACCCGGATTGCTATTTTCTCCGACAGTCAGGCAGCAATTAAGGCACTAAACGGACACGTGGTCACCTCGGCCATAGTCAGGGAGTGCCTAATTAACCTACAAGCTCTGGCAAGGCACAATCAAATCAAGTTAGGTTGGGTGCCAGGGCATAGGGGAATACTTGGAAATGAAGCCGCAGATGCGCTGGCCAGGGAGGGGTCTTCGACTCCCCTGATTGGACCGGAGCCTGCGGTAGGTATTTCCAAATCCATGGTCAAGATGACAGTGCGAAGGTGGATGGCTGAAAGACACTGTGAGCACTGGATCAGAGCCGAAGGGATGAGACACAGTAAGCTAACCCTTAGGAAACCTTCCTTGGGGCTGCAGAAGAGTCTCATCTATCTGTCTAGGCAGGAATTGAGGATAGTCACAGGTCTACTCACGGGACACTGTGGACTAAGGAAACATTTGCATAAAATGGGTATCTACAAAGATGAACCAGTGTGCAGATTATGCGGGCAGGAACTAGAGACTGCCACACACATTATTTACAGATGTGAAGTACTTGCTGAGAGGCGCTTCAACCTCTTTGGTGATGGAACGGCTTTGGTGGATGCTGAAGGTAAAGCTCTAGTCAGGAAACTCCTAAACCTGGTAAGAGGGAAGGGTTTATTTGACTAGATCAGGGAGGTAAGTACAATATACCTTAAGGTAGCAGTGCTTCGGGCAATTCAAACCCGCTCCCAAGTTAAAAAAAAAAAAAAAAACTAAAACAAAATTTGTTGACCTAAGTAGGAATTGACTACAAGTATACTAGGCTACTTGTTATTCCTATTTGAAGCGAAAACGTCCTTAGGCAAACTGACACACTTTACGAACTGATTTCAATTAAATTTGTCGAACAAAGTTTGTATTCTACCGTCAAATAAATGCGTTTTAACACCTACATTCTTTTATTATTAACTAAATTCTATTAAAACCCCTTATAACAGCATTCTTTAAATGAAGTAGGCTACTTCCTACGTCGGCCAGTAGCCTACATTGTAATTTTTACTTTTCAAACTCAAAGTGAATTATGTGCAGACAGGAATACTGCTTTATTAAACTACATTAATGAGCAATTTGCCGTGGCGTAATACCGTTGTAGATAAACTAAAGTTGCACATTGCAGAGTTTCCTTTCTCTAGGGTTCCATATAGTTTACGTACTCTCGGAGGATAATTAAAGCTAAAGCCTTTGAAACTACTTAATAGGTTCGGTGAGTGAGCTCAATCATGCAGCAGTAACAAGTTTAATAATAACCATTTCGGAGGTATCGAATAATATTCCCGCACACACACACACACACACGCACACACACACACACACACACACACACACACACACACACGCACACACACACACACACACACACACACACACACACACACACACACACACACACACACACACACACACACACACACACACACACACACACACACACCAACACACACCAACACACACACACACACACACTCACATACACACACACACACACACCCACACCCACGCACGCGCGCACACACACACACACACACGCACGTACACACACACACGTACACACACACACACACACACACACACACGCACGCACGCACGCACGCGCGCGCACACACAAAACCGACCGTCACCCGCAAGCTAGTCACAGTCCGCCCAGCCACTTTGAAACAAGCTCATCCGGCCTAAAGCCGAACCCTGTGCCACAGCTTGCCAAAACTTGCCAGAGAACCAGTCACTGGACTTTATTTAAATAAACCTAACTTCCGGAGATTTAACCCTTTGGGATTTCGCTCTCTGGAAATGAATTTTTTACAAGGTACCTCGGCTTAGTGACCAAATGATAAGGATTGTTTAAGAAATTTTTTAAATAAAATAAATCGTTCCTCATGTTGCATGTAGGTAAAGCAACGTTTTTATTTGTTTAATAATAAAATTTCCCCAACAGCACAGTTTGTAACATATAAAATTTGATACTCTTAATTTTTTTTCTGATTTTGTCCCCTATTTTAAAATTCTATCCAGCCCAATTTTTTTCAGCACATTTATTTACTATCTTTTCAAGTTTGTTAGGTCAATAATTTTTAAATTTACCTCAACTTTTGAAACCAAAAAATCTTTACAGCCTCGTCTTAACTGTAGAATCATGTAACTGATCTGTTATTAATATTTAATTTTAATATTCATTTAACCTTTTTTTGTCATCATGAATGGTTTGAGCCCAAAATATTTTTAAGAAAATAGAAACAGTTAAATTCAAATTCAACTTAATTTCAACCCATGTATATTGACCGTGTAATCATGAAATCACTAATATTTGAAATTATGCATTTGAAACCAAAATAAACATATTTTAAAAAACAAAGGTATCACCAAACAAGCATATTTAAAATTCATATTTTATCCTACAATCCTATTCAAAACAAATTTAAAAACAAACATGAAGACAAACATAAATGTAATCAATTTAACTCGTAAAACACTTTTCAACACATTTAATTTAATTAAAACCCTTATATTAAATCTAAAAATAATTCATAACCACCCATATTTGAAAACCAAAATAAAATCTATCTAATAGACCTTTTGTAAAACCAACATACATTCATTAAATCAAATAATAAAAAAAAATCACTTATCATTCACAAAACAAATTATTACACATCTAAATCACTTAATTGATTCTCCCATATTTTGGAAACAAAATTAAATGCTTGTATTAAACATCTTTATTTAATGGACATATTTCCCTATTTAATAAACATATTTTCCAAACAATTTAAAGTTAAAATGGATATATCTGATGTCTTTATAAACCCTAGCATAATTTAGATTAATTTTTATTACTTTCCCCTCTAATTAACTACAATTTAGAGCTAAAATTGACTTTAACTTTTACATCATAATTTTTTAGGCACAAAAATATGTCTTTATTGTTAACTCAAAATATACTTTTAAATTTGCAAATCAATTTTAATATTTGTTACTATTTGGTGTCCGCTATTTTGACTAGTTTCCTACGACAAAATGACGTCACAATAATCTGCTTTACTTAATAAATCCACCTCGTTATTAATTTTCACCATTTATAATTTTACAATTTTTTAAAAAATTTTAATATTTCAAATTTCAAAAAATAGTTTTATTTAATTTTTTATCAATGTGAAAGAGAGGGAAGCTAGTACTAAGTTTATGTTTGAGCGAACTATTTTCCTTGCAGTGGACCCATTGTGAGAAACTAACTTGGCAGCCATTTCCCCCGAAACTCCTAAGTCGTTGTTATCATAGCTGGCGGGGGGCTTGCGTCCGCTCCTTCTTGCTTCGGTTCACGTTTTAACCTGTTCAAGTGTTTAGCAAATTTTCTTTTTCTTTTAAAGATTTATCTTTATAATTTTCCGAACTGAGTATGTCACTGTTTTTAATTTAGTCCAAATTTACGAATTTACATTTTTCAAAATTTTTCTCTAACAAACTGTTTTACTTCATTTAAATTTCACTTCTGTTATTTTATAATTTAATCACTGTTCATCTTTAAAATTTTATACTTCACTCATTTAAACTTTTGCTATTTTTCAAGTCCTCTTTATTCGGAAAAACGCATCACAACACAATGTTAATTTTAAAATACCCCTTCGTCTTTGTCCTCTGTTCAGCAGCGGTCTTTCTCTGTCGATTTGAACCAATGCGATGCTCCGTGAGGTGGTGTGATATGTCGGGCGGTTTTACATCACCTCCTCAAAGTGTCTCGTTGTCTTTTTAAAACTCTACCGGTATTTGTCCAAAACCTTTATTTCGATATAACTTTTAAACTACTCTTTTTTCTAGGCTCTTCTTCTCTTGATTTTCCTCTTCAGTTTTCAAGCAGTTTCTCCTTGAATGTCGATGGTCTTTCTAACAAGGTTTTGGTCTTTTTTTCCAAATCTTTCAGTTTTAAAAAACCCCCTTTCGTTTCAAATCGCTTTGTCTATTATTGTTATGAATTATAATATGTTTTAAAAAGTTCCAATTTAAGCCCGTTACAACTATCCCTCCTCGAAAACGAAATAAATCTTTTTTCGTAAACATTCTTATATTTTAACATTTCTTTTAAAACATTTCTTGAGCTTCAAATATGTGGTTATTTATGTCACTTACATCCTACCTTATTGGACTATCTTGTATTTCTAAAATGTCTTTCTGGATTGCTGTCTCTATTCTGTAACACTTTTTAAAAAACATTTTAGATAATATAGGCACAGGCATTTTACAACATTTGAACCCACACTTTTATTAAACGTTTATTACACTATAACATCATTTAGGTGATGTTGCATATTGTGATACATTCAGAAAACAAACAGGACATTAAAAAAAATTATATGTAAAATAGAAATAGAAAAACAATTGTAATTGTCAACCAAAGTCTATGGATGAGCCTGACATCTATTTTTAAAAATCGGAACTGCCATGTGCGTTGCGCAGTTCGGGTGCGCGGAAACTTAGATAGTCGCATGCTAGCCTTGCTCCCTCCTCCTTTACCGTCGTCGACATGTGAACTAAGAAGGACCTCTTTTAGAGATTCAAAGAGCAAGGGACGCCTTTAGTTTTTTCTTTTATGCATAATGGTTTAGTCAAAATTTTATTTTTGTTTAAAGAGATGTTGCTGGCTTAAGAAATAGCGCCGGGTTAGATTGCTAGAAGACCGCTACCAGACGCAAAATGGCGAGATCCGTACCGGAATAATCCTTGTTACACCACCATGGTTAAAATGCAGCTGTTATAACTTTAAAACATTTTGTGTTAAAAAATAATAACATTCAAAAAATAACTTTAACTTTTCGCGGCTTTACGAAGCCGGTTTTCTCTTCCATATAGGGAAAGTGTTAAAATCACTAGTGCAATGTAATACCGTTATTTAAAGTATAATGGGCAATCTTAAATGCGTCTTAAATATGTAAAGCAATTTCAAATTAAATGTCATGGCTCTGCCATAGATTTTTTTAATATAGTAAGGTCTCACGAATTAAGCATGTGTACGGGAAGCATAAGTTAACATTTCAAATGTAAATCTATTTGTAATTTTATAAAATTTTTGTTAGAGTAAAATTTGATTTCTTTGAATTAACATTTGTCTTTTGAATTATTTATCGAATACATCATTCTTGTTTCAACTGAACATTTGACATTGCAGGTCATCCTTTAATTATGTAACGAATTGCTGCAATCTTTAACATCACTTAGTTCCTTAAGAATTAATGTCACAATAAAATACCACGTTACAACACAACACCGCCAACAAGGTCATTTCTAACTACTCTTATATTTAAGATAAGTTATTTTATAAAATTTAAAATATCATTGCCTTTATCTATCTCTTATTTCATCTAGTGGCTTTATCAACCCTAGTCTTAACAATCTACACAAACGTTTTACTGTCTTTTTTAATGACGTTTTTACATTACTTTACTGTAGCCTACTTTTCCTTACTATCTACAAATTGACCCCTCCTAACTCTAACCCTATTTGAATAAGCAACGTTGCAAATAACCAGAGCGTTCTAACGCCGGATACAGGATGTTTACCATAATATCCGCTGTATTTTTTCGGTGCATTCTGGAAATGTAGGTCTGCTCCTTTCAACCCAACATCTGTATTTATAGTTTCTTCTGTTTTTGAATGTACCTAAATTTTATAATTTGTGTGAATTTTTTATTTCTTAAAAATTTACTAACTCCAGTCAGTTATCACGTTTTCTTACTTTTTATAATAATATAATTTATTTACGAATTTTCATTTAGTCTTTGAAATCGTTAAGTTTATATTTACTCTTATTCAATCTTTCTGGATTTTATCTGTAAGCACTCAAAACTCATTTATTTAATTTGATTAATGTTTAATTTTATTTTTTGTTTGATACAAATTTGTCGAATTTCTCTTAAAGTTACACGTGCATTAAATTTACCCTGTGTTTATATTTCTAGCTTCCGTGTTGGGCTGTGCTTACAACTTTCCTCCTACCTTTCTTCTTTCTATTTTTCCAATTCACTAACTCACTCCTTTTCCTAATATTGTTTTTTGGCATCTTCCTCTTTGTCACTATTCATTTCTTTCTTCCTTTCCTTTACTTTATTTCTGGTTTCGTTTCCGTTCGGCTTGCTTACATTTCAGTTTCATTCAGGGTTTACAGCTTGGTTCTTTGAACATTTAGGGTTTATATAATTTTCAGCTTCTCGCTGCTCAATTCCTCCCATTTTACTTATAACTTTAACTCCTACTTCCTTTTTGTTACTAACTCTAACATTTCTCCTTTCTCCTTACTAACTTTAACTCTTTGTCCTTTCTCACTGTACTTTTTCGTTTGATGGTTTTCAGCAGTTGCTTTTCAAGGCTTACCCCTTTTTATAATCCCCGTTCATTTAGTTTTCCTCGCCGTTCCCTTCCAACACTTTCCTCTTTGCTTCGTGTTCAGTTCCTATTTCCGTATCTGGAGATTTCTCCTCTATTGTATTTTATTTTTCTCCTGTCTTCCCTACTATATGACTCAACCTTTCTACATTTTCTACAATGTTGTTTTCACAATTTTTCTCTGAAACTTTCCTTTACTTTTTCTACACTCACTTCTTCTAACTTTACTTTTCCCTTATGGGACTCTTCTCCTTTGCTCTTGCTAGACGGTTGTCCAGACGAAGTTTAAGCGATTTGGGATCCACATCCCATCCCCCCTTGATACACGGATTCTCCGTATCATCGATGGGAATGACGACGTCAGCCTGATGGTCAGTGTGAATGCCAGTATAAGCTCCTTTCCTTCGCTTTGAAACGTTAGAGAAACGTTTTACTAGGTGTACACGTTTTGTTAATGTTAGACAGCACAGTCTGAAGACGCGGCGGGAGGAGGGCGTTCGTCGTATTGCGCAGACCGGCTAGTAGCGGCCGAGCCAGAGCCGAATGTAAAGGGGGCAAGTATTACACATATCCATTGACTGAGTCGACCTGGGTAGGGAAGTGCACTTTTTCCAGCACTACGCTCCATGGTTAAACCAGTCAGACACCCACATAATTGTACCTGTAAAACGACAAACATACTATAACCTCAAAATAGGTGCTAATGTAGGCAAGCCCCTCTTAGAGTAGCAAAATTTCTTTTAAATCTAAATGTCTATATTTATGTAGACTATTATTCGTGGCTCAATTTTTTCATTTAGATTAAAATTTGAGACTTGTCAGCTAAAACCATTTTCCATAGAGTTTATTAATCCCATTGTTGCAGTAAGCCATTAGCATATTAATTCGGCTGACAAATCCTTGACCCCTGACCGCCAGGGACCTCAAGGTGTAATTGCATAGACAGGAGAGCCTGAGAACTTTCATAATTTCGAATGCTTTTTAAAAATTCCATCATCTTGGATTTAACTAGTTCATTATAAATTTAACAAAGTTTCAGGTTGTTGTGGCAAACAGTTTGCGTATCACTTTGTAGTGGTTCATTCCGGATTTTGTAATTTGGAGGAATAATTTATACATCAAACAATATTGCGTTATTTAAAAATGTGGATTTAAAATTCTTTCTCGTTAAATACTGGCAAAAGAAATTTAAATCACCAAAGAGGAGGTAATTTATACTGCTTTGGTCGTAAGCTGGCAAAACAAGTTCTGTTCAAAATATCCCAAGACTAACTAATAATTTAGATTATCAATTTGAATTATTAACTTTGTCCGTTCAACCTTCATGCCGTAACTAATTATGATAAACTTTTTTTAAATTCGTAATTGGAAAACGCCTATACAGTATTTTCAAATGTTAGCAAAACGTAACACCTGTATGTTTTCAAATACCGTTTCATTAAGTGTTTCTTTGTATGTATGTGATGTCTACACAGAATGAATAACCTATTAACCTCCTACCCCAGCCGTACAATTTTCTCAGGAGTTTTACGATTATTTAAGTGAAGAAAATATTACTCTTAATTAATTTCTCCTTTATTTTTTGACCAACTTTAATAACCAAGAAAGTGTTGAAATGTACATAAAATAAACTAATGTTTATGTCCCTCTTATATTCAACGTTAATGTCACATTAGCTAGAATTATTATAAAAATGTTAAAAAATTTTATACATGTCCAACTTTAATGTAATTAAGTAAATAATGAACGATTGAAATAAACAAACATTTTTTAAAGTAAATTCCTACTTACGTCAAAACGATTTGTTAAGTTACCGAAACTTTTTATGTACTGAGCACAAAATCAGCTGTTTTATGAAATCATATGTTATTATTTATTTCAAGCCAAATAAGAATGTATAACTAAATTGCATACCATGCCCCTTTTGTGAAAAGTTTTTTCTCCCATACTAAACTAAAATTAATTCGTTTATTGAATTAATAAATTGACATTTGAACAAAACTGTATTAACATCAAGTATCTACTGCAAAAAAAAAATGTAGTTGAACTTGAGTGGATGAATAAAACTTATTCTATTAACGATTGAAAATTTGAAGAAGATGTATATAAGGAAAGTGTGAACTAATAGGAGTTGAAAACTAATCTAAGTTTAAAACTGTAAAATATTTCGCTTTTATATGTTACACTTATATCACTTTTTTTCTTGTTATAAACACCCATCGTTATAAAATGTCAGAAATATTTTATTTCCTAAAGATTTATTCAAAGAATGCAAAAATAAAATGTCTATTATAAAGAATAATAAGTTCCACAGATCTACTCTGCATTCATAGTTCCCTGAAATGTTCACAAAAAGTTCCGCCTTTATCACAAAGGATATTAAAGTTCCAACACCGCAAACATAACGCAAGTTCTGTTCAGTGATAACTTACTTTTATCCTTTTTCGACTCGTATATTCTAGTGGCGGGGTAGGAGTGTGCCTGCTTTTATTAGCTTTCCAGCTTCAAAGCGAAAGTCTGGATCTCCCATTTTATCAGCGTTTGGTTTGATCTACAACGATAGTCGACCCTACATAGCAATGGTTATGTGGGAATGTAACTGCCTATTTACTTTGTATTTGCTGCTGTTATTGAATTTGTAATTGGAGTAATGTTCTTTATTATAAATAACAAGCAAGATAAAACGTAGTTATAATTATGGGATTGAAATTAGACAATTAATATAAACAACAAGCTGAAAGTCAATTCCTACCTAAGTCAACAGACAAAAATTTTATTTTAATTACATTTTATTTAATAATTACAAATAATATAAATAAAGTAACATAACCCATGTATTAAAACAGCTGTTCTACCACATAACCTATAATATAAAATCATCTGTTTTATCTAATCATATGCTATCACACATTTTAAGCCAATTAGGACGAAATAAATAAATTGCATACTTTTCACCTTTGTGAAAAGTTTTTCTCAGCTGAAACTAAACGAATTATAAAACGAAAATTAATTTATTAAACTTAATTAACGAATCAGTATTTTAAAAAACTGTACTAACATCTAGTGCCATCCACAAGTTAAAAAAAATGTATTTGAACTTGAGTGTATTAATTATATGGATTTTATTAACGATTGAAAATGTGAACAAGATATATATATATATATATATATGTATATGTATATATAGCGTATGAACTAATAGAAATGATAAAATAATAAGGAAAGATAATATCTAAATAGAGTCTGAATTTTTTAAGTGATCGCACCATAATACGTATTTATCATTCTGTTAAATTGAAAAATAAAACAGTAACAAATAATTTACAACTTCGCATTTATTGCTCCAATAGCGAAATTACAATTTTAAAAATAAGGTAATAGCTATCACCTATAATAATATTAGGCTACATGTTAACAAGACAGACGGCTGTTTCAATTAAGAACAAGTAGCTTAACATATGAAAAAAGTTAAGTAATTTCCTACTTAAATCAACAAAGACAAATTTTAGTTTAGTTTTCTTAAGTTTTATAATTACAAATAATAAAAATATGTTTATACATAAGTCAGAATAACATTATTAAGTTGCAAAATAAAAAGCGAAATTCCTTGCAATTTTCTATTTTCTCTTCTATGTATTGTTTTGGACTATTATTTTTATTTATTACTATTTATACACTTTTTTCGAAGCTTGGATTGTGTTGTAGTTTCTTTCCGCTTTCCTCTTGGATGTTCCTTTTGTGAAACAAGTTTCGATACCGTTAATCCAGTTTGTTTGTTTACTTTATTCTTTCCATTCATTTTTAATCCTTGAGCATGTATGATATTGAAAAACTTCAGTTTGGGGAATGGAAGTTTCGACGACAAGCAGATGAGGGAAAAATAAAAATTCATCTACATCTTTGAGAAGTAGACCTACATTTTTTGTTATGGGAAAGTTGTCTCAGTGCTAAAGCGCTTGTCTTCGATCATGAAGATTTTCAGTTCGAATCCGGCTGGACCTCACAAATTTTATAACTTAATTATTGAATAAATATTTGAAAAAACCTGTATTAAAATCAATTGTCATCCCCAATTGGTTTAAAAAAATGTAATGGAACTTGATTGGGTAAATATTTTATTAAAGTTTGAATATTTGTATAAGATATATATCAGGAGAGTGTGAGCTAATAGAAGGAATTTAATGTCGTAAAAATGAAAAAAACCGGTTTCACTGAAGCTTCAATATAGAAGATAATTAAAGTGAAATTAATACTTAAAGTATTTACTTAAAGTAAATTAATACTATTATTTAAACACTACGCAGGGGTGGAATAGAAGAAACAACTGGCGGGGGGGGGATTGTACAATTAATTGTTAGTAGCACTTAGGTTTGTTTACAAGGTCAGGTAACCAAGTGATGAAATCCTAACCTAAATGTGTCTAGCTAGTTAATGGTTTTCTGATATTCGGTGGGGAAACTTGTTTTTGAATTTTAAAACCTTTGCTGACAGTGACCTGGATTTCGGAAGACAAACATGTGAGAGAATTTAGAGCGTTTTCGGCTAAAAACACAAGCAATCTAAAACAGGTTTAAAAGTGTGAAAATCGGCCTCGAAGTTGTTATAGAAATATTTAAAAAGTTCTGTAATGAAATTAGTAAATAATTCAGGTTACACTAGCATGGATCCCTGAATAAAAATAAAAGAGGCTCAAGTATAATATTTTATTCTGCTATGCCGACGTTTCGATGACTAGATCGTTATCATTATCAGGCCTACAGCACATAATGAAAGTTTATATCTATTATAGTACATACAGAGTTCTTAATGATAATGAATACTTTTAGTAGACAAATTATTACCTTGTATAAATATAACAGTCACATAAAAAGATGTTTCAACATTCATGAATATAATTATTATTTGGTAAGAATAATGAAATACAAAAAATTGTTCATACATACAAATAATTTTATTGTAGCACATAAACATAATTAAACTAACCTATAATATTACTGTACAATATGAAATAACAAAAGAGTTACAAAACACAGAAAAATTATATAAAACAGACTTATACAAGGTGTATTTATACAAGGTAATAACCTATGTACTTAAAGTAATAATTATCATTAGGAACTCTGTACGTAGGCCTAAAAAAACGGAGTAAATAAAAATGGCACAGAACGGAATTAAAAAAAGGAAGTTCATCTGTTAAACTTTCTAGAACGTAACATTTAGGTTAACACGTAATATAAAAAAGTTGAAAAGTAAACATTTTTGTGCAGAGTTTAGTTCAGTTACCTAATAAGTTTGGGACAACTACTTTTCCTTTAGGAAGCCTAATATTGAAAATTTTATTACCTACCGACATTGTGTCTTAGTGATAAATAGTGCATACCAGGAGTAAAAATAGACATAATTAAAACTATAGCAGAAATTCTCAACGATTTTAACACATTTTCCTTAGATAGATATATTAGGTTTTGTAAATGAATGTCCCTCCACCAGCCATGTTTACATTTAGCTGGATGTTAATGAAATAAAACCGAACCTAATCACTGACAGCCTAAACGTACCTTTAATAATTCCCTTTCGTAAGCAAAAATTGTGTGAGATATTTTATTATAAATCCAGTCGTATTTGTAAAAAGCTTGGGACTTGAAAAAAAATTTAACTTTCTAGTTTGACCTTGAACTCTAAGTATCAATAAGGAATTAGTACTAAGGTGTAAAGACGGTTGAAAGATGCGTCAATTTTACTTTATTTATTTGCTGTCTTCTTTAGAAACAGAATACTTACAAGAGATTAATTTTAGAAAACAATGATTGTCACAAAAAGTCATAATATAAATAGCTTTACATAAATAACAACTTAAATTTGAAGAAATATAAAATGTTACGAATCCAATTTTTATAGTTAATTTTTTCAAATTTGAATTATTATTCATGTAAAGTTATTCATATTGTAGTTATAATTATTATTAAAAAAATTATTAGCGTACATGCATCCTAGAATAGTTGACGTATCTATCAATCGTCCTTTTCTTGATATTAAAATATGTTAGTGTATGCACAAAAATTTTAAAAAAATAGGATTCGAGGTTAAAAGTGTGATAGACGCCGTGTTAAAGTTTAAGCCATTTATTTTATGTTCCAACCGCTTTCAGTAACAATATAAATTGTTTAGGGTTTAACTTAAAGTCAAGCTCTAATATTTTGTATACAATTCATTCTCGCTCCCTCTACTCTTGTTCTTATAGCAAATTTATAGAAGACACGGACAGTTTATAAACTAAAATACAGTTTCAATACGACCTTAGGTAATTTTGTTTAAGTACCCTACAAAATCTTGTAACATCTGTAGGCCAGCTCGTTAGTCCTGTGTCATTTGAGGAAACCCTGATTTAATGATAAAAATTCGAGCATCAAAAATAGATAATTTACAATTGATTTGGAAATTGGTTTTAGAGCTTTACTTGTAAAAAGTGTATTTGTATGTGTATGTGTGTTTGTTGTATGTTAATGTGAGTATTTGTGAGCATTGTGTGTTAATGTGTGTATTTTGTGTGTGTTATATGAGGGTGTGTATGTTGTGTGTGTGTGCGCGTGTGTGTGTGTGTGTGTGTGTGTATGAGTGTTTGTGCGCGCGCGCGTGTGTGTGTGAGTGTTTGTTCGCACGTGTGTGTGTGTGTGTGTGTGTGTGTTTTGCGTGTGTGTGTGTTTGTGCGTGTTTGTGTGTGTTGTGTGTGTGTGTGTGTGTGTGTGTGTGTGTGTGTGTGTGTGTGTGTGTGTGTGTGTGTGTGTGGTGTGTGTGTTATATGTGAGTGACTGTGTGTGTTTGTCCGTGTGAGTGTTGTGTATGAGTGTGTGTTTGTGTGTGTGCAGATGTTTGTACGTGTGTGTGTGTGTGTGTTGCAACGGTGCATCACCCCGGAAACCTTCAACCTGTCGAAAGTTGTCTACCACCTAGTTACATGAGCAAGTATTAAAATCCCATCTAATAAGTAAACCCTGGGAACGTTGTCTATAAAGTGTATTTAAAGACATGGTAAGGTCAGTGATCTGTCATATGGTCTAATTTATGTCACCTGAAACACATAAAATTTATCACATCATAAAGTTGCCTTACCATGCCTTGAAGACATCTCTCCACCATGCTCCTGCTTTAGTGAAGTCCGTGCAAGATAGAGTCTTACCATATCCTCCTAAAAGAGGTCCTGTGTTTTATATGGTGAAACCTGCCAGTGTGTATCAACTCCTGGGCTTTAAAGCAAAACCAACTAGTCCTTAAGCTAGCTCATAATTTATAATTTTATTTAATTAATTTCTCTGGATGGGTTACTCGATTATCTTTAGGTTGCACATTGGTTTCTAGCTATTTATTATTAAATAAATATGACTGACTCTAATTGGCTGGATTTTACTAATTGTATTGATTTTATTAATTTACTATTATAATTTACTAGTTGGGAAATAATTAAATTTATTATTTTTGTACACAGGATTAATTCAATAAAAATTACTCTTTTGGCTGTTGTTGGAAACTGAATTTAATAATAAAGAAATTTGTAAACTAAAATTTATTAAATAACTAAATAAACTAAAATTATTTTGATATTTATTGCAGGGAGGTTGGCTAAGTTTATTTCAATTATTATAAATTTCAAACTTAATTTATGATCTTATTTTGTGCCAGCAGTTAAATGACATTCAATAAATTTACATATTGTATTATTTAAACGAAATTTGTTACTAATTCTACTGCCACAGAAATCATTGATTTACAAGCTTATGAATTTATATATATATATATATATATATATAATTTAAAATATTTTAATTAAAACCAAATTTCAAATTTTATCACTCATTCAAAAAATACTAAAATAATTTGTGATTGCAAACATTTGAACATTTTTACATAACCATTTTTAAAACTAAATAATTTTGTAATTACCAATTTTTTATTTAATTTTCAAGGAAATAAAGCCATTATTTATAATATTGCACATTTAAAGCGTTTATTTGAATCTTTGAATCTTTGGAACGTATTTCAAAATCAAATTTTATTTTATTACTAAATTTGTATAGAAATCATGACTTGCCCAATTCTCGCACTTTCGATGATACATCCCAAGGTCCAAGGAAATGACTTTATGCTTCCAGACTGGTAGTTCTTCTCGTCTGGGATTTGGTTCATCCAGAAAGCAGGAACGGACAAATTCGGCGAAGCCAGTTTCTTGACAAATGAAAATTTAACCGTGATTTTTCATATTTCGATGTCTAGTTTTCACTAGACATAAATTAAGATATACTACATTATTCCCGCACTCCGCGGCCTCGAGTTTATGCTTTAGAAATCCATTTTGGTAATTTTGCTAATTTAACAGAAAACTATGACCTTTCTGGTCAGTGGCCTAATTACGAGAGAGCCCCAAATTGCTCAGCGACAGTTATCGTCTCTAGTCCCCCACCCTCGATTTGCTTGTCTGACTTGGATTTTGCCGTTTTTTCTTGTCTTAACTGTTTATTTAAAATATTGTAGAAACCTGATTTTTTCGTAGCACACAAAACACTCCCGAAGTCATGATTTTTGTACAATTACAATTTTAGCATTATAGACTTAATGATCAATATTCATGGCTTGAAAAATTTATTTAAATTATATTTCATAAATTGAGATTATTTAAATTTTTTATTGAATTAAAACGGGACATTCCCAACCCGTTTCAACGTGTGTGTCTTTGATTTATTGAAGAAACAACTACACAATTAAACAATTTTTAGATGAAGTTTTAAATATACCTTTTGAACTATTCCCTCGTTTGTTTTAAAAGTAATATTTTTTGTTGGTTTACTAATATAACTTTAACACTGGGAATCTTTGTAATCAGTCTCTGCAGAGGACTATACAAATGAGGACCTCCCTACCCGAATTCTGCGTCCCAATGCCTCCCTGCCATCATCATTCATTATACTAACCAAACACTCCCGCTGTAAGTAAGCCGATAGACGAATCCTCCAAACCAAAACGGAATCTACCAGTTAGTGATTTAGGAAACAACTTGAAGATTATACCTACAACATTTCTATATATGGTATAATGCGATGCTATTAAAATTGTGTGAGTATTCACTATCCCAAAACAAACAGCCACCAAATGTCGGAACTCATCTCAGAAATCCACTCCGAGGCGGAGGTGGATCCTGGAGGGAGCAGAAGAGTTATGTAACGGAGGGGGAGCTGCGGTAATGGAATACCCCCTAGTAATGGAGTAGGACGTTCCGAGGTCGCTCCCTAGGGATTATCGTTTTAACGACTGGAGATCTCACTTTAAGCTATTACAATAGACCTACTAAAATAATATCCTTCAGCCAATCTCCACACTGGGGTGGGAGGTCCGTTGGAACGACCTTGTTTTACACTAGCTCCGTGCGCAAGCAGGCGGTTGGTTATCACAACAATAACATAATGTAAAAAAACACTGTCTATAGACATATTTCCTATGTACAAGTAAATATAACATTTATCTAAAATAAACAAATATCCACTTATAATGACATTTTATTTAGGGTAAAATTTGAACGCCTGAGGGAGGTTCGTGACCCTTATGCTTTACTGGGTATGTACTAAGAGTACCTGATCCACCACCATTTTCTACACGACTCAGTCATACCTGGTTAGTTAAGAACTGGGCGTACTGAGAGTTTACTTTACTACGCTTGTTTTCCAAAAAGTGAAAATAGTATAACTTATATAAAAGCCTATAATATAGATAATAGTATTAGACTATAAAATAAAAAATCTAAAGCAAATTTTTAGTTATGACAATTTGTAGATCAGCAGCAGTGGAACAAATCATTTTGGGCGATACCGAAGTAGTAGTGTTATGGGTTCGTAAAAGCATCTCATTTTCGAGATCTGAAGATGGAAGTAGCCCCAGAATCGATGAGATTCCGGATTGGAAATATCCTGAGTTTTCTTAGTGGAGAGAGAGTGGAAGGAGGGTAGTTGACGAGACGTTTTGTTGACCTCCAGGTAGGAGCAGCTCCTAATAAACGCTCTCTCGAAATTGAAACTCCCCTAATTGTTACCCGACCTTCAGGCTTGGTCCAGTGTCCTCCTGCAACCAGCAAAAACATCTCATCTTTGAGATATGAAGATGAGGGAGACCCAGTGGAATCGCTGATATACCAGATATGGAGGTACTTTGAGTGAATGGAGAGAGTGGAAGAAGGGTTGTTGACGAGACGTCTTCGAGGAAAGTGGCTTTCAATTAGGTGCAGCATATGCCAATATCCAACCGTTCCAACCTAACATACTTCCTTTCAAATGGAAATCCCCCTCATTGTTACCCGACCAACAGCCTCGGTCAAGTATTTTGCCTACAAACAGTGCTTAAGAAGCCCTTAAAAACTCCCTTCTCTGACCGATTGAAGTTGGATATGAAATCGTTTATTACAATTTTTTGTTCCGTTTAAGTTTTTATACGTAACCTCACGTTTCAAACAAAGTATATTTCTACTTGTATGAAAGCAGGTAACGGGACGGAAATAAATGATCGAAGTTCGGGAAATTCACATTAACAATAAGAAACCGGCGTCTTGGACGGGCGACACAAGAAGCGCTCTCACGGCACATTAGGCCGCGTTATGTACTGCAGTTCTCAACGTTATTAATTACCCCGACGCCGACGTCCAACTATTTACAACGACTTAACCTAGGCTAATTAATCTTCCAGTGTATGGAGGACGGACATTACGTTTCCCAGCCGACGTTCATTAATTAGAGACTCGAATACAGAACTTGTTCGCGTGACAAACGCTTCGGTATCGACCAGGTGTTTGGATTTGTTGTAAACTCCATCAAATGCTTAGAGGAAGTGCTAGTTAAAAACAAGTAATATAAACAAAAATTCTAAAATTCAATTCCCACTTGGGTCAACAAAAACTTTAAAAATTTTATTTATATTTTATTAAATAATTACAATTAATATAAATACCGTTTTTTAAGGTGCTAATCATACAAAAATTATATAAGTAACATGTTTTAAATTAAAATGATAAAAACAAACATCATAAGAATAAAGAAAAAAAACTTACGGTGGAGCAAACATATATTTTAAAAAAGTTGCATTCTTGTTATTTGATAAAAAACTTTTCTAACAATAAAATAAGTGTTAAACCGATTTTACGAGCTTTATCTTCGAAACCTTTACTATAGTTACTAGAGATTATTGTTGTTTTGTTATAGCACTTTCAATAGAAAGGGTTGCCAACCATTAAGCCCTACTTAGCTTATTGTTAACTTTTAATCAACTTTAACTCCGAGAAGCTTCTCGCAAAAAGCAATTGCAATGTACGCTGGCAAAAAATCTTTATTGTTAAATATAAGTTAGGGAGTGATTCTTGAAAGTCCCTTTCGACTTTAATCTAAACTGACTGCGTCGATGAGGCTCAGATTTACAACCCATCTCCCTCCGTTTGAATGCCCTCGGCTTCTTCGATTTCTCGATAAAATTCCATTCTGTCGGAGGCAGCGCGTTGCAGTGGAACTGTTTCTTATTCCATGAAAAACTAAGGTTTATGTTTAAGTTTAACTATGACTTGCGCACAGAAGCTTATCTATCTCCCGGGTACACGTTGAGCAAAGTGGAAGATGACAAACCTAATAATCTAAATATGTTGGGAAAATATTTGAGACAGCTCGTCTCACGTAAAGGTTTAGGCAAAAATTTGTTAATATTCGTTCATAAATATCACAAAGTCTTATTTTTTAAACGTATTTTTGTGTATCCTATTACCCCCAAACACCCGATAAAAGTAAACGAGGCAAAGTACCTATTAGTTTCAATGGTAGCCACGCGGGAGCAGCATACTGCAGTCCTCGTTTATAAACAGTTGTTTGCCACAAACCTTATCTTTCTGGATTGAAGAAAATGTAAATAAATAAATTTAAGTTGAGTGGAATAACGAGAGTGTCATGAAGGTATCAGACAACGAAAGCCAGTGCATCCTGGTAACTGCGGGGGTCACCATCTGATCAATCGGACGTCTCCGAAAAAAACCAGCGAAAACAACTGATGTAACCTTATTCATTAAATACTACCGCATGAAGTAAATACTCTATATCTTTTAAATTTTATATATATAGTTTGTATGCACACCGTCCATGGCCCGAGGAGGGTTATTTGTCAAAATTCTTTTTAAGGGTAGGCATTCTGAATTCTATTTCGGAGAACAATAACGAAGCTATATAGCTCTCGTACGGCGATGTGTAGCATTTTATACCCCTTCAATGACGTCCTTTTTTCATCCTTCTTGGGAAGACCTATCTGGACAAAAGTCGCAAGTGGTTTACCCCTCTTCCTCCTGAGAAGCGATAAACAGAAACATAAAGTGGGTTAAGATAAGTATAAAGCAAAGGAATATTCTGGGATAGAAATGTTACTTTTTATTTAACAAATAAAATTGCACACAAACATAAATAAATATTATGGGAAGGTTAGGTTAGATTAAGTACTAGAGGAACCATAACGCAAAGCAGAAACTTAAATGCTAAACGAGAGACAAAATTTAAAGTAAATACTGTGGGTAAACGGACAGGCGAGGATGTTAGGTTAGGTTATTTTGGGAACCATAATGCAAAACAGAAACTTAGATGCTAAATGAGAAACATAATTTAAAGTAAATACTGTGGGCAAAGGGACTGGCGAGGAGGTTAGGTTGGGTATAATGGGAAGCATAATGCGATGCAGAAACTTATACGCTAAATGAGAAACACAATTTAAAGTAAATACTGTGGGTAAACGGACTGGCGAGGAGGTTAGGTTTGGTTATTTTGGGAACCATAATGCGATGCAGAAGCTTAGACACTAAATGAGAAACATAATTTAAAGTAAATGCGTTGGGTAAGCGGATTGCTTGAAGAGATATCAGTACTTTTATGTGAATTAGGTAAATCCATATACCATATATGAATTGAATAGCAAAATTGCCTATGAGTATGGTCAATCATTTATGAGTTATTTCAGGATAGAAAACGAGTTGAAATAACAGTAAATTCAGTATAAACAGTTGGAACACCGTGTAAACACATTATTACAGCGTGACATAATTTGAAGCGCACTGTTTGTAGTGACAGGGAGCATAAAGCCCTTTGTATTGTAAATGTGGTGACGTCAGTTACGTATGTAGCGTAATTAGGGCACGCCTATCAAGTACGCTACACTAATGTGGGCACGTGCTTTTGAGTAACGCTCAGCACTTCATCACGTACTGACCACAGCATTCAAAGAAGGGACTTTGAAGATGGACGAAAATATTTCTAATATTATATACCATTAATCAAGAACTAATACTGGCAGGGCGCAACTCGATTTGGGCTTGGAGTATTTAAAAAAAAATTAATGTCAATCAACTAAGCTTCAACCCCCCCAATTTTTACCCTACTAAGTCTTTCTTGGGGCTGAAACCGCACACATAAATTCTTTGAAAATATTGAGGAATGAACTCATGATCTTTAAGTTGGTAGTCGAGAGCTACATTCAATTTACCACTCAAGCCTATATTTTATAGATTTTCTGATTATACCCGTTTACACTGTATTAACTGTTTATACTAAGAGAAAAGACCACGTGGTACGATCGGGAAAAACACGCCAGCCAGAAAAAATATTTTCCTTATCACACCTTTGTAAACAGTTACTTTGATTGGTGCTCCACCTATTAAGGTCAACTCACAAAGCCTTAGTATAACAAAAAATGTTACACTTTTGTACACACGACTAGAAACTATTCACTTACTAATATTTCTAATCAGACGTGACGGGTTCTTGATCATTGGATTATGTTACCTTTTATAAATACTGGACTATATATAACTACTCTGTCAGGTTTTTCCTTAGATCACAGATTGGAGTTTAATGAGTTCAACGATATATGATCATAAAGGACAGATCTCACAATAGTCACAGATACACAACATATAATTACTGAGAACAACTAGGTCATTGCATTGTCAATGTTCCCTTTTATACAAACCGGACTGTATACAGCCACTGTGTCAGGTGTTGACTTAGATCATAGATTGGAGTTTAATGAGTTGAACGATATATGATCATAAAGGACAGATCTCACAATAGTCACAGATACACAACATATAATTACTGAGAACAAATATAATAGTATTGAAGATGGTAAGAACTGTTCTGAAACAAGCCTCCTAAAACAAGAAAATGCCATACTCTATTGTTATATAACTCACCTACACTAAAGATGCAACTGTTAAAACGTTAAAAATAACTAGATACTGATTTATAACGTACTCGCTCGGTTTTGGCACCACCACACGAATTCAGATGTTGCTCTGAACGAAAATTCAATACGAAGTTGGTAAGGTACCTCCTCGGTAGGCTTTCTTAGTACTATGGACAGCAATGTTCGCCGAAAGTGGTTGTTTAGTTCAATATGGATACATGCTCACCACAGGACTACCCGTAGCAAGACCTAGAGCGCTCATCTCGGTCAAATTCAAAGGAATGCAAAGCATTTCTTTAATTCTAAGAAAGCATTTAGAGTTCACCAGCTTGTGCAGTTGTGTATAAGTTTACGAAAACATTCAGGCCTACAACTGAAACCTTATGTGTAGCTACTCTCCAACAAGATACACATCAGACAGCCAGTAATTTTACGTGGCCATGGCTGCTTGAAGAGACATTTCTTAACAAACAACTTAGTTTTAGATTTAATGTTTTATACTAATGACAACCATAATTGAAAAATTTGTCGGGATCATTATGCAACTTCGCATTATCTGAGGTAGGCCGAAGTCAGTGTTACTATGGCATTAGTAATCGACAAAAATAAACTCTAAACAAACGAACAATACATGACGTGTTTCGGTGCAAAATGACCCTAAGCTGACCCCGTACATTTAATGAAAAAATTTTTAAAAGTCTTATAACCTATAAAGGTTGTATGTATTAATTTTGAATACCACGGTATTTGGAGATATAATCCTTGTCAAATTATGAAATAATAATTTAATATACTTGAATAATTCTCTTGATGTTTGTATAAGCCATGCTAAAAATATATTTTCAAATTCACCAAGTTAAAGATAATAAAAACTAATTTTTGTATATCCAATTTTACTTTTAAATAATTTTACAGTGTTATATATATGAATTATTTTAACTTTAGCAATATTAGTTGTATTTTTTTATCATAGAAATATTCACCGATCATAGAAAATACAGACCTTTTACTGTGGATAATTGTTCCATGTATAATGATGAGAGATCGCACAAGACTTTTCGTGTACTGTCACTTCTTACAATGTTACATCCTAAGAATGTTCTATACATTAACAGCTTCTGCATCCGATATCTCTCTACATATTTTAAGATTGTTTGTTATTTCATACCGAAGCTAATTTATCATCGAATTTATCTGATATCGATCGTCTCATGGAAGATAGTTCTTTGACAATCCTTATCCTATTTGTAAGAAAGTATTTATACTGACCCTCTACCTCCCGTCTCGCCTACTGCGATCTTTCAAGACCAAGTGCACGGTTACGTGGTCCGCACTATACTAAACTAGCCTGGGTGTCTAGAAATTAGGTAGTTGTGGTTCAATCTGTGTCCTTTTGTGATGATTTCCTAGAAAATATCTCGTATTATATGCCCCCATCATGTCGATGTAGGACTCTCTCTATATTAACTAAGTGTAGTACTTTATTTAAAGTCGGAAGTTCATTTTTTTAAAATAACTCATGTAATTTTCTCCTTATAGCTGTTTTTAAAAAGTTATCCATATTATTATAAATAGTTTTGGTTTTGGCAGGAGACGAGCGTACCCGTTTCTTTTTTTCTTTAACGATTGAAAAAACATTTCGAGCAGAAACTCCTGCAGATATCGATACTTTCTGCACGATGTCTCTGATACGGCATTCTGGATTTTCATCCTTTAAATTTTTATAAAGGCATAAAATAACTTGTGTTTGCCCGGAGTGTATTACTTGTCCTCGATTATTTTTGTTTACGGGTGATGACATTTCTTAAAACTTAATCCTTAAAACTTAACAACATCACAAACACAAATATAACAAACAACGATCTTAAATGATTCCACTGTCACTCACAACTAAAAAATGTCAGGCACAATAAACAGACGAGCAAATGTCTCTCTGGACGTTTCCAGAATAACTGTTAATCGGGCGGCAGGACATTTCGGTATTGTCACGTGGTTACTTAGCCAATAGGATTGCCGAAATCGTTATGTTCACGTGAACAGTTCACCACTCGCTGCTGCAAACACATTCTGCATAGACAGTAGTCGTCTTTAGTCCTACTGTCTGTTCAGAATGTGTTTGCGCCAGGGAGTGGTGAACTGTTCACGTGAACATAACGATTTCGGCAACCCTATTGGCTGAGTGACCTCTAGACAAAACTGAAATATCCTGCCGCCCGATTAACAGTTAGTCTGGAAACGTCCAGGGTTACATTTGTTCGTCTGTTTATTGTGCCTAACATTTTTTAATTGTGAGTGGAATAATTTAAGATCGTTGTTTGTTATATTTGTGTTTGTGAGTTTGTGGTGTTAAGTTTTTAAGGATTAACTTTTAAGCAATGTCATCCCCTGTCAAAAAAAATAAACGAGGACAAGTAATACACTCCGGGCAAAGACAAGTTATTTTACGCCTTTATAAAAATTTAAAGGATGAAAATCCAGAATGCCGTATCAAAGACATCTTGCAGAAAGTAGCGATATCTGCAGGAATTTCTGCTCGAAGTGTTTTTTCAATCGTTAAAGAAAAAAAAGAAACGGGTACGCTCAAGTCTCCTGCCAAAAGGAAACCAAAAACCAAAACTATTTTTAATAATATGGATGACTTTTTAAAAACTGCTATAAGGAAGAAAGTACATGAGTTATTTTTTAAAAACGAACTTCCGACTTTAAATAAAGTACTACACTTAGTTAATACCGACGAACAGTTAGACTTACCTAACCTAAGACGAACCACTTTGTTTCACATATTAAAAAAGCTAAATTTCAGGTATGAGAAACGTAACCGTAAAAGTATACTGTTGGACAAAGAAGATATTATTCTATGGAGAAGAGATTACTTAAGAAAAATAAAAGCCTATCGCGAGGAAGGTCGTACGATTTATTATTTGGACGAAACGTGGGTCAATGCAGGCCATACGAAATCAAAGGTTTGGACAGATAAGTCAGTCTGTTCCAGTAAAGATGCTTTTCTGAGGGGTCTGTCGGCGAGTTTAAAATGTCCAACTTGAAAGGGTAAGAGACTTATTGTCATTCATATTGGGTCACAAAAATGTTTTGACTGTTGATTTTCGAATCAAAATCAGATACTGACTACCATTCAGAAATGAATGGTGAAAATTTTAAAGAATGGTTTTCCGCGATAATACAGAAATTGGACAACAACTGCGTTATCGTAATGGACAACGCTCCGTATCATTCTGTACAAGTAGAACGCTTACCTACGACCCGTTGGAATAAGCAACAAATTCGAAATTGGTTGACTGACAAAGGGATTTTTTCAGATGAATCCATGTTGAAGGTCGAATTACTAAAACTCGTTTCCTATCATAGGCCAAATTACAAAAAATACGTTATCGATGAAATTGCTAAAGAAACAAATAGAATAGTTTTGAGAGCCCCTCCTTATCACTGCGAATTAAACCCAATAGAAATGGTATGGGCTGAGGTTAAAGGTTATGTTGCGTCTAACAATGTTACTTTTAACATTAAAGAGGTGCACAGACTGTTAACCGAAGGTGTCTCGCGTGTTACACCTGATAAGTGGGCAAAATATGTGAAACATGTGGTGGACGTTGAAGAGTCGAATATGTCGAAATTAGACAATATAATTGAAGACATCGAGCCATTCGTCATAGCTGTTGACGACAGTTCCTCGTCGTCATCGGAATCGGATTTTGCAGACCCCTTAAACATGAAATAATAACATGGTAAGTTAAAAACTTGTAGCATAAATGATTGAATAGTCTTATTACTTTCATTAGTCTATAATTCTCTTTTTCGAATGATTAAGTGTACCAGTGTAAGACGTAGCCCAATTGCCGATGCATGATTGTGAACCGGACTCATAGCTTACCGTCCCTTGCACGTGTTCGCCTCGTGATAGTGTTTACATCAGGCGCAAACACATTCTGAACCGACTTTAGTTAGATATTTGTCTTGCTTCTTATGTGGAATGTTTCTTGAAATTTCATCTTAAGTGCTGATGTTTTAGCGGATTTATACCTAATTTGCCTGTAAGTATGGAACAAAATAGTTCACTATTTATATCGGTTTGTTAGTTCATATTATTTATTACATTACCTTGTAATATGCCATGTCATGTAGGTACTTAAATTAAATCATTTATCACTGTAGATGGTATATGCCTTTTAATATTCATATCTGGTATATATCATCGCTCATTTTAACATGCCATATACCTTCTAATATCAAATTTGAGTCTATATTATTGGTCATGGGTATTATTACCTCATTTTGTTTTTTTAGTCTATATCGTGGGTCATATTAGCTTGTAATATGTCATCTCATATCGGTATAGAGGCTATATCATTAGCCATTGTAGCTTGCCATATACCTTCTAAATAAGATTTTTAGTGTGTAGTGTTATTTGACATATTAGTTTGCCATAAGCAATATCATTATTCTAATTTTACACTAATTAACTAAGTGAATACGTAATTGCTTACTTGCTGACGCGTTTCAAAACGATCGTTCCTTTTACGAAGCTAACCTTCTACTAGTGGCTTTTGGCTCTTTACAAACGGTATGATAGGGCTGGATTTACGACAGGGTTGGATTTATGACATTAGGTGAGGTGTCGTGGTCTAGTGTGGTGTATTTGAAAAGACTATTGGCTTCAAAGTGTGTGTGACCATCAAGTATATTTTCCCTGTCTGTTGCGTAGTGTTTGTAGATTTCATATTTTTCTAAGTTTGTTAGTTTTTTACTCTGTTTTAATGTGTATAGAATATTTAAATTAGTGTGTATGTCGGTATTTGTGTGTTGGGTGTTATTTAGGTGTTTTGCGTAGCTGAATTTAGGGGTTGTTTGTTTTGTTTGGGTAATGTGTTCATCGAAGCGTGTGTAGAATGACCTGCCGGTTTGACCGATGTAATAGTTGGGACAATCATTGCAAGTTTATTTGTAAATACCTGAGAATTTGTATATGTCAGTTTCTTTTAGAAAAGGTTGTATATGTTTTCTTAGCGTGTTTGTTGTTTTGTAGGATATTTGGTAATGGAGTTACCTCCTACAAAACAACAAACACGCTAAGAAAACATATACAACCTTTTCAAAAAGAAACTGACATATACAAACTCTCTGGTATTTACAAATTAACTTGCAACGATTGTCCCAACTATTACATCGGTCAAACTTGCAGGTCATTCTACACACGCTTCGATGAACACATTACCCAAACAAAACAAACAAACCTTAAATCCATCTACGCAAAACACCTAAATAACACCCAACACACACATACTGACATACACGTTAATTTAAATATTTTACACACATTAAAACAGAGTAAAAAACTAACAACCTTAGAAAAATATGAAATCTACAAACACTACACAACAGACAGGGAAAATATACTTAATGACCACACACACTTCGAAGCCAATAGCCTTTTCAAATACATCACATAAGACGCCGACACCTCACCTAATGTCATAAATCCAACCCTGTCATAAATCAAACTCTGTCATACCGTTTGTAAAGAGCCAAAAGCCGCTAGTAGAAGGTTAGCTTCGTAAAAGGAACGATCGTTTTGAAACGCGTCAGCAAGTAAGCAATTACGTATTCACTTAGTTAAGTAGTGTAAAATTAGTTTAATCAGTGAATTCAAGATGGTTACATCAAGAAACGTCAACCTCATTATGTTTTTCAGTCTATATCATGTGTCATATTAGCTAGCAATAAGCCGTAGAAGACTCCACATAAGTACAAACAGATTTTATATTTTTTGTTTGAATATTTAATTTGATAATAAAAACTCACAAATCGAAAAGTGCAATAAAAACAGTTTACTTTTAACATTTTATCGGTGTTGGAGAGGGTGACCTGGAAATATAGTGTGTTAACGTTTATATAGACGATAAAAGTTTAAATCGTTTACATTACCCGTAATTTGCTGTCAATGAAAAAGCAATTTATGAGTTTATTAAGGAACTCCATACGTTAGAGCAATATTTCTCGTTAAACTTTTAAATTAAAAACTGTTTATGGGCAATCTTCAGACACTAATGATAAAGGAAATGTGAGTCGTTAATAGAAGGTAGTGATATATCAGTTTCAATTATACTTAATATTCTATTAAAAAGTACTTATGTGTCTCTTGGAGCAGATAACGAAATTCGGTGTATATATATATATATATATATATATATATATATATATATATATATATATATATATACATAATTTATTTTCCCAATAATAATAAGTATAATATTAATAAAAAACAAATGAGGTGATTCAAACACAAGGTTATCCAAACTGACTAAATATTAATGAATAATTCTTGTATTTGAATAATCTCAGTTGCTTATATTTATATGGGAGTCCTTAGATGAAATTCTTTTTCTTGTTACACACACACACACACACACACACAGATACATAAAATCTATTTTATAAAATTATCTTTGGTTTTTAAATAAAATTTTGATTAGACAATTGGTTTTTTTATAGACAGTAAATTGGATAAATAATTTTACTAAAATACAATTTTCAACAAGATCATCCATTCTTCTATTCCAAAATGTCTAGTGAATATAAAAGAGTTGTTTAAACATTGATCCCGCAAAGATATAGGTAAAATACAGCAACATCTGGTTTGAAGATATCGCGCAGCAATTTCACTTTTATAATAAGAATAAATTCTTATTTTTAATAAATCAATGGGTTTATATTTAAATATTACAGACTAATTATAAACATCTATTTGAGAATAATGATTTTATTTCCTTAAATGTTTAAAAGAAAATTAATTTATGGCAAAATATAAGTCTTTTTCACTTTACCTACAGAGGATCACCTATCAATACTGGTATTAAACCAATGATTCGCGAGAATTGGCTTTACACCTGTCTTTACAAAAAAATATATACAAATATTTAAGACAAAAACATTCTAAGAAAAAAAAAATTTACTGCCTCGATTTCACTTTCACCGCCTTTGGAAAGGAGGGCGGGGCGCTTCCTAACAACGTTGTTAAACCTTGATTAAATATTCCACTGCGCAACACAAACGCCAACTCTGTCTGAGAAATAGCTTAATGCAGTGTCTGACATCAGTAAATATATTCCGAAAGTTAAATCCTGGATTTACTTAAGAAGAAGAAGAAGCGTCAATCTTCTACAGCCTGCATAATCTCGTTACACCGCGTTCACATCGTGTAACATGTTCTGTTTTTATAAGACCTAATTGTATGCATCTATTTAAAGACCCTTTCTGAATATTTGGTTGCAGTCGTGTAACGCAGGGCTAGTTGGCTTTTGTTATAATAAAGTCTGTTTAAGTTTAAACACAGGACGATTGTCAAATAATGTAACATTTTAATGTATTAATGAATTTATTGTTGACTAGCAGAGTATCCGTCCTTCGTACGGGGTTGACGTATATTTGTATTGATTTAATTTGTATTTGTGTTTGGGGTGAATTTAATTTACTGAAATTAAATACCAATAAACATATCAAACTAAAACTTACCTATTGTCTTGAAAAACCAAGAGAAGGAAAAGCTTCTGCTTGCAACATGACATTTGTAAAGTATAACTAGCCTTGAAAGATGAATAGCAACTAACAATTATTATCACCTGTTTAAATGTGTTTGAAAGTTACTTTTACAGGTGATTATCAGCTGGTTAAGCCAAGTATATAATGAAGTATATATAATTTATTGTTGAGGAAGTTTTTAAGGCCAGTGGGGCGGTGCCCAAATAGTATTTCTAAATACAAATAGCCCTATGTGTTAACCACGGACCCTGAGAATGTCCATGTAAAATTGCAACTCAGTGGGTCCAGTAGTTTTTATGTGATTGAGTAACACACACATACACCATTAGATTTTTATAAAATAGTATAGATAGATAAAATCCCAATAAATATGTCAAACTATAAACTTACCGATTATTGTTTTGAAAAACCAAGAGAAGTAAAAGCTTCTGCTAGTAACATAGCATTTGAAAATTATAACTAACCGTGAAAGATGAATAACAACAAACATTTCACCTGTTTAAATGTGTTCAAAAGTTACTTTTACAGGTGATTATCAGCTGATTAAGCCAAGTATATAATGAAGTATATATATAATTTAGTGTTACGGGAGTTTTTAAGGCCAGTTGGCAAACACTATTCTAAGAAATAGAAACCCCATTTCTAAATGCAAATAGCCCTATTTGTTAACCAGAGACCCTGAGGAAATACATGTAAAATTGCAGTTGAGTGGGTCCAGTAGTTTTTATGTGATTGAGTACGACACACACACACACACACACACACACACACACACACACACACACACACACACACACACACACACACACATACGCACGAACACACACACACACACTCACACACACAAGCACGCACGCCCACACACACACACACACACACACACACACACGCGCGTGCACGCACGCACACACACACACACACACACACACACACACACACACACACACACACACACACACACACACACACACACATACGCACGCACACACACTCACACAAACAGACAGACAGACACACACACACACACACACACACACACACACACACACACACACACACACACACACACACACACACACACCATTAGAGTTTTATAGAATATTATAGATATTCGTGCAAAAAAATATTAAATAGACTTTTTCCATGTTTCTCGCTCTCTTGTATTTAGAGTACTTATGACACCTATATATATATATATATATATATATATATATATATATATATATATATATATATATATATATAGTTCTGTCATAGCATAGATTAGTAATTCCTATCTGTGCGGGAAGGAAAATAGACATTTATATGAAATAAAAATAACGGAGATGGCAGGAGGATAGGCAAACCCACAATATCTCCTTCTCAGTGACTTACGCACAGGCTGACAAAAGCAATTTCTGTCTTGAAATCCAATGGCGCTGAATTATGTCACGTTTTGTTTCGATTGCTCCTGGTTTCTTATGACGTCATCTAGCCTTGTAGAACATAATTGTTTTCTTTATGTGTAAAATTACTTTAAATTAAATAGAAAATTAATCAAAACTGAAATGCATGTTTTATAGTAACTGGTTTTAGTGTAATAAATGTACAGTTCGTTTAGTTTGTAAAATTAATTTAATACCTGTTTTTGTTACGAGCTTTTTACATACGAAATATGATGCAATTGTATAACACATTTAAAGGAGTTAGGTGCTTAGAGTTATTAATAAAGGAAATTTATCATCAGTAAAATAAAATATTTCCAGATTATGGATTTTAGGTACTATATATATATATATATATATATATATATATATATATATATATATATATATATATTAAATATAAAATAACCATTGTTTAATTTTATTCGGACCGTGTAATTTTTTCCCTTAAAATAGTTTTATAGTTATAAATTATTGTAAATAATTTAAGATATAGTAAATATGACGCTTTTTCAAGTTTTCTGTGGGATATTCTATCTAGTATGGAATGATTATAGTGATCAATCACTGTCGACCTCTCGCAGTACGTTTGTTCCAGAAATGTTGAAACGTGTGACCGGGCGAACACTGCCCCCGGTCCGCAACCCCGTAACAAAGCCCTCAGTGGACTCCAGTGTTTAAAACTCCAGTGGAATGCAAAGAACATATTTTAAGCACGAGGATTTTCATCTAAAACTAAAAATAGGCGTTTTGGAAAAAAAATAATAAATAAAAAAATAACAATTTCTAAAAATGGTTTATATTGAAAACATTAGGAATTTTCGACCTCTTGAAATAATTCTGTGTACTAATTTAAATATTTTTGTTTACAGTAATTAAGTAGACATAGTGGCGGATTTAAGGGGCGGGGGGTAATTACAAAAATATATGGAAAAGTAAAAGTTTTTAAGCTATAAAATAACTCGTTTCATAATGACTCCGTTTTTAAAACTTCAATAGTACTCCTATTTTAGCATTATGTAAGAGAGTGTTGTTGAAGTTTGAAAATGGAGTCATTCCGAAATGCGTTAACAAATAAAAATATTGTAATGCTAGGAAAGGTAGAAAAATAAACTCGAATACACACAAACACACACACACACACACACACACACACACACACACACACACACACACACACACACACACACACACACACACACACACATACCTGAACACACACACATGCCTGAATGTAAAACAAAGTGCCATTTTCAATGTTTGCGTTCGGCCTGATTTAAATCTACTCATTAATTAGTAGAATATGTTCACATACCTATAAACCCCACTATAATATTGCATTATAATCATTAATAAATACGCCCACTCACAATGTAATAAATAGGCATTCTGTATTTTAAATGTATGGTAAATGAAGCTAATTTATGAATATGCAATATGACAGAGTAGCCCTATAACTATTTCCCTCAGGTAGAAGACCCTTAGTTTTTACACTATAGCTACCATAATCCTAAATATGTTCCAGACATAGGGGGCTCTTTCTCCTCCCAACGGACACTAGCCTCCAAAATATATTTCTGAAAAAGCCACTGAGTAGGCTTTTAAAAATAATAATGTTAATTATATTAAAAAACCCAAACATTTTCGATTTCTCTTCCCGAATAGGACTTAGAGTTTTTAGAACTAAGCTTATTTATAAAAAATGAGCATTTTGTCGATATGTACAAGAAAACCCAAATTAATTTTCCGCCAATAGAGATTCGCATAAATTGGAATCTAACACCGAGTAACGCTGTAAATTCTATTACCTTGTTCACGTAGCAAGAAATTAACGTTTAATACATCAGGGTTGCCCAGTTAATTGGTTCAGCGTGGAAAAATGGGAAAGGTAAATTAAGAACGTTTGATTGTACCCGCCCTGATTAAATCGATTTTTGATTTAATAAAATCCGGCAATTTTAAAGTTCCGTAAATTCCAATCTATCGGCTCATATTTATTGAATCACAAAGGACAATTTTTTAAAATCTTGAGATGGGAATCTGTCTAAACTAGATAAAACAACCCTATTTATTTCCATTCAAACCTATACATTACCTAACAAAGACATGCAACTTATGTATACATACATTAATGAATAAAAATATTTCAAATACAAGAATATTTTTTGTGTATATATTATTCAAAGCATTATGCCCGTAATAAATATTAGCATCTTCAAAAAAAAAAAAAAAAACAATGATAAAACAAAGTACTTTTACAAAAATTAAATATTTAATATTATTAATTTACTATATTATAAGAAAACGTATCATCGTATTTATAATATATATATATATATTATATATAATATATATATATATAGCTTATTCAAATACAAGAATATTTATTATTTTATATCCAAAGCTTTTCGTTGGCAAACAGTACCAACATCATCAGGAATGAAAATTACAATAATGTAAGCTATATATATATATATATATATATATATATATATATATATATATATATATATATATATATATGTGTGTGTGTGTGTGTGTGTGTGTGTGTGTGTGTGTGTGTGTGTGTGTTTGTGTGTGTGTGTTTGTATGTATGTATGTGTGTGTGTGTGTGTGTGTGTGTGTGTGTGTGTGTGTGTGTGTGTGTGTGTGTGTGTGTGTGTTTATGTGTGTGTGTGTGTGTGTGTGTGTGTGTGTGTGTGTGTGTGTGTGTGTGTGTGTGTGTGTGTGTGTGTGTGTGTGTGTGCGTGTGTGTGTGTATTCGAGTTTATTTTTCTATCTTTCCTAGCATTACAATATTTTTCTTTGTTAACGCATTTCGGAATGACTCCATTTTCAAACTTCAACAGCACTCTCTTAAATAGTGTTAAATAGGAGTACTATTGAAGTTGTAAAAATGGAGTCATTATGAAACGCGGCAACAAAAATGTACTCGAATATATACAACTATTCCTAACCGAAGTGAAGATGAATATAATAAGATTTTTAGAGAATATCTGTATCTATATCTATATCTATATCTATCTATATATATATATATATATATATATATATATATATATATATATATATATATATATATACTAACAAACAAAATATCGTGTATATATCATTTCTTACGATAGTATATATTATACTTACGTCTATTTATACCTACCATAAATATATACAACAATGAGAATTTTTTGTATATATTTATAGAACAAGGCCACATGTAAGTTGACCACGTTTCGGGACGCCAGAGAAACGTTAGAGCTACAGAGGTAGATATTCGTTTTGGTTTTATCTAATCAAGCGTGACTTTTCTATTCATATTTACTAACTTTTGTTATCATTATTTATATTTTCGAAAGTGAAATAATTGTGAAAAATTTAATGAATAAAATGATCTTTGTATTCATATCATTGTTTATGGCTGTTTTCAATTCCTTTTATTAGTTCACTCCCTCCTTATTTATATATAATAAGTATATATATATATATATATATATATAAATGAGTATATATATATTTAGAAATTTCAATCGTTAATAAAATACATTTTATACATCCCCTTAAGTTCAAACAGATTTCTTTAAACTTGTAATGGATGCCATTTGTTAATACAGTTTTATCAAATATTAGTTCATCAATTAAATATATTATTGAATTAGATTTATATTTATATAACACAAAATATTTCTCAAAAGAGACAAAGAATTTCGTGCAATTTAGCCTTAAATAAGTGATAACATACGGTTTCATAAAACAGCTGACTTTATGTTATAAGCTATGGGATTAGTCGCAGAAGGAAGGGGTTTGGTGGCCCCAGAAGTTTTTTAGCGTCTGTCTGCTGCGAGTTTGACTGTGGGATCCGGGCTGTGATATTGGTTGGATGAGAAGGGGTTTTTGCAAGAAGGACGGTATCTTGGTTGGATACTAATCTTGCCAGTAAATCGGAGAGGGAAGGGGTTTGGTGGCTCCAGAGTCTTTGCTACGTCTGTCTGCTGCGAGTCTGGCTATGGGATCCGGGGTATGGCGTTGTGTCGATTAGTAACTATATCTGCTAGACTGGACTTTTGACAGGCGGAATGCTAATATTAGGAAGAAATGGTAAAACGATATTTTTGACAGAAATAAAATGTAAAGGAATTTAGAAAACAAATAAAATTCTTTAAAAATTTTAATTAAAAATATCTCAGGTATCATCCTTGATAAATTTGCCTGATTACATCAAATTACAGGAAATTAACATTTGTAATCATATTTTAAATTAGTTTTAAAACCGTCTTGTACTTTTCGTTTTCAAACTGGAACCTAATTCAGAAGGTAAAAATGTATTTTGTTTAAAAAAAAAAACTAAAATCTAATCTCTAGTAGTCTGTATGTTTTAGTGAAGCAAATAATTCTTGCAGAGTAAGCAAATTAATTGTTTTCTGAAAACAACTTTTTTTACAAACTAAATGTCTATTCCATAACGCAAAGAGACAGATTGCATTAGGGCACATTCCCAGTACAGTCACGTTTGGTTAGAAATGGAGAGTTATTAGGTATTACTCGTCTGGTTGTCGGAGACAAAAGGCTGCCTCGTCTCTTGAGAATAAACCTCCCAGGTTTTACATCCAATTCAAAAAGTACAAAATACGTTCCTTTTAATACTTTAGTATTTATGTAAGACATTAGAGTTATGTAAAAGCTAAGTGTATAGCTTAAAAACGTAACAAGTTACTTGTTCGTGCCAAAGCTAAAGCTCTACAGATTTTTAAAGCAAACACGAATTTATACAAGACACTTTTCCTTGTTATATTTCCATAATTTTATGATGAAAACTCGCCATGTTATCAAATAGCTAAACACCAATTTCGAAATGTTCTACTTTGTAAGAGGGAGAATTTAATAGTAAAATAATAATTTTTCATACCGTTAACATAGTCAAGGAGAGGCAGGAGAGGCGCGCGCACGTACGCACACACACACACACACACACACACACACACACACACACACACACACACACACACACACACACACACACACACACACACACACACACACACACAGACACACACACACTCACACACACACACGCACGCACACGCACACACACACACACACACACACACACACACACACACACACACACACACACACACACATACACACACACACACGCACACACACACACACACACACACACACACACACGCACACACACACACCCACACACACACACACACACACACACACACACACACACACACACACACACACACACACACACACACACACACACACACACACACACACACTCACACACACACACACACACACACACACACACGCACGCGCGCACACACACACACACACACACACACACACACACACACACACACACACACACACACACACACACACACACACACACACATATATATGCTACACACACACACACACACACTCACACTTTCTTATACTCTCTTTATAAATGTATCTATCAAATGTTCAGTCAATTATAAAATTCTTTGTATCCATCTACTCAAGTACATATACATTTTTTAAACTTTAGTGAATGAAACTTGATGTAAATTAATCTTTTTAAATAATTATTTAATAATTAAATTAATTAAAACCTAATTTTTTAGTTTTATAGGGAGGGAAAACCTTTTTCAAAAGGGGCGAAGTATGCAATATAGTTATTTACACCCATTTGGGCTAAAATAGGTGATAACATATGATTCCCTAAATCATCTGATTTTTTGTTATAGGTTACGTGGTAGACAGCTGTTTTAACGAATACGTTATGTAGTTTATTTATATTGATTGTAATTATTTAATAAAGAATAACCAGAATAAATATTTTCTTTAACATAAGCAGGAATTGACTTTAAAATTTTCATTATTACTTGTTTATTTTCTGTTGTGCATCTTATTACTAAACGGCGATGATACAGTTTCTGTAAGTATTAAGCCAATTAATGCCTTGATATCTGTTCTCGACATCTTGCTTTGAACTTCCAAAGATTATTACGTTTGGATTCATCCCGCTAGAGCGACTCGCCCCAAGCCAAAGGCATAGCCACAGTCTAGATTGTTCATCTGATCAATGTTGTAATTAAATTGGCTTTACTTTGTCTTCTGTTATTTTATCCCTATAAGCTACGCACATGCTAAGTCGGTTAATTAGATGGTACTGAGTTGTTCGGAGAAATGTGGTCTTTTCTATGTTCGAACACTTAGTTTGAAATGAACAAATTAAGTTATATTTGTGAATTTATAATTTAACCAAGTTAATGAGAATATTACTAAGACATGCGTCAGTGCGTTAAATACTGGACTCAAGGTCACCGGTCAAGCTAAACCTGATTACCAGTACCATATTCATCAGCACAATAACAATATTGCTTATGTATTTACTTTACTAAATAGTTTATCAGATATGCACTTCTTATCAGGGGAAAGTAGGTCAACTCAAAGTACGCAACGCCTTCCACGCCACCCATAATATTTTGTCTATTGTCAGTATAGTGCAGACCACGTAACCGTGGACTTGGCCTTGAGAGATCGCAGAAGGCGCAGGTGCGAATGTAGGTAGAGGATTACTACAATACTTTTCTACAAACATGATTAGGACTGTCAAAAAAACTGACTTGCATGAGACGGTCGATATTAGATAAAAGTATGATTATGATAAATTAGCTTCGATATTAAATAGATAGTATGATAAATTAGCATCGGAATGAAATAACAAACAATCTTGAAATATGAGTAGACATATTGGATGCAGAAGCTGAGGATTTATAGGACAATCTTTAACATGTTTTAAGAAGTGGTAGTACACGAGAAATCTCGTGCGATCTCTCAGGACACATCTCATCGACTCAGTTAAAAGTAGATAAACTTAAAACTAAAGAATAGATAAAATAAATAATGCAAAAATAAATTACAAAATAATATACTCGAAATAATTATAAAAAAACAATATTTTTATATATTTCACAGATGTACAAGCCGTCAGGTTTAGTCTGACCGGTGAAATATATAGGAGGAAAAGCAAATTGACGCCAGTGGAGACACCCTCTGAAATTTTTAAATCAAACTACAAATGTTAACCATATTTAACTGCAAATAAAAAGTTACAGAACCAGAGTAGAAATGGAGTTAAAATTGCCAATTGCTTGTCTTGAAATAATGTTTGAATGTGTTTCTTTTAAATTCTCAACTTGTCTCCTTATCCAATTAATAAGGGTAACCCAGATAAGGTTATCAGCCCAGATAACCTCCTCTAAAATAATTATCCACTACGGTCTGTCACGTTATGGTCCCGTTAGATATTGAGATTACGTCAGGTATACCAACCTGCATTTTGAACCACAAAATTCCCTGCCCTGGAACAAGGCGTTTTATAACCTTACATTAATCTTACCTATTGCCAATCTTCCCCGTCTCTTCATGGCCAATATAAGTTCAACTTTATAGCCGTAAAACACAAAACAACACACAAGCAGTGGACCTATGTATTTTCTTAATAAAATATACAATGGTTTTCTGTAATTTAAGATAATTTTTACCTTTTCTACTCGTCAAGCAGAATTTCTTAAGTCACGATAATCGCAATAATAGGACTAATTTATTTTGACGACACCAGGCGCTACTTTAACAATGTGAAAGCATTTGATATTTAAGTAGCGCCGTTTTCTGTTCCCCTCCCAGTCGCAGAGAAATTAAATAATAAATTAACGGCCATTTATTTCTTCGAGCTATAAAATAAGAACGATTCCTAACGCAAGTGTTGCGTACGATGGCTATTAATTTTAGTACAAATTGCTTTTTTTATAGAAAACCGATATTCAAACACCGTTCTTCTGTATTCCACTGCATATTCCTTAAAAAAAAACTGCATGTCGCTGGAATATACCATTTACCTCAATCTATTCTTAAATTCCGTTCCAACTTCAAGATTTTCTGTAGTAAATAACCATTAGACCCAATATCACAAATTTTACCCGGTAAGTTAGTATTTGGCATATTTAGAGTGTAAATTATCATATAAAGTATTTTACTCTTGAATGTATGCCTATGTGAACATACGGGCATTCCAGAAATAAAAAAATCTAAGATGTATGGGCTTGAATAATAACAAAAATTTCTTCTATTAACGTTTTCAATAAAAAGT
The DNA here is from genome assembly GCA_036971475.1 of Prosapia bicincta. Taxonomy (NCBI): domain Eukaryota; kingdom Metazoa; phylum Arthropoda; class Insecta; order Hemiptera; family Cercopidae; genus Prosapia; species Prosapia bicincta. Next base: position 140,102,397 of record JBAIZL010000004.1, on the reverse strand, counting down.
ATTTTTCAAGCTATTCTGATTTTTTTAACTTTCTTGAAACTATTTTTCTTTCTTTTTCAAGTACATTTTTCTTTGTAATTTATTATATATTAATTGTATTTCCTGTTTTTTAAAAATGATTATATGTTGCCAGTAAGAGTGGTTGGACTAGGATGTACTGCCAGTGTACATGCAACAGTGCGTTGCGAAAAACTGCGGAAGAGGATGAAAGATGGGGAAAAAAGAAGATTGTAAGAAAGAGCACCTGCCTTACGACTCCACCTCCCTGTGAAAGAACACAAGGATAAATCCCTCATGATCTCCAGTTTAGCATATGAAACCTCTACCCCCACGAATCCAACCTCAAACTTGTGTCCCCCGCCCAAGTGACTAGCGTCAAGATGGTTTGGTGCCAGACTCATGGCCTTGCTTTAAAGCCTAGACTGGTCACTGGCCCGCCCCTTGCACAAGACGAACTGTAACCAGACACAGGGGTTCGGCCGCTTTCCAGAACTCCTCGGGAGTAGAAAAAAAACGTGCGAAACGAGGCGAGCTCTGACCTTGAACGGGAAAGCAGTTATACAACTGGTTTTGGAGTGGTGGGGCGGCAGATCGTCAGTCTGCTACTCTCACCCGCCGGTTTCACATCGTAAATACGCGTCTAGCTAAACATCTAGTCTTACTTGTTTTGATTAGTTAGTGTTAAGTTTAATTTTTAGTATAGTGTAGCCAAACAATAAGGTCGGTGGTAAAATTATACATAGCCAAGCAAGAGAAATAATTTTTAATTTGCACAATTTTATGAAAAGAGAAGCTGAAGAAGGACCAATATTGTTGAAACAAGTTCAACAACGTGTTGCGAATGCTGTGGGAGTGTCCAAAACAACTGTGAAACGAATTTTGAGTGAACATAGAACCGCGCCGGCAACAGGACCTAGCTTTTCAACGCCAAGGAAAACATGGAATAAAAAAAATAAAAAAACATCTTATGACGACTTCGACAAGACTTTATTTCATTTAAATTTATCAGCGGTACTTTTTGTTTTTACTGGTTTATAAACGGTATATTACACGTGCAGTATTTATGCGTGCAGTAGTTATTTATTTATAGGCAATATTTAAACTCAGGGTAGTACATCGCCGCTTTGTCGGCATGCCGCGCCGGCGCTTCCCCTACGCCGCCGATCACTCCCACCTAACCATACCTCCTCCCCTACTCAGGGCTCGCCTCGTTCCGCACGACCTCTAGTACAACCTTCCGAACGATAAGGTTTCCGTACCTCAATTCTACGTCTGATGAGTTCGGTCTAGGTACTGCAATCGGACCTTTATTTACTCTCTTGGTCCTAGGTGGCCACAAAGACATTCTATCAGGCCTTGAGAGCATATTAAAACAAAATGGATTCTATGAGTTTTTTAAATTGACCTAAATTCTGTTCCAGCAAGTCGTTAATTTGTATATTTCGTAAGTTTCAAGTCTCAATTTGCATACTTCGCTACCTTAAAGGTTTCGCCGAATTTAATGGACAATAAAAATTATCCATTGAAATGCCATTGAACTGATTGATAGATTAGACTTTTGAATTAAGAATCGTTATAACAATAACGATTTTCAAAATGGCGTTAAAAGCGTTGTCATGAATGACTTGAAAATATTGCCAATAAGATGCTTTTGTAAGTAAATTTTATGAAAGAATGGATGTAATGTCGAGTTAATTAAAAAAAAAATAAGGTAAATTCTACTTTTTATTATTAAATAATTACAATTAATATAAATATGTATCTCTATGCATATGACAGAATCAGAATATTACGTCGCAAAACAAAAAACGAAATTAATTATTAAAATTAATTAATGAAATAATATTCGAAAAAGCTATATTAAAATGCAATGTATGGTAACATTAAATTAAAGAGGGAAATGGTAATGTAGACAAGTATGTAATACCTGTGTGTAATAGGTAATATATATATTATAATATAGTATATCGGCCTATAGTATTATGCTTTTAGTCTTTTCAGGCCTTCATCAGACCTTCGGGGCTTTCCAGCTCCCCTACGCAAGTAGGACAGTAATTAGAGTTAGGTTAGTTTGTTACTGCAATACATTACAATAATTACTAATTATTTGGAGTAATCTACTGTCGTTAAATAATAATATATAATACACAAAAACACTAGTTACAAATATTTGTTTATTCTTACCTGATATAGAATAACCAAAATAATGTACATCAGGTTTTGAATATATATATATATATATATATATATATATATGTAGAATATCAAATATGTTTTCCTGTTAAAATTATTTTTAAGATTAAATAATATATACTAATTACAGGAATAATTTATTGAATAATACATTCAAAGCTTTTCGTTAGTTGACATTACCAACAACATCCCCAGGAATTACAGGATGTTGGTAATGTCAACCAACGAAAAGATTTGAGTGTATTATTCAATAAATTATTCCTGTAATTAGTGTATATTATTTAATCTTAAATATATATATATATATATATATATATATATATATATATATATATATATATATATATATATATATTGATACATTTTTGTGTAAAAAAAATTATCGGTATATAGAGTCATTTGCAATAATTAGAATTAGTTCCGATAGCTACTTAAGAACACAGCACTTCGTGGGATTACGTTAAAAGTTATTAGTTCAAGAATAGATAGGTTAGGTCAGATCTGTATGAGCTCCTAGGCGAGAAACATAGGAGGCTATGTTTGTGCCCATCTTGTATCTTTTGTAGTGCGTATAAAGTATATAAATCCCAGTAATTACAATCATCAAAATGCGACATTACTAACAAAAATTGAGGTAATGATAGGAAATGGCATAACCCTCCAACAGGCGGGGCACAGATAATAGATTTTTTTGGTAATATTTTTATAGTTTTTATATTGATATTTCTACAGCATTTTCTAATTCTCAACCGTGAAGTATATTTTTTAGTGCTTTTGAAGGCTTATTATTGTTTTATAGTAATGGCGTTTTGCGCCCCTCCCACATCTTAATTATGGTTTTTGCTTACTTCCAAGGGCGGCTGCAGGGGAGGGGCTGCCCCCCCCCCGAGAGTTTCTGTACTACTTTTTTCTGTTAGAAACATATTTGTTATCCTCTTGAATTTTGTAGTCCATTTCGGTCCGTGAATCTTAATTAATCTTTTAACATTGATATTTTTTATGTTCGGAACACATTTAGGTTTATCACAGTTTACTTATAAAAATGTATTTTTCATTTTACTTTTATTTATAAGCAATGTATATTGTTTTCACATATATGTAATATTAAGAAATTCATCTTATAACATTGGAAGTTCCGCCCAGCATAAACAACACTCGCATGTTCCAAGTCGCGCACTAGTTCCGTACCGGCTCGGCTATACTAACAGTCTATGTACTAGACTCCACGTCCTCCTCGTCAGACCGAGCTGTTTGTTAAACGATGAAAGTTAAACAATATTTTGTATTGTGTACAGAATAATAATTTTGGTAACTATGTAAATTCAGGTAAAATGCATGTTTTGATGAACAAAATGCCAAACCTCCTGTGATTTTTAAGTACAAGAATAGCTTAAAATTTTACTTCCAGGCCTTTATTTTTGAAAATTTCCGCCCTGGACCACCCCATGTTTTTCTGCCATTGTGCCCCCTTACTTGGCTCATCCTAAAGCAGCCCTTACTGACTTCTTTCAGTATGAGCATTAAAAGTTTAATGCAAGAAATTTATGTCACGCCTTTTTTGAACAAGTGCAACGGAAGTCCAGAGTTACAGTTCACGTCATCAGAGTGAACTTTTTCCTACTTATCTGTGACAGTTTAACGACGCGAAGCAAAAGCTGGAACTAAAATGAGTTATAGTAGTTGCAACACGTTCCTACAGGGCGCATGGTGCAGTGGGTGTTATCTCTTAATTGGGACGTTGAAACGTCGTGAGATAGAGCCAAGAAAAACGTTAAACATTACATGACTTATAACTATAATACAAAGAACTTTAGGCGGCGAATATGTGAAATCTTAATGTAATAAAAATTGTAATAAGAAGTTTCCTAGTAAAATTAAATTTCAAGAGCGTATAAAACATTTCTTTATAAGGACAACTTATACATTCATAAATCAACAAATAATCCGTAGGATGTTGAATTTAAAGAAATAAAATTCAACAATCTGCAATTTTGTGAAAAGTGTTACAAAAAGTTAAATTAGTCATTATAACAAGAACATCAAAATGCTTGACCTTGATATAAGGTATTTAAGGGCTTTATGAAGTTGTGGCTCCTAAAGTTCATATGGCAGTTGTGGCATTCTTCTAATATGGTAGAAATAAGAGCCACCCTTATTAAAGAGTTTTTAGGAAATGTTGCACTTTGCGAACTACCTGTTTTCAAGATATAGCTTTAAGTTCTTAAGACCACTGTTATACATTTGTTTTGATTGAATCACCGTTTGTATGAACAAATGTTTGACCCCTGTTTACAAAACGGAATCTTTTGTTTTACTTACTATTTTAAGGTTTTAATTATTTACAATGTGCACTAATTTTTGAGTAACTTTTATATCGCAAAAACGGACAAATTTGTAAAGATTTAACTATGCAAAACATTATCCCTCGTAATAATCTTTGATCGGTGACCGGTATAGAGGGTAAAACACTTTATAAACAATACTAATATGAAGGTTAGATCTCCGGAGGCGATACGCACTTTTTGTGTGCTTTTTTAGTCCATAGGTTGTTTCAGCTTGAGAAAATAGCTAAAGGGTTGGCTATCCAGGGTCAACCTGGGGTGTGAATGACAAGCTAAATGTTTGATTGTCTCTCTTACATCATGACTCATCTATCCACACTACCTTCCTTGCACACAGTATGCCCAAGTAAGGCAATCCTACCCTGACGCTCTTACATCATGACTCATCTGTCCACATTACCTTCCTTGCATACCGTATGCCCAAGTAAGGCAACGCTACCCTGTCGCTCTTACATCATGACTCATCTGTCCACATTACCTTCCTTGCACACATTATGCCCAAGTAAGGTAACCCTACCCTGTCTCTCTTACACCATGATTCATCTGGCCACATTACTTTCCTTCAATACCATATTTCCCACGTAAGTCTATCCTACCATGTTTCTCCTTTACCATGGCTCATCTGGCCACATTACCTTCCTTGGATACCGTATGCCCAAGTCAGGCAATCCTACCCTGTCTCTCTTACACCATGACTCATCTAACCACATTACCTTCCTTGGATACCGTATGCCCGAGTCAGGCAATCCTACCCTGCCTCTCTTACACCATGACTCATCTGACTACATTACCTTCCTTGGATACTGTACGCCCAAGTCAGGCAATCCTATTCTGTCTCTTTTACACCATGACTCATTTGACCACATTTCCTTTCTTGAATACAGTATGACCTACGCAAGGTAACCCTACCGTAACTCTCCTACACCATTGCTCGAGATGTAAAGTGAGTCATTATTGTCATATACCTTTATTTGTGATCCTTTGACAACCTGTTTTGAAATTTTTAACGTCAGATAAATACACTAGTAAACACACCAAAGACAGTAAAATAATTAATGGTAATGACAGATTAGATTTCTTACGTTGTTTACAACAATATCATTATGTAACGAGAAAGCACTATCTTTGTCGGACATAACCGATGTACATCATGATCTTGTTGCCTTGTAGGGCCAGAACACCCTTGCCGGCAATCAGATCGTTATTTATAGTGCTATCATATATCCAGACACAGTTATCGTATAGCTCGATATACGGTCAGGGAGTAAAAGCAACCGGGCCAAACAAACCGACCATACTGAGTCAGGAAGCTGTTTTAAAATGTTCGTAAAATGTAAAACTGACTTTTTGTTTCTAAACCTAACCGAATTAACAAACATGTTTTATGTGTATATAGTACATGAGTCACAAGGTTTTAATAGAACAAGTAAGGAAAGTAAATAAATAATTATTTATACATATACAACCTAAACACTATATTTTATAGTTGTGGATAACTTACCACCTACCAGAATAAAATACATACAAGTTAAAAATGTTTCAATAATTACCAATTCACTTGCGGTAGCAGCACTTACTTTTTGCTTGAATGTTGTCGGTCGTTTCAGGAGGTTTCCCTGCTATAAACCTAGAGTTGTAAGTTACCGCCGTGTGAGGGTTAAATAGGTAAGTTATTCCTCAAAATATAATTTAGAATGTCCCCCCTCCAAAAGCAATTTTGAGAAATAACTCTCCTCGGCCCGTGGTCGGTGTGTATACTTGAAATATATACATAAATTAAAAATATTTAAAAGATTTACTTTGTGCCGTGGTCTTTAATAAATAAGGTTACCTCCAAGTAGTGTTTGCTGGCTTCTTTGGGGCGACGTCCGATCGATCAGAAGATGTCCTCACAGTCACCAGCCTAACATCCTTTCCTTGCCTGTTACCTTCACGACACTCCTTACTTGACTCTTGCTAATCGACTCCGTCCAACTTAACTTGACTTGATTTTTATTTCTAAAAATATCCATAAACATCAGGTTTGTGCAAATCAGCTGTTTATGGCAGAACACGGCGGTGTGCTGCCTCATTTAATTTTATCGCCTGTTTTGCGTAGTACAAAAAACGTTACAAACTGTAACAGGGTCTTCTAGGGTATGGATCAGATGAGGTGAGAATCTATATTAGGAGAGGTTAATGTAAAAATCGTTAGAGGCTGACCCTTGAATAGACCTCGAGTATCTGAAATACAGTTACTAGATGTGGCATAATTTTCCTTAATGAGTTGGCACCACCACTACGGTTACATCAGATTGCTACATGTACTGATCACCAACAGTCTGGTGTTGAACCAGAACTTCAGACCAGATTGATAGATTATAGAAGGGAAGGGTTTTGGCAGATTGAGGTTACAGCTCATGCATTTTGTCGGTGCGTGTGAAATAGTTATATATATATATATATATATATATATATATATATATATATATATATAACTAGATTATTCATTCCTGACGATGATGTAGGCCTAGTGTTTATCAACGAAAAGCTTTGAATGAATGTTAATAAATAATGTTGTATTTGAATACCTCAGTTGCTTATTTTTAAATAAATATAAATATAATATAAATAAGCAATAAATATAATAAATAAATATATTATTTATATATATATATGTATATATATATTTATATATATATATATATATATATATAAAGAGAGAGAGAAACGTCCGTGTGCTAGAGCACGTACGAATGTAAATGTGTCTGTGTGCGTGCGCGCGCGTGTGTGTGTCTGGGTACCAGCGTATGTGCGCCTAGTTTCGTGCCAGCATAAGATCGCGCGTGTTGTGTGTATGGATACGAGCTTGTTGTGTGTATGGGTACGTGCGTGTTTGAGTGTGTGTGTGTATTGTATCTATGTGTTTGTACAGGTTAATATATTACATATTTAAATTTAAATTATATATTAGGGGCCTACAGACCCATGCATTAAGTAGGCCTATACTCCTTCATTATTTGGTACTTCAAACAGATGTAAACGATTATAATAAGTAAATGCAAGGAAATATTCTACGAAAAACAATTTATTGCTGATCGATCACTGAACAGCATTCAATATTGTGAATTACGTTTGAATAAACATGCATA